>JASMMZ010000006.1:11450321-11998722 GCA_038502455.1 Anisogramma anomala | reverse complement strand
TATGACGGGGAGCAGCCCTGTACGGGCTGCGTGCGGTCCCTGTTGGCGGGGGCCAGTGACCGGGCCTGTGTCGGTGGGGGGGAGGACGTGAAATGCGCCGGCTGCGCGCGTACGAACCCCATAAGCACTGAGCGTGGAGAGGCTTAGTATTGACGAAAAGTGACAGTGACAAAGCGCAAAGGCAGGTGCATTCCCGTCGCCACCAGCGCCGCTAAGCCGCTGGCGGCCTACGCATACTGTATTTGACTTGTAGTCAATACAGTAGACCCACAAAGCAATACACTCAACTTGCAGTCAGTAAAGTCAACTTTACTTACAGTAAAGTTGATTACTTACAGTAAAGTTGACTTACAGCACTGCAATTACTACTGTTCCAACAACCTTAGTCGGTAAACCCAACAGCATTGAAATGCTGGTAACTATTGTAGTTACACAGCTATTATTACCACGGCGATCAAGATATTCAGAAGTAAACTCACCGCTATAAATGATATGATTTTTCTGGCAAATTAAGCGAGCGGAAAAGTGACAATACTTACTATGGTACCGTACTGAAACACCCCTCCCCTTTTGTTCAATACCAATAGGGAGGCAATGCACTACTATGACGGTGGCTGCACGGACCATGTACACATGATATAGACGATTTCATTTACCCCTACCACTATAGTACAAACCACTGCGCATGTGGTAGGTAGCACAGCGTGAATAGGGTGGCGGATAGAAGCTGTTTTGGTGCAATAGTAGGGGAAATGAATGTTTAACATGATATATGAGAAGTAACTTAGAGTGACTTCGTGCGTGATTTACGACGATAAAGTTCATTGGGTCGAAATTTGGGCGAATTTCTCTACATAAGATTTACAGGTTACTTGTAAGGGAAATTTAATGTGTAGATTTGGGTTTATCACATAAAATGCTAACTGAATGAAATTTGATTACCCCTCCAGCACAACTGAAAATATTGAGCTGAAAGTAAAAGGAAGAAAAAAAAACCAAAAATCATGACTCAAAGCTCTGTTCAACTGTAGAAGGCAAAACCTTGCCTTGTATACAGTATTGTCAATAGTAATCCTGCTCGTACTATGTACACAGCACTGTTGCAATAGAGGCTGGATTACTGTCACTAGACACTCTACCTGCGTGGGGTGTTGGCCATGATATCCCTAGTGGACACGTACTACGTACAAGGCCGTGGCCCGTGCTTTGGAATCTTCCTGTGCAACTACTAGTACATACTATGAAATAACTGTACCCACAGAAGATTCGGCTGAGGTCTGTACTGCAGTCATATGCCAGTACCCTTGACATGGACCCCTATACGTTTGAGCCTTTTGAATATAGGGGTACCCTGCATTGCAACAGATATATACCGTATACGATGCGCACAGGGTGTCTTAATGATGACTTCGCTAAAAAGTTTACTATATAGACACTAAGCAGAGCCTCTGTTTGACCGCTTTACTAGTATATAACCAACAGTAGTACACAGATTTGGCTTGCCAACATATCATTTCAGTCACGCGCCTATTCTGCACCAGCTTTTTAGGCAGAGCTCCCTTAACCACTATGTTTCTCTCCGAGCTTCTCACCGTTGTCGCATTAGCGACGACGACGTCTTTCGCGCAATTCATTCCTGTTTTTATTCCTGTTTCCTCCGGCGAAAAACGCCTAACTCCATTTTGGATGATGAGTGACAATGAGTGTCTCTCGCTTCACTCCAACAAGAACAACCAAAAATCTTCCATTACTTTCACCCTCGACCATACCACCCAATCAATAGCAGAAAGTGGCGGCTTCACATTGGTTGGCGTACGACTAACTTGTTATGCTCGGCGTTCGAAACATGATACCAACAATTGGGCATACCACAGTCTAGAATACGCCCCAAACAATATTACAGTCGAACTTGACCGCTGTAAAACGGATAAAGGTCGATTTGCACACACCTACACTATCACGTTTTGTAAAAAAGAGAAAGAATGCCCTGACCCTGCATATCGATTTGATATCGATACTAATCAAGCTATGGGAATGCAAAGGAGGTTTTGCAACCCAATTATGTTTAAGGATGTCAACGTCACAGATTCAGTACCATGGATATGATGAGAGTCACTGTATGGGAACTTGTAAGATTGGACTATCGAATCGGCAAGGGATGGGTAAAGTATGAGAACAACTTGGTGTCTACGAATTTCAGGAACGTGTCTAGCTTCACAGTAGAAACAGGAATTGAAGAGGGAGGTACGGGTGAATGACAAGGGATCTTGGGATTTGAGGATGCACCGTTTTTTGACTCTTCTGTGTTTCATTACCCTCATGGAAGCCGGAGGCTTATTCAGCGGGCTATATAGATTTCTAGTCACTTACCTATAATTAAAGTACCCCATGGAGGGAATATCCACTGTTTTCTTTTTCTTTCAATTCACAAGTACCATGAGTTACTCGCCAAGGGGGCCAAAACCTATTAGCTTAACAAAACTCTACAATCCTACTATCAAGTTAACACGCTGGTGCTATCGAGGTTTTTGTTGGTAGGCTTTTATTGTTACAACGTAGTCGATTCGAATCTCTGGTCTAAGTAACTGATATTAAATTGAAAGTGGTGATATGGTTCCTTCTAATTTTGGCAGACCGCTAGCTGGTCTATATGTTAATCTGTATAGGCAACTGCTTGGCCCGTACCCTATGTTAAATTGGGCACTCCCTAAACTTAACTTGTAGTTAATACAGTCAATAGCGACTTTTATTTTTGTACGTGCGCGTCAATGTAGCTGATCAATAATTTGTAGTAATCGCTGAAGTTCCTCCCATCCTTATAAGTGATATTTCTATCATTTCCAACTTGTTTCTCAATTAAATTAATTCTAATTGTAATTTTCCGCCTTACAGTTCTAGGCATCAACTTTCCCTGTTTCCATATATAAGTCTTTCGTTACAAACTCATATGCTATTACTTTTATACTTTTTGCTAATAGATTTAAATATAGTTTTTATGTATTATTACATTAATAATACTTTAATTTACCATGGTATTTTATTTCTCTATTTTACGTAACGATTAGTTTACATATTTCTTGATTCGTACTATTCGTATATTGTTATCCATAAACCTTTTTAAGGTATCATTGTACGTAATTCTAATTTCAGAGCTGACTAAATTATTTTTACCGTTCATTTAACCAATTCGTTAATCTTTCAAACTTTATACTGTAATAACCTGACGTTTGTCCTAGTAGTTGCTAGGAATCAAGTCTTAGTGAATAGCATACTCGTACTATGCTTTTAAAATGCTCCAAAATATATCTACATTATGTGACAGATCACATAACTAAGTGATGCCACATTATACTAATTCTATAATAAATTTATAATAAAAGCTTTTCCTCACCTTTTATTGAGGATCATGATAGTATCCGTGTAAATATTATTAGATATTATTATAGTTAGCAAGCATAGAGAACCATGATTGTAGAGTGTATGATAGCGTGTCATGCCCTAGAAGAGATATTGATAGAGTGCATGGTGGAGAGTCACCCTATAGATGAGAGCTTATAAGCTTTTACTTGAGGCATATACGCTTTAAATACCTTTTCTCCATCTTAAATTTATTATGAATACTATTAATCTTACTATTTTGAATATTGTTTATTATATGTTAACGTATAAATTTAACTGACCTAAATTAGTAGCCAATTCGATCGACTATAGATAGCTAAGGAAAAAAGATGAACTTGAGTTAAGTATTTATATCAGGATATTATAGTGATTTAAACTGTTTAGTACTTTAATAATGCGATTTATTAAAATATATGAAAACGTAAAAATATTTTAAAACCTAGAGTGATTTGAAAAAAGGTAACTTTAGTACAATATTATTGATTCAATTGGTACCTTTTAACAACTGAAAGCTCTGTTACGCCACCATTTACTCGGTTGGCATTTTGAACGTATTCGAGCACTTTTTAGAAAGCATTTCATTACGTTCCAGCTATGTAGGTTAAAACCACCAAGTTTTGAACCCCTTTACTAGAACCTAATAGGCTAAAATGTAGTATTTTCACCGCTTAAGTATACCTCGAAAGCGACTAAAACAGCTTCCGAAACGCTTACCCAAATACCCCAAACGTTAAAAGCGATTTTTGAAGCTCTCTGCTACATTTCGAAAGCATGCAAGACAACTTTCGAAGCGTTTACTAAAACACTAGAAGCGCTCAAAGCAACACTTGACGCTTCTATATAATTTCAACCCTTATATACTAATTCTCTACTTCGAATACCCAACTCTTTCCCTCCTATTCACTTAACCGCACACCGCTTATTTAAGTTGTTATTTGCGACGTTTGACTTTACTAGTCTCTTAACTAGTATACTACTTGTAAGCGCTAAACAACTAGTTTGAAACGCTTAACTAGTAAGTAGTAACGTCTTATTTGTATTTAATTTATATTAGAAAGCGAGAAATTCTTCATTTGAATCTGTTTTTCATATTTCATTTGTATTTTTTCTACGTATTCTATATTTTCATTTACTATTCTATTTCGAAAGCCTTTTAAAAATACCATTTCAAACGCATGAAAAACTCCAGTACTATATTATATTTGGAATAGTCTTGTGTATACAATAACTTCACTTTCATTGCACTACTGATAACGAGTTTAGCCAAAGTAAACGAATAAATAGACCATTTGGTTTAATATAAAACGTTTTGAAAAATATTTTATAGATTATTAACCCAATCTTGTAGAATAATGCTGCTATTAAAATGCAAGAAAAAGATTAGAAACTTAGGTGGAAAATACGTAGGTTTTAAACGGACTTTTTTGTTATTAGTGAAAAAAACCTAAGTATTCAATATATTTTATAATTTCGGAGAAGAATTTTACAATTCAACGTTGAAATCATAGCGTACGATATGCAATTCGATTTTGAAAATATTATGGGTACAGTGATATAGCGGAGGAATCAATAAGTTTCAAGATAAAAACGGTTGTATGACAAAATTATTATTCGTTGCGATCTAATTTAACGAAAACCCAAATAAAAAAAACATAGTATTAAACATGGATTTTGTAAAACGTTATTAGTTAGTGAAATGACAAAATAATTTATTGAGGAAGTATAGAATAAATCATTAGATGTTAATACTTGAAATATATAAAGTGTAGGATGCTTTGTAAAACTGGCTGTATCCTACAATAGATTTGGAAAGTTTAAGAAATTGATAAAAAGGAGGAAAAAACTGTAATAGTTATCTTCCATTCGTGTTTAATATATATTCCTTTTAATAAACACCTTAAGAAAAACGTATACATAAACTTTTTTCTAATCGAAAGCGATACCGTTTCTGACCGCGGAAATAGCGCCTTGAATTAGGAAGACATTGTTTTTAGGATAAATATAAAAGATAGTAAAAAGCTATATAAATCTTACAAATTAATACTTACAAACTATGACATATATTGAGACCTTTCATCCTATCAATCCCTTAATAATAAAACAGACTTTATGAAATTTACAAACTTTATTAAATTGTAGGATAAAAGCGAAGCTGTTAGAATAGTACTATATGAAATGTAGTAGGCCCAACTTCACTAACAGTAAAGTTGGCTATACTGATTGCAAGTTGAGTGTATTGTTTTGTGTGAGCTTACTATATTGGATTTCAATCGAGTACAGTAGGCTGCATTTACTAAGGCATGCTGTAATGATCACACTAAATACCCGAGAGTATATAGAAGGCGTCAGAGGGTTTATGTTATCAAGAAGGTAGTAGAGGTGCTGAGTGAACAATATCGCAACCGTGCAAGTAATGATCAAAAGCCGTAAGGCTATTCAGAATATACTGAGACTGAATACTTAGATTGACAACTGAAGAGCTATGAAGGAAATACTATCTATGTGGTGCTGACCGTGTCCTTATATATCCATGCCTTCATACCGTTTTCATTACTAAATCACTTGGATCAGTGCTGATCCCACTGATCCTAATCACATGATTGGCTTAGTCATTTCCGCTAACAAAGGAAAGGTGTTCCCCGCCTGATGTGTTGGACTTCAGGCTCAGCTTCACACTGGCTTGCTTTCTGACCCACTATCATGCTTGGGTCGTGACACATACGCGAAGCAATTAACTATATAAATTACTATGCAGACCGGTTAGTAGTTTGCCAAACCTAGAAGAATACATCCACCACTAGAATACTGCAATACTACTGTTACTTCGACCAATCAAATCGATAACGTTGCAACGTCTAAAGCCTTATTAACACTGAGTATTGCTTATTGGGTTAAGTACAGATTGGATAAGTAGAAGAAGAAGCTACTCTCCGGTTACACTCTATGTTAACAACGGCGGCTGGAGTAAAGGATAGATTCTTACGAAGAGCTTTTACTACCAAGTCAGTTTTTACGGCAATACGTAAAAAAGACCTTTAGACTGCGCTAGTCTCTATGACAGACGAAAGGTAAAAACTGTATCCCGATTGAAAACATTAAGAAATATTTACAATTTTTTTTAAAGACGCTAATATTAACTATCAAAAGTCTCAAAGTTTGGTAAGCTTGCAAACGGCTAAGTTAATACTACTACTAGTGTTAATACTATAAAGACGACTAAGTCCTACGGTTAAACAACAAATAACCTTCGCCTTTTACCAATAATAAACAACTTTAAACTTTACTTTTTATACTAAATATTTGCCCTTAGTTTACTTGTTTCGCCATCTTTCTAATAATTTAATCGTCAAGATTTCTACTTTGAGTAAAAACATTAAGGATCGCTAAATCGCGCCGAAAATACTACGTTACACGACTTTATGTTAAATCGCCAAGTTTTCACGTAACTTTATACCAAAACACTAAATCACTATATCTAAAATTACTAAGTCTCTTATAATATACATCTACTAAGTTCTTCACAAATCTCAACCTTAGAATAGCATCCATCTAAAATATTGAAAGAGGGATTAATACCCTAGGATCCTTATTTTCAAAGCAATACGATAAAGATCTATAAGGGTAAAATATCGACGAAAACTCAACGGAAAATCATTTAGCTAACTTTGTTGGATACTATATAGTTATATAGGACGGCGACGAAAAACTTAACCACGGTAACCGCGCCTTACAAAACTTTTGCTACATCTTTAACGACTATACTATTAACATATGGAAGAAAATTTAGAAAGGTATTAAGTTAAAGTTAAAAGCTAAACTTAAACATCAAGGGATTTACGTATTAGAAAAGGGCTTTACTAAGTTGGTAAAAACCTTTCTTAAACTAAACTAATTTGAAAAATACTCTAAAAAACTATGGCTTTTATAGTCTGACGTACAATAGTAAGCAAAGTAGATTCCAAATGGGGTTTACTATTGAGGTACAGCGGAAGACTAGAAGAGGCTACCGTAGCCCATTCTATAGGACGTATAGGTATAGCCAGTACACAGCCTGTCAGGTGCCTTGATACGTACTGCATATGGAACGCGTCTGATTTGCGCCTGGACTGGGCTTGAACCGGGTACTGCATATATCGTTACGTGTACAGTTACGTAGCTTATAAACCTAACGGCTAATGACTTAAATTTATAATATTCCCCCTTTTTCCTTGGACGTTATAGGAGCCGAGATATCTTATTAGTTAAACGTAAGATATGGGCTTTGCCCGCCTAGTACGCGGTCTAGAAGCGAACCGAATGCGGGTTAGTAACGTAACTTTTAACGCGTCGTATACTGTATCGGCCGGTTTGACCACAGGACGCCCGCATTGTATGTCGCGTTTTTTTTAACATATCGTATAACGTATTATTTTTGTCGCCAATACTGTATAATACTCCTTTTGACATATCGTATAATGCATTACTCCTATCGCTGGTATCGTACAACGTGCTCTTTTGCCGTATCACGTAATACGTAGCCATTGCTGAATCCGGTCCGTCTGTGTTTATATATAAAAACTGTAAAGTAACCCTTAAAATTTATATTTTTTTATATCGCCGACTTTCTTTTACTATTTCCCGCCTTATTGTAATTTTTCATAATAATCCTTTCACTATACTTCGTATTTAAACCGTTAATTATCTATTAATATTTTGTAACCCATTCTTCTTTTTTTATTTTGATAATTGATATTTATAATAGACCTGGTTTATGTTGTACTATAGTAAGCGCTTTTGATAAAGATAATTAGCTGTTGCTTAAAGTATATTGCCTTATTATATATAAATACCTTGTCGCTAATTGTATTCTAAAACCTCTTCGCATTATAGGCAACTTGTTTTTATTCGGTGATAGTAAGAATTGAAGTAAGCCCCCTCTATTATAGGCGAAGAACGCGTGTATATCATATATTCATCGCCTTTTTAATTTTAACGTCTTTTTTTCTATATTCGAGTTTATTGTACATAAAGTTGTTTTATATGTTGGAAGGTTTATAATACAGTAAATTTAATAAAGTAACTTTATTGGAAACCCGACCGCTAATTAACCCTTTTTCGTAATATATTTAGGAGATAAGCTTGTTTATGGCCTTGTTTGGTTTGCGCGCCCAATTATATTAATTGGTCGTAGCTATTGCAAAAGGAGGTTATATTTTGTGTTTTGCCTGTAAATGGTAAGGAAATGCTCTAGATTACCGGTCCGTTTTCGCCTTCGGTTTTTCCGAATCCGCTAGTTAATTTATTTTATGACCCAGATAACGGTTGGATCGGGAAACACACCGGCAGGCAGCTGAACCACTCAGAGCCAAGTGTACAACACATTGGGCGGAGAATATATAGGGATAGGGTTACGCCTAAGAAGAATCAGAACATAGGCAGCGAAAGTAAGAGACCGCCTATGCTGCCTAGCAACATAGGCAAGTGATCCCGGACTAACGAGCTAGATATATAAGGAACACACTCTCTAGGCATTTCCTAGATTCAGTAGATAGCTCTTTAGTTGTCAATATAAGTATTCTCCCTAGAATAGCTTCACAGCTTTTGATCAGCACTACGAAAAGAACGTGTCGTTGATATTGTATTACACATACCTCTGCAACCGACCTGCTAACATAAACTCCTCCGACTACTACTGATACTCACGGCTATTTATTGTGATCATTAAAATTTACTTGGTTTAAAAATATTACCCGAGCTTAAAGAATCCTTACCATTCTGATAGTGTAAGCTATTACTTTTTCCGTTATTTGTTCCTGTCGCCTTTTTCTCCTGAGTTTGCCTTCCCTTAGAATATCTCCGTTAACTTTTACGGTTTCACTTATTTACCGTAATAAGGCTTTTTAGGCTAACCTTATATTAACGCATAATATTTTTATGCCGGCTTTTTTTAATACCCGTTGTATACCCTTTCGTAATTTTTGTATAAGTGGTGAGAATAATACAATTCCGTAAGCTATATTTTTTCGTAACTAATATAAGTTATGGTTTACAAAGCGTGACGAATAATGTCTAAAGCTTAACTGTGCGAACTCTGTTCTCACTCGTATACTATTTGTTAACCTTAACTAAAATCAAAATGATCGGGTCGACCAAAAACGGGCAAAGGATCGTATCCGGGTTAACCGCGTTGCCCAGGTATAAAATAATACATTACAATTTTTGGTTACCCGAGTATAGGGTCGCTATTTCCGCCCCACCCTTTTTTAACTGTTATCGTCGAGTTTTTTCAACTTTTATCTTCCTTAACGTTACCCGTTATTCTCGACGTCATCATGCGTCCGCTCCACCTTTTACTAGCCTCCTTTGTCGGCGCCTATTAACGACTGTTACGCCCTTCGCCACCCACCTTTACCAGCCTCTCCTACTATCCAAAACTATTGGAATAGCAGTCAAGTGCAGTACAGTCAAGTCAACTTTCCTTGCAGTAAGGTTGATTATACATACTGCAAATTGATTGCAGTTTGTGGGATTGCACTGCAAGTGCAGTGCAATAGATGCTCACTTTAAAGTAGGGCATAGACCAAAGCGTTTGGTCATAAAAATTAGTGTGCAGACCGGCTAGCGGTTTGCCAAACTTAGAACTTATACATCAATCAACAATATCAGCGCAACACCAGTTACTTCGATCACAGTAATTCGAATCGACTACTTTGCAACAATAAAGGCCTACCAATACAAACCAGTGCTTATTAGATTAAATATAAATTAGATAAGTAAAATAAGAAACCACTCTACGGTTATGCTCTACATTAACAACGGCGGCTAGAGTAGAGGAAAGATTCTTTTAAAGGGCTTCTACTGCTGCGTTGGGTTTTACGATAATAAGTAAAGAGGACTTCTAGGTTACGGCAGTTTTTACGACAAACTAAAGGTAACGACGGTATCGCTACTTAAAAAACACCAAAAAATCTTTATTAATCCTTTTTAAAGACGTTACAATTAACTGTTAAAAGTCTTAAAGTACGGCAATTTGACAAACGGCTAAGTTAATACTACTATGAATACTATTACCATAAAAAGAAAACGACTAAATCTTTACACTAAAATAATAACCTTCAACTTTTACTATTACTAACGACCTCTAACTTTACACTTTACACCAGACCTTTGCTCTACTTTACTTCTTTTTACTTTCTTCGCCACTTTAATTATTAAGTTCGCTACTCTTAACAAGAACACCAAGTCATACCAAAAAAGTTACGTTACGCAACCCTATACCGAATCGCTAAGTTCCAGCCAAGTTCCCACGCGACTTCCTACTAAATACCAAGACTTCCACGTTTAAGATCACCAAGTTACGTCTTATACGCCTTATTACCTCTCCTATCGACCAAACTCTTAAAATAGCTCCAAGTCAGACACTTATAAAAAAAGTTACCGTCTTTAAATCAGTTTTCATCAAGTTTTACGACGAAAACTTATGGGAAATAAATGTTAATAAGGAATTAACAGAGAAATACCTTACTAACTTCGCTGTCCATTACATTATTAAGTAAAACGGCGGCGAAGAATTTAACCGCTGTAACCGTGCTTTTCGTAAATATCGTAAGTTTTTCGAAGAATGGATTATAAATATGTAAAAAAGGATTTAGAAAACCGTTAAGTTCAAATTAAAGAAAAAACTTGAACGTCGAAGGATTTATGTACTGGAAAAGAGCTTTACGAAGTTAATAAAAATTCTATTTAACTTAAACTAACTGGAGAAATGCCTTTGCAACCTACGGTTTAAAGGAAAGAGCGTTAAGGAATTTCACTGCCTCTATAGACGATTCAAAGAACCTTCCCTTTATCCTTGGTTAAGTTAAACCTTGTCACATGCTAATAATAAGGAATACATTAACTTATTCAATAGTCCAATACCTTTACGTAATAATGCGAAAAATACCTTTGACGGCGGTTGAACACGTAAAGTAAGGGTTGTCAACATGATCAAAGGTATTAATATTAGCGCTCTATACCAATTAATTAAATAGGAACCTCGTAGAACCCTTTAACACCAAAAGGATTATCGCTAAGTCCCCCGAAATAGAAACCCTTAAACTTTTCCCCTCTAAGATTTTTGATACGTCTATTTCCAAAAGCTAGATCAAATAAGGACCGGCTTTATACGCGAGATTACTATGGGTACAACCACTGGCTTTTTCTCTTTAAACTCGGCTAATGGTAATTATTCAACCCACTAGTACCAGTAGCAACCCTAGTTTTCCCCCCGGTTAAGTGAAAAAGATTTTTACGACTAGTATATTACATTTCTCCCCCGACGCGTCTCTATAAAAAAACGGACTGTACGGCATTTACTACATTTGTTAGGATCTGGGGAGGAAAAGAAAAGTGTAACGGTAAGTCATATAATCACTTCGACATTAAGTTACGACCATTATCCAATATTTCCCGCCAAATAAGAATTAATTTGCCAGGATTTTACTCGTTATTTCCCAGTCTCCTTACCAGTTAAGTTAAAGATTACTACCTCTGATACCTGACGAATTATACCTTTTTCCGCAAGATCTATAACGTTATAAAGGGTTACATTGAATACAATATATACCTCACCCAATACTATGTAGACTGAAACATCATTAAGTGGTTCTACATATTGTATTATAAGAAAGAGTCGAAAAGTAGGATAGACATTTTAAATCAGATGCTTAATAGGCTAATGCTTTGCCAACAAGCAATAGGGAATGCGTGAGCTAACGAAGATATTTTACGTCAGAAGGTCCGAAAAACAGTTGCGGGTTACAAAGAGTTTGAATACACCTTGTAATGCTCTAATACTACCTGCGAAAGGTCTTTTTAACCAATTAAGTTTCTCGTTAGAAACCAAAACTATTCGAGTTTCCAGCTCGACCGGAATATACCTATAAGCTCCAAAGTTCAGTGATAAAGAAAAATACCGTTTTAATTCGTATTATATTAATCGACGGTATGGAAAACCAGGTAAATACGGTTAATAAAAGGCTCGGACCCCTACCTACGAAGGAGGGTATTTATTTTCCTTTAGGTTTTTAAGTTATCTAAACAAGTTTAACTCAAACTTTAAAAGATATTGGATTTACGGGAAATAAGGCTGTTGGTTAATACGTTACATTGCTGCTAAACGTAATATAAAACAGGTAATGTGCTATATCTAATACCCTTTTACCTCTAAATAAGATTATATGGAGCGTATTATATAATTTGAAAGAAGCGAAGTTAAAGAGGATGAGAAAAAGCTGAAGGCTATCGGTTGGAACGAGGATACTGGAATTAATATTTTTACTAGCTTTAAAGCCACGTAATAACTAACCGACTACGCATTTCTATATCGTTTTACAGGTAAACACCCCTGTTGCCATCATAACGATAAAAACTCTAGCCATACATACCTTTTTACTATTCTAAACCGCTATGCAGAGCAAGTCTTTTAGGGTATTATGCTAAATATGGGGGAAATATGGTACTTAATTAGAGGTTATTCGTAATATGTTGCGTTGAAAAGAAATATTAAAACTATTACAGAACTTGACTACATGGATGCTGGCAAGGCCAAGGTTAGCTTCGGCCCTAAAAGGGAGCTATCCTTACTGGGATCGACGATAGTAAAAACTATTGTTAGCATTATGATTTTCCGTATCTTGGAATCTCCTACCCCCTTTCTCCTTTACTTTAAACCTATAAAAAACCTCGTCATTAAATTAATACTTCGACTAATAAAATAATATATATTAAGGCTTCTAAAAGGTTTTTACTTAGCCTTAAATAAGTGTATTTTTAATTTTATCTTTAAGAATCGAAGGAAATAGTGTTAAACTTAACGAAGGTAAAACTTCGGCAATTATATCGTAAATTTCATTACCTAGTTACTAATAGGTTTTATAAGGTTTTAAAGGTAACCAGTAACCAAGATATGAATTTGCCAATATAAAGGGCAGTTAAATGTCTTTGTTACCATGACCAAATACACTTCCAAACCCCTTTAAAGTTTAGGTTTACGTTTAAGGAAGATTAAAAATTTAATTTTAAAATCTTAATCAACGTGTTTTATCTAGACGGCAAATTAATATTATATATTATAGACTCCGTTACGGCTTTTTAAGGCGTTGAGTTTCTTAAAACCATTACGGCAAAAAGAACATGAGATGTACTAGGTACTTTATAGATTAACACGTACCTTAGCTTATTAAACGTGTTGATTTACGATACCAGTACCAACTTTATTACGATATAGTATCAAGTGAATTCGAAATTAATAAGGATTTAATATAAATAAGTCCCTATAAAAGTTTACTAATGTATTGATAAGGTTAAAAAGGTATACACCCTCTTATACAAGGCCTATGATATTCTTATACCAGAAATCGGAAGTTTTACAAGCTAAGAGGCACGACTTTAAATAGCATTAAAAGGTCTTAACAATATTATTAGCATTAACGAACTTATACCAACTCTATTAGTATTTAGAGTTTATCCGCGTATAATAGCTAAGTCATCACCCTCGTTAAGTACTCAAAAGCTTATTATTATATAAAGAAAAGCGTTAAAGGAATTAAGAAAGGAATAGATACGCCGTTAGGTTAATAATACCCTTAATATTAAAAACTAACCTTTAATAACAAACGTACTTTTACTCCTTTTTAAAAGAAAAGTTTTTATGTAATGCGAGTTGAATAAATAGGATAATCTGTATAAAATTTTAAGTATTACCAAATTAAAAGTGGTAGTTAAAATTGCTAACAACCTTGTAGCTTTCCGAATTATATAAGTTAAACCGTATAAAATACCCCTGAAGTTTAATAAATATCCCGATGTTAATAATCTCCAAGCCAAACGAATTAGTTAATATAACCCTTCCAAGCTAACTATTAACCAGCTGATGGAAAGTCAATGGTGTAAAAGACCACCTAAAAGGAGGATATATACTAAAAAGGAAGAAAATAGGTATTATAAGCCTAGTAAGGTATATACAACGACATAGGTGTTTTAAAAGGAAAGGTTTAACAGAAAACTTACCTTAAAACGACGTGCCAAAGGAATTATTGATACATTAAGTAAGCTTTTCAAGGAAAGTAATTAAATGGAAATTAATGGCCTCTTATTACTGGAGGTTATATAATTTTCATCGTTAATTCAATTTAAGGGGCAAGATATCACTATCTTTAAGTCGAGGATAATTTACAAGGTTAAAAGCGAAATCACAAACCGGCCGTACGAAAAGCTAGGATTAATCGTCTAAGGATACGGTAATAAAGGTAAGGACTAAATCCTTATTTAATCTCTTATAATTTAAAGTATTATTTAACGTTTAATCGTTACTATTACTGCTAATTTAATTACTAACATAAAAGATCAGTTTATATTTAATGGCCGGGATATTATGACAACGTACACGTAATCTACTACCGATCTTTAACGGATTATACTATCAGAATCACCATAAAACCTAAAGGGCAAGTTTTCGACTAATAAGATAATATATTTTAATAAGCCTTTATAAGGATTAGCCGATGTTAGCGTCCATTGGTTTTTTTCGTACTAAATACAATGTGAAAACAGGTTAGCTATAAAAACTTTATCATTTAACCCGTATTTATCACTTATAAAAGGTAAAGACTTTGATATCGTGGGTATATGAATTAACGATACCTATTTCCTCGACTATATTATGTATATAGCGGCGAAATAATATATCATCGAAAAATCAGGTCTTTAAAAGTGTAAAATAGTTAAAATGTTGGCTAAAGGCATATAACTTAACTTCAATGGATCGTTACTCCATATCTATAGTATTAAGGTCAAAAAGGGTATTTATATTAACTTATGACAAAAAGGGAAAGCCACGAACCTAATAATTATAGATAAGGCTAACTAATTCAAGGTATAAAGGTATCTGAAACAGAAAGCCTGTGCGGCCTATATCGATATACTATACTAACCGGAGGTATCATACAACCTTTTCATTATGGCACAGGTATGGAACCCGTAAAACGAAAACTTTAATAAGTTAAATAAGCGGATTTGATGGCAAATAAGTTACGTGGAAAGAGAAATTATCATAGGTTTTAAAATTTAACGAAGGCGAAGCTAATAATATTTACAAATGGGTTATTCATTAATAATACTAACCATACATAGTGAATCCACTTTTCAATAATACTCGTTAATAAGGATAAATCCAAAAAACAATTTAAGATTAATGGTAACCCTATATACTGGATATTTATTAGGTATAAATGTGTAACTCGAAATGTACAAGCCTTGAAAGTCTACAACATAATGATAAGCTTTAACATCGGTATAATAATTAACGGCATATTAAAGACTGTCATTAAACATCTAGGTTTACTACCGATACCTATGATAATGTGTGCCGATTCCCGGAGACTTAACAAATACCTATCCAAATTAAGCACAACTAATAAAAAACGCTTCATAATAAATGTAATAGAGTTAAAGGAGGCTTACAAAGCCTAGAAAATCGATAATTTCCGGTAAATTAACGGCAAAAATGACACTATCGATGCTATAACCAAGGCCACACCTAATAGCGCCTTAAGAAGGTTTGTAAACAGCTATAACCTAACTATACGAATAGAGAGATACGTGGATTGCCCCGCACGTAACGTAAAGGAATGGGGTCGCCTTAGCAAACTGAAAGACTGTTAGGGTAGCGATAGCGATAGCAATTGTGGCGATAGAAATAATATAAACCACTAGTAAAAGGTATGCAAGTGGTGGCGTACCTAATCTATGTAGGTCTATGGTAAAAGACTTGTGCACGGGATTTAAGGAACGAAGGCCTCCAAAGGGTGGAGCAAAAGATCCACAAGGGGCTATAATTGAGGTTGTTTTCAGTACAGATTAATTGGAATTGACAGGGGTCTGGTTTGTAGATATAAAAGGGATTTCAGAGGTTGCCACTAATTGATAGTAAGCTACGCTGGCATATAAGCACAAAACAAAAATCCGCCAGTATTGGAATAGCAGTCAAGTGCAGTACAGTCAAGTCAACTTTACTTGTAGTAAGGTTTATTGTACGTACTGCAAATTGATTACAGTTTGTGGGATTGTACTATAAGTGCAGTGCAGTAGGTACCCACTTCAAAATGAGGCACAAGTCAAAGCGTTTGGCCATACAAATTAGTATGCAGATCGGCTAGCAGTCTGCTAAACTTAGAACTTATAAATCAATCAACAATATTAGCGCAACACCAGTCACTTTGACTACAGTGATTCGAATCGACTATGTTATAAAGATAAAGGCTTAACAACAAAAACTAGTTATAATGAGGCCTTTAATATTAAGAACATTATTATTTGTTAGATTCGAATGAAAATAATAATAGTAAGTAAGTGGATTTTTAATAGGTTGTGGTAAAATTTGCCTCACAATCGGATGTTTTTTTGACGAAGTCGGGTAATATTTATACAGCCTTATTTATTCCATCGTATTATAATAATAAAAGATTTTTCCTCTATTTTAATAGGGATTATGTTATTTTTGAGGTAAAGGCGATTTACTCCACATAAGTTACTAAATATATTTTTGACTCTAGCGTCGAAATACCTGGTCATCATTAACACAAGTATCCCTTTATTTCGCCTCGAATTTGTTTAAAATTATAATATATTGGAATTCTTTTAGTAACACCTTTTTCGAATTATTATAACCCTTTTATTTAATTAAAATAAAGTATATATTTCTTCGCCTCGTTTTTGCCGCCAAAATTTCATAAATTTTGAATTTCTCGAATACGTCATGTCTTATATAGTTAACAATAAAAACTGATTTCGGGCTAGTATTGAATAAGACCTATAGAAAAAAAGGAGTATGTAACCGGCCGTTCGATTAAATCCACGTCGAATATAAAATATCTGTTACAAAGTTTCAAAACGATATAAACGGGTTCCGAATATCAACGACCCAGTATTAATTGTAAAATCAATGAAGTTTTTTACTCGGGTGTTTAGTTTTAACTTATATAAATTAAGTTAAACTCAACAGTTTACCTTATATCGTTTTTTCGGATGGTGCCGACGGTTTATTATTGTTTTTAATTTATTATAAAACATATATTACCGCCCTCTGGGCTAGTGTTATACTTTTGCGTAAATATATTAAAAATGAAGTAACTCGCCTCGCCCGATTAGTCAACGACTTCGTATCCTTTTTAACTTTCGAAATATTCCATATTTTGTATCTATTTACTATAAGGCTCAGGTTAAACCCAGCAACCATCGATTCCCAGATATTTAATATAATTTTATAAATAGTTAAATATAATATCTAACTATATTACGAAATGGCGATAATGATACGTAAATAGTTTTGAACTTTTGAATTTTTACGTTTGGTATCATTATTTATTCGAAATTTATACTCCGTAAATAAAAGTTACTTAATTTTCATCCAAGGATATAAAGTCGTTTAAAATACATTAACCTAATTTGAACCATGGTTACTAATAATGGAAGCTGGAAATCAATAGAATTTCTACTATATATCCCGGAAGCGTTCTGTATATGTATAGGTAATTATAAACTACATTACCTTCAATTAGATCAAATTGGAAAGGCGTTCTATAATTACCAGTAAATATGGAAGGTCGTGATTAGTTACTGGGTAGTTAGTTATAAATTCCACAGAAATATATACCTAATACTGTTTTAGGATACAACGGGGTAAAAGGAGGTTTTATCGTAAGGTTAGTCGTGGTTTCGTATTATTATATTACGTATATATTTGATATACACGTAGAATATTTACAATTAACAACTTTTCATAAGAATCACGTTAAAGCATTTGAAATGGAACGGGTCCATCCAGATAATTTATAATAAGAAAATAATAGGTTTATTATAAAAATTTCGTCGTTAATAGTTTACAATTAAATAGTTATAATCGGTTATGGTAATATAACGCGCCCCGCTGGTTAATCTTATTATTTCTAATTTATACTGATTGTCTTTTTTTAATCGCAAAACGCGTATTGCCTTGAGTACTTACTAATAGGCAAACTTCATATAACGAATCATTTACTACTATTTAATTTTCTAAGTCCTCGAGGGTAATTAACCCGAAAATAAAGCGATTACTCGGCGTTAATAAAGTTAATGGGTTTAATGTAAGCTGAGTCCGCGACGATATTACTAGTATTAACGTATTGAAACCCCCCAGAGTTGTCTTGAATAACGACCCGAGCGTGGGCTAAGCTCAGGGTGATCCTATTTACGCCAACTCTTTAAAAGCCTTCGACTCTCTTTCCAGGTAATGTTATAGTGATCTAATAGCCAAGCCTTAGTTCTAACAAATTTATTTATATAACTCGTCGTAATATACATTTCTGTACTTTATAAATTCATTGTTATCACTTTTAAAATTATAATAGAAATGGGTTAAAACATTCGTACGCGATGCTTTTTAACTTTGTGTTTATTTTGTAATTTACGGGTTAATATATCCAAACAGGTGTTTTAAGTTGCGGGCCAATATTACAAGTGTTATTAAAAAAAGGAAAAGACTTCGTCCTATTTAGTTTAGCGTTTTAAAATTGAACGTAGTAAAGAAAGATATTTCAATCCCTTATAATTCGTTAAAATCATAAATAGAGTGCCTACGTTACTTAATTTTAACTACTACATTTTAAATAAAATATCATTGCGAAAAGCTTTTCATCATAAATATTATAGTTGCATTTTGCGTTTGTTAATCGTGCGGAATGCTGAGCTATTACCTTTAGAATAATATTTTTATCCAATTATAATAAGTATCTTTTTAATGTTTTTTCTGAATAATCGGTTTTTCCTACCATTAGCTGATTTGTATCCTAGTATGCTAAAGTCGGGACCATAATAAAGGTATTTTTATTTTTTCAATACGTATTTTTCCCGCTTTATTTAAACTTAACTAACTCCTTATTTCGTTAGTCGAATAAAAGAAATTAGCTAACGAGGTGAAATTATTGATAAAATCCCAATAAAAGTGAAAAAATCCAAAATAATTCAAATACTTCGAATAATACGTAGTAATTTCTATTCTCTTATTACCCGGACATTCTCGGGGTCAGCACGGATATTTACGAAAATCGACATATTAAAACCTAGGTATTTTACCTTTTCAACCAAGAGGTCATACTATTTAGAACTTAGATTTTGTTTAATATTAGAAAACCATCCTAAAACAACGCGAACTTTCGTTATATAGTTTTACTTGGTATTGGGAAAACATGAAAAAAGTTGTTGAAATAAGTTGTAAAACAATTATCTAAAATATCCGCCATTATAAAATTAATATATCGTTAAAACTTCGCTAGTGGTTCTGTTAGAATGAAAGATATAATTAAATATTTAAATAAACCGAACCGTATACGAAACGCCGTTCATTTTTCTTATTCGCGTGTAATACGAATAAAGGAAAAAGCCGTTCGAATTTTCAGTTTCGTAAATTTCGTAAACTTCGACAACGTACGTAGGGATTTTTTAATTAACGGCGAGGAAAAAAGATTTTATTCAGTAATTTTATTCAGTACCGAGTCATTGATATAAAATCGTTATCCCCATACCTCTGGCTTAGAAATTAGTAATATTGTCGCCCCGAACGATAAAAACTTATTTGAATTTAACATTTATTTATTTACTTCATAACCTAAACTTGAAATTCGAAAAGTCAATTTCGTGGTATTAAATATAATAAATTCTCATGTCGTTTTTATGAAGATTTATTTTCGTCTGGTTCAATATAAATATAGTAGTTCAGTTTTCCTTTATGTAAGGGTAAAGCTATGACCTTATCTTTATCGAATAGATTGTAGAATTTTGTTAGTTTTGGTGAAAAAAGTAACTAATCATTTTCTTTTTTCGGCAATATTCGCCGTTACCGTTTTTAAAATTCGCCTTATTTCGCAAAAACTTATGGTAACAGTCAATTCGATTAATACCTTATATGTTATATTATCTGTTACAAATAGTTTGATTCACCGATAAAAACCGATTTTTTAGCGTCTTATTCATTCTCCAACTTAAGGTGTATTATTATCGTATTGATAACTAATTATTTTCAATTATAAATTACCCAATGGCTACTATGAACGATTCAAATTACCTGTTAATAATTTATCTAAGTTATTTTAAGAATGATATACCGTATCATTCCGGAATTAATATAAATTAATATTGAATTCGACCAATTATTAATATTTTTACGAAAATGTGCTATTCGGATAATATATGTATTTTCCCGTTACCTTGATATTATACCTAGATTTGAAAGATATGATAGTTGAATTTGCTTTAAACTTAACTATTATATTAAAGCCTCGCTTATAATATAATGATAAACACAGTTAAAATCCAGTTGAATATTAAAAAAATACATGTTATTGAACAGTATAAAGTGAGAAATATATTTTTGTTTTTACGTATTTTAATTGAATTATGTTAGGTTTTACTTGATTTTATAACCATGTTGTTAAAGTTATATGACCATT
Source organism: Anisogramma anomala (assembly GCA_038502455.1). Taxonomy (NCBI): domain Eukaryota; kingdom Fungi; phylum Ascomycota; class Sordariomycetes; order Diaporthales; family Gnomoniaceae; genus Anisogramma; species Anisogramma anomala. Next base: position 11,977,819 of record JASMMZ010000006.1, on the reverse strand, counting down.
AAACGAAACTATATCCAGAAATTTGGATTCTCTCGTTGCCATTAATAGGGAAACTTTATTTATCTTTTCGATTTGAACCGTATATACCTACATCAATCGTAATACTAAGCGAAGTTCGTAACCACGTTAATAGTAATCCATCGAACTACAACGTGAGTTACACCCTGTAACGCGCCTAGTTTAGCGTTCATTCGCCGCTATCTATATCGCGTTATGTTTTAGGTTTTATACGCGTATTAAATGGGTTTATCAAGATAATTGACCGTAATCATTATAACCTCTCAATGAAAATAGTTAAAAGGTAGAAACTTTTGTTATAATTATATCTTTATTTAATTATAATATTTATACGAGTTTTGTTAGTTAACGGCCAAAACGTCACTTGAAGTTTAAGGATTTCAATTGGTTAAAACGTTTGTGGTACTTTATTAAAGCTACAATACAATTCACCCAGTTTACGCTTACTGTAATAAATCTGTTACGAATACGTAACGGTACGCGAAAACGAAAGTAATTACATTTTACGGCTAGATGTTAATACAATCCGCCCGTTTAAACCAGTAATATTTCGAACCTAATAATAAATAATGCTTATAGGTCTTTATCATTTAAAAGAAATCCCTCCAAATTGTTTAAAGCTTTGTCCAATACGATAAAGGTCGTCGAAAAAAGCCTCAATGTAATCGAAAAACTTACCTGCATCGTATATTTCCTCGTGTTCGCCGGATTTATAGTACGCCGTAATAGCTTATTATACATTCGCCGTATAATAACATTATGCGTAAAAAACGTATACCAACCCTCCTGTATTTATATTTTATCTGTTTTTGATATAAACTCGATCTTTCAACGCGTCGCTACCTATATGGAAACAAATCCATCGAATTATGATTAGTATATCATTTTAGCCTACCTTAAGTTGGTAAAAAGTCAATACGAATCATTGTTAAGTCGACTTCAAATTGATAAATCTAAGTTATGACCTAAGCAAAGTCAGATATAAAATCAATAATTAAAGCCTATAAATCAAGTTATTATAACTGCTTCATAATAAACGTGAGATGGTTTACCGTATTTTAAAACCAAGAAATATTGGCTTAACTCAGTACTGAAAGGGTAGGAAATGTATTTATAAACGTAAAAAACTAAGTATTCGCCGACGGCCTATTTTCTCTGATAACGTTAAAGTATAAAATAAAATGTTTAGTATTTATTATCGATTCATCTATAATAAGTAATTTCTTTTCGAAAAGATAAAAAGAAAACATGAATAGTATATTATAATTCGACTTATAACGGGAAGTCAAATAGTTGTTGAATTGGGTTTACGGTTAAGGTATAACGGAAAACTAAAAAAAGCTACCGTGGCCTATCGTACAAAACCTATAGGCATAGCTAGTACCCAGCCCATTACGTGCCCTTATACGTGCTGTGCTCAGACCAAGCTCGAACTGGGTACTGTATATCTCGTTACATACACAGTCGCGTAAACTATAGACTCAATGGTCAATGACCCGAGTCCAAAACGACGACCTAAAGGAGAGTGTATTGAAAAACCTAAACGCCCTTATACGCGATTTAGGGAACCTCCCTTTTAATCTTATTTAAATGAAACCTTTTTACGCGTTAATAAAAAAAATTATTAATCTGATCGGTAGCCCAATAACTTTATGTAACAGTGCGAAGTAAGCTTTTAGTGGTAACAGAGCACGTAAAACAACAGCTGCCAACGCGACCAAAAGAATTGATGTCGGTGCCCTATACCAGTTAATTAAGCAAAATCGTTAAGCTTTTGAAAAACTCCAAACACTTTTACCTTCTAACACTTTAATCAAAATCTTTAAGTCTACTATAAGCCTTTTTATAACAGGTTTACTTATACGTGAAAACCTATTATATGTTTCACTATATAACTTTACCCCTTGGATTAGGCTATTGGTAATTACCCTTAATCCCGTGCCTCGAAAGCTCCAAAGCTTGAACTACTAGAAAACACCACCAATAAAAACTGGGATAACTATTTCAACCTGCTCTTAAAGCTTTTTAAAATAGTTAATATCAACTATAAGCTTTTCAAAAATTTGGTTAGGATTTAAAACGATATAGAAAAGTATAACAGAAAGCCCTATCACCCCCTCAACATGAAGATAATACCCTTTTTAAATATTTGTAGGTAAATATAGGTTCTTTCTTTTGGTGTTTACTTACTGTTTCCCGGAATCCTTACAAAGTAGGCCAAAGACTATTACCTAACAATTCTAATACAAAAAACTTGCTTTTGTAAAATTTATAACATAAAAAGATACTACGAATACGATGTTCACTTCGCCCAATAGTATACAAACCGGGCCACTATATGGAAAACTATAATAATAACGAAGAAGAAAGAGGAGTAAATACTAATAAATGTACTTAATCAGATATTGAATAAGCTAATATTATACAAAGAAGAAATAGGAAAAGACTACGTTAACAAAGATACACTTTATAAATAGGTTAAGGTAGTAGTTATAAGTGTTAATGAGTTTAAATACGTCTTACAACGCCTAAATACTATCTACGAAGGTTTCTTTTACTAGTTAAGTTCCTCGTTTACCATTATAATAACACGTACATAAAAGTCACTTGGTATATTCACTTAAGTCGGCAACTTCCCTAACATAAATAAAAAAAACGTTATGATAGTTAATTACGTCAACCGTAAATACAACTACTGAAGCCCTTAATACCTAAGATCTGACCTATTGATCACAAACTAAAGGTGATATCTACGCTGGCACCAATAGAGCCACAATTAAAACTAACCTATTAACCGAAAGCATTATCGTTTTGATAGTGGTGAAAGATGTTAGATTTGTGGTGAGCCCAATTACTGTTTAACTCGATACATTTTCAGCAAGTGAAATGATTAAAAGAAAATATATTACATTCAATACCCTACCAGTTATAATTAGAACTATTCGGGTTAAATCGTAAACTTTAAGGGAAAAGAGCCAGTTAACAGCGATAATACCCTTAAATAAATCAAATAACATGAAATTAATATTTTTGGTACGGTCCAGTAATTAGTCGACCACGCCTTCTTATACCCCCTAGGTAGTAAAAACCCTCACTTCTACTCCAATAAAGCTCTTAACCACTTATATACCTTTAACCTTCGTAATAGTTACGCGAATCATATGTTTTAGGAGATTATGCCAGACACAAGGGTAATAAAGTACTTAATAAGAGGCTATTCGCAATACGGGGTACTATGGAGAGAGAATACTATTACTACTAAGATTAATAGTTAAGATACTGGTAAGGATAAATTTAGCTTCGGATAAGGCGAATAACTATCGTTGTTGTGGATAACGGTAATTCAAATTATTATGAGAGTAATCACGTTCTACATTCTTAAATCACCTACTCCTTTACTATTTTACTTAAAGGATATAAAAACCTTTGTTATCAATGTTAATGTTAACTGAGACAAGCTAGTTAAAAACAGTCAAATGTTTCCCCTCGAATTTAAGTGGAAGTACTTATAATTTCAATTTCAAAGCCCAAAACAATGTCGTTAAATCTAACGAAACCAGATATGCGTTAACTACATTAGTGCTTTCATGATCTAGCCTTTAATAAGCTATATAAAGTCCTAAAGTTTATAACGCATAAAGATATGGAATATTTTTCCTTAAAAGATATTAAAGAGCTTTATTATCACTGTTAAGAATATATTCAAGTCCCCAGAAAATTTAAATTTACATTAAAAACGATGAGGACTTCAATAATAGAGTTTTTATGAATATACTTTACTTAGATAACAAACCTAGTCTTCATGTTGTTAACTCTGCAACCTCTTCTTACGAAACCAAATTTTTAAAATCTCTTTCGGAAACGAATCCGTTGGAAATATTAAAAATGATATGAATGATATGAATAAACATATATCTGGGTCTACCTAATATCAAAGTTTGAGATACCAGTACCAACTTTACGGCGACGAAATTTTAAAAAAATGCCAAGATAATAGGTATATAGTGTGAGTAAGTACCTGTAAAAGCTTAATGAAGTATTAAAAGAGTTGAAATACATACGCCCTACTTCGCTGAGCGTATAATATCCTTATGCTAGAAATTAAAAGCTTTACGGATCCGGAGGCACGCCTTTAAATAACGGTAAAGGATCTAAATAATAATATAGAACCTAATGTTTTAATGCTAAAAATACTGGTCTTTAGGATGTATCCATGCTTAATAAGTAAATATATGTCATTAACAAATATCCAAAAACGTATTACGGCCTACGATATAGTTTTAAGGGAATTACAAAGGGAATTAGTACGCCGCCAAGTGAATAATACCCTTAATACCAGGAACAGCCTTACAACAATAAATGTATTGGTTTTGACGATATAAAGTAAAGTCTTTATGTAATGGGATCCGGGTAAATTGAGGAGCCCATACAAGATTTTAAGTATCGTAAACTTTAAAGTAGTTATTAAAACTATTAACGATATTATATCTTTTAGAATTACTCAGGTTAAGCCCTACATTAGGGCTATCAATGATAAAAACTTTTTAGTAAAGCGACCGAACTAATACAAACCTCCTCTATCCGTTATCGATAAACCGATAAAACGCTGCCGGCGCGGATGACCCTTGAAAGAAAGGAACGTTAGAGAGGAGGAATATATACCGGCCATATCTACAATACTACTTAGGTAAGTAGAAAAAAAAAGGATAACAAAAACTTGGCATTAAAGGTTCAAATACAAAAGATTGTTAAAACCTTCAGCAAACCGTTTAAAGAAAGCCACAAAATCGAATTAACAGTGTATTGACTCGAAGAGTTATATAATTTATACCAAAGGCTCATTTTAACCTTCAAAACTCAAATGTTACGATATTTCAGTCAAGGATTATTTACGAAGTCACAAGCAAGATTACGGGGCGGCCGTACGAAAATTCAGGTCTAACCGCTTTAGGATACGACAATAAAGGCAAAAACTAAATCTTTTCGAAATTGTCAATGATTGAGAAAATTAGCTAGTGCTTGGGGGTTACTTTAGTAGTAATCTTGCTAGCTAAAACTAAAGGTAATTTTATGTATAATAGCCATAATATAATACAGGCTAATATGTAATTAGCTACATATTTTCAACGGATCGGACTACTAAATTTTCTATAAAAACTACGTGTTATATACCCTTTTGGGACAAAAATACGATGTATTAAGCTATTATATGAACTGATTAAACCAGAATTTATTTGGTTTCTAACCTACTAATTGTATTTTCAATTACGGTAAGCTATAATTTCTTGAATATACGACCTGTATTTATTAGTAGCGTAAAAGAAGGACTTCAGCTTAGTGGGTATATAAATTAACAATACCCTTTTCATTGGAATACCTAGTTTTATAATATTAGAACAATAGGCGATTAAGGACTATAAGCTTTGGAATTGCAAACCGGTAACAATATTAACAGAGCGTAATTAACTTAACTTCAAAGGATTGTTAATCCGAATGTTTAATATCAATACTAGCCTTAGTTTTCTCTAAAAAGCCAAGGCACTGATTTGGCTATAATCGATAAGATTCACGTAGCCAAAGCCTAGCGGTACCTTAAATAACGTGCCTGTAGCAATTATATTACTACCCTATATTAACCAAAGGTATCCTACGACCTATCTATCGCGTTACAGGTATGAGAGCCAGCGGATAAAGACTTTAATAGGCTAAATAAAAGGCTCGAGTGGTGAATGCAAAATCTAGACCGCAGGATTAATATGGTCCCGATCGACCTATTAAAGACCAAGTGAGTAATCTTTACAAATAGCTTTTTTACAAACAATACCGACCTTTCTCTACAAATAGACTTTCTTATAAACTTGGTTAATAAACATAGGTGGAAAGATCAGTTTAACATTATCGGTAACCTAATTTACTCAACCTCTGTCAAGTAAAAAAGAATTACACGAAATTTATTAACTTTAAAGGTTCATAGTATAATATTAAGCTTCTATATAGGCATAATATTGTGGTAAACACTTAACCTTATTACTAGGTAACCAAAGATTTTCTTTATTCCAGTGATAATTTATACCAATTCGAAAAGTTTATTTGAGTACCTTTCAAAACTCAGAAATACTAGCGAAAAACATCTTATAATCGACGTAATAGCACTCCGTAAAGCCTACGAAGGAAAGTAGATCAAGGAGTTCAGAAAAAGTAAAGGCAATCATAATTCTACTAATGCTATGACGAAGGCGTCGTCCAACAAGGATTTGAAGAAGTTTGTATATAGTAATAAGCTAACCATATGTATTGAAGACTACGTTAATAGGCCGCCTAAAAAACCTAGGTCAGGTAACGGCAGTTAAGGATGTGATAACAAACTGAAAGATTGCCAAGAAATTGACGATGTTAACTTGTTTAATTGTCACAGCTAAAATAAAAGTTTGTAATAGTTTGTAGCAGAAAAACTTTTTGCAAAATTCGATAAAGTCGAACTTCGGAGCTGTGGGGAAATTAAAGGCAATCGGGGTTAATTTATATGCAAATGAGCGTATCTAACTATGAATGCCAATTAAAATTGATAGGGGTTCAGCCCATCACATGCACTCACACGTACCGTGCATGGGCTGCGCCCGGTCCGTGCTTAGACCGGGCCCAGACCGGGTACTGCCTATCCTGTTACGTACATAGTCATATAAACTATAGACTCAATGGTCAATGGCTTGAGTCCATAACAATTGCCCCAAATTAAAGTAGCTAAAAGGAGGTTGATAAAAGTGTTCCATTTATTGGAAAAATAAAAGATGTTTTGAAATTTTCATTTTAAATTTCTTCGTCATCCATAAATAAAGGATTACGAATTTAGTATCAAGCTTTATTATAATGATATTATTATATCCCAGGGTAGCATTTTTATGAAGTCGATTGAAAAGAGAACTTTTGTATTATTTCAATAAAGCGTTTTTCGTTTTGCAAGTTTTATACAATAATTTACAGCCACTGCAATTTTCTTTACCCGATTGATTGATAAAGCGATAGATAAAACTGAAAGGCTTTATAAGAAAAATGGCTTCATTGTTAAAAGGGAATGATAACACCAAAAAGAAAGATATTACAAACTAGTCGTTTCTTTTATATAGAGTAAGCTATCTTTTGATTTTGGTATTTTTTGTCTTTCTATGTACTCTTTTTAATCCTCGTCTTAAGTTTTTGGATACGACATAGGTAAATATAGAATTACAAAATCCTTTGAAGTAATATATCTACGCTTTTTAACTTACGGAGTTTTAGGAACATTATTTATCCGAAATAATTTTATATTTTTGTAAATAGTTTTAGTACTTCGTTAAGGTTAGTGTATACTAGTCCAATACATACTCGAGTTATTAAAAAACGCGTTTCAATGCAGTAAATTTTATATTTAATATATATTCATTGGTTGCAACATTGTATTTCAAGGGTTCTACGATTATCAAGATGTAAATTAACGATAAATTCATTTTAGATAATGCGACGTTTTTTTATTCGAAGAAAAGAAGACATTGAAAATGAATTTAAAGACGAATACGAATATATTCTTAACAGAAAACCCCCCTGTCAATTTTAACGGTATAACGATTATGTTTCAGTATGATATTTTATAGGTTATACGAAAGGAATAATTAAATCAAGTTGCCTTTCTTGATTTAATTAGTATAAAGCGGGTTGATAAACAAAGATATTAAAGTGTATCTGGAGCAAGAGTTGAATCAGTTATATGATGAGGAGCGGCGTTTAATATTATTGTTGTTGTATAATATTAAATAAATTTATTATACAACGTATATAAGGTTTTGAATAAACATTTTAATAGGCGAATCCCAAACCTGAAACCTAGTTTAAGGCTTATACCCTTCAAAATAATAATCATAAAGCTATTTATTTATATTATTGGATTATTTACAAATACGCATGATTGTACTTTATATTTAAGGTTCATATTTATCATCAATAATGAAATGTTTGATTTCACCGGGTTGGCCTTAAAAAATAATTTTGTATGAAAGTTTTACTAAAGATAAACGGGTTATATGATACTTTCTTGTTTCTGGGATTTATAACATGATTGAAGATTTTCATTTTCGTATTATGATTACAATAATAGTTTGTATAATTATTTCGAATTTTAGGTAAAAACATTTTTAATGATGAGTATTAACTTTTTCTCATTTACGAATAATTTATTAGGTTTGATATAATTAATGATGAACGCCTTTTAATCTATATTTCTGCCTTACACGAAAAATATAAGCGTTTGAAAATTTAGGAGACGAAATAATTCGATGTAAAATCGAACTTAACGTAAGTAATGATTGGAGGTTTTCCAAATAGCGTATTAAAAGCGTTTGTATTTATAAACACCTTCCTTGTTAACTTTATGAAGAAAGAATTTTCGATTTAGCTCTAGATAGGTGTGTTCTTCAACATAGTTCTACCTATTTTTATATTTAATGTTTTATCCATATTGTTCACTTTTCTAAATAGGTTATTGGCCGTTTGATTAATATATAACGACCTTTACATGTATTATTTACTATTCTACTAACACATTATAATTTCTTACATTGGCTTTAATTATTTACTCGACGATATTCTTTATGTATATCTTTGTGTCGATAATTTATATAATCTTGTTTGATAAGTAATAATAATAAATATAAAGTATTTAATCGCTGTTATAGAAGAGAGGTGAAGAGCTAATATTATTATCGTTGTTAACATCGCTTTTGTCATCGTTTTCGTCGTTATTATCACTAATATCGCCATTATTATCGATATCGTTTTTAACGTATCTACTCCGAGTAAAGCTAGGCGCCCCTCGCGCCTAAAGTTATATACTCTTAAACAAGGAGTGATAAACGGGGTTACCCTTTTTACAACGATGTACGAAATCGTCATCCAACTTGCCTACATATTATATGTATAAACCCACCTATTAAGCGGTAATAACGGTCGTTGTTTTCGATAACTGACGGCTAATACTTAACGAGAAACTAACTTTCATTTCATTTAATATGTTGCAAAGATGAATCATATAAGAAACCCCCAACAATAAATTGAATAAATGGATATTGTATAAGGCTGCCTCGAAAAGTGTATGAGAAAAATGAAGATTCAATGAATCAACTCCAACGAGGTAATAGAAAAATATATAAAAAATGATCGACTTACAAAGTACGTATTAAAGGCGTGATTAACCGTAAAGACTACATAAACATATAAGGTTTTGGCGAAAGCTTTCATATTACCGGTATGAAGATATACTTATTACCGCTTCGTTGATAACAGTAATAACAAGATTAGGGGCCCTTATTCTAAGGATATTCGTTAATAGACCTACCTGCGGCAGCGAATAAATTACTACATAAAAAACATATCTATTAAAAGGCTAGGGACACGTACTAGAGATGCTGTTTGAACAATTCATGCGTTCGAAAGAAATTAATAGCTTACTCCAACGAATCGCGCCTTTAAACGACGAGCCGATTTCTTTATATCCGTTTCCTTAACATAATATTAATTTATTAGAACTTAAGGAGATAAATTTTGCCTACCGCATTATAATTTCGCGATATTAAATTTATGGTAGTAGGATAATATTACGGGTAAAAGGGGGGTTTTCACTCATAACCAGTAGGTAAAATTTATAACCTTATATAATCCCAGATTACTAACTTGAGAAGGTGGAGAGAAAAGAAGAGAAGGATAGACGAGCAGGAGAAATGGGTGTAGTAGAGGTGGTGGCGGGCGATAAGGAGTGAAAAAGAAAAGTAGAGAGGAATGATAAGCTATCAGTGTTGGCGGGGCAGCGTGTGACGACTATAGCGGCTTCGGAACAACGTTATTAACGCGTTAAAAGGAGTCTTTCGAACCGGTTATTACACGGTATACTATTTGAATAATGAAAATATGAAATTAATAAAACGATGAATCTATACGAAAAAGTTGAATAATGAATTGGAAAGATATAATTTCAATGTGTGAACGTTTCATATAAAGTTAAAAATTTATTTTATGAATAGTAATAAGTTATGCAAGGGGGCAAAAAGAAGTTTTACTTCAATTAATGGCTATATATTACTTTATAATACTGCATAACACGTAATATCAATCATTATACCTTTATCATTACGTTTCTACAATTATACCTTTATAAATATTATTAGTGTATCGAAACACCCTTTCAAAGCTTATACCACTATGACTATCGAAATAAAAACTACATTTCAAGAAGAACTATAGAATATATCACCATTATAACCGAAACACCGATCAAGGGTTTTGACAAATTATACTATGATAATAGGAATAGGAATATGGAGCTTTTAACAATAATCAAAGATTGCTAATATAGATATTATTAAATATTACTATAGTTAATAAGCGTAGAGAACCACTTTTGAGGAGTGTATAATAACGTGTCCTGTTGCAGGAAATACTTTTGCAAAGCACTTAATAACGTGTTATATCGCAGAAGGCACGTTGGCAGAATGTATGATAAAGTACTATACTACGGGTAAGAGCTTATAAACTCTCACCTGAGGTGTACACTCTCCAGATTTATCTTTTCCCTCTTAAATCTATCATAAATACTATCAATCTTACTATGCTGAATACTGTCTTCTTCATATATTGATGTACAGACTTATCTGACAATTCAACCAATTTCAATAATAATCTTGATTTAGTTTCTTACTATATAATGATGAATCTTTTTTCTTTCTATAGTACTTCAATTATTTTCGAATAGTTGTAACCTAAAATAAAGTTTTTCGATAATCCAAATTTAAACTTTTAGATTTGAAATCTGTTGGAACAGCAGTCAGTTGCGTTATAATCAAGTCAATTATACTGATAGCAAGTTGATTATACTAAGTGCAAGATGACTACCTTGTCTATGGGTTGACTATAATATCTGCAAGTTAGATACTGTCGGTGTCCAATACAGACTAAGGAATATGCTAAGCAATTAACCATAAAAATTAATGTGTAGACCGGTTAGCGGTTTGCTAAACCTAAAAGTAACACATTAACACTTCCAATACAAGATACCAATTACTTCAACTATAATTTAAATCGACTACATTGCAACGATAAAGGCCTTCCAACATTGATGAATCTTTATTAGATGAAACATAGATATTCTAAGTGAATTAAGAAACTAATTTCTAGTTATTATGTTTTTTTTATTTTAGGTTGAGGATTTTTTTTATAGAGTACCCCTATGCGTTGTGTAGTTATTTACGGAATTCAACGAAGAGATCTTTTAAACTGTATGGTTATTTGCGAAAGTTTGTAAGTAAATATGAGAGCGCCATTAAAATCACGAAAAAAAAAGTCTATGAAACCACTTTTAAAATGAAAGTATGGAAATTAACCGCTCAAAGTTTCAATTTTTTCAATTTAATAAGTTATCTAATTACCAAATTTGAAAAACCTCTAAGTTATCATCATTGCTAGTACTACTATTATAAATTACAAATCGCAAACGGCTAAATTTTACGACTTCTTAAACTTTAAATAACAACTTCGGCAACAAATAACTTACGACATACTATCCTATACAATTATTTCCCCTAAACTACTTCAATATTCCCCTTTGTTGGTAAATTATGAATATAATTGTCGAAATTACTAATGTAAGTGCCAAAATTAACGTCATTACCAACCCCGTAAAAAATTTAACAGTTAAAACCCTCGAAATTATATTTATGTAACATATTGATAACAAGTTTTAGTTTAAAAATGCTGACCAAAACTCAACCCCCAAATAATCAATCTATTATATCAGCTACTTTATCTTCGAATCAAACCTAATAATATTATACTAAAAACCTAACAAACTGAACGAATTTTGGGAATTATTTAACGAATGGATACAGGAAGAATAGAAAGTGGGGGATAAGTAGGTAAACACCAAGCTAGAAGTTGATCGATATGAACAAATAATTTATCTTCCTACAAAAAAATGAAGACAGGTAGTTTAACAAATGTATTATAAGAATAAGCTACAAAAAAAAACTTTAAGAAATATATAAACTTATAGTGAAGATATCGCTAGCATTAACATCCGTTAAGGGTCCCAAACGAGGTCATAAAATTTTACTCAAACCAAAATAAATTCCTCAAACACTTTTGAACTAGGACCCCAACGTATCAACGACATCAAAAACGATCAAAACTCGATTGATCCAACCATGTCAAGTCTTCAAATCTACAAGCTAATTAAACATAGACTCCATCAAAATTCCCTTTAATACTAATAGAACTATCACTAGGTTCACGAATATTCCCAAATTTACCAATACGCGAAGTTTCAACAAATCCGCTAACAACAAAAACCCTAGAAGATGAGTGGCTTTACACATAAAACTACTATAAGTAAAACCACTAGCTTTTTTCCTCTAAGTTTTGCCAAAGGTAACTATTTTATACACTAATTCCAGATTCAATACCCTTAACACTTCTAGTCGTAAGATTTAAAGAGTTTGCACAACTCATATATTACACTTATCATTCGGGTTATTCTCATAAAAAACACTGATTATACGTTAATTATGACTTTAGTGAAAATATTTAGTAGTAAGGAAACATATAATAGTTAATAGTTCAATGTCTTTAATATCAAGTTACAACTATTTTTTATCATTTACCATTAAATAAGGAATCAACCACTAGGTGTTTACTCGCTATTTCTCAATTTTTTCAAAGTTTCAACCTAGGATTATTTTCTTCGGTATATTAAGGAATCACTCGTCGTTAAAGGAAATTAACGATAGTTTCAATACTGACTTCAAATACAATATTAACTTCACTCAGTATCTTAGAAAATAAAGGATCATCAGGCAATACTATATGTCAAATCATAAAGAAGAGTCGAAAAGCATGATTAATTTCCTTGATAGGATGCTTAACAAACTAATACTTTACTGATAAATAATGGAAAATATAAAGATCGGTGAATACATATGATGCTAGTTAATCCACTCAGTTATCACGAGTTACAAAAAGGTTCAATAAGTCTTATAATACCATAACACTACTTATTAGGCCTTTTTTTGGCTAATGATAATCCTTATTTGCGACCGTTAAAATAAGAGTGCCGAATTCGACTAATATAAACCCCTAAACCTACAATTGTAACGACGACGATAAAACCCCTACCCATGCATTTTATATTGATCAAAAATACCACGAACTCAAACAATACTATTGATGAATAACAGTAACTTAAAAACCTAAACAGAAACTCATGAAAGAATAAGGATAGTCTTTATTAAAATTATCAAATCAACTATGCAAATTTCCTTAAAACAATGCCCAAAATTATTAAATTTCTGAAAATAAAAGTTAAGAGTAAATATTTCACATGACTAACGAATATTGATCTAAGTAAAACATATACCATATTCAATATTCCTTTACTTTGAACTAAAAACACATGCAATTCTTTATATACAGTAAATTTTAAGGGAACAAGATAAGTAAAATAAAACTGGAACCATTGATATACGTAGAAAATACTAGCAATAGCCATAAACTAACATGATGATTGACTGACCATATACTTCTATGCAAATCCATAGGTAAGAGCCACTATCGTCAAGAAAAACATAAAAATTATAACCCCATGCACTTATTAATCATTCGCTATCGCTACGTAAAACAAGTTTTTTTTAAGTATTATTCCAGACATCAGATCTACACGAAACTCAACTGGAGTCTACTAGAAATACGTTGTATTACAAAGGGATACTGATATTGCCACAAAACTTAACTATATAGATATAGGTACAACCAAAGCTGTATTTGACTCTAGATATAAACTCTTTTTACCAGTATCGATGATTATAACTCTAGTCGTTAAACCTATTATTATCTATATCTTGGAATTCCACGGCCACTTCATTCTTTGCCTTAAATATATATAGAACTTCAGCGTTAACGTTGATTTTCAAGTGGAAGAACTGGTGAAAGTAATAACTAGATTCTTTCATTGAATCAAGAATAAAAATACTTATAGGTTTACCGATGAATTCCAAAAGTAACGGTGTTTAACTTAAGAGAATGAAGACTTCACTTCATTAATATATTAACAATTTAACCACCTAAAGACTCCTAGGCTATGTTAAATTCTGAACTCAACTAGTTATAAACAGTTGGACGTTCTAACGTTTCAAGCAATTCAGTACTTATGTCAACATGAATTAATTTACTCCTTAATCAATTTTGAATTTAAATTTACGTTGAAAATATTAAAATTTGAACTTTCAATTTTCGTCGAAGTGATTTAATTAAACCATAAGTTTATAATTTCCATTCATATATTCGCAATAATATTTGACTGTACTAAATAACTTTGAACCACTTGAGTAAGAAAGTAATTAAAAGCGTTACGTATTTAATAAATTTACATGTACTTCTAACCTTTTCATATTATATTTTGTGATATTAATACGAACTTCATTATAATAACATTTCAAACTAGTGCTTAATATATTGGTATTAAGTATAAACAAATCCTTATACAATCTTGGTAAGGTATTATTAGCCTTTGAAAACTATATGTATTGTTATAAAATACTTAATTTTGTGAAGAGACCAAACTAGAGGTATCGCTTAAGGAGGTAGGATACTATCTATAATCCTTGATGAAAAAAGGAATAAAAAAAACCTTTCAAAAGAAATGCTATAAAGTTCGTAAAAAGGGGTAACCAGTTACTTAATTCGTATAAGAGAATGCCTAGAAGCAGCTTCGACGCTTCGTAGAAGCATAGCAACCGCTAGGGCTAGATCATTAGTAACTATTAACCTAGGTACCAGTCTGTGATATTATTCACGGATCATCTCCTACCCCCCCTCAATAAACAAATAAAATAAAAAATCCATTTCTTTTTAAAAAGCGGTTAAAGTCCCTAACGATGTGCAAAAGATAGTAAAAGGCACCTTGCTACCACGAACCATTTCAAAATGTACATAATAGCTACTCAGAATCAATATATAACGTTATGGCAACATATGAAAGGTTCCTACAATCGATTGTTTTGACACAATGTCTAAGACGCCAGCGTTATTCCACTGCCGTCTTTCCTATAAGCAATCGCTATAAGCCCCCAAAATATTGAAACTTTCCTCTATCCATCAACAACTTTCTTTTTACGTAATACTACCGTATCTTACTACCATACACTACACGTATATACTATTTTAAACCGTTTCAAACCTTTTTTCTTTTTTGTTATTTTTGTTTCTTTATAGTTAGCTCAATCATCCACGTAGAAAGAATAAACGTTAATATAAATACCGAGGTTAAAAAATCTATCAATGAGAGAAGTTTTATTAATTCTAAGTAACTTGTCCTCTGTTAACAAACATATGATTCTCGCTCACATGCCATATTAACAGGTATCTTAACGGTATCCAGAATCAAAAGTGGCTTAAATATAATAACAAAATTTCATATAATTTACGAAAGTTCCGTTGGATGACCCAAAGTAAAAATAAACTATAGTGATGGCTACAAAACTACTAACAAGTAGCTGAATATTAATGTTAGATGCCGAATTTTCGCTGTAAACGCTATGTGCCAAAACTTCGGCTTTATATACACCCTTTTGAAACTTAACACTAACATGAATAAAACTATTAACGATTTTGCAAAAACTTGCCTTATATTCGACTCTTTCAGCTGAAGTAAAGAATCCGGCTTTTAAACCACTTTCTACATATGAACAAGTGGTTCAATAATGAATAGGCTTAGGCTGTTTTCGCCAAAAATACTACAAGATTTCGTCGCGTTATTTGATATAAAATTAATACACAGGGCAGTATTAGCTTCGTTCTGTTTACACTTATGCGTTTGGCTGGTTTCAGCGTTGAATAAATCCTTAATAAAAAGTATAATAACTAGGTAAAAGGGTATATTTTAGTAATAAGAGTGAACTTTATCGCTCATAAACGGGTAAAAATCTTGGTTCCAAGTTACTAAGATGTTATCTTATGTCTTTCAAAGAATTAAGGATAAAATAATGAATTCCTAAATATATACCAAAAATTATTCGATGAAAAGTACTTAAATATAAACTTGAATGATAATAGTAACATATATAAAGGCATAAGTTACTAGATACAATGATGTTCATAATACATATTCATACGCCGCATATAATATCCGCATATGAACGGCTTTCAAACGGATTATTAATGAATACAAAATAAGAAAATCAAGTTAGCCGACAGGTTAGGCAAAAAGATTCATCGTTATTCTCGGATAAGCTATAACGAAATTTGAGAACGTAAAAACTCGTAATATTCAAAAATCTTAAAACCGTTTTTAAAATAAGGTATAAATAACCTTTCCATTTGATTAAAAATCAAGGCTATAAGGAGTTTTCAATATAAGAGTATCTTACTTAAGGCTTTCTTCGGGTTTTTAAAATACGTTAAACGTAATATTTAGATTCGTGTTTACCAATATTACTTATAATGTTCACTGCGGGTAATTGATAACCACAGATTTATTCATTCCGAAGCAGGTCAAAAGCGATTTAGATATGTTAATTCACGTGAAACCAGGAGTATTTCTTACCCGAAATAAGTAAGTCGACTACATAGAAATTTGAAATATAAATAATTGAATATTTATCGTAAAGCGAATAGATTTTTTTCACAATTAATCTATTTCAATTTTTTTCCACAAAAACTTAAACTTTATCGTCAACCTGAAATCACTTTGAAACAAAATGTTGCTTATGGAAAACTTCGTCTATAAGTTAGTACATAACTGATATTACAACTTATACTAATTTCGTAACGTCGAAAATATATTAGATTAAGTTCTTGGTCCTTATACGTAATTTTATAATCGGAATAGATAAACGCTGAATATGTTATATAGGATTTATGTATTAGTTATATATTTTTTTCAAACGGTTGATACTGATAATAATAATATTTCCATCATTTGACCGTTGGAATAACAGTCAAATAAAATACAGTCAATTCAATTATACTTAATGTGAGTTGATTGTAATTACTGCAAATTGACTGCAAGTGTAGTGCAATAGGTGCTCACTTCAAAGTGGAGCACATGTAGAAGTATTTGGCTAAATAAATTATCGAGTAAATGAGATAGCGGTCTGCCAAACTTAGAACTTACAACTTCAAAACCACTTTCAATTCAACACTAGTTACTTCTACCACAATGATTCGAAGCGACTATATTACGATGATAAAGATCTACCAACACTGTAATCAGTGCTTATTAAGTTAGGTGTAAATAAGTGACGTTGAAAAAAAAAAGCTACTTTCTAGTTATACTTCACATTAAACGGCGGATAAGGTAAAAGAAAGTTTTTTTCGCAATGCTCATATAGTACTGTATAATCTTTCGCGTCAGTACAGATGTCGGCCTTTGGATTGTGTTAGCTATCACGGTAATTCAAGAGTAGACATCAGTACTGTTATCGAAAACACTAGGAAATTTTTATTAATCCATTTTAAGGGAAAGAGTTGAGAATAACGGGTAAAAGTATGAAATCGACAAGTTGGAAAACATCCAACTAGGTAATATTACAGGTGCCACTACTAAAAAAACGAATAAGTTTTATAACCTATAATCTTCAATCTTTGATCTCCACTTACAAACGACCTTTAACCTTACCCTTTACACTAAACCCTACCGTTAATATCAAGGTTTTTTTCCCCTCTACACTACTGTTTTCTTCTTCCTATAACCTAAAATTGCTACAACAAGCGAAAAATACCAAGTATCGCTAAATAGAGCTAAGAAAGCTATGTTACGCAACTTCATACTAAATCGCTATGTCTAACCTATTGCATCACTCCTTTTCCCACCTATACTCTTCAACCTTCATGACGATAACTTGAAAATACGATGGAATCAATATCCTTGAAGATCCTAACTAAAAAAAAAGCAATTAAAGACTTCAGTATTATCTTCAGAAGGCTATATGATAAAGACTTTTAGTTTACAAACGCCAACGAAGAGTTTTTCAATCGAATACCTTACCAATATAATTGTCTGCTCCAGTCTTGATTGAAAATCGACTAAAACCGTTCAAGGTTTAAATGAGTTTCAAAATTTTGAAAAATTATTGAGAGACTAGAACTAAAATATATCGAAAATAGTAAACAATTATGTTAAAATTAAGTTGAAAACTAAACTTACAAGTTGAAGCGCTAAACTCCCAATAGAGAAAGGCAAAAAAGGTAAACTGACAAAAGTACTTTATGAATGCGCATCAAATAAAGAACTTTAATGGATTGAGGCTAAAGGCAAAGAGATTTATGATGACGGTATGTTATGACCTAAGAACCAATTGCAGGTTATGGAATAGGCTAGCAGCCAGCTGCGCCATTAAAAGCTTAACGTCCAATACATCAGGCGGGGAACATCTCTTATGTAAGCACCAAGGGTAAGGGTTTGGACTAACAGGACCGCCCGCGGTCCAGTCGACAACATTGTGACAGAAGGAAGCGACATCGACTTTAGCGGTCCAGTACTGAAGAGGGTATGAAGGCCATAGGATATAAAGACACGGCCATCACCACATAGATAGTATTTCCTTCATAGCTCTTCAGTTGTCAATCTAAGTATTCAGTCTACACATCTGAATAGCCTCACGGCTTTTGATCATTACTTGCACGGTTGCGATATTGTTCACTTAGCACCTCTGCTACCTTCTTGATAACATAAACCCTCTGAAACCTTCTATATAATCACGGGTATTTAGTGTGATCATTACAAAAAACTTCTGAAGCTTTGAAGAATGTGTATCGAAGCTAGGTATAACTAATAAAATATGTCTAATAATAAATGTAATAGATTTAAGAGAAGTATATAAAACCCAGAAAATCGATAAATTCCAGTGAATAAATGGAAAAGATATTCCCGCCGACGCTATAACTAAATCCATGCCTAATGGCGCCCTATAACGGTTTATAGACGGTAATATGCTAACTGTACGAATTAAGGATTACGTGAACCACCCGGCACATAACGTGGAAGAACAGTGATACCCTGGAAAACTCGAAAACTGCTAGAGTAATGATAGTGGTGGCAATAGTGGTGGTAAAAATGATAGCGGTAGCAGTAGGTTGAACTACTGATAAAAGATACCCAATTAGTGAAATATGTAATACGCACAAGTATGTGGGAAAAAAACTTGTGCACAGAGGTTAAGAAATGGAAAGCTCAGAGATATGAAATAAAGGGCTATAATTAATGTCAGTTTCAGTTCAAATTAACTAGAAATAGTCAGGGTTTAGCGTATAAATCGAAGAGAGATCTCAAAGGTTAGTACCAATTAATAGCCAACCACGCTAATATATAGTCATAGAATAAAAATCCGCTATTGTTAAAATAACATTTAAATTCAATACTATCAAGTAAACTATACATACAGTTAGTTGATTATACTAACTGTAAATTAGCTTCAGTTTATGAGATTAATTACAAGTGAAATGCAGTAGGTGCTCACTTCAAAGTGGAGTACTGGCGAAAGCATTTAGCCCTACAAAAAGGCATATAGACTGGATAGCAATCTACTAAACATAGAACTTACAACTCATCAACTAATTTTAATGTAACACCAGTTACTTCGATCACAGTGATTCGAATCGACTACTTTACAACGATAAAGTTCTACTAACACTGATTAGTGTTGATGAGATTAAATACAAATAAGCTAGGTAAAAAAAGAAATTGCCTTCCGGTTACGCTTTATAATTTCGCTTTGTAGAAGGAAAGTTTTTGCGAACAGCTTTAAGGATACATCTGATGCTTATGGGTAGTTAAAAACACTCATCAAATACGTTTACTATTTATAGGTACTTGAAAGTATCGATAGTATCGTGAATACTATCAAGAATACCAGGAAATTCTTATTAAAATAATCCCCCAAAAAAGTCGTTGAAATTGACCACCTCAAAGTCATAAAAATCGTTAGGTTGGCTAACAGCTAAGTTTTTACTATTGCAGGTACTAATACAACAAATTTCAAATCGTAAAAACGACTAAATCCCACGATATTTAACTATAAATACCAACTTTAACGGCAAACCTACGACCTACCCCTTTACATTAATTTTTCATCCTTTACACCTTTCAAATTTCATTCAAATGACTTTTAAATACGATGTAATTCATATTATTAACAACCTTGTAAGGGAAAAAATAATTAAAACCCTCGGAAATACCTTTGTTAAGCACTTCGACGATAACCTCTGGATCAAAAAGGTCAACAAAAACTTTATCTTGAAGTATCTAACTAAATTTATTGGATACTTTATTTCTGATATTTATTACAACGATTCAAACTTAAGCGTTTAAGTTGTATTCGAATTAATCGAGTTTGTAAGGGATTAAACCCTAACCATGAGTGAGAAAACCGAGAAGTAAAGTTATAGTTGAGGACTGACATACGTTAAAGAGGGATTCTCTTACCTTTAAAGGTTGGAAAAGACAGTAACCTAGAGAAAATACTTTAGGGGTATATTACCGATAAAAAACTACAATAATTATAGGAAGGAATGGATAAAGTGATTGTTAGCAACAGCATTCCTTAATACTTTTAAACGCGTTCCTAATTAGATGAGTTCCTAGGATCTTTTCACATAAGGTCTTCAACGAATTAATTTTAGTGGTTGCGAAGAATTGATTGATTCACACGTCGTAAGCTCTTAAGTCTACTAGTTAATTGAATAATAACCTCGACATTCCCTTTAATACTAAGAGGAATATTGCTAAGTCCCTGGCAACAACCTTTAAATTCACTCTCCTAAAATTCCTTAGAAATTTCAGTTTTAGCATTTAAATTAAAGAAGAATAGCTTTACATACGAATTTACTATAGACATAACCATTGACTTTCTTTCTCAAAACTTAGTTAAAGGTAATTATCTTATTTATTCTTTCTACCAGCACCTTTTCTTACACTGGTCGAGAGATTCAAAAGGTCTTTACAACTAGTAAATTACTCTTCTCCTTCGATATGTTCCTATGGTAGGTATGGATTACACAAAAATTACTATATTCATCAATATTTAGAGAGGAAAAGAGAATTATAACGGTAAATCGCATAACCTTTTCGACTTCAAGTTGCGCCCATTCTTTAAAATCTACTGTCAAATAAGGGTTCAATTATCAGGCTTTAACTTATTATTTCAAACATCTTGTCGGCTAAGCTGATCATTTTTTCCTTTATTATTTAACGAGTTATTTCTTTTTCTAAAAAGTTTACGATAGTCTTAAAAGTTACTTCGAATATAATATGTATTTTACTTAGGACTATATAAACTGTAACATCATTAAGTGTTTTTATATATCAGATGATAAGAAAAAGTTAGAAAGTAAAATGGACTTTTGTAACTAGATATTTAACAAGCTAATTCTTTACCAATAAGTAATGGAGATTGTAAGAGCTGGTAAGGGCATATTACACTTGTAAGATCAGAAAGCTGTTACAAACTATAGAAAGTTCAAATATGCCCTATAGTGTTTTGACGCCATTTGTAAAGTATTTTTTTACTAGTTACAGTTTTGACTTACTACTGTAATAGTATAGATCTCAAACTCGACTATTATATACCTTTCAGCTTCAAAGTTTAACGAAGATAAAGAAGACCTTTTCCATGAGTATTATATCGACCATAAGTACGGAAAAGCTGGAAAATATAGTTAATGGAAGGTTTGGATTTGGGGACGAGATAATTAAGCTACATAAATAGGAGAGTATCCCTCTTCGTTAATTTTTTAAGCTAGTTCCACCTTCGTTGAATCTATCATTCTTTATATTTTTGAATGTTTCATCCCCTTTCTTTTCTACCTTGAAAACATGACGAATTTTAGCATCAATGTGAATATGTAAACTGAAGAATATATTGATGTCAAGGGCGATGAAAGTTTTATACTTTGTTTGAAATAAAGGTACCTCTGGTTTCACCTTTAGAGGTTAGGAGCAATGGTATTGAATTTAACGAATTGAAAACTTCATAAATTATATCACCGGTTAAACTACCAGGTAACTAATAGACTATATAAGGTCATCAAGGCAATTGGACATGAAGATATAGACTTGTTAGTATTGAAGGTAATTCGAAGGTTTTTCTATTACTATTGAACACAATTTCAAACTCCGCCAATGTTTAAATTCATGTTGAAAAAAAAAAAAACTTTAATTTCGAAGTTTTTATAGAAGTATTTTATCTTGACAGCAAGCTGATACTTTACGTTATTAACTCTATCATAGCATTTTAGGCTGTAAATTTCCTTCAAATCATTACATTAAATTCAATATCTGAGTTATTACTTATTTTGTTACCTTATACGTAGTTGGAACCTGTTGGTTGGCCTTTATCGTTGCAACATAGTCGATTTGAACCACTGTAGTCGAAGTTACTGGTGCTGCGTTGATATTGTTGATTGAAGTGTGTTGGTTCTAAGTTTAGCAGACCGCTTGCTGGTCTTCAGACCAATATATATGGCCAAACGATTTGGCCTATATCCCTGTTTGAATTGGGCACCTAGTGCACTATACTTGCAATTTAGTTATACAAAGTGCAGCTAATTCTGCATTCAGTATAATCAACTTTACTTTAAGTAAAGTTAACTTAGCTGTACTGAATTTGAATTCTATTTCAATACTGGCGGCTTTTTGTTTTTGTGCTTATACGCTAGCGCAGCTTGCCATGAATTGGTGATAACCTCTGAAATCTCTCCTTAATCCGTCAGCCAACAATAAGCCAGAACCCTGTCAATTCCGGTTTATTTATACTAGAATCAACCTTAATTATGGCCATTTGTAGCCCTTTTACTTCACTCCTCCGAGACCTTTATTCTTGAATTACCGTATATAGATCTTTCGCTACAAACCTATGCAAATCAGGTATACCACCAATTACGTACCTTTTGCTAGTAGCTCAGCCTATTTCTATTGTCATTATTACTCTAGTAGTCTTCCAGTTTGCTAGGGAAACCGTGTTTCTCCACGTTATATATTGGGTGGTCCATGAGACACTTGATTCGTATAGTTAGCGTATTGCTATTCACAAACCTTCTTAAAATACCGTTAGGCGTAACCCTGATTATAACGTCAGTGGGGTTGTCTTTGCTGTTCATTCACCTGAATTTATCGATTTCCCAGGTTTTGTATGTCTCCATTAGAGCTATTATATCTATTATTGGGCATTTTTTATTAGTCGTGCCTGTTGTATTACGGAGGGGTACTGCTTGTGTACAAGCCTGAGTATCTCTCTCTCTATTTGTCTCGTGCTTTTTCACGAGACTGCCTACTCATGAGTGCGTCTTTTCTTCTCATAAGTCATTCTTCTCATGAGTACCTAGTGTTATTATTCTCTGGTAGATTCCTACCTTCAACTTAGTCTTTAACTTTAAATATAGACCGGAATACTACTATACGTATATACATATATATAATATGACTGATAGTAGCTGTAAGCTAAGATTTTGCTTGGCACCAAACCAATTCATTGTTGTAAAGCAATTAAAAAGTTACTATCACGGACTTGTAACTATATAGCTTTGCTACTAAAAAACACCAACTTTAATCTTTCATATCTTCTTTTTCCCCTCCTTTTACCCTACTTCATTAATCTTTGTATATAAGTCCTTAATCTTGACATATAAGTTAGCGAAAGCTATAAGAGTTAGGCATTACACTACCAAATTAGCCACAAACCCCTCGTCGTATGCACCAGCAAACTCCTATAAAGAAATCTGAACCTGCCATGCCAAAGTCAACTGTCACTTTCCCTTTACTTCCGTTAAAAGCCTCACTTTCGCCTATACACAAACCTTTACCTACAATATTTTCGCCTATAAGCTTATATTATTACACATCTTTAGCCTATTCTTTACCTACAACTTTTGTTACTATGGAGCTAGGAGAGATATCTTTAGCAGTTGGCTCCGTTAGTAATATTAGAATTGTGGAACTCGTGGTAAACCTATGCGGAGAGTTTGAGGAATGCTATGCTACGAGATATGTGAAACATAATGCCGTTATAAGGCCCCTTGATAGCTTAATAGTTAAAAGTCGCCATTCTTGTGACCGCGAACTTTTTTTTTTCGCAGCTCTCATCGCTAACCTTCACCTATTTTTATAATCTCCTCGGATAATTTTAAGGGTAGCTATCATCGCCTATACAAAGGGAAGAAACGTGAGTCCTTTCGCCGCCACCTTGAGCCTTCTTCTCGCCGCCACCGCGAGCCTTTTTCTTGTTGCAGCCGCGAATCTTTTCGCAAACGCCGTGATTCCTTTCGCCGCTGCGAGCTTTCCCGTGACCATCGCGATTTCCTTCGCCGCCGCGAGCCTTCCCGCGACCTTCGCGACTCCCCTCGCTACCGCGAGCCTTTTTGTGACCATCGCGAACCCTCTCGCCGTCGCCGCGAACCTTTTCGACAGCGTCGCGAACCTTTTTGAACCCCGAACACGATAGCTACCCAATACTCGGTAGGCGATACTCGCTGCCTAAAACATAAATAGATTAGAATATTTAACTCCGAATATCGTAATAATTAGGATATAAGTATTATTATAATAGGTAAAGGCGTGTTTTTTTATTAACGTGTGGAGCTTTTAGTAACGTTTGGATACCTTCTTAAATACCATTTTAGCTTTAAAAAGTTAAGTCGGGAAATTTTTTTTTACTTTGCTATAAGGATCGGTTGTATATTGGTAGAATACCGAGGTAACTTTTTATAAACGCCGTGAAATATTTCGTCGTGGTTTGTTTTACATTATAGACATCTTTGTCGATCATCTTGCCATAAACTCTGGACAAATTACTATAAATTTAAAAAATGCTAAGTTTTTGTTACGCTATCTATTGAACGATAAGTATAGGTTACGTAAGTATATATGAATTTAAATATGATACGTGAAAACTATGGGTATATTAGATCACTATGATAATAATTAGTATAGAGTTATAATCGAAATTTAATCCGCATTAAACCCAGGTATTTAATAGTATTTTCTTTCTCCACATAGTAAACAAATTAAAGAGGAATATTTAGTTAAAGTCGAAAAGTCGAAAAACGTATTATTAGTAGTAGTAATTCGATATTCAATTATTATCTTTCGTTGAAAGACATATGCGAAAGGTACGATTGGCGGTATTTTCAAAAGGATAAGTACCAACATTATTAGGACGAGTATTAATCCCGAAAACCCAGAAATAACGTTAGAAGGTACGATAAATTCTCTTTGTAGAAATATAATTGTAAGCGATATGATTATGGTTTTCAGAAGTATGCCGATCGAAAATATAGTTGGGATAAGCAAAAACGTAATAAACATTGTCATCTTAATAATCTAAATCGCGAAAGTGATTGTAAGTATAAAGTTAATAATATATAGTTTAAGTTAAGCGATATTAATCATTTAGATTTAGATCATTTTTATTATTGATGAATGCCATTATAAGTAGGCTCGTATTATTCGGGTAATGAAATGGATAATATAATGGAGTTTACTTTTACGTCTTTCAACCTACATACCTGTATGTATTGTAATGAGAATTTCGGCTCGTGTAATGTTTTGTTTTAGTATTGAAATGCCTATACCCGAAAAAAAATGGGCTTTTTTCCAACGATATAGAGAGGAGTATACGATAGCTGAACCGTTGTAACCTGTAACTGTAACCGGTATAAATAATGTCGTAAATAATACGGATAATATTGACATTATTGTGGTTAAGTTTATTAACGAGGAGGTGATACTTGTTATGGTTGACTATCGTTACCTATAAATTAATGTGAGAGTAAGCTACATAGGTAAAAATTTTATACTTTATCTCGATACAGGTATTGGTGAAGATTATGTATCTAAATTATAGTTAAAGAAAAACTTTCTCGATTATATTACGATAAATACATTTGTAGCTAAGAGCGAAATTATCAGCGGAGTAATGTGTCTTTTTATTAACTTTACTATTAAGGTACATTGGATGTTTTATACCTTTATGCCTAAGTTTGATGACATTTTTACTTTGTTATAAAAGATAACTAAAGCCTGGTTTCTCGATAGCTTAGATATAGGCGTTTTATTAACAAACTATTAGATAAAACTTTGTGACATAAATGTATTAATTTGAAGGAATATGGTTCATTTTCAAAATAGTACCTTCGAAATACCTTTTTTAATATATAGAGTCGCTATATAACCTGTTGTTTGTAAGGTTACTTTTGACCTTAAGGTTGTTGTTTAACCTAGGTAAATAACATACGTCCCAATTAAGAATACTACTATTTTAAAGAGCAAATCCTTTATATTTACAGCTTAATATATATAAGGTTTTAATGTTTTAATCGATGTTACTACTCCTTATATAACATAACTTCTTAATCCTACTACTAACGTAATATACTTCACCAAGTATACACGTTTGTGAGTTCTTGTAAAATACGAAAATGATGCTTACTTTAAGGTGGAATGCATGGAAGCTATGTAAGCCTTCGTATAAACTATAGGCGTTCATAATGTATTATTTGTGATAATATAACTTACCGAGATAGCTGTTGGCAATTATTGATCTTTTCGTACTTTTATGAAAACCTTGGATAAATTTACCCTTGTTTCGGTAATCGGCACCGAATTTCAATTAGATTATTTAAATCTATATATTATTATCACGCCCGCAAGTATATCTTTTTTCATTATAGGCTTTATGAAACCTTATTTTACTACCCCTTTTCTATACGTAGTAATGTATTTTATTCAAAAATCTGGAATCTTTAAGTTTGTAAACCTTATTATCGAGAAAACTGGTTTTGTTAAACCTCGTGACAATTTAAATTACTAAGATACTTTTTTTAGTATCAAAATACCTAAAAATGTATTTATGGTAAAAACCATATACGGAACTTATATTAACCAAACTACCTGAAGTAATTTATTTAATTGTAGCGTATTTCTAAACGATACCTAATAATGTTAAATGATGTCGATCTAATTGAAATATATGTAGATTAAATAATAAAGGTTTTAATAATTAACGGTAAATAATATGTTAAATTTAATATTTACCGTTATCCTATATTTAAACGAAACGAAAAGTATTTTGATCAATGGTTCGATAATTTTTACAAGTAATAACGTATAAATATTTCTAACTATATCTTACTATCTGTAATTCCGGTATTCGTAGTATTAAAAACTGTATAAAAAGTGGATAAAGGTCAAGTAATAGTGGATTTATAACCATTCAATAAACGAGCCATTTTCAACTCTTATTTATTACCTTTATAAAAAAATATTGTTGAATGTATTAACGGTAAAAAGAAAGATAATAATTGTAAATACTACTAAGTTTTTCTTTTAACTTTTAATATATTGAGATTTTCGTAATCTATTTACATCCGTTAGCTACCGCGGACCCGAATGAAGTAAAGTTGCTTTCACCGGTTTTCGTAATTCGCTTTTCCACGCCTAACGTTTTATAAATCTAACATTGAAGGAATTTCGGCCTTTTTATTACGCTTTTATCGATAACATTATCGTTTTATCCAATATTTTCGAAGAACACCATACTTATATTAAGGCTGTATTTAAGCTTTTTATTAGTCAAAGCGTCGTTTTATTGTTGGACAAGTTTTATGTCAACTTTTAATTAGTAAAACTTTTGGGATTTTATGTAAACGTTTTCGAATTTTGAACTATTAAAAAGAGAACTTAAGGTTTTCAGAATCTTTACTTTTCGCGTAACTTAGAAGCCCTCGAGATATACCTAGGGATAACAGGGTTATTAAGGTCAATAATACCTTATTACGACTAATTGTTGAACCTACTGTAGGAATTTAAAAAAGACCTATTGGTATAGGGGAAAAAAATAAAGATAACTCGAAATTAGTAACCAAGAAAAGAGATTACATTATACTGAATTTATTTTTATCCAACCTACACCTAAATAACAGTAGTTTTTTTAAATCTATGTAAGCCTATTTAGGTTTACAACTTAAATTTTATTATCCAGATTTTATACGTTAATTCTTTCTTTATATTAACAAAAGTTTTAAACGCAGATTCGGTATTATGTTTTTTCACCTGAGAATAGGCTGTTCTTGGTCACGGAGCCAGATTATTCCGACAACTACTATCGAATGAGTAATGTTTTTAAATCGTCGATTTACTTAAGTTAAATTTAACTACAGTTTTTTCAAATAGAAAGTTACATATTTTGTATAGGTTTGTAAACGCTTATGTATAACTTTGGTCAGTTACCCTTGACTAACTATTGTTTTAACTAATTACAAAGTTACTCGAGGTATTATAAACCAGACGTCGTTGAATACGATATTTACAAACCGGGTAAATCGACTACTAATTGAAGAATTGATTTACCTTGATTTGTATTTATTAAATATGGTTTATTTTCTGGGACGCATTAATTTTGTATCAAATACCTTTAATCGTTTTACTTTCGACGATCACCAATAACTTGATAGAACTAATATACCGGTGTTCAATTAAATATTTAATAATTTACCGATGGTGTTTTATTAGGGTTCAATTATATACCTTATTAAAGAGTAAATACTCGACGACATACGACTTCACTTTTAGACTAGTTATTATAAAAATGTTTTTTGGCGTAAAATTTTACAATATTTCGCAGTTAATGAAAACGATAAGGATATATCTCTTAATTTTTTAAATTCGGATATTTATTTCGATTTATTAATCGTTTGTTATATTATCCCGATGCAAACGGTTATAAAAGACTTATAGTTTCTATAGAGATTATATAGGATCTTTTCTCAGAGTAATATAATCAAAAATACAATTTCAGACCCAAGAAAATAATAGTTACATTAAAAGAATTATATTTTGGTTAAAAACTTAAACTTATAAAGTTATATATCAAGAATTACATATATTATGGAGAGTTATATAACGACAATTAAAAACTACTTGGTCATTTTACACCGATTTCAATACTCGAGAAACCAATGTAAACGATTTACATAAACTTTATAATCGTATTATCAACAGTATATTTTAAAGATAAACCATGAATATTACCTACTAGTAAATAATTCGATATTAAAATAATTATTACATGTAAAATATCTAAACAAACGTTTCTAATTCCTAGTCATAAAACGTATTCAACCGAAGATTAAATATATATTTCTATTCGATAATTCCTATTATACGATTAATCTTATCTTTGACAAATTATTTTGGATAAAAATTTCAAGTTTATATTTACTTTTTGGTAAAGTTTGTAATAAGCATTTAGAATAATTTTCATGATAACGATAGCTTATTATTCATAGGCGGATAGGTAATCAAAAAGGAAAAATTAATTAGTTAAATTAACGTGACGTTACTTTTTCGTAAGATATTTTAAATATTATTAAGTGGATATTATACCAGCCTTATAATGAAATGATAATAATGTTTACTTATGTTTCTTAACAGCTAGTTCACATAAGTTTTTGTTTCAATTTAAGTGTACGTTATTTGTGGATGTTCTTATATTAATTTTACCCCGTCGATTAGCAGAAATTCGCTTTATACAGTAAGATTTGCGATGAGACGTACAATTAACGATGGATATTGTTATTGTCAAGGTAAAAAAGCGATACGATTAAAATTATCGTTGGAATCAATTCGTTATAGACGATAAAGTGTACCTAGGGGTGAAAAAAAGCATATAAATTACTATGAAAAAAGGAAAAATTATTATCGCCGCGTAAAGTGCTATATAAAATTGCAAAAAAATTAATAATTCAACTTTTACGTTAAACTTCTTACTAAATTTACGAGTTTACCAAATTATTAGCACTACTTATTTGTTATCGTAATAAAACCTAATAAATGACCTATTTAACAGAATTACGCCACCGCTTGAGTTGGTGAAATACGAGGATGACGGATTAGATGTCGAGAATTAGAAAGTGGAACTTATATTAGATAAACGATTAAATTGACGCTACCGTAAAAGGGATCAAGTTTAATATCTTTTCAGATAGAAAGGAATTATGGCTCGCGAAGACGAATGGAAACCGGTGTTAAGGTTAAATTTCCCGGAATTAATTAGGGCCTTTAAAAGAAACAACGGGAATATTTCGGGAAAATGACGAGGACATCATTATTTCGTTTTAGCCCCCGGAATTCGTTGTATTATAGAGGGGTGCTGCTTGTATATTAGCCTAGGTCTTTCTCTCTTTATCTATCTCGTACCTTCTCACGAAACTGCCTACTCATGAGTGTACCTTCTCATGAGTACCTATTGTTATTATGCTCTAGTAGACTCCTAACTTTAACTTAGTCTTCAACTTCAAATACAAACCGGAATACCATCATAGGTTTGTACGTACACACAGAACAACAGTGCTCAGCTTTAATAGACATTTGTAAAGGCTTCATGAGTTAATACACACTACTACAAGTATCGGAGGCAGTCCCAGTTATTTAGTAATAATCCTTAATATACCGTTAGTTATAACACCTATATTAAAGCCAGCTATTATGCTGTAGACTTTTAAAGTTAGCAAGTTCCGGATTGAATATTTACATTTGATGAATAGCCAGAATACAAGGTTTTTGATAATCGTAAATTACCATTTAGATTTTTCCTCGTTAACGATAATTATGAGGAAGCTGATTGACGATATAAGGTTAATATTATTAGCAAAAAAAACTAATCGTAAGGATTATTAGTTTCGCCTTCTCTAGATTTACAAAAACTATATTAATTACTTCCTCCGCGTATTCCATTTGCTACTTAATACAATTATTTAGTCTATTAAAGTCTTTATCCGAAATATCTTGTATTTTAACCATAATGGAAAGGTTGTACAATGCTTTCGGTTATCATAATGTAACGATATAAGCCGTACGAGCCTTTATTTGATATATTTTTATGATTTTGCCCTGTCAGTCTTATCGATAATGATCAGACCTAAAACTTGCCCCTTTCGATATAGGCTAATATAAGTGCCTCTTTTAGTCTTAACACTATAAATAAGGATTAAGAATCTTCGAAAGTCAAGTTATACGCCCTTAGTCAATGTTTCAACCAACTCACACTTTTAGAAGCCTGATTTCTCGATAAAGCGTTATTTAGCTGCCATAAACCCAAAATTTTCGAAGAATAAGGTATCGTCAGTTTATATACCAATGATTCTGAAGTCTTTGCTCTCTATAATTAATAGGAATGAGTCAAATATTAAATTCTTTATGTTTCAACTATTTTTAAAATACACCTGGTACGTTCGAAACTAGTAGACGCTTGCCTTAATCAATCTATACCAAGGCTTAATACAATGTATTATCGTACTGGCCAGAAACTTGTACCTTAGTTTTTTAACAGTTTTAGCAGTATAATAAGCTAAAGATCGGTGGTAGATTACGTATACACCTACGTAATATTCTGTATTTCAAGTTGAAACTAACCTTTTATGCTAAAAGTTAAACTAGTAGCAATCATGACTATTGAAAGTTAACTAATCTTCTCAATTGTAGAAGATGAAGTGAATATCTAAACCTTACCTTCATTACCATATCCTTAAACAATTAACCTTCATTGTTTATAGAGCTGGTTCGTCGTTTTTCCCTGAACTTTATAAATTATCCTCGACTTCAAGATAGTATTATATTAGCCTTTCAATTACGTTAACGATATAAATTGTAAAAAATAATTTAAACTATACTTAATAGCTTTTCTTCAAAATCTTATATGGTGTATTAATATTGCCTTCAGTACGTAACTTCGAGTTAAGTTCTCTATTAAAATTCTCTTTCCGAAATACGCACGTCGTTGTAAACGGCTTGTTAGGCTCATAATCCTTATCTCTGTCCTCGTCTTTAATATATCTCCTCCTTTTAGGTATTTGTACACTCTGTCGATATTCTATTAGCTTGTTAACAATTGACCCGAAAGGATTATATGAATTAATTAACTCGGCTTAATGGTTATCGACTTTAAGATCTTTATTAGACTTAAAAAGTCTTCGGTATAGCTTAACTTGTATTACTTGGAAAGTTATCAAGCTGTTAAAAGTTTTAACCACTACATTTAAGTTGGTAATAATTAAGATATTATATGGCCTATCTTATTTGCCAAGTTCGCATCAAATAAAGACTTTACTTTAAAAAGGAAAGGATAACACGTTTATTATTAATCGTCCCTTCCTAGTATTGAAAATATTATGAAACTGTCGGCGGGCCGATTCCTTCCTTAGTCCCTTTAAGGCTTTTTTGTATACCATAATACGTTTCTGGGTGTTTAACGAGGGCAGAGATTTAGCTATTATATGTAGGGAGGCTTTGAATAGCAGTAGAGTTGGTATAAGGCAATTAAGGCCAATAGTATCGTTAATACCTTTTACCGCTAAATATAGCAGTGTTTTTTAGTTTAAAAAGCTTTCGATTTCTAATATAAGGATATCGTAAGCCCTTTGTAGAAAAGTATATACATTTTAGACCTTACCCCAGTAAACCTTAATGGGAACCTATTTGTATTAAATCCTCATAGACTTTACATTAGCTTAAAACTTGATTGTAACAAAGTAAGTACCGGCATCGTGGACTAGTACATCTGGTAACCTAAGGTTCGTATCAATTTACAAAGCGCGTAATGCCTTTCAAGTTTCTTTCGCCATAATATTTTGAAAGAATCTGATGCCGTAAGAAGTCGTAACGGAATTTGAAACATATAGTATTGATTTGCTATACAAGTAAAACACGTTTAAGAAGACTTCCAAATTAAAGTATTAATCTTTGTTTAACGTGAACTTCAAACTTAGGGGGGCTTAGGAATATATTTGACAATAGTAGTAAAGTTTTTCGATTTACTTTAGTGCTAACAAGTCCATATTTTTGTAAACAGCTGCCTTTAAAACATTATAAATCTTATTACTTGCTGGATAGTTATACTTATAATATAGTTAACAAAGTTCCGCCTTTATCAGGTTTAACACTATTAACTTTAACCCTAAAAGAAAGTTACCTCTATTAAACATTAATTGAGAACCTTTTACTAGCCATAACTTATATTAATTCGTCGGTCTAAAACTTAACACTAACGTCAAGGCTTTTTATATCTTTGAGTCAAAAGAGGAAAAAGGCGAGGGATTCGAATATATAGAAAATAATAGGACCAATAACAGTCTTAACTGTCGTCGATTCCAGTAAAAATAGCTCTTTTCCAAGGCTAAAGTTGATTTTAACTTTACCAATATCCGTGTAGTTAAGTTTCGTAACAGTATTAATATCCCTTTGCAACGCGACATATTATGAATAGCCTCCAGTTAAGTAACGTACCGTCCTTATATCCAGCATAATCCTCTGAAAAACCTACTCCGCATAACTATATAAAATAATCAAGAGGTGTATAGGGCTAGAGTCTTTATTGTAATATCGGCTATAAGGGTTTTTACCTATAAGGGGGTATAAAAAGGTATAATCGGCGAGTTATTACGTTGCTTCTGGGCCCATACCAATACTAATATCAACATGCCAACTGATGGCCTTTGGCTTATTTTCCTTCTTATAACTCTATTTCGTTCAAACTATATAACTTACTCTTTGTAGTCTTAATGAAAAATAAAAGGGAACTATATAAAATACATTTTCTGCTTTACTTTACGCTTGGAAGCAGTATAACGTATTAATGAGTATCTTTTCATACCATTAATACAACATCTTTCAGAATTTAATATAAACTTGTTTAACTGACTTAAAAACTTTAAGAAAAAAGAATAACTTTCTCCGTAGGTAAAGGTCTAAGCTTTCCATTAATCGTATTAACCGAGCCTTTAGTACCTTCGATTAATATAATACGAATTGAAAGGCTCTTTTTCTTCATCACTAGATTCCAGATCTTAAGGGTTTTTATCGGTTGAACCAGAGACTCGAATTGTTACAGTCGCCAATGAAAAATGTAATTAGCCAAAAAAAAAAAAAAAAAAAAAAAAAAAAAAAAAAAATCCTTCGCAAATAACATTTGGATAGTATAAGGAGTATTCTAACTACTTATAACCTGTAACAGCTCGCCGGACATATTATCGTAAGATGCCTTAACCAGTTCATACGTTTTCTATTACTTGTTGGCAAAGTATTAACCTATCAAGCATCCAATTAAAAAAGCCCATCTTACTTTCCAACTCTTTCTTGTAATCCAGCATATAAAACCACTTAATAATATTTTAATTGGTGTAATAATAGGCAAGATTAACATCGTATTTGAAGTTGCCGTTTAGGCTATCGTAAATTTGGCGAAATGAAAAGTAATTCGTTAGATATCATAGGTAGTAATCCTTGGTTTAGCCGGAAAAGATACTAGGAAACAACGAGTAAGAACCGGTAAATTTAACCCTTATCTGGCGAAAAATATTAAAAAGGGCGGAACTTAATATCAAGAAAGTTATATGGCTTACCGTTATACTTTTTCCTTTTTTACTTCAATCTTAACGAATGTAGTAGTTGCCGTAATATTCGTATTCACTATATAAACACGTCGAGAGGGAAGGCTAATATACTGGTTGTAAGGATCTTTCAAATCTCTTGGCTAGGGGTTGGATTAAGGTTACTGGTACTAGTAGGTAAGATAATTACCTTTGGCGGAGTTTAGAGGTAAAAAGCCAATAGTCGTACCCACAATAGGCTCGCGTATAAAGCTAGTTCGCCCTTAGTTTGGCTACTAAAACTAAACGTACTAAAGGGTTTAAGAGAAAGGCACTTAAGAGTTTTAATCGTGAAAAACTTGGTAATAATCCTCTTAATATTAAAAGGTACATCGAGGTTCCTATTCAATTACCTAGTGGACTTAAGGGCTATCAGCTCGTAAATAAATCAATTACTTACGAGCAGTAGTATTGGATCGTAGATTTTACGAAAAAAAGTCTGAAAAACTAATTTAGACTAAAAAATCCATACTAACATGTATAAGGGCATTAAGGTATGTCATCGTTAACAATTCCTTTACTCATGGCTTCAATTCATTAAAGGTCTTCATTTGTAACGTATTTGAAGAATATAAAGACCAAACTACCTTATTTTCCCTTCTTCAGAAAAATATCAACACCGTGGTTATACAGTTCAGCCTTCGCCCTTATCTTTATGTGTTTATCGACCTTAATCTACA
This sequence comes from Anisogramma anomala, assembly GCA_038502455.1. NCBI lineage: Eukaryota > Fungi > Ascomycota > Sordariomycetes > Diaporthales > Gnomoniaceae > Anisogramma > Anisogramma anomala. The sequence goes on along the minus strand of JASMMZ010000006.1, from coordinate 11,942,639 downwards.
TATCTATAGTCCAGTCCCTAAACCATTCTTAAATGTTTTCGAGTGTGAAAGTTTACAGTAATATTTGTATCCACAATGTAACGACCAATTAAATTAGTAAGGTGTTCGAGAGGTAAGTCTTCATCGACGTTCGTAAACCAAAGGTCCTTATTATAGTGCTTTTCAAGAACAGCGCTGAAGTCTTTAATTGACATTTTACGGTTGAGGTCGATGACGGTGTCAATTACAACGTATTTTAAAGCTATCGTAACAAATATTGAATAATATAGGTGAAAAAGAAGTAGTGTAAAGTAGTAGGTAATGAATTTGCCATTAAAGTTGGTTCAAGTTCAAGATAGTAAAACTTATTCGTTTTTATAATTTATAATAATAGCATCTGTATTAACAGCTGTAATAATACTAACTTAGCCGTTTGCTTACTTTCTGACTTGATAATCTTTAGGACTTTTAGGCGGTTAATTTTAACGCTCTTTATGAAGGATTTTCAGTAAATATTTCCTAGTGTTTTCTGTAGCGATAGCATGGCTTACTTCTAAATTACCGTAGAAACTAACATGATCTAAAAGCCTTCTCTACGTACTACGGCGAAAACTAACATAACGTATAAGGGCTGTTCGTAAAAATCTTTCTTCTACCTTACCTAAACAAGGCGTAACGACAAGAAAGTAACTTTTTCTTCTATTTAGCTCATTTTTGATTAACCTAATAAGCACTAATCAGTGTTAGTAGGCCTTTATCGTTGCAATATGATCAATTAAAATCATTGTAATCGAAGTAACTGGTGTTGCATTGATATTGTTGATTGAAATGTGTTGGTTATAAGTTTATCAGACTGCTAGCCGGTTTGGATACTAATTTTTATAGCCAAACGCTTTGGATTGTATCCCAATTTCAAGTAGGTACCTACTGCATTACATTTGTGGTGCAGTCCTACAAACTGCGGCCAATTTTGCAGTCAGTACAATCAACTTAATAGCAAGTAAAGTTGACTTGGCTGTACTGCATTTGACTGCTATTCTAACAGGACCTTTAAATATTTAAATTTACGATACTGATACTAATTTTATCGTGATAAAGTTTCAGGATAATATCAAGTTAATGGGAATTTAATACAAATAGACATCCATTAAAGCATACTAGAGTATTGATAAAGTCAAGAAGGTTTACAATTTTTTGCGAAGAGCTTACGATATCTTTACCCTGAAAATCAATAGTTTTATTGGGTAAAAAATGCGGGTTTAGATATTTGTAAAGGATTTTAACAATACTATTGGTCCTAAAAGTCTTATGTAAACTTGAATGGTATTTAAATCTTACTTATGAATAACGATTAAATCGTTACCACTACCAAATACCCAAAAGTATGTTATTATATACATTAAAGCCCCAAAGAAACTAAGGAAGCAATTGGCACATCACCAAATGAACAATATTCTTAATAACAGGAATAGTTTATCAAATATTAACGTTCTATTCCTACCTTTTTCAAGTGAAGTATTTATGTAGCGAAAGTTAGGTAGATGGGATAGACTTCATAACATATTAAATATCGTTCACCTAAATGAGGTAGTTAAAACCAATAACGGTCTTGTTACTTTTCAAACTATACAAATTATAACTTACAAAAAGCCCCTTAAATTTTGAAAAATTATTTATGTCGAAGACCTCCGAGTTGAACAAATTGGCCAATATAATCCTCTTGTACCGATCGTTAATGCGCCGTTGAAAGGTCAACAACGTGGAAAACTACTAAAGAGGAAGACATATATTAAAAAAGAATGGTCACGAGGATTACAATCTTAAAATTACATATATAACGGTATTAGTATTTTAAAATTAGAAGTCTAAGATAAAAATTACCCTCAAGTTACGTCTCGAAGGTATGATTAACACATCAGATAAATATTCTGAGGAAAGAAACCGGGTAAAGATCAATGGGTTTCTTCTACAAGAGTTTTTTTAACTTATAAAGTTCATGTAATTTATAGACCAAAACGTTATAATCTCCAAATAGAAGATAATATACGCGGTTAAAAGCAAAATTATAAACCGGCTATACGAAAAGTTGCGGCTGATTGTTTTAGGATACAGTGATAAAGATAAGTATTGAATCTTGACTTCATCATCTAAAATCCAAAATATTCACCATCATTTAATCGTTAAAATTACTACTAGATTGATCGTCAATATAAACGGTAAGTTTACATTCCACAGCGTTTATATAAAGTAAACATATATGAAATTTACTATCGATTTTTAGCCAATTATACTATTATAATTGCCGAAGAAACTAAGGGATAAGTTTCTGGTCGGTACGATGATACATTATATTTAATCTTCATACGTATTAGCTAGGGCAGGTATTTATGAGTCTTTAACACACTCAACGTACTTTGAAAATAGATTCGGCTAAAAATTTTAACATTAGATCCGTATTTATTGATTACGTCAAAAGAAGACTTGGGTAACGTAACTATCTAAATAAACTGCATCCCTTTTCTTGAAAACAATATGTTTACAATAAAGAAACAACAAATTATCTAGAAATGGAGCCTTTGAGAATATAAACCGATTGAGATATTATATGAAGGTATAAAACTTGACTTTAATAAATAATTAATCTATATATATAATATCAAGAAAAACGATATTATACGTGACAAGTGTATCATCCTACGATAAAAAGGGTAAGCGACAAATCTGACGACGATTGATAAAGCTAACAAGGCAAAATTGAAATAATACTTGGAATAGAATGCCTATATACCCTATATTACCATGCTATATTAACTAGAGGTATCGTACAACTAGTCGATTACGAAATGAAATTAGGAACTAAAAAGAGAAGACTTTGATAGGTTAAATAAAAAGTATTCAGTAATAAGTAGATAACATAGAAAGAGATATTAATATAGTTGTGGTAGATTTAATAACAACGAAGTTAATAATTTTTGCGAATATTTTTTCAAGAATAAAATTAGCATTATATCGTCAGTTGTATTCCTTGTAATATTCTGCAACAGGAAAATGTTCAATAAGCTATTTATTATTACTGGAAACCTTGTATACAAGACAATTGTCAAATATAAACGTTTAATACAAAATGTATGAACTGAGAATATTTACGGCATAATAGTAGACTTTGACATCAGTATAGTGACTATAGGTACGTTATGGATTATTAATCAATAGCTAAGATTACCTCTGATATTTAAAATGATATATATAGATTCCCGGAGCATTTAAGAATGTTTATTCAAGCTGTGATTAATGAGTAAGAAATGTTTAACAATCAATATATAGCTTTGAATAAGGTATAAAAAGCTCGAGAAATCTACAAGTTTTAGTGGATTAACGGCAAAGAGAACCTCTCTAACGCCATAACTAAGGCTACATCAAATAACTCCCCGAAATGGTTTATGGATAGCAATACGCTGACAGTACGAATCAAAAGTTATGTAAACCATCCGGCATGTAATTTAGAGGAATAAGGATACTCTAGCAAACTCGAAGACTGGCAGAGTAATAGTAAAGGTGACAGGAGGTAGAACTGTTAGCAAATGGTACGTAATTAGTAGAATGCGTAATACACGCAAATCTGTGACAAAAAACTTGTATGCGGGAGTTAAGGAACGGAGTACTCGGATATATAAGGCAAAATAGCCATTATTGATTGAAGTTTTGGTGCAAATTAACTGGAATTAAGAGGGGATTGGATTGTAAATTAAGGTGTTATTTCAAAGGTTTCCAACAATTAGTAGCCGGCTATGCTGACGTGCAAACACAAAATAAAAAGCCGCCAATATTAAGATAGAAATCAAATGCATTCTAGTAAAGTCAATTATACTTACAGTTAGTTAATTTTATATACTTCTAATAAGCTGCATGTTATGGAATTCACTGCAAGTATAGTATAATACGTGCTCAATTTAAAGTGAGGGACAGGCCAAAGCGTTTAGCCATACAAATTAGCGTGCAGACCAGCTAGCGATCTACAAAACTTAGAACTTACAACAAAAAAAGCACTTTCAATATAGCACTAGTTATTTTCTCCAGAGTGATTCGAATCGACTATGTTGCAATGATAGAGACCTACCTAAAATTAGTACAAATACTTGTTTTATTTATTGATAAAGAGCCCAGGTTATTCATCTTTATTACCATTATATATAAAAGGTTCCTATCATCCGTTAATATTTTATTCCTCATATGAAATGTCATTCAAATGATTCTTGATCCTTATTATTTATTCGTCTTTTTTGGGAAGAAAAATATTGAAATCAATAAATCTTACTTTTTAAATTATTAAAGATTTGATATGGATATCCTATGGTATAAGATATTCATATCTTTCAATATCGTATCTATACTTATAGAGTAATTTTCTGTTGATTTATGTACAAGCGTTAAAACTATACATGTGTTGTTCATCTAAAGTCTTCATCAATCTATTTTTAGGTAAATTTTCTGCCTGTTCTCCCATTTTTTAGATTTCCATCCATAAATTAATATCAAAATCTCTTAAAAATAATATTTTATTAGTATCTCAAAATACAATGAGGAATTGTTCAATATGATTTGAAGAATATTTTGATATAGATTCTGTTATAATGTTAATAATCTAAAGATTGTAATCGTAATATAGTTCAAAGAAAAACCTCATATTAGAAGTATAATTTGTAAGTTTTACATTCAATTTCCATCACCTCCATATATTTTTCTTACTGTCCTTAAACTATATTATCGATATGTTGATCGCTTTATAAAGATTCATGTCCATTAAGCTTTTTTTTTCTATTGTAGTTGTCGAGGTATTTTATATATAATATGTTTGTTTGCTCAATTATTTGTTTATTGGTATGGCTGTTTATCTTATGCATTTTATGCCTTTTGTTAATTTATTTATTTCTCTTCTTTGTATATGGATTTATTATCGTGGTGGTTTTTTTTGTGGATTCTCAATCGGTATCTGTCTTATATATAGTCCATTAAAAGTTTTCATAATTATTTTAATGACAGTTATTAACCTTGGAAATAACCCCCTAAATATTTCAAGAATTTGATTTATTCGAGGTTTAGAAGTGGTATTTTCCATTTATCTTATCAATTCAATATTAATGTAACTATTGATTTATGTTGGTAGAACTTTATTTATAGGTTGAATAAAGCCTACTATTTTGCTAATTCGTAAAATTATTGAATGAAATCATTCGTAAAGTCAATATCGATAGTATTTAGAAGTCACTAAGTTGGACTACTGATAGTTATTGACCTAGATATTTATAATTTGACATAGTTCCAAACACCCCCTCTTGTATTACTAGAAAGCCACTCAGTGAGTGATGCAAGTCACAGACTGCTTCCCTTTTCTTGGTCGTACTTGTTAGATGGCTATTGAAGTATCTAGGTTTAGCTTGGATAACCAGACTATGAGTTATTGAAGTAGATTGAATCAGCTATTGATTGAAAACAGTTGTGTTGAAATCAAACTGCTAATGCTTTAGTGCGTTAAATTGGTTAGTGCGTTGGTATGTGCCTTAGTTCGTTTATTAATCCAATTAATATTCTAATAGGGTTACTTCAGTTGTAATATTTTTATATTACATGATTTGTTTCCATACATTATATTTATCCTGTAATATATCTTCGCTCTTTGTAATATGCGATACGATTTAGATAGTTTTTTTGTAGTAGGGTATAAAGCGTAATACATCACTTCTTATTTTCCTATTTGAAAGCGTGGGGAAGACTCAACTGATAATCAAACTTATTATGAATTTTATAATTTTACAAAAATTTCATAGATTATTCTTGTAGGTACCTTATATTCCTAAGTCCTACCTATGTAATCATTATAAATGTGGTGTTCATCACTTAAACTTGTTGTCTTTACGGTTGATATAATTTACGACTAAGAAGATATGATTTACGATTCAGAAGTCTTAATCGCTTCAGTTATAGAAACTATTATTTCGGAAGAATATAACAATTTAATTTGGGGTGTATGACATTTCGATCGTAGATAAGAGTCTAAATTAGATAAAAAACCTTTATAAGTGGTAATTGATCATTTTCAAGCTAATTCAAATTTGTTAACATTTTTGTTAGTTTCCTGAATCTAATTACGCTGTATGGTTTTTTAGATATATACTTTCTATATTCCTAGTTTGCAAAATATTTTTTTATCAAGTTTTTGATAAAGAATATCCATAAATATATCCTTCTCATCTTTAACCTTACATCAAATTTATTAGTATGAGTGCATAGACCACTTTGTTCAACTGTAAACTCTAATAGTACCTACTTTTGAGAAAAAAAATTAGGTTCAGCCGCTCTCAACACTATTACTTTATATGCATCATATCTCATCACAGCATCACAAATTGGTGTTATGGACTCAGGCCGTTGGCCATTGAGTCTATAGGTTACGTGACTGTATGTGTAACGGAATGTTTAGTACCTGGTTCAGGCTCGGTCAGAGCGCAAACCAGGATCGGTACATGCATAGCACGTGTAAAGGCATTTAAGGGACTGGGTACTAGAAAGACCCTTAGGTCCGCATAATAGGCCACGGTAGCCCCTTTTAGGTTTATGTCCTAACTTAATAGTAAATTGTATTCAATGCCTACTTAGCTTACCATTCTAGATCAGGTTATAAAATATTATTGAAGGTTTTTTTATCCTTTTCAAAGAATAATACTAATAATGAATGAATTCATTAAAAATACTAACGATTTTACGTTACTATTGAACATTATCAGGGAGGATAAGCTGTCGGCGAATACTTAATTTTCCACTTTTATAAATGTATCTCCTACCCTTTTAAAGCTGATTTAAACCGATATTTTCAGTTTGGAAAACATTATAAGCTATATCACGTTTATTATAAAGTAATTTTAATAGACGAGTTAATCCACTTTGACCATTAACTTTACGTCTGATTTCTTTTTAGTTAAAATTAGGATTGAAAAATTAGAGGCTGACTTGGCGACAACTTCTATTAGCTTTTTATCAGCCTAGAATAGGCGAAAGCGATACGACTAACAGTAATTCGACGAATTTGCTTTTACATACGCAGCAATATATGAAACGATGGAATTTATATTAAAAGAAAATAAAATGTAAATTACAAAGAGTAGGTATATATTTTGTTATGTATAGGGTTATTTTTTGACGGTGGTAAAACAAGTTATTACGACGTTTCACGAAGCCGAGGGATATAAAGGTATATACGATATAGGTAAGTTACTTAATTATATTAAAGTTTCTTTTGGCGAAATTCATCGTACAGATAAAGCTTTGGTTGAATTACAATAATGACTTATAAACGAAAAAAACTTATAAGTATTATTCATAACTAGGTTCGAGATATTATTGATTCAAGAGGGTGGATTCAATTTTTATTTAGATGTAAAATGTAATTACTTACGTTTTAGTGTATCCTTACGTTTCCACGATAAATCTTTTATTGTAGGCGTAAGCCAGGTGGATTACATCGTAGCTTTAGCGTCATACTACAAGCTTATCAACTAATTAAAGTTCTTGGATTTGAAGCGACGATTTAGTCGTTAATTAGCGAAACCCATATAAGTTTAATGGTCGAATGGAGATATAGTTATAACGTGGATTTACGACTTTTAGGTATCCTTATCAAGGGCTCGTGATAATCGCGGCTAGTTATCTTAGTAAACCCACTTGGTTTATGTTCAGGACTAAGGATGAAGGGCGACGTAGATAACGGTAAATAAACACTAGATTAATCTTGTTACGGGGAGTTATTTACGTTGTAGTTCGATGAACCATTACTAACGAAGTTACAAACTCCGCCCGATATTACCTCCGATGTAAGTATATATAGTTCAAATCGAAAAGGGAAAAGAAGTTTTCCTATTAATGGCGATGGGGAATGCTTAACTTTTATATACAGTTTCGCTTAAGGGTTTTGTAACTTGAACGGCGTAAATATAAAATCGAGTAAAAAGAAATTTGGTTTAATTAAGACAATTATAAAGATGAGATTTTTTTATCTTTGAATTTTTAATAATACATACTTTCTAAATATTCAAATCAATTTCAGCTGGGATTATCATAATGTTATAAAAAAGCTTAAATATAACGATTGAAGATAAAGAAAAATCTGTTATTATATTTTCGAAATTTAAATACGCTACTAAGGTTACAGTAAAATAAGCATATTGATTCAATAGTCGAATGTAGTATAAATATTAAAAAATAGTCCAATCCGATAATAGTGTGTATTATTTAGGAATAACATGGGATATAATTTTTGAAATGCTTCGAATATAATATTAATACGTAATTTTAAACTTTGGAGGTAATCGTTTCATGATTTTTGGTTAAAAAGGTTTGGTAATCGATACGGTAGTAGTACGCCCTAGGCAATGCGATATACGGGATATAATAAGATAGGTTTTTATTAGTTTAACAAAGCGATTGTACCTGAGGGTAAAATATATAGGGGATCAATATTAATTAGCTTTTATTATACGTTTTTACGCGATAATGCGGATTTTATAAACATCGGTGTCGACTATGATCGAAAGAAGAGAAAATTAGTTACGTTTTCCACTAAGATTGGAAGAATTTCGCTACCTATTATACAAAATATAAGGTTATAAATTTACTATTATATAAGGGAAAACTTGACTATCATATTTATATTAAATTAAACGATAAAGTACCTTTACTAACATGACTTCATGGATTATTGTACTCGATATTACGGGACTGATTTTTCAAGTTCCGACGATAAGTTACGAAATTGATAAATACGGGTTAGGTTCGGGTAAGTTTCTGATTAGTTGCGACACCGGTATTGCTTATTTTTGAGTTGAAGGGAGGATAACGGTTTTATATTAAATACCGGGTATTAAATAAAATTACCGAATAAAATCTTTTTTTCTTCCACTTAATTATAAAGAACTTGCGTGTGTTATCGAAATCGACGTGGTTTACGAAGTTGGATATTAGAACGGCCTTTACCGTATTCTAATTATTAAAGAATAAGAAAAATTAACGGCGTTTAGTATACTATTGAGGTTATTTAATTCATGAATTACCCCCTTCAATCTGGTCAAAACGCTGGTGACGTTTTAACGATATATTAATTCTGTAAACACGAATTTTTTAAATCATTTCATTACAATTGACTTAAATAACCTCTTAGTTTTTGTCTTCCAGTATTCAATAAACCTATATAGCTAAATTTTGCGTGCTTCTAGAACGCCTTTATAATATAAGATTCAATTTGGATTTAAGAAAGTTTAATTTAGTAATTGAAATGATAAAATACTTAAATTTCATTATAATGGTTAGGGTAGATATTACGGCCGATTCCGAAAAGGTCTGGGTAGTACACGAATAGGACTTATTACATATCATTCAAAAAGTCTAAAGTTTTTTGGGGTTTACTAACTTTTATCAAAATTTGATTAGTGATTTTTCTGAATGAATTAATTATCTTATCCGACCTATAGAGTAGGGAATTGGTTCAACTTAAATAAAACAGAAGGAATACATATTTCAAACCTTAAAGTATACTTTTTTATGACCCTAATTTTAGTACATTAGGACCTAAATAGGCTAACGGTAGTGAAAATCGACAGTTCGGAAATGGCGTTAAAAGGGTACCTATTGTAATGGAATAGGGATGGTATTCTCAAACTAATAGCTTATTATTTTACATAATTTACAAACGCGAAACATAAATATATTATTTACCATAAAGAGTTTTTGTAGTGGTATTTTATTTAAAAACGTAGTTTTTGAGGTCACTGAACTTTTGTACTCCATTTGCGATCTTATCGAATTATTTAAAACTAAAATATATATATTTTTACCATGTTTAATTTCGAAACGCTAAGTTTATTAAGCTGAAGTCTTTTCGCTTTCTAATATTACCTAAAGTATAAGCCCGTAATTGAAGACGTTTGCCTAAATAAGTTAACTCGTGAATTATAAAATATGACTTAGGTTTAAAACCGTTACGGGCGAGTTTTTTAACCTATTTCAATTACTATATTGAACGTGATCACAACAAAATTATATATTATAAAAACGTATATTACAGTGAATAATACGGATAAATTTATCAAGACGAAAGCTTAATACTTGAACTACGAAAATATTTACTTTACGAACGAGTTAAAGGTTTTCGCAGAGTCGACGTAAATTAGATAGCTATGTGTTTAACCCGCATTCAGGTCGTTATTTAGGATAACACCGGGAAATTTTTGTACGTTGAAGCCGGTGATATTGTTATGATTCCAGTTCGTGTTAAACCCGCTAATTTCGTTAACGCCGAGTAATCGCCTTATTTTCGGCTCGTCTACCTTGAAGAAATTAGATGATTAAGGAATATTAAATAATTAACTATATAAAGTTTGCTAATTAACGGTTTCTGAATGCGTTAGATGTTTTCTGGTAAAAATGAAACAATCATTGTAAATTACAAATTATAAGATTAATTTATGAGCTATGTTTTAATACCGTTACTGATTATAATTACTAAGGTGGATACTATTAACCAAGAAAATCTTATAATCCATCTACGATTCGCCTATTATAGGTTATCTGAGTAAAAACATTTTATTTCGAGTTTTGTGACAGGATTACTATTAAAAAGAGATAATCGTTATTATTCGACGTTTATGTTTATTATAAACGTAATGTAATAATAAGAAGCCTCGTCGTACCTTGTATGAAAGCCTTCTTTAATCCTTTCTTATTTCACATTGATATTAGGTATATATTTTCATCGACTTTATAATCGACTTATAAGTTAGTAAAAACGGCTTTTGATATTAGTTAGCTATTACAAACTGTCTCTTCATGATTTTCCGATCAAAAGCTATATGATTTATAACTACCGACGCATATATGAAGCGTTTCCAGATTTTATAAAAGGGATTGTATAAACTTCTAGCCTTTATTATTAATAATCTCAGTTCGAATTAGATAGGTGTATTTTAAACGATAATATTTTTTTAATATAAATGGAACCATTTGTATTTACGACGTACCCCTTATAAATAAATAGTGATATTAAAATTTTAATCCAGGAAGTTGAAAAATATTTAAGTATCATTGTTGCCTTTTTATAATATAATGAGGATTTGTATTTACCCGTTTATTAATTTATATTCAATAACCGGTCGTCGATAGTTATTAAGTTTAACTCGAATCGTTTCGTAATTAGATATCATATATTATTCATGCCAAAGGTAAATATTGATACGAAGTCGTGAATTACTTCGGTGAAACAAACCGTTACGTTTTGTATATATTGACGCGAAGTTGTGGAACTAATTTAAGCGGCAATAATATATATTTCATAATACATAAAAATGGCGACAAAAAATCGAAGACGTTTCACAAAGCGATATAAAGTGGTGGATGATGCTTTATTAAGATTTCGTAATATTAAAATTAATATTTTCAATAAAAAGCTTTATTAGTCTTATTATTGGTAGGCCTTAAACGTTGCAACATTATCGATTCGATTGGTCTTCGAAGTAATAGTAGTATTGCTGTAGTCAGATGGTGGATGTATTGTTCTAGGTTTAGCAGACCGCTAGCCGGTCTGCACTGTAATTTATATGTCCAATTGCTTGGCCTATACCTTAGAGTAAAGTACAGTATACTGTACTCGACGTACACCTAATGCGGTAAGTCTACGCAAAGCAATACACTCAATTTATAGTATGGTATAGTTAATTTTACTTACAGTAAATTTGACTTACTGCATTGTATATAATACTATTTCAATACTGGTGGCTTTGTAGTTTGTGCGCACACGCCAGTGTGGTTGACTAATCTTTTCTGGTTACTGAACTGTCTCCTCATCAAATGGACAGACCCCTGTCAATTTCAGTTGACTTTTATACTAAATTGCACCTAATTGCATGCAAATTTATCTCATTTGGCCATAATTGCGACGTTGCCCCCGAGGTCTAAATTTATTAACTCCCATAAAAAGTTCTTCCGCTATAGCCCTTTGCAAATTCAATTATGTCACTTAAACAGATTTCTATTATCTATCTCAATCCCCTAGCAATCTTCTAGTCTACCAACATATCCTTATCCAACGTCACGTGATTTGGGCTTTTGGGGCGGTTTATTTACGTAGCCTTCGATGTGTATAGTTAGCTTATTATTGTTTATAAAACTTTCTAGGGCTTTGTTTATCGTGGCCTTCGTTATGGCATTTGCAAGATTATCTTTGCTATCGATCTATGTGAACTCTTTAACCTCCTTCCCTTCGTAAGCTCTGCAAAGTATTATCACGTCGATTATCAAGCGTTTTTTCGCTGGTAATTCCGAGCTTTAACAGGTACTTGAAGAGACTTTTCAAGTCGATACAAATTACCACCGGGATAAAGAAAATATTGAGCTATCTAGTAATAAATTTAAGGGTTTCCCATAACTTTATTCCTACGTTAATGCCCGCTATTATGCCGTAAACCTCCGAAGCTAGTACGTTTCTTGTAATTCTTTTACACTTGATTGAGGTTTAGTAAATCAGGTTACTGGTGATGCCAAATTGCTTTTCCCGTTTATCTTCGTTGACGAAAGTTATTAAAAAGCCGATCTGTAAAGATCAATCGGTGTTATTTGTAAAGGACCTATCCGTAAAGATTATTAGCATAGCCTTTGAAAGGTCAATTAACACTATATTCATTTTGCAGTCCAGGTTTCGCATTTACTACTATAGCTTTTTATTTAGTCGATGAAAGTTTTGATCTGTTAGTATTTAAATTTATACCATAATAGATAAATTTTCTAAGGCTTTCGGTTTATATAAGCTAGCAATATAATTACCCTATATATGTTATTTTAGTACTATTAAACTCTGGCCTTATATATTTTGTCGATCATAGTAAAAATAATGCCTTAATATTTTTAAAGAAAGCTTAGGCTAGTATCAACACTGAGTATACGGATTAACAATTTATTCAAATTAAGCTACTTATTTTCCGTTAATGTCATTACCGTCTTGCAATTTTAGAACTTAAAGTCCTTGATCGCTTACTATTTTTATACCATAAAGTTAGACGTCCCGACGAAAAGGGTATCGTTAGTTTATATACCTACCATACCGAAATCCTTTCCTTATGTTACCAAAAAATACGGGTTACATGTTAAAAAATTCATCGCTAACTGGAAGTTAAAGTAAAACTAGTAGGTTAGAAACCAGTAAACGTCTGCCTTAACTAACCTATATAGTGGTTTAACATATCGTATTACCGTTTCCGGCGGGTAAATAACAGGGATTTTATATAGTAATTCCAGTAGTATAATCTGTTATAGATCCGTTGTTAACTATATATAGACTTACTTAATATTGCGGCTATTAAGTATAGACTTACCCTTATTCCTGGCTATAAACTTACTATTAAAACGATTGACAAACGTTAACTAATCTTTTAAATCGTTGGAGATTATATATGGATCCAGTTTTTACCTTTATCGCTGTATCTTTAACCGATTTGTCGTAACTTTTCGTACGGCTACCCTGTGGTCTTACATTCAACCTCGAAAATAATCCTCGATTTGAAAATCGTAACATTTGGGTTTTAAAGGGTAAAATCAGTTTTCAATATGAATTATACAATTCCTTGGGTTGAAAAACCGTTAATCTCGACTTTATCGCTTTTATCGAAAGGTTTGCCGAAAGTTTTAATAATCCCTTATGCTTTAAAATTTATTACCATGTTTTCGTTATCTTCTTCTTTTTTACTTAGTTAAGTAATATTATAAATACGACCCGGTATATATTCCTCTTCTTCAATGTTTTCCTATTTTTTCAGGAGTCGTTTGCGTCGGCAGCATTCCATTCGTTTGTCGACAACGAGTGGAGTAGATTCGTATTAGTTCGGTCGTCAAGCTTAAAGGTTTTCTTCATTAATAGCCCTGATATAAGGCTTTATATGGGTAGTTGAAAAATATATAGGGCCGTTAGCAATTTTAACAACTATTTTAAAATTTACGATACTTAATATCTCATACGGCCCCTTTTATTTGCCCGGCTCCCACCTCACAAGGACTTTACTTTATAATGGCAAAGTAAATACGTCGATTATTTTGGTCCCATTTTTGGTGTTAAGTGCGCTATTAACTTAAATATGTTTCGATTCCATTCGTAGTTCCCTTAACGCTTTACTATAGGTTATAACACGTTTCTGAGTAATTATCGAAGGCAGAGATTCACTTGTTAAAAGTAGGTACGTTTTAAAAATTAGGAGCGTCGGAATCAAGCTGTTAGGGTCTATGGTGTCATTAAGGCCTTTTATTACCATCTGTAGGCGTGCCTTCAGATTCGTAAAACTTTTAATTTTTTTTTTATGGATACTATACATTCCGCGAAGTAAGGCGTATGCCCTTTTAAATTTTCCGATACTTTAGTAAGCTTTCATAAATACTTATCCATACTAAATACCTATCATTTTAGCATTTTCCTGAAACTTCGTCGCCAAAAATTTAATGTCGGTATCGTAAACAACAACGTTAGGTAAACCCAGGTACGTGTTAATTTACAGCATCCTTAATGTTTCCTATATATACTTTGCTAAAAGGGCCTCTAAAAACTTAGCCTCGTGGAAAAATGTTACGAAGTTAACGAAATATAAAACAGGCTTATTATCCAAATAAAATACATTAATAATGATTTCACAATTAAAGTCCTTGTCGTATTTTAATATAAACTCAAATCTCCGGGGGGATAAGGCATACGTTTGGCAGTAGTGGTAAAGCTTTTTAATAGCTTTTAAGGCAGAGTATTTCATATCTTTATACCCTACAGATTTTAGGACTTTGTTTAATCTGTTTACAACTAGATAGATAAAACTACGGTATAGTTAATGAATTTCCGGCTTTGTTAGGCTTAACACCACTACTTCCAGACCTTAAAGATAAAACCATAGGTGCCCCTACTTAAAAGCGAGTAAAAACCTTTAGATATTCTTAACTGGCTCGTCGCGTTAATTTTCATATTAACTCCGGGGGTTTTTATATCTTCCAAGCAAAGTAAGAAAGAGGAAAGAGACTTAAGGATGTAAAACTTAATTACCCCTATAATAGTTTGAATTATTGTTATCTCTAGTAACAAAAGTTATTTGTTTAGACTAAAGTTAAATTTAACTTTACCCATATCGTAACGATTAATCTTAGTAGCTATAGTGCTTTGTCTCCGTAGTATTATGTACTACGAATAGCCTTCTATTAAGTACCTTACTGCCCTTATATTTGGTATAATACCTTGAAATGTATGGTCCGCGTAATAATTACGAAGGTCAAAGGTGTATAAGGAATTAGGGTTATAGTTAAGGTAAAGTTAAAGGTTTTTACTACCTAAAAGATATAAAGAGGCATAGTCGGCTAATTATTAGGTTACCATGCTAAAAATAATATCTTCGTGTTACTTAATTTCGCTTAAGGACATTGGCGGCATTAATTGGTTTACTGGCTTTAGCAATTACCACCTAATTTAAGTAATATTATTTCGAAGTAATAAAGTATTAAACGTAATACGTTGCTTTCCTATTATTACGCTCGGAAAGGGGGTAGCGAGTAAACTCATAAATGGTCTTACTACAAATTTAATATTTTTTTCTATTATTTCGACGATGGTTTTTGTGGTTAATAAGTCCGCCTAAATCTTGTTGAAGTTAGTATAGGCATTACCTCTAGTCTAGGGCCGAGGTTGATGGAACTGACCTTAGGAGTTATAGGCGCCCGTACTTGCGATCGACGTAATTAAATACCGTAATGTTTTCCTTATTTACGTTAAGGAAATTGTCTTCTAGGGAATACATACCGAGCGAATTCGGTGTACGTGTTATTACGGTAGTAAAAGAGGAACGCAACTGTTTAAAAAAGCCTTTACAAGTAACATTTAGGTGTTATAAGACGTATTCGTAGTTACTAATACCCTTAACAGCTACATATACCTGTTTGCGAAGTGTAGCTTCACTATTGTAGGCCTTTTCCATTACTTTTCAACACATTATTAGCTTATCGAATATTAAATCAAACAAATCTATCGGTAATTCCCTTTCTTTTTTCTTTACTATTATTATAATCTACCGCAAAGTGGCCTAGTTTCTATGGTATTATATAATGTGAACGTTTTATTCGAAGTGGCCTTTTATACCATCGTAAATTTTACGAAACGTAGTGGAATTCGTCAGAAAGGTTAAGCAATAGTTTTTAACGTAAACTACAAAGACTCCTGGGAATAATAAGTGAAAAATAAAGGGTAAAACCTCCATTTATTTACAAATATTTAGGAATGGCATTATTTTAGTATTGAAAAAGTTAAATAGCTTTTCGTTATACTTTTTTATATCATCTCAGATTTTGGCGAAATTTGTAATTAACAATATTGATAATTTTTGGAGAAATGTCGTAATAATTATCTCAAGCTTGATTAACGTTTCCTAACAGTTTCAATTTTTGAGGTTCCGAAGCCTAATATTAAGGGTAATTGCCAGTCGCTTGACCCGAGGGGTAAAGTCCTGTAGTAGGGCCTATGGAAGGTTCGCGCGCATAGGTGTATCTAAAAGGAAAGGGGTTTGAAAGTTTTGACGGTAAACTTACTAAGAAACGATGGGTACTTAAAGGTTTTGGGAAATCTAACGATCTTACTTAATTAACTAATATAAACCACCAACGTCAATACCTTTTGCCGCATTGGCAATTATGGCTTTACGCATTTTACCACCATTAAGGGCGTACTTCGCACTGTCATGTAATGGTACTAAACTACCAAACAAGTTAACAAGTTCCTTATCGTCAGCGCGTAAAGAGGTTTAACTTAGATAAAGGTAGGTTAAGGGTCCTTTGAAACGTGTATAAGTGCTTTAAGGTTCCTCAATGCCTTTTCCTTTAAATCGTAGGTTTTAGAGACATTTTTCAAGTTAGGATAAGTTAAATGAAGTTTTAGCTAACCTTGTGTAGATCTTTTCTGGTAAGTAAATCCCTCGAAATTCAAGTTATTTTTTTAACTTAGATTTAACTGCCCTTTGAATTTTCTTTCATATATTAATAGTCTAGTTATTAAAAAATTCACGATACTTGCGAAAAATACAGTCACCGCGATTACGTTTTTCTCCGCCGTCTTGGTTAACTATATAGTAGCCAACGAATTTAGTAAGGTATCTTTCGATTAAATACTTATTAATATTCTTTCTCCAAAGTTTACTATTGTAGGGTTTGGTAAAGACAGGTCCGAATGCTTTAAGTACTTCTTTCCTTTCAGGGTCGGAGATAGCTTCAAATTAGGAATTGGTGGTAGACATTTTGAGGTTCTGGCTTCTATAGGACGTGTAGGCGTATGAGGCGATAGACTTGGTAATTTTTGGGCGTAGGAACTTGATGTTTTGGCGTAAAGTCGCGTGGAAATTTGGCGATTTGGTATGAATTCGTGTAACGTAACTTTTTTGGCGCGACTTAGCGATTTTCGCTGTTTTCTCCTAGGGCAGTGAACTGAACGATTGAAATACCGTTAAAAGTAAAAAATAATGAAGTATAGGTAGAGATTTAATGTAAAGGGTAAGGTCAGAGGTTGTTTATTGGTAAAAGTTGTAAATGAAGGGCGAAGGTTATTTATTATGGTTATTTGGCGTAGGGACTTAGTCGTTTTTGCAATAGTAGTACCCGCAATAGTACTAACTTAGCAGTTTACCGACTTGATGTAATTTGAGACTTCTAATAGTCAATCTCAAAGTTTTTCTTCAAGATAAATCAATAAAGATTTTTTTGGTTTTTTTAAATCGCGATACCGTCGCCTCATTTCAGATTGCCGTTTGGAACTAACACAATCCAAAAGTCTTCTCTGTTTTCCTGCCATTGGGGACTAGCACAATATTAATAGAGGCTCTTCGAAAAAATCTTTCCTCTACCCTAGCTTCCATTGTTAACGTAGAGTATAACCGGAAAGTAGCCTATTCTTCTACTTACCTTATCTGTACTTAACCTAGCAGGCAAGCACTGATCAGTGTTGGTAGGCCTTAGACGTTACAACATTGTCGGTTCGATTGGTCTTCGAAGTAATAGTTGTATTGCAGTAATCAGATGATGGATGTATTATTCTAGGTTTGGCAGACCTCTAATTAGTCTGCACTGTAATTTGTATGGCCAATTGCTTGGCCTATGCCCTAGAGTGAAGTAAAATGTACTGCACTCGACTTACACCCAATGCGGTAAGTTTGTACAAAGCAATACACTCAACTTGCAGTATAGTATAGTCAACTTTCCTCATAGTAAAGTTAACCTACTGCATTTTATGTAATACTATTCCAACATTTATAATTAATACTGTGTTGTCGTCGTCCCGAACCTCATCAATATTGTTTCAAATATTTTTGACAAATACCCTATATCTTACATAAATTCGCTTAAACGGGCGGTTACCGATTTTTCTTTTACGTCATTTTTATTTCATATTTTCTGGGAACAATCATTATCGTTAACGATATAAGAAAAAGGGTTTACAAGAAATTGAAAATTAAAATGCTTTTTTTTTGCAGTGAAACAGGAACGGAACGAGGTTTACTTTTTTATTAATTAAATAAAAATGTTATCATAAGTCGAAGTAAAAAATATTAGAAACCTGTTGATATATTATTACTTTCGACAAATTCAAAGCGACATAAAAGGATACCCAGATTTATTATAACCCGATATTTCGATGTCGACATCGAATACATATGAAGTAATTTACGTGGGGCAAATCGCTTATTCCTCGGAAATTATATAATACTTATGAAAAGTAGGACAAATCTATTATTATTTAAATATGATATAATAGTTAAAGTCGGTTATTCATTACACAACTTCCTCGAATAAATATTCAACTATCAAGCAATTTTTACCACAATCTATTAAAATTTATCTATTTATTATTATTTTTAATCAAAGTTTAACGAATAATAGTATTTTTAATATTAAGGGACGTATTGTGATTTTCTTCGGATATTAAGAGAAGCCGGTAAAAAAGGATGATGAAAAGCGTAGCAGACATTGGTAAGCACCGAAGAAGGGGGTTAGTAAAAGGTAGGGTGGGCGCAAAGTGAAGCCAATGATGGCGAATAATGTTAGGAGGGATAACCGTTAGATGAAACCGACGATAAGGGTTAGTAAGGTGTAGGGCGAGGGATGGAACGGGGAAAGCGACCTTTTAAACGGGTTATGGAAAATTATAATATATTAGTTTAGGTTCGGGCGATGTCATCAGCCCGGGTATGATGTTTCGCCTATTTACATTTAACCCAATGAACTGTTTTTTAGCGAAAGTTAGCAATAAAATACGAATAAAAACAGGGTTTGTATAATGAAACCCAAAATACTATTTTGTATATTTTGTAGGCCGTAGCCTATATTAGTTATAAAAACTATAGCTTAAGTAGTTTCATTATTTTAGTCATTGAGGTTAGTTTTACGAAAAATTATACAACGGGTTTTAAGAGGGGTTAACGTAAAAACGTTACGCGTTAATATTAGGTTAGTCAAAAGAGTCTTATTACGGTAAATGGGCTGAATCGTAGAGGGTAACAGAGGATTTTTAAGAGAAAACGGACCTAAAAGGAGAAATCAACGAAAACGTATGAAGAAAGGGGTAATAACTTATATAAATAATACGGTAAAGATTTTTTATATTCGAGTAATATTTCGTAACCGAACGAATGAATTAACAAACTTGAAAAAAACGGGGGTAAAAACGGGTTGGTAACCTGGGATATTTTTTCATCATTTAAGTAAAAGATTCAATAAAACTTCTGTTTTTAATAATGGTAACCAATTAGTGTAAAAGGGCGCATAAATCGGGCGATGTCGTAAAATGATTTAGTTCCCAAATATATTACGAAAGGTAGTGAAATTACAATCGGTTTTTCTATAAGATTAATTTATGAGCAAACCTTATAATAAACTTTCCAATATTCATGATAACTTAACGTACAATAAATTCAAACGTAGATAAAAGGAGGGTTAAAATGAAAAAGGCGATTAATATACAATATATAGGTGGTTTTTCGCCTATAAGTTAAAAAACTCGTTTTTATACTCATTATTTTTAAAAATGAGTAAATCTCATATAACTTGAAGGGGTTATAAAATATAATTAAAAAGAAATTAATATTTATAATAAAGTAATATACTTTACCTGACGGCTAGTTATCTTTATTAAGGGAGTTTAAAACAGTGGAACCTAAGTGAAACCTATTATAATCGTGAATTATAATAACGAAAAAAAGGCGGAAGGGTTACGGAATATAAATGGGTAATTAACGGTTTAAATACGAAAGAATAAAGAAAAGTGATTATAAAAATTTACGGTAAGGCAGGAAAATAGTCAGGGGAAGTCGACGATGTAAAAGAATAAAAAAAAGAAGTTTTAAAGGTAACATTGAAATCCGTATTTAACGGTAAAAGCGAACCGGATTCAGCAAGGGTTACGTGTTATGCGGTACGGTAAAAAGAGCCTTATATAATATCGGCGATAAAAAAATATATATTATATGGTACCTTGAACGGGCTCATTATATGACGTCGGCAGTTAAAATGATATATTTTATGGTACGTTAAGAAAAAACTTTATACTGCCCTGATAATAGGAAAAATATATTATACGGTATGTTCACAAGATACGTTATACGGCGTCAGCGTTATAAGGTTAAACCGGCCGATATGTTATTCGGCATATTAAACATTACGTCGATAATTTGGGCCCGTCTTATATATTAGAGAAAAGATACCCGTATCTTCAATTTAATTAACAGAATTCTGCGGTTTTTACTATATTTGAGGGAAAGGGAGGTATATTATAAACCTAGGCTATTCACTACTTAATTTATAGGTTAAATGATTATATACGTAACGGAATATGTAGTACCCGGTCCGGACACAGTCCGTACACGGTATGTGTATGAGCATATGATGGGCTGGGAACTAGCTAGGTCCTTAGGTCTAGCATGATGGGCCACGGTAGCCCCTTCTAGTCTTCCGCTATACCTAAATAGTAAACTCTATTTGGCACCTACTTGGCTTACAATCGTAGGTCGGACCATAATAATCGGCTCTATCACTATTTGAATATTATCCGGCTACCCCTTTTGAACCAAGAAGATTGTCGTTGGCCCGGCGCACCGCTTGCGCAGCGGTACATCCAGATAACAACCCTCACAACCAATCATTCCGTCTTTCGTTACTTGTGCCAACGTAGCCCTTCAGATTTGAACTTGCACTACGATACAAGTTTAATTCATTTTACGCTTTAAGGATTTGAAAGAAGACCTTTATTATAATTACTTGCACTTAACTTCTTTATTTATTTGTTTATTTTCAATCTATCACCACTTCCATCGGCGCCCTACCCGCTCAGCGGAGTGTTTGACTTTATTCTGGATACCTTTCTTTGACTATCTACAAAAGTCTCTTTATGACACACTACCCTCTTATTGATATACCCTATTTTACGATTTTTTTAAAACTTCTTTTTGGTTTCCGACCCGTGGTAAAAGGATAATTCGCCAAACGAATTATAAAATAAATATTCCTACTAGCCATGAGCTTTTAACTAAAATATTTTTGTAAGCTCCCTACTATCTCAGCGTTATCAGATCTTTGATACAAGTAGATGTCAAACAGGGACTGAAATGGTTGTATAGTACGGCCCGGCTAAGGTTATAGTTTTCATGTTCCCACGGGTTTCTAAACTGTAAGGTACCTTAATACCTTAATTGAAAGGTTGATTTATGGTCCAGTTTTCTATCAAAGGTTTTACTTAACAATCTGTTTTATAGGTAAAAGCTTTTTTTTGGATTACAAGTATATTGTGTTGTAAATTAATGTTCGATATACCTAGTGGTAGGTCATCTCTTTCCAACCACATGAATAATATCAATAATAATGCGACCTACATTTCATTACTTGAGTAGATTTATTCATGAAGCGGGAACCAAAATGTAAAATAATGCCTTTTCGGCAGTCATTCAAAAACAATATGTAACGCAAGGTTTGGAAATTATATATAGATGTAGGGGATACATTTTTAGTTTATATACTTTTATCATCAGTAATAGAGTGGTTAATTAAATAGGTTAAAAAGTATAAATCGTAAACGGAGGATTGAATAGGGTGGAGGTTGTGTCGAGGACATCAGGTTGCAATCCTTTCCACCGGCGTATATAACTTAATATTAGCGAGGGTTACACTATATTAGCTATATAGTGGCCTATACCTGGTGATAGTAAATGATAAAAAAAGTCCTTCTTTTTCTTAATTATTATCTTCTTACAGCGTATAATAACTTAGTTCGTATAATATTGCATAAATTGGATGTTATACTCAGAATAACTTTTCATTTCGTTAAAAAATTTAGGGAAGGTATGTATTTTGGCCAGGAAAGTTATGTAGTAAGCTTTGGCGTGCCTCGTGAGGATTCCTATGGAAAATAAGTAAAAACTCAAAGGTTGAAACTCTATTTGCTTATCAATGTTAAATACAAACATAATTTTCATATTGAGCAAATTGTATGGTTTCTTATTTTATGTTCCTTTTTTTCTTCAAATATTAGTGAAGTTAATAAAAACTTCATAGTGAATTTTAACTATATAACCCGACTTAAATGATAGATGATGGTAATCTCCTAAATTTTTAATGGTGTTTTCTATAGTGAATTTAAACAATAGGTTTTTAAAGCCCCCATAATAAGGGTCGTTGTTAGTGGTTTAACTTAACGGGTAAAATTCTATCATAGAAACTGTAGTAGGTTTACGTATAAAGACGTAGATTTTTTCAAAATATCAATGTTAATCTATATCCAATGCGGTTGCACTCTAGACAGCTTGAATTATTGAGAAACCTTGAGAATTTCCATAATCAGTTCGATTATTTTAATAATTTTCCTTAATTAACCGTTAATTTGCGTAGATGTCAATTTCTTATATTATAATAGTAACAACTACTTCACAATTCTTTTTCTCCGAACGCGTAATCAAAACTACTGGAGGCAAGAATTGGGTAGCCCAATACGTTAATGGATTTCTTAGATAATAATCTGGTGTTCAAAGTTCAATTTATTCAAGAATTGAATAGTAGTTTCCTCAAACGTATACGGTAATAGTTATAAGCAATGTTTCTTTATTTAGATTTTTAGGCCTACCGATTTGGAGAAAAATATTCCATTCAAGCCTAATTCAATATTATATTTCATAAATTTAACTTTTTGTTTAGAATGAATGTCTTACAGTAGGGAAGGTTTTTTCTAAAAATTCGAACTCAATTGTTTTTATGGTTTTGATTCCTATTTCAATGTTTTAGCCCTGTTTTTAGGGTTTTGATTCGTATTTCAATGTTTTAGTCGCTGAAGTATTCTCAAATATTTTGAAAATCCTAGTTTTCTTGATCAATTTATTTAAGGTTTGTGTTGGGTATGCATTCGCCGTAAAATAGATTAAGTAATTCTTAGTTCAATCGATATTGATGTTCCTGATTTAAGGTTTTCCATTGTAATATTTTGCGAACATAGATTTGAGAGCCTAGATGGTTTTTATTCCTAAGTTTTCCATTATTGTCTCAACATTTTGATTGATGGTTTGATTTTAGTTTAGGTAGAGGCGAGGACTTAGCAATTTTGCTATGGAATTATGTGAAGTGGCAATTTTTTACAACTTAACGGTTTTCTGTATAGATTTAACGCATTTGGGTATTTGCAACTTAGATATTTCGGTGTTTTTCGCTTGGAGTAGCAATTTTCGTCTTTTCTAACGTGTTTGATCAGTGATATTATAGTAGGGGAAAAATGTGACGATTTTGTAGTTTAGTAAAAGTTTTGAATAAAAGGAAATGTTATAGGTTGTTTGACGCTAAAGTTCTTGTTAATTAAATAATCTTGGATTTAGTTGCGATCGATTGAAGCTTCAAAGTCGCCATAGTAATAAGACTTCATCTGTTTTTTAAATTGAAAGGTTTTAGCAAGTCGATCATCACTTTTGGATTATTAGTCTTAAGACTTTTAGAGGTCAATTTCAAAGATCCTAACAACTTGTTGAATAAGGATATTTTGATACTAGAAATGAAAATACCGTAGCTACCCTAAATTTCTTCTAGAAACTACCGAAATCTAAATACATTCTCTACTTACTCCTGTAGAAGCTTCTGTCATTTGTAGGCGCCTTTTACAAAAGCCTTACTTTTACTTTGTTAATATGAAGTGCTATAGGACTTCGCCTATTGATTTTATTTTATTTATATATTCTTAATATACCATGAATCACTCATCAACGTTTATAATCTTTCAAACTTTGTGAAGTTGTATATTCAGAGTGTGGTCGAAGTAACAAGAGTATTGTTATGGTGAAGTGGTGAATTATTGTTTATTGGAAGTTTCACAGACTTCTAGCTTATTTGCACACTACTTTTGATAGGTAATTTCTTAGAACAAACTCCAAATGAATTGCGTACTTCAATTCAACTAACTTGATGCTAGTGCAGTTAATTTTTACTACACGGCAGTTAAACATTGTTTCAACACAGAAGTTTAAATCTTTCTAGACTAAGAAAACTAAATTGAAGCTTAACTGACAGTTGTTAAAATATTTAGAGGATTGAGCTTTACAAATATCAATTTACATCTATTTGTCAATAAAGAGTAGGTCAATGACAATAGTCATTGCTTTATTTTAGAGGAAATATTTAAAATTAAGATGAATATAGTATTTATAGAATCTTATTACATAGATTTTTGCACCCTCATTGACTATAGTTTGATAGAAACTTGAAAATTATTGTTACACGCATTAAATCGTATTTAAGAACCATTTCTTTCATAATTTGAAACTTTTTAATTGTTTTGGTTAGTATTATGAACCATATAATGTCATTTGAAAAGCTATTATTATATATTTAGTCATTGGACCACTGAATGATCAAGATTTTTGTAAGAAACTTCATTCGTTTCGCTATTTACCACATTTCTTTTTGGTCGTTTTTGAAGAAGCTTTCGAATACATAAAAAATCCCATTCACATAAGATTTTGAGTTGACAATATTCAACATCTATTAAATTTTTAACTTATACCAAGCCGGAATTTACTGTTCGGACAGCTCTTAGGCGAAGTAAGTTAAGGAAAATAATTGATTTAAAACTTTTAGCACTTAAGTTAGATATATAAGATTGAAAAAAGAATGAATAAAACAATTATCACATTCAATCATAAGAGAAACTTAAAGATCAGTCTATCAACCGAGACTATAGAATGGAATAGTTTGAAAACAATTGTATTTATAATACCAACCGGGACCATTAAGTAAAAGCCTAGTAGGTTCTTCATCCGAATATACTCTACACGCATAATAAAAACTGATGTAATAGATAGTTATCTGTTAATACCAGGTGGAAAAAACTAACTTTATTATAATTCACCACGTGAAAATCGACGTCCGTAAATATGAAAGATGCCTTTTTTTGTAATGATACTCCTACAACATATTTAATATAACTTAAATCACTACTGAAAATATTATAACATATAATGTGGTAATTTAAGGCTATATTAAAAGCGGTTCTAGCGTTGATATAGATTAACTTTCAATATTATATTATCAAGTTTTAAAGTTTATCCGTTAATGAAACTAATTGAAACCTATACTCGAAACAGATAGTACCCCTTTGCAAAATCCATTTTTGCCGTAAATTATTTAAGAGTCAACAAGTTTTATGCATTTTCCGATTTTTCTTACAGTATTGAATTATTTCTAAATTAATCAAGTTAAGCTTCTAGATATTTCAAGAGTTGATTGAAGTTTATCTTACTATATGTTTACCGATAAGAAATTACTTTTCGTTTTCAATAGAGACACAGAGTGATCATAACTGCATACGTTCAATAGATAGAAATATAATTAGATTAAATAAATGATGAACAGTTTTAATATCAGTCAAATTCAATAATAATTACATCATTATGACTTTTTATGATTGTTTTATAGTTACTAATTCATTGTCAATTTGATTAACTTATGATTTCTTTACAACTTCAGAATTGAAGTTAAGGAATTTTATTTAGTAAACTCGTTAACTAAGGAAACAATCGCGACAATAATAAGCGACTATATCATTATCCAAAATCAAAATAAATTTATCTATTATAATTACTTCTTCATAATCCTTCTATACTTCGATCTAGTATATCAGGTGTACTTACACCAACTGATATTCGGTCAAAGAAATACTTGAGTTAATCAACAGCACTAAAAAAAACAGAGGGGGAAAACTTTTCCTTCTAATCTATGCCCCTTTTCAACTTGCCAAGAGCTCTCAATAACGACGAAGTTTTTAATATGGAAGCCTAGACAAAAGAGGTTCATCTTCAGCTGTAAAATCATTATAAAAATAACTAACTATTTCAAGAATGAACGTCATACTTTAATAGCAACAAAATTAAAATTCGGCTTAAAGTTTGCAATAAATTAATTATATCCCCAGAGAAGACACCGCAAGCCATTTATTGTATGTTAAATAAAATGAGCAAAATTATCAGCTATATTATTGATTTCTTAATCACTAAGGAAGGATGTGAACTTATTATCTTTTAAGTTAGGAAAATAGCCATCAAATAAGCTTTTATATCTTTGATCTTATATCAACTTTCTTGTCATGAGTATATGGACCACATTGTCAAGAAAAGTATACATTGTAAACTCTAATAGTACCTACCTTCTAGATTTTTTTAAGTCTAATCGCTTTTTAAACCATAACTTCAAATACCCTATATTTTACTATAATATCTGTAATAGGCTTTAGTACCACTTAAAACTTTTTCAATGACACCTTTTTAGCTATAGAGATTGCTATCAGCTTGGTGCACCGCTCGCGTAACGATGCATCCAAAGAATAGCCCTCATAAGCGAATATTCCATCCCTCATTACTTATGCCAATATAGTTTTCCAAACTTGCACTACGATGTGAATAAATTCTTGTTTTTTATTATTTTTCTTTTTAAGGTGTTCAATATCTTTACTTTAAACTCTCGTTTACGACAACCTTTCTTTTTTAACCGTTACCATTTCTACTGGTGGCCTCCCCATCTCTCCGTTTAATAGAATCCTTCATATAACTTTACAAAACTATAAGTATCTGCAAAATACTTGTTTCGACACACCATCTGCTTAATGGTATACTTTTTTTCATGCTTTTTCATACTTTTCAAATTTTCAGCTAGTGGCAAAAATCGTAGCTCGCTACACGAACTATCAAGTATTCGTTTCCCATCGCCGCGGGTTTTCTACCAAAGTATCTGTATTTTAGAAGTTATTTTTCTTTTTTTCCGGCTGTTATTAATTTTTTGAAGCTATTGGACATCGAAAGACGACTTTCACGTCCGAATATCATGG
This sequence comes from Anisogramma anomala, assembly GCA_038502455.1. Classification (NCBI taxonomy): domain Eukaryota; kingdom Fungi; phylum Ascomycota; class Sordariomycetes; order Diaporthales; family Gnomoniaceae; genus Anisogramma; species Anisogramma anomala. Next base: position 11,915,224 of record JASMMZ010000006.1, on the reverse strand, counting down.
TCAAGCTAAAGCTTTAATTTATACGCCCGTTCAATAATACGGGTTTCTAAATCATAAATTACATAGAGCCTTATTTCAAAGTTTCACTAAGTGTTAGATTTGTAGCGAAAGATCTTATTTTTCAAAGTTTTGTTTCAAAAGTAAATATTGTAAATAAGGGGTTATAGTTGAGTAATTTTGCTATACTATGAGTATATTGGGTTAAACCCCTTTTGATACACTTGGTAATACACTCCTACTTTGTTACACATTAATAAACTTATATAAATACGGTTTACATTTGTACTTCGAGTAAGTTTAAGTAAGTTTATAATATGTTATAAAGATCTTTAAAGTTTATATGGGACCTACTCTGTATTTAACTATTATATATAATATATTACTAGAGAATTAGTTATAGATGAATGAAATTAGTTTTGAAACTTGATATATTTATTTCTTCATTAATTGACTTAAAAAGTAGGCTTTCATTTGAAATAATTCATTCAACAGATTATGAGGTAAAGTTCAAAAAGTGGGACTTTTTAATAAAGTTGCTTTTATAAGGTAGAAAAACTCTAGTTGTAAGTCTTTTCTCTAGCATTTACGCTTAGTTCAATATTATTAATGGTAGCACTATACTACCTTTATAGTGGGTATTGTCCAATGATAGTAAATCACAAAGAAAGAAAATGCGCCTTTACTTTCAAAATTTCAATACCATATGCCCTAAATAAGAATAGGATTTCTGTTCTTAGGCCTGCCGATAGACTTTTAGACGTTACAACGTTGTCGATTCGAATCGTAGTCTAAGTAACTGTATTATTTCGTAACCAAGTGATTGATGTATTGTTCTAGGTTTGGAAGGCCTGTTATCTAGTCTGCAAACTAATTTATATAGTTAATTGCTTGGTATATCCCCTGGTTTTAATTTGATATTCTACAATAAACCGACCTGCAGTTAGGACAGTCAATATAACTGTAGTATAATTGATTCAACTTCACTGCAATTAAACTGTTGAAAATGGTAGTTAATATTAATTCAATACTGACGGCTTTTTGTTTGGTGCATGTACACTAGTATGGTAAATAATTTATTTCCAGTAATCTTTGTAGTACCTCCTTATTAACCAGTCAGATCCCTACGAACTTCACAGCTCAATTAACCCCAATCATCCTGCAAAATTCCGAACCGATTAAGTTATACATACATTTTTTTCGCCACATATTTGTAAAACCTCTAACATAACAAAGTTATTAACTGAGTTAACTTCTAACTTAATCGCGCTTTGAATTTATTCACGCCAATCAATCAGATTTTTAGCTTTATTAACTTGACAGTTTTCCAGTTCTCTAGTATATATTTGTTTCTCTTTCTGCTAATTTAATTTAGTTTGCTTCAGCGTAGTATCTGCATTATTTTTTCCCTTTCAGTCTATAACATAATTCTATTTTTTTTTGCATGTCAGAAATAACTTACTTCATATAATATGTTATTTTTTTATAAAGTTTAGCTAAATTTGACGGGTTAATTAATAGCCGAACTTTTTTGAATTAAATACCTTTTACTACTATCAAAACGATTGTCCTTACGTTTAATAGGTTCGCTTAAATTTCGTCTATGTTTTTATCGTCAGTTTCGCTTTTAATCCCAAGGCTTTGAACTAAATCTTTTGTCTTAAAGCCTTTCTTAGTGCGATCCATGTAATGTATTATCGTACGATTTTCTTCATTTTAATCGCAAAACTTATTGAATTGAGAGTATATACTGACCAGTTTGGTGTGCGGGTTATAATAGTTACAAACAAGGACTGTAATTGGATAAAAAGATCTTTATAGGTGGCATTTAGGCGCTAGAAGACACATTCGAATTTGTTAACACTAGTAACTATTGTCTGTACTTACTCGCGTAACGTGGTTTCATTAATGTATGTTCTTCATGTTGTCTATTGGTAGAATAATAAACTGTCTAATATTTAGTTAGGGATATCTATTAGAGGTTCCTTCTCCTCTTTCTTAATCACTATTATTGTTCACTTAGTCATAGCATAGTTCGTATGATACTGGGTAAGGTAAAGGTTATATTAGAATTTACTCTCCATATTATTATAAATTTCTTGAAAAGTTTTTGTTCTCATTGTGTTGGTTATATAGTAATTCTTGGCGTGTATTATAAGTATTTTTTGAATGGTAAGTGAAAATCAAAGGAAAAGAGTTATATTTACTTATATTTAGAAAGGAAATAATCTTTGTGTTAAGTAGGTTGTACGGATTCCCATTTTTCTTTTTCCATTATTCCAAATCTTCACAAAATTTATGAAAAGCTTATAATTAATCTTAAACATTCTGACAGGTTTGGGAAAAAGTTTAAAATAGTTGTACTAGTCTTTTATGGTATTTCCTATCATTCACTGAAGTCTTAGAGTTTTCGAGTCGCGATGACAGGGGTAATTTCTTTTACTTTACTATAACCAAGAAATGCCGACTTCTAGGATCGCACGAGCTGTTATGTAATAGTCCTGTAAACACCAGCAGGCTGAATCGTAACGCAAGCTACGTTGAGGCTTATTCAGGCCCACAAAATCTTACATCATTCTTTTAATGAAGACCTTAGAGTACCCTGTAGTCCAGAGACCTATAGACATATGAAATGCAACCCTAGTCTAGCAATATAACGTTGCCGTTTCAATCCCCGCCCAACGTCTAATTACGTCTGAGATATAACTATATGAGCCTTCGAAAATGGAACTTTATAAAGCTTTAATAGCAACAAAAAAAAAACCCCCCATGTAATAATAGGCGAAAACAAAACACATAAAGATGCATAAGAGTCCGTACTTATGTATATATAGGCGTATATACACATTATTCGTAACATATTATTATTGAAACGCTTCGTAGGAAAACCCCTGCACGCGAGGTAATCTAAACGTTAAATCATAGATAAAAGGGGACCACTTATTCAAACCGCCCCTGATCTTTAACCTTTTCCTATATAAAAATAAAGTTTGGTGCGTACCAGTGAGTTCCTTTATACTCTATACCCAACGCTTTAGGTTCCTATAGCATAGAGCACCTTCCTATGATATAAGTTTCTATACTAACGTATATAATGGCGTCATCTCGTAAAACCGCTTCCATCATACCGCATACTGACTTACGTGCCTCCAAGCTCCTTTCAAATAGCCTACCACCCTAAATCAAGCCTTTCGCGCCCGTAGCCACTTCTCCTTCCTTTCCTTTTCCTCTTCCTACCTACCCACCCTCCTCCTACCGGAAGCTACCCCCATCTGTCTTCACTAATTTCTCGGGGTATTACTTTATACAGGTTAACTAAAGTTCCTTTTAATAGGATCTAACAACGGAGTTTATGTTAAGGGAGGAAGGTTTGAAGTCTAATACGCATAATATGTTGATAAAAGATATATTGTAATAGATAAATTATTTAGAAAAAGGTAAAATATTAATCTTTCATAGTATTTAAACTTAATAGCGGGTATATTCCCTTCGATATCGACATAGCGGGTTTTTTAATCAATTACAGCTTTGAGATCGCCGCAAAAACGCCTTTTAAGTGTTTAAATACCCTATGATAACCTTTTATTGTTGCCGTTAAGACGGTAAAAGGTAGTGCAAAATATGCTGCGGCTGCGGTGTTAATAAGTTGGTGGGGTACCATTAGCATCGAGGAAAGAGTCGGCCGTTAGAATGACGAATTTAATAATAGCGAGAAAACGGGTTTAATCGTTAATAAACCTACATTCGTTACCATTGTCTCCGCTCTCAGTTCTTTCCTAAACCCTATCCCATTTCATAAATAATAATATGGCTGAGAGGCGGTAGCTGTAAAAACCTTAGTGACGATAGTAATAAAATTATTGGATAAATAGAGTCCCCAACCGAATAATATGTATAAAGTAAGTTAAGGGGCTGAATAAGTAAGTATCTTCGGCAGGCATGAAACTTATTTATTTCTAGCGCGCGGGAAACACGAGTCAATATAAGTACAACTTTGCTAAAGAGTAAACCAGAGTCTATAAAGGCGGCGACATTAGGCTAAGTTTCATATAATAGGGCAACCGTCTACACCATAAAGATTAATAATACCGTAATTAATTTCTCAAAGCCCTTTTACTTATATCCTTAATACCAACTTTCGGCTTAATATATAAGTATAGGTAAGATCACAGCAACAATTATTATATATGAAAGGTATAGCAAAAGTCTATATCTTGAAAATATAAGTTATTAATAGTTCTAAAAGGTTTAATACCCTTATTACACGTTTTAAGATATAAATTATTTGTAATAAGGTGCTATGAAACTAAAACCCATATTATTATATTTTAGTCAATTCAATATTTGAAAACAAATGTTACAGGCTGGTGCCTGGCTAGTATTACTAAGAATCCAACCCTAGTAGTTCTATACGCTCCTGCAATGCTCTAAAGTAGAGAGTAAACTGTTTAAAGACACGCCACAACATATTACATGATTGGGTAAAAGGTTGCATATTAGCTCTATAGTCGCTCCTTAGTAGTGACCTTTTTATTTTTATTTTTTTATCGATGTTTATAGACAAAATCCAAACACCTTAAGCGACAGCTTCGGCCTCATTCACTTTACATATAAACTTCGATTCTCTTTCCGACGATGTTTTAGCTTCTCCTTAACAGCTATGGCCTAAAGCTATACCTTTATCCTTCAACATACCAAATCTAAACCCTTAGGCATTAAAACAATTTCTTAACGTACGCGTTAAAAAGCACTTTTAAAACGCTTTAAAGGCCTAATAATATTACCTTACGACTTAATATAAACGTTTTACCAAGGTCTTACATATAAAATTCATCGAATAGAACTAAGTCGTTTAAAAATACGCTGTACATTTAAAATGACGGAATGTTAACTTATTGAACGCTTTGATAAATATGATCCGACGATTCGAAATTGCCGATACTCTTACTTCCTCGGGTTAATTTTTCTTTCAAAAAGGTTTTCCCTACGTCTGTCACGAACGACGCTATTATTATACCGCTTTTTATTAGGGACCGCATTAGTTCCCCAAATAATAACGACTTTTTTAACTCTAACTACGATATTAACGCTCCTTTTAATGAGTGTTAAAAACTTAAACGCAAACCTTTTAATTAGTCGGTGAAGGTTTCCAGTATTAAGTTATAATTTTCGATAACAAAAGTTATAATAATATATAAATTACGTCGAAACCGGAAATTTATCTGTATAAAAAAGGATTATTTTTACGTTATTTTTCAAAAGTTAAAAAGTTTCGCTAAAACCGTTATAAAAAGTTACTATATCTGCGGAGGCGATAGCAGTATTAGCGACTTCGACGCTTTTATAGCTATATTTTTCGCCTATTATTACGACCTTGACACCTTTAAAACAGCTATTATTAGGTTTACAAATATAAAGTAAGGAATTTATAAACGATTTTACGTTTTTTCAATGTTCAAAAGGCTTTATTCGCAAAAGTTAATTGTATAATTTGTAAATTCGTCGCTAAACTTATTATTTTAAAAGGAATTATTGATAATATGCTTACTAATACGTTATTTTCCTTCGATATTCCAGTGGTTTATAATAAATAGGTTTCTTATATTTAACTTATTAACGGGCGCCTTTATAATTTCCGTATTCGTTACGACGGTATTAATATTATTATTACCGGAGGCGCTTTTCGTGGTGAAAATAACGGTGGTAACGCGCTCGTTCGAAATAACCAGAGCGATATTATTATAACCGGCATAAACGCCTTTCGAGCCGCTTCTAAGCGGCATGCCACCTGGGTTAATCCTACGAAAGTCTCTCGCCGTAAGGACCTCAGGTTATATTTACGTTACGTTGTGAACGCTTATCAAATGCGTATATACTTATAGGACCCGGCATAGTTCCCGAACAGCTTTAATACCAAAGCCGTTATGAAAATCGATTTTATTTCGGCTAAAAATCCTATTTACTTCGAAAAAGGAAAAACATAACTCTTATATATAATTATGTATAAAACGTAACAGGATTTTAATTCAATTTAACGGTTTCGCCCCAGTTTTAAAATAGCTTTTCGTTTGTAATAAATTTTTTTTGTCATTTTATTGGTTTTGTTTATGTTTTAGTGAACGTAAGTAATAAATTTTATAAAATTATAAATAAATAATCTATAGATCGTATAAAGTTATCTCGTTTTCCTATTTCCTTACAAAAACTTAACAAAGTGACGTTTTATATGTTTAATTCTTGTTTACAACTTATTGATATAACCTTTTTAAGCGTCAACTTCGATAAATACCATTACCAGATAAAAACATATATCGTTCCTTTTCTATAATATAACGTTATTTTAGGTAAATGTTAAATGAAATATTAGTAACTGACTTACGACGTCACAAAATATATATTATTTTCAGGATAAGTCGGTAACCACTATATTTAGAATTAAGTGTTTACTCCCATTTATAAAATGCTAAAAGGGGTCAACGCCGCTACAATTCTCTTTATTTTACAACAGGTCCGTAAAAACCGAGCCGTTATTATAAAACTTATTACTATCTCCTGCGAAAATATCTCCAAAACTACTTTTTTCCGTTTACAATAAATTTCTCGTCAATCATAGGCATTTCGCGCCCCTTTTCGACAAAAACATCGACAAGAGATTACCCTCTCACTGCGTTAAAGCGAATTGAGAAATCCTTCTTGTAACTGTTAAGAAAGGCAGCTTTTAAAAGTATCGTAAAGCTCTTTATATGGTATATTGTGTAAAAAGCTCCTTATATTACGTAAAACGTTAATAGAATTTTCTCATTAAGGTTGTTTTCGAATAAATAACTTTTCAATTGGCGATTTAATACTTTTCATCAAAAAACCTGAAAAAGAGTTACGATTTTATATGGATTAATATCAACTTAATGTTTTTACGAAAGTAAATTGTTACCTGTTTCCCTTACTAAAAAAACGCTCGTGAATATTTCGTAAATTAAGTAGGTTACTGAAAAAATATTTAAATTGATTTTTATAAGTTTTTTATTATTGAGAAAGAAAAATGAAATATTGTATTTCGTATACGTTGCGGGATTTTTCAATAATTCATTACTTATTTCGGCATTTTTAACGCTTTCATTACCTTTTAACGGTATATTAACAAGTCTTTACGTCTTATTTCGATAATTTCTATTTCATTTATCTCAACGACGTTTTCTTTTACTTTAAGGGCAACTTTGACGATTTTATAGTCAAGGTTAAATAAATCCTTAACGCCTTGAACACCACCAAACTTAACCAAGATATTTTTAAATACCAATTCGGCGTTTGAAATCCTCAATACTTAGGATTTGTTATCGAAACTAACAATAGTATTCGTATGAACCTCAAAAAGTTATAAGTTATCCGGAAATAGGCGGCTTTTATAACGATTTTCAAAGTACAAAGCTTTTTTAAGTTTGTAAATTTTTATCTTTATTTTATTTACGATTATTTGACGATTATCGTACTATTATTTTGGTTAACCCGTAAAAGTGCTTTATTTCGTTAAGGGCCTGAGTAAGAAGCTGTTTTTAAACGACTTAAACTAATTTTTATTTCCAAACATATATTCGCCTAATAGAATCTTAATCACGATACCTTTTTCCAAGCCTATTTTTTTAACTGAACTTTAGGAAAATGCCTTTTTCAGTGCAACAACTACGATAACCTACGTCTAATAACGTATTACTCCCATTGCGTATCCCCCACCGAATATAATTACGAAATCTATGATAAAGAGTTACTCGGAATTATAAGTTATATGAAAGTATGGAATGCGAAGCTCCAAGGCATTGCGTATCTGTTTACTATTCTGATAAACCATAAAAACTTGAAATACTTTATAACGATACGGCGGCTTTTCTAGTAATATGTCCGCTAGTTAAAATTCATTTCTTAATTCCGCTTTCGGCTGGTATATCATAAAATAACATATTACGCGCTATACGATATTATATTACAACGAAATTAAGATATTTCTAATGATTTTTTGGACTTACGTTTTTTCGGCCAAAAACTCTAGTTATTACACCTAGAATAGTATGCTTCCGAGCCGCGTCCACGTATATACATTTCCCGGTTAACCGTTGCTAACGAATTAATTTTAAAAAGCTGTAAAAGTTTTACTAACTTCGACCTTTAAAGTTATTGGAACGTCGCTATTACACGCGATATTACCTACCCCCGTCTAGTATATATAATACGTATAACTGACGATATTTTCAGCGGTTATCCATACCGATGATGACTGTACGCTAAAGGTTTCAATTTCGAAATATTTAGTAAACAACGATAAAGTTTTAAGGTTTCGCGATCGTATTTAGGTACCTACTTATAAACCACTTATTACTACATTAATTTCAACTATTTATAATTCGCTTTTTACTGGAAATTTAAGATGTAATGCTATTATCATTAATTTTTAAAGTATTTTTTAATTAGGATTACATCGTACATTTTGCCACCTTTACCGTAACTATGATGTTTGAGACCATATAACTTATAAATGTCTTTACTTGTTCATATTCATTTATTGTTTATAAATTATTCAACTAAAACCGTTTATTATACGGCTATTTACTCATATTAAACAATAAAAATATGACGACCATTAATATTAGCCTTTTTTCATAACTTATGGTTATTACGTTAATTTTATATAACCGGTATAACTTTTATTCGTTAAAACTATGATACTATGCGTAAAGGCTAAAGATTTCATTTAACAGATTCGCGAAGTTACGGAATTCGTATAATCCGTAATAGTGGTTACAAAATAACGTATAAAAGAAGTCGTTGATAAGCGGTGTTTCCCTTCAGAATATTTCCGAATCGGCGACAAAGTTTAGCTTTTTCATAAATATTATAAATTAAACGATTCTTTTAAAAAATTAAATTAACTTCACGATGAGGACTAAGTAACGCATATAATCGACTTTAACATAATTAAACTTAATATATGGATTGAAAGGTATTTAAGATTTTATATAAATTAACTCGCCTAAATTGCTTCAGATCTGTTCCCTAACTAATAAACTCGAAACTTTGATCCGTAAGTTAGGATTATTAAAAATGACGACGGTGAGGTAAACCTGAAATACCACATGAAAAGTATATTACGAGTCTATAATAAAGCCTAAGTTGGATGTACCCAACATTATAATTAATTGAAACGGTAGTTTTTAGTGAAATAGTTGGGTTATATATATCCAACGTAAAAGTCGTTTTTAAACTGCTCCAATACCTTGGTACTCGATAATTTCGAATTTCATCATAAACCAGCTAAATATTATAATAGGCCGTTATGTTTAACCCGTAAACAGGTATAGATTTTACACGTTACTTTACTAAACAGAGTGTCGTATAAACCGCTAGTAAACGGGTACTAAGTAAATTTATTAACATTAATAAAGAAGAAAAACGAGCGAATATAACCAGGCCTATTTAAATATATCCTTAAAATCCTAATTCAAGTCCTTAGCTGACATTTTCTTATATATTTTAACAAACTGACTTACTTTGGCAATTCTACGACCTAACTTAACATTAATTTGTTTCGCAGCCTTAATAAACTATTACACATTTTTCAATAAATCTTTATAACTGCTAGTTAATCGCGTCTTTTATGTTTTTATCTTTCCATGAGGAACTTATTTAAGCATTACATTCCACGTTCATTAACTATACAACCCGTAGGCCTTTAAATTATATGGGAGTAATGGGGACAAACCCCCTCCCTACTTTAGGTGTTAACCTTGCGTTACTTAGCGCGACGGACTTTTATAGCCTTTTTAGAAACGATTACCTAAGTCCACACGTTTTTTTAACCACTCATTAGCGCTTAAGGAACGGCTTATAAAACGTAGACTTACCTCGGTCTTAAGAGTTAAACACTAAATACGCTTCCAACAACTCCTTAAGAGCTTCGTTTAAAGTAAAGTTTCAGTTTAACGGCGTATACATATAAATAAAACTACGACCCTTAGCCCTAACGAAACTAAAGCGACACCGGGCTCCAGTATTTAGCCACTTATTAGCAGTTTCTTTATAGCTATTGGAACTACTTACCCTTAGTTTCTTGGCAAAATTTTCTGGGATTATACGCCATTTTATAAACGTATTTGAAATATATCTATTCGAAGGTCTCGTCGAGGTATATATCGATGACCTTTAGTGTAAAGAACTTTATATTCGTGAATAAAGGCCAAATAACTTGAAATAATATAACCTATATCTTTAATAGCTTCATTTACCTCGGCAACAAGTTAAGAATTCATTACGACGCTATAAATAGAGTTTTAAAGAGTACTGAGATTATAAAATAAACAAGTGTTATACTAATAGCTGTAGGTACTGACGCTATACGAAAAGGTCAAGGGAAAGAGGAAGTTTTATCTTTGTATTCGGGACTTTGGAGATTATTTATAGGGAGGGATGGGGAAAGAAGAGGTGCTAAAGCACCTTTTATATGGAATCTTGATGTTTTGAAAGGTGCACGTAACTTCCTTATACTTACAGTGTCTTGCACAACAATACTATATACAACCAAAAAAAAAAAAAAAAAACGATGGAAGAAAGAACGACAGGGTTGTCTTTTGGTGTAATGTTACAGGCTAGTGCCTGGCTAGTATTACCAGAGATCCAACCATAGTAGTTTTATACGCTTCTACGATGCTCTATAGCAGGAATGAAGCCGCTTAAAGACCCGCCACCACATGTCACATGACTGGGGAGATGGTTACACCATCTTAGCTCTATAGCGGCTCTCCAGCAGTGACCTTTCTTCTTTTTCTTCTTCATCTAGGTTTATAGACAGAATCCAACCACCTTGAGCAACAGCTTCGTACTTAGTCCCTTTACAACAAATTCGTAATTATGAATAACAACTTTTTAACCATAATTAAGTAAAGTTTACTTGGTTTTATAAAGTCGAAGGATCCTTAACATCTAATAATATGTAAAAACTCGGACTTTTTGGGGGATAAAACAAGTTTATTTTTGGTTGGTTATTGTTCTGCCTCCCTTTAATTAACTCCAAGTTCCTTATCTTTCTATTTCGAAAAATCCAAGGTTCGAAAAAAGGATGTCATTACTATAAATAACAACGTAGTTAAACTAAAGTTTAACGAAATTTGATATATAAATAATGTAAAGGATTAGGGATAAAGCGAAATTTTATAGAGTCATATAATTAAAATCTTTTAATCTTATAATTACCGTTAAATAATGAGTGCTAACCACTTTATTTGATAAATAATATTCGACGAGGGTACGCAGGTATTGGTAAAACCTTAAATACCTAATCTTTTAAATTGTTCGATCATGAAGAAAGGTGTCTAAAATATCTCATATATTGAATAATAAAATTGATACGACTTTCATTTCAGTTAGAGCGAATTGGATCTCGTATATAAGGGATATAATAAAATTTGAGGCGGATGGCTTCAGCGTTTCTATCTCGAATTAAGGGTTAAGAAGGCCTCGAGTGATAAACATTTAGGATATCCTCTAGGCTACAATATGTTTTAACATTTTAAAATGAACCGGTATGAGACTTATAAGCTATTATAACCATAACTTGAAAAGGTTTCGGTCGCCGAGTTTCGGTATTATAAATACTTTAAATTCTGGCATTATTTTGAAAAAGATATCTAGTCCCCAATAATTGTTATAAAACGTATATGAGAACCCTATAATAAAGCCTTAATCGGTTTTAAATAGATGTACGGTAATGCTATTAGGCTCGGTCAATATGTTACGAAATTTAATAATATTACAGCGGATGTTTTTATCGGCAATATTAGAGCCCTTATGGATAAAATAATCGGACCTAATAAAATTATTGAAAAGGTCGTTGTCAATATCATCTATATTTAAAACCTTATTAAAGATATTATGCCTTAAAATTTCGGCTTATTAACAAGTATTAGGGACGAATTAACTACTTATTTCGAATAAAAGGGTTTCAAACGACAAAGAAGCTTTATACTACTCAATACCCCTATATATATTTACTAGATTAACAGATTTGTAGAGTTCAACCCTTTATAAACCGATTCGTACCTATTATAACTCGGTTCAAAATTTCCGATGCTTAATAAACTTTATATTACGCGACTATGCCACGTCTAATTTCTTCATATATTAACGAAGACGATTTTACTTAAGGGTTCATCATTCCGTAATCTTTACGTATATTATAACTGAATTGCTAATTATGTATAGAGTATTTTTATAAAGCTGGGTAAAAGCCTTTACTTATTTGTATATAATGACCTTTTCCTTGATATTTGAAGCGCATAATAGGAAAGTTAGACTACTAAAGATCAAGTTTCTCAACCTAGGTAGGCTGGTTTCCACAACTATAAAATGCGAAATTGGCAATATATAAAACCCACAAGTTAAAAGAGTTGTCAATAACACCTTATAGATAGAGCCGTTATCAAGCCTAGGTCAGATTACTATGGTAACGCCTTTAAAATTGGTAAAAATAAGGTTTAAAACCTATTCTGAACGGTGCGTAAAAACTTTAACTTTGCTGCTAAAGTACATACCTATTCAGAAAACGTAGTTATTTACAATACATCATGTGTAAAAGTTATATAAATTGTATTTCGATTGAAAATATTTAAAGTTAAAGGTTTTTTGACGATTCTTTAAAATCCCGATGATTAAACGCAAATCTCTGTTATCATGTCATCGGTAAATAAATTCCAGTACATATTAACTATATCGATATCTTTAATAAAATGTTATAAGAAATTCCTCCCATCATTCGAATGTACTTGATTAACGGTAAGAAAGACCCTTTTCTGAACGTAACATAGAACTCGAAGCTAGGTTACCAAAAGCAATTCATGTCGGTCTTCCTACGTAAAAGCGAATTTACACCAATTACAAACTGGTAAAAAAAGATTGTAAAGCGGGTAAATTTATATGAAACCCTGGTTATTATATCTTTTACTATATTGAAATTCCTATATATTAATAATATTCATGTCCTCGTCCATATAACTTATAAAAATGGCTAAGTATATATTTTTTATTTCACTTAAATTTACCTAGGCAATCGTAAACCCTGTATTTATTTTCGGCTTTCGGAAACGGCTAATCGCCTTATACGTAGTCGATATAGGCATATATAATATTTAGTAACGTTAACGTTAATCCAACTCTGAAAAACGATAAAATCCTTATCCGCTACATTACTTTCAGCTGTAAATTCCATTATAAATTATTGGTCAGTAAGGATTTTAAGAAGTAAATGAAATTCAGATTGAAATATAAATATGGTGGAATTTATTCAAGGTACTTTTGTTACGGGAGGTCTCAATTACAATTATTAAAAAGAATTGAGACATAATTACAAAAAGTTTTAAAAACTTGAAATGAGCTTTCATAACCTTAAAGTATTTTAGCCTAATCAAATTTAATTTCAACTTACTAACCGGCTTATTGGCCGGTAGAAGACCGGATCTCTCCGAAGTAGCAAAGCTTTAGCCGCCACTTTTATATTGAAATAAGTCCTACTACGGAGTTTATTTTTCTTGGTCTGTGGCCTGAAAATACAAATATATTTTCCACTCTTTCATTTAAAAGCTGCCGTGCTATCTCCATATGTTGCAAAGAAAATTCCATAATAGTTATAATATTGAGGAGTTACTTTATACGATTCAAAAGTGTAATCACTGGCCACAACGGTAAAATGAAAGTACCAATCTAGTCGAACGTAACGTATATTAATATATTCTTATAAATATCCGCTATCACAAAACTTTATCTCGAAAAGCTAATACATAGCCTTCGATCGCTTATTAAATTTGAGAAGGTGAAAAGATTTAAAGAGATTCTAAAACGAAAAGATTTGGATCATTGAACCCATGTATGTAATACAACTATTTATCGAAGGGTAAAATTCGATTGATATAATCGTGGCCTGAATTGGAATTTCATTTTTATTGGCTTGGAAGCTTTGATTTTGTAATTTTGAAAAGGGTAGTAAATAATACGTAAAATTTCTTTCCTATGTACGTTTACTTAGATTCATGAAGCGTGGCAGAGATCACTCAACAAATAAAATAGTGCCGGTATCATTTCCATAAAAAAGATCTTATTTTGAATATTAATAAAGTTATAACTAATAACTTACCCCATCTCGGTTTAATAAACCGACTTAATAATGAAAGAATCTAATTTTACCGGTGTAACAAAAGCTTATCAGATAGAATACCTTTCATATTACACTTTATACCTTCGGAAACTCTAACAAAAACACGTAAATATTCTTCCTTTACTGCTCTTTATAATATAATACATTATACGGGGTTGTATTTCAAGTAGTTATATATAAGGGTTCAATGGCTTTTAATATACATAAAAATATTAGAATAGGTTAAAAAAAACGGCGTCCTATTATAATCTGCCACCGTAACCCACGTTATATTTAGATTTAAAGGGTTCAAGAGCTTCGTGCTTTTATTTATCAAGGTGTCTGGTAGTATTGAAGCTGTCATATAAGTGATGAAAAAGGGTATATGAAAGTCTCTTCAAGGGGATCCTTGTATCTGTTTGGTTTATATAAAAGGGAAAGAGAGGAGGGAAGGGAGGCTGGATACCGGCGCAAACTCGCTTATTTATATCTTGAGGTTAAGGTCAACGAGATGGTAGGTAGCGTGCGCCGCTATATATAATACTAATATATGGTGTTTAATAAAACTTGGATCGTTAAAGTGGAAGATAAAATCATTGATAACCTGTTCGTCAGCCTTGAAAACAGCCTCACGAATTTTGAGATCGCAACTCTACACAACGAGAACCCTATAAAAACCAAACTTGATATTAAAACATTAGATTCGATAAGTAGCCGCATCGTTTTCCGCCGGGAGCGGTCCAGTTGCCTAGCGTTTTTGTTCAGTATTTTAAGTACTTTTAAAAAGTCTGACAGTCTTTACTGGCATGTTAAGGGCGTGTATAGTCAATCTGGCCCCATTGGCGTTGGTAGTTATTACTTTACGCACTTTTCTCCCTTTATAAGCATAATCCGAATAATTATATAAAAGTATTAAGTTGTCAAACAAATCAAGAGGTTTCCCATCATTGTTATGTAAAATATTAGTACTAACAGAAAAGTTTAATATCTGACTTAATTGGGAATTGCAAAGTAGTACCTTAAAATACATATGAATACATTAAAAATCATTAACTCTCTTATATTTTCCTTCTGCTTTTTAAGGATTTGGATTTTAAAGAGAATCGTCAAGTTGAGAAAATTCGAAAAAAGTATTTACTAATCTTAATATGGTCTTTTCTAAAACGAAAATACCACGATAACTAAACTCTTTTTTCAACCTTCTTTCAACACCCTTTTAAAAAAAAACCATTCATAGCTTAATTATTCAGTAATTAAAAAACTTACGATATTATTAGAAAAAGAGAACAATGCGACCAAACTTTTAGCTAGCGTTTGATTCGAGGATATAATGGCTTATATAGTTAGCTAGGTATTTTTTTAGTACAGGATTCAATAGAATTTCCCCCCTAAAGTTCCTAGTCAATATAATCAATGAAAAAGATACAAGGTCTTTGATTTCATTCATTCGCTTTTAATCGAATGCTATTTTAGCTTGGTCTTTTAAGCGAAGGGATTTGATAATTTCAAAGCATAAGGATCTGGTGATTTTGAGCGTATGGGGACTTTGTATTTTGGAAGCTTATAGACTTAGCGATTTGGCAAAGAGTCGTGCGAAGTAGATTTTTTAGCGCGACTTAGTGACTTAACGGCTTCGTTCGTTCTTAAGATTAAAACAATTAGCGATTTTGCGATGAAGGGTAAAAAAAAAGTGATATAAAGGGAAAAGGTGGTGTAAAATGTAACTTTGGTATAAAAAGTATAGTCGGAGGTTGGGTGTCATTGTTAGTTGTTGTTAAAAGTTGAAAGACGTGGGATTGAGTCGTTTTTACAGTAGTAATACCCATAAAATTACCGACTTAGCTGTTTATTAACTTGATGATCTTTGATACTTTTAGTGGTTAATCTCAACGCTTTTCTTTTATAAGGATCCGTGAAGATTTCTTGGTATTTTCGATGGCGATACCGTTTCCACCTTTAGATTTTCGTGAAAAACCGATGCAATAGTAGAGAAGCTTCAAAAGAATTTTTCTTTTACCTTAGTTTTTCACAAAGTGTAACAGAAAAGTAGTTTCTTCTTCTATCTTTCCGATTTATGCTTAACAGTTTATCTTCGACCTCACATCAACTTTATTTGCATAGGTATACTGAATAACGTGTTAGAAAAGATTAGGGGCCTACACTTTAAACTCTAATAGTACCCATTTTAAAGAAACATTTTCAGGTTTAGCTACTCTTAAAACCATCACTTCATATGCACCCCATTCTACTACATCATCAGTAATCAGCTCTATCACCACTTAAATCTTTCTGGTGACCCCTTTTTGGCTATAAAGATCGTCGTTGTCGCAGCTCACAACTCGCTCAGTGGTGCATGCAAAAAACAGCCCTTATGAGTAACGATTACGTCCCTCATCACTTGTACCAACGTGGCCTTCCAGATTTGTACCACGGTATAAATAAAGTCTAGTTTTTTAGTTTTAAAGACCTCAAAGGCATTTATCATAAACGTTTGTATCTAACAGCTTAATTTACTTATTTCTTCACTTTTAAGTCGTTGATACCTACATTGGTACCCCGCTCATTTAGTGGAAGTTTGGCCTCCGACTATAGTTTTAACTTAACTGTCCACAAAAAAATTCTCTTGGTATACCACCCACTTAGTGATATACTTTATTTTAAGATTTTTCTACATCTCTTAGGCTAGCGGCCTGTTGTAAAATAGTAGTTTGGATTATGAAGTATTTTTTCACCCAGTTGCAAAGGATATCTTCTCTATCACCACAAAATCTGGACTAAGATATATTTGTTCTGAAAACCCTTCACTTTTCAGGGCTTTCAGATATTCGATACAAGTAGGCATCGAACGGGGACTAAAATAGCCGTATAGAACTGTCTGGTTAAAGCTATAGTTTTTACATTCTTTCGAGTCTCTATACTATAAATTACCTTAAGGCCTTAATTAAAAAGTTGATTAATGGTTCAGTTTTATGTAAAATTTTAAACTAAAAAATCTTGTCTTTGGGAAAAAACTATATTTCCAATGTCTCAGGTATAATATATTAAAAAGTAATATTCAATATACTTAGTGATATATTTTCTCTTTCTAAATATATAAATTATATAAATACTACTGCGATCCATATTCATCATAACGTAAAGGGGACAACAGGTTGCAAGTATTCCTGCCGGCATATATAACATAACATTACTAAAGGTCACACTATACAAGCTATATAGTATGCATTACCTGGTAATAGTGCAATCTAAAAACAAACCGGTGCTTAACCTAATAAAAAAACTAATTAGTGTTGATAGGCTTTCCGATAAGCCTTTAAAAGTTGTAACATTATCTCTCCGAATTGTGGTCGGAGCAATAGTAGTATTGTATGGTCAAGTATTAGATGTATTATTCTAGGTTTGGTAGACCACTAGTGGGTTAGCACACTAATTTTTATGGCCAATTGCTTGGCCCATGCCATAATCTGAGTTGGGCACTCCACAATTAACTAACTTGCAGTCAGTATAGTCAACTTAACTATACCACAATTGACTTGACTGCTTGGCAATTGACACGCTTAAAATGGTAGTCAATATTGTTTAAACAATTTCTAAACGATTGAATTAAAGAAGTTTAGAAAAAATACAGACTTAAACTAGCGCTAACAATCACGCATAAACTCCAAGGCTAACTCATCCAAATATGTGTTATTCTAACTAACTTAACGATCAAAAATAAAAGCGAAATCTAATAAATAACTTTCTAAACATGTTCTTCGACTAAAGTAAAAGAATTCGAAAATGATCTGTTAAATATTAAGTTTGCCTTTATTTTAAACTTTACTTTTATCATTCACAATTTTTTAGTAAAATTAGAAAATGGTCAAAATACTAATAATATAGGTGGAAAAAAATTCTATACATATTTTCCTATATATCAAAACCCTAACATATTTTAACGTTCCTTTTACCAAACCATCCCAAAAACTTTACTCAAGAGATTGTGGACACATTCAATTAGAAGCCTTTTGATGGAACTAGAACGGGTCGATATTAATCCACAGTCTTAAAAGAAAAAAAAAAAACATATTCGAATCTATCGAAGTAAGTATTTTTTATGAGGCTTAATAGCTATTTTGAACTTCAAGTCAAAAATAAGTAGTTGTTAAGTAACCAAGAAAAGAACAAACAACTAGCTAGTTGTCAAAGCTATAGACACTTTATTTTATTTTACTATCACTGTATAGTACCATGTTCAAAGTATCACACTAGCTGCTACGAAATAATCCTGTAGATACCAGTAGGAGAGCTCGTAATAAGAGGCTACTGGGACTTGTAGAAGCTGCTAAAGCTTCTCGTTATACCTCTAATCACGACTTTAAGGTGTCTTATAGTTTAGAGACCCGAAATCATATAAACTGTAACCTTAGTTAGACTATGAAAAGCGGCTGTTTTAGTTTCTGCCAGACATCTGCTCGTGTCAAAAATACGATTGTATTCACCTTTTAAAGAAAAGAAGCCTCGTAAAATAAAGATGTAAGCTAAAAACCCATGTAAAAATTATAAGTGAAACGTGTATATAATGGCATGTAAACATCGTGTGATATATTATAGTTATTTGTTGGAATAGTATTACAAGCAGTGCAGTCGGTCAACTTTACTTACAGTAAAGTTGACCCTACTGCAAGTGTATTGCTTTGTGCGGACTTACCGTATTGGGTGTAAGTCGAGTGTAGTCCGCTCCACTTCACTCTAGGGCATGAGCCAAGCAATTATCCATACAAATTACCTTTATAGACCGGCTAGCGGTCTGCCAAACGTAGAACAATACATCCACCACTTGACCAATGCAATACTACTGCTACTTCAAAGACCAATTGAATCGACAACGTTGTAACGATCTAAAGACCTACCAATATTATTATTAAATACCCATTATATATTCGCAGTAGCCTATCAGTCGTGATCTCTATTCTGGAACTGATATTCACTTTCTTTACATAGGTGCACCAACTACCTCATTAAGGTTAGGAGCCTATATTATAAACCTCATTAATGCTTACCTTCAAGAAATTCTTTTATGTGTAGCCGCTTTCAACACCATTACTTTACATGCACCCCATTTCACTACAAGATCATTAATCAGCTCTATCACCACTTGAATTCTTTCCGGCGACCCCTTTTTTGTTATAAAGATCGTGGTCGGCTCGGCGCACCATTCGCATAGAAGTGTATCTAGAAAACAATCTTTATAACCAACGATTCCGTCCCTCATTGCTTTATACGAATGTGGCATTTTAAACTTACATTACAATATAACCAAAGTTTAGTTTTTTCGCGCTTTAAGCTCTTAAAAAACTTGATTGTAAACGCTTGTATATAACGACTCTATTTTTTTTTTTTTTTTTTTTTTTTTTTTTTACGTCGTCATGAGCTATACCGGCGCACCCCTAATTAACATGGCTTTCATATTTACTTTATATACCTTGGGATATCCATAAAAGACTTCTTTCAACATACCACGCACTTCATAGTATACCCTACTTTATGTTCTTTTACACTTTTTAAGTTTGCGGCTTATGATAAAAAGGTAGATAAGTTGTAAAGTATATCTTCTATCTCACTATGGTATTCTAAATAAGATAGATGGATATAATAAGCCCCTTACTCTCTCAATACTGTCAGATCTACGATACAAATATACGTCAAACAGGGACTGAAATAGCTGTATAATACAGTCCAGCTAAGATTATAATTTTCATTCTCGTGTTAGAGGTTTCTAGACTATAGAGTATCTTAAAGCCTTGATTAAAAGGCTAAATTAAGGTTTGTTTTCTAACAAAGGTTTTTTATCATTACTTTCTATAAATTAAATTTATAAATATTAGGCGGTAGACTTTATGTTTTTTTAAGTATATTAGGTTGACTTCTTTTCTATAGAATTAATGGTGCCTTCTTTATTTTATGTGGAACATGGATAATCCATTAAAAATATAGTCCATATTTTCAAGAGCTATTGAGTTTGTAGTACTCGATGAGAACTAATATGGTTAATTATAAGACTATATCAGTATTTAATATATACATATACAATATTACTCGAAAATTGACCACATGTATAAAGGATCAGGTTCTCAAATTTCTATATTTGTTTTAGGCGAAAACAAAGCTTTTATTTATCATAATTCATTCAACGGATTATATGGTATAACTTGGAAAACGGAATTTCGAATAGGGTTCCTTTTATAAGGTGGGAATATTTATCTTGCGAGCGTTTCCGCCGGCATTGATACCTTTTACATTATTGTAAGCCATGTAATGCTAGCTATATAGTGGGAAATCCCCGGTGATAGTGATTTTTTGAAAAAATCGCGATCTCAAAACAAATAAAAAGGACCCTTATCAATACGAACCCTAATTTTGAACTTTTATTTATATAATTAGAAATGTTATTAAGAGTAATGAATGGTATAAGGTATTTTATAACTAACATAATTCTTAACTAGGGTACTTATAAAAATATAAGTAGTGGCCTCATTACTTAAAGGCAGCGTAATTCGTGTTAAAGCCCGGCGTATATAGGCTTATATGCAGGAACCCCTGATTTTCAAACGAGTGAAACATGCCTTTAACGACCTCCCTCTCCCCTCCTCGACATCATTTTACTCCTCCTCCTCCTCACCTTCTCTGGTCCGCACGACTCTCAATTACCCTATTATCATCAATAGGAAGTAACCTTATACAGGCTACATACGATCATTGTTAATGAGAGCTAATGATAGAGTTTATATTAAAAGGATACAAAAGGCGGTAAATACGCTTGTTACGCGTATACGTGCCCTGATAATCTCGTTGAATCTTACGTAATAGTATCTTATATTAACGAATAATTGTTACAAAACGTAAAGGTAGGTGCATCTCTGTCGCCGTTATTGCTACCAAGCCATTGGATGTCTATCGCAGAGCCGTCGCGGCGAAGGCGCAATTCGGGCGTCTAATCGCTTTATATCGGACTCTCTCCATTTCCTTTAAAGTAGGGGAAGGCGACGCAGAATAGACTGCGGCCGCGATATTATAAATAAATTAAAGCACCGCCATTGAAGCGGCCGGATCTAGCGAAAACAACAAAGATGAGAAGGTAAATAGTATTAGAGATAAGGGATTTATCTCTAACTAACCTACGGCCCCTATCTCTGTCACCGCCTTTACTGCTCCTTACGTCGTTAGGCTGTCCACAACCCTCAGTTTTTTTTTAGGATTCGTTACCTCTTCCTTATATAGATCAACTTATTAGGTGACAGCCAATGAAACTTTGGTAACAGCTATTAGAAAATTAGGAAAGAGGTAAAAGCCCCGGTCAATTATTAATATTATTATAATAATAGTAATCGTATGAGTTAGGGTCGACAAGCGTTATACATAAATGCCGGTGGTTGTAAAACTTTATTATTATTAGCGGGCGGAAAGTTAAGTTTATAAAGTTATTATTTAAATTCAATTTTCCATCGAAAGATAATTTGTAACATAAAAAAAAGCTCTAAAATATCTTAAATTCAAAGGAACTCTTTTAAATCAATATCGCGTATTTATCCATCCAAGGATTTTTGGGGGAGCGTAAAGAAAGTTTTTAAAATTTTACTAAATCAGGGTAATGTATTAAGTAAATGATTCCTTATGCATTATTATATCGAACGTAATAACCATTTACTTTAATAACTTAAAATTGTTGATAATACAACGTCAAATTCCTAGTCCTGTATTTTATAGTTAAATACAGGGATAGTAGACGCCGGATAAATAAAGCTAAAGAAATCAGGATTTACCGGATTGAATTTTTAGTTCAATCAAATACATAAGTCCTTAACTTGGATACTGAAGGGATAGTTTATTTTATTTTTCAACGTACTACTCTTTCTTCGAAGCCTCAGTTCAGGTTCAAATTAGTAGTCTAAGTTACTCATAAAATACTAGCTGTTTTAATAAAAACACATAAAAGACTTGGCGTCAATATTCATAAACTTATTTGTTGCTTCGTTTCCTTCGAAACCTTTATATATCAGATATCTCTTCAAAGTAATAATATCCGAATGAAATTTGATTATAACGTGGAAATTCCGGAAACCCCATTAGGAAAAGATGGAAAGATCACCTTTGGAACTTCATATCACAAATATATTATTAACGCATATTGTTATTTCGTTCAACACAATACGACCGTCGTTTTAAAGCTTCGAAACGCTCTAATATCATTGATATTGAAGATGTATACAATAGCGTATAGATTTTCGAACCCTTTTGTAATTACGCAGTAATTATAAAGAAACACGTATTTTCCTCCAAAATAATTTTACTTGTTGAAAAAAATCTTAAATTGTTAATTAATATTATAATATGTCTTTCATCAAGGATTTAATTATCATCTTGAGAATTGAAATACAAATATACTCTTCTTACTAGAGAGTAGG
Source organism: Anisogramma anomala (assembly GCA_038502455.1). Classification (NCBI taxonomy): domain Eukaryota; kingdom Fungi; phylum Ascomycota; class Sordariomycetes; order Diaporthales; family Gnomoniaceae; genus Anisogramma; species Anisogramma anomala. The sequence goes on along the minus strand of JASMMZ010000006.1, from coordinate 11,892,616 downwards.
GAATGCGAAAGGTCGGAGAAAAAACCGTAGTTTGAATAAAATAAGTCGTGAAAAACTGGATAATTCCCTATTGACTTTAAGAAAAAGTGATTCAAACTTGACTTATCACCTAGATCGGCGACGATATCGATAAAAATTTCCGAAATCGATAAAACCATTTTGTGTTATTAGCGTTATTCGAAGTTATAAAACATACCAGAGTACGATTATAGTATAGTGAATTGTACATTTATTTACTAGTATAAATTCTAAGGTTTTAAGCGCGTTCTTTAGTAACGAAATATCAAACGACGTCGTAACTCATTTTATAACGTGGTACTCAGAATTCAAGGGTTTTTATTGGGAAGTGAGACGAAAACATCATTAATTAAAATAACTTTATTGAAATATAGATAGGAATCTTTAAAGGCTGAGAAGTTAAGCGAAATTTAATAAAATGGAGTAAGCGTTTTTACCGTATTAATCAAAGGAACCAATATGTATTTTTGGAAAACCTTTGACCTGTATCTTAAATATATCTTATCTGTATAATAAATAAGTATAAGTAATAATTCGACGGTAATAGCTATATGTAAAAGGTAAAACACAAGGTTATATCTTGTGCACAATAGTCGTTTATAATAGCAAACAATATTTTATTCATTTATTACAAGTTTTCCAACGTATATCTATCTTACTGAAGCTCAGTAGAATTGAATTCCAAAATATTATATATTAAAAATGTTGATATTCGAAAACGGGCTCCTAAAATGATATACTAGTTTAAAACCAGTTTTAAATTAAAAAGAATTTATGTTTTGTAAGGTTTTGAATAACCTAGCTTCGGGCAATATGTAAAAAATTGGACTTTCAAAGCGCGTATACAAATTTACCATGAATCGAGTAGAGGTTCGCTTTTTTTTAAATTAACCATAAATCCCGTAATATTGATTTTTGTACGATCGGAGATTCGTAATGAGAAGTAAGTTATTCGCGCATCCAAGAATATGATTAAAATTATGATAGGCGACATTCAATATATGAATTATATAAAAGACCAGGGAAAAGGGGAAGATTAATAAGATACTAAAGTTTAACTTTGTAAATCTAATAGTTGTTATTTAAGGTAACATTTTATTGCTTTACTTATTTACAATATTAGATAGAATTTAGTAAATTTTGATGAAACTTTAAACGCCTTACCTGTTGAATAAGAAGATTATACAATGAAGCGTCAACAGTATTTTATACATTATATTAAAAAACCGATAACATTTTGCTCTCCATTGACGCGAATTCGATATTTTAAATAACGGATGTAATATGGTTTGAAACCATTTGTCTAAATGTCTTCCATCTGTATTGTGTAAAAATAAAGCTTTTGATGATCAGAAATTAAAATAGACTTCAGGTTAAAATATATGTTGGCACTTGAAAGTATATGGAGATCAAAGTAATAGGCCTATATTTATATATGGTTGTGCTAAATCCTATTCGTCCAATTTCTATATTATGAATACTTTCTATTATGGTTATATCTATAAAATTACCAAGGATTGTAATCATTTATTGAAAAATACACGGAGTTTATTTCAAACGAACTTTTAATATACTTTCCATACAAGTCAAATTGTATCGTTCAACCTGAGCAATACAAAACGAATTCCGATAATATTATAGCAAAAGTTTTCTTCATATATATCGATATTATAAGGAATAGTGTCTTTGAATTTATCCTAATCGTTCAAAAGGTTGTCGATGATATTGTTAACGATTGAAAATATATGAAGAATGTTGATTGAAAGGATTCATGCTTATTAAATTGTGGTAAAAACGAAATACCCTTTAAATTCACATAGAATAATAATAATATGTAAAAGAAATTTATATTATCCAATAACTCTGTACATCTTCCTGAAGTCGACAGTTTCATTAAAATTAGTCCTTCATTAACTAACGTGTATTTTCCATTTCGTGACTAAGAAATTTCAATACTAGAGAAACCAAATTTTACGTATTTTACCACGTCTAATTACGTTATATAATAGTGGAACTAGTTTAGTTTAAAGATTTATTACTTTATAATTTCACATTAAATTACGATAGTTTCATAGAAAACGAATGAAACATCAAAATATAACCAGGAGAAAGCTTTTACCTATACGTATACCGCTTCCTAGTTTATGATGTTGTAGGAACATGGTAAAAACGTTATTTTGATAATAATCAAATATCCAAACCTTAATAGATTGGTTTTTTGTACCCTAATACGTGAAATTGGTACTATATACAATACACACTTCAAGAAATTTAAAAGGAAAACGTAATAATTAAAATCGGATTAAAAAGTAAATCAAATTACCGTAATAACTTCGATAATAGTAAAAGAAGTCATTTTGGGGATAAATTTTAGGCGGTGCTTACAGTATTTTACCTTATCGTTTGAATATATAAGAATTGTTCAAACCCCGGTATTCTAGGTAAGTTCCTTATATGTGTTACTTAGAATCATTTTCGCCGGGTTATATGTAAGGTTAAAATCCTTATCGTCAATCTTTAAAACCCAAATCATCAATTGTAAATTTTCGTTCATATGTTGTTTATCAATTGGTTTCGATATACGTTCATTATGTTGATTTTATCAATATTTAGTCGCATAATTTCATTTCCAAGACTCAACTGTAATTATATAATGGTAAGAAAAAACCTTTCATCGAATATAAAAGAGGATTAATATCGGAGTAACCAAAAGCAATTCATATTAACCTTTTAATATAAAATCGAATCCTTTTTAAGTTAGGTTACTTTATATAACGTCCTAAGCGTTATCTTTTATACCGTATCAAGGGGTTTATATATTAATAATATTAATACCGTGATTTTTATAGATCATACGTTGATTTTAGTATATAATTATTTCCTTATTTATATGTTTCTAAGTAATTGTAAGCTCTATATTTGTTTTTAGTCTTTGTTAATGTTATATCGCTTTGTATGTATTGGATGTATACGAATTTAACATTTAAAAACGTTAATATTAGTTAATCCCGAAAGGGCGGTATGTTTTTATCCATTATATAGTTCTAATTCGTAGAACCCGTTACATCCTATAAGTCGGAAGACGTGTAAAGAATGGGTTGGGATTCGGATTGAAATATATACGTAGCCGTATTTATTGGAGGAAGTTCCGTATTACAACAAGTTTCAATCACAATTATTAAAATAAGATGTATTTCAATTGCACAAGAATTATAAACTTAAGGGTAGACTTTACTACTTTAGAGAACCCTGTACCTAATCGTGATTAATTTGGATTTCATAACCGGTTTGTTGATCGGGTAAGGATCAGATTTTCCTTTTTGGGCTGTTTCTTCGTATACGACAGGAATCATAGACTTTATAACGAAAGTGATGGGGCCTTTATCGGCAAAGTTTCATTTACCTATTTTTTTCTATACAATAACAATACCTACCGTTACTTATAAAACGAGGTTCGGAAGGAAGGGATTGCGTAATGGGGTTGTATTAATATATAAAGCTATATGACTGTAGGGTATAGAAGTGCGTATAAGGAATACAGGTCTTATTATATTGTGTTGAAAAAATTATTAGCGAATAGAAATAAAATTAAAGTTTTCCTTTTAGCTCCTTTTGATTGAGTCAACACTCGATTAGTTAAGTCAATCCATATTAGGTTCCTCAGCCTAAACATTTGCTATTACCTTGATATTATATTGTATTTTACCACAAGGATGTTCCCTTTTCAACCTGCGGCCAAAAATATAAATATATTTCCAAGTCTTTCGTTCAAAGGTTATTATATAGTCAATGTAGGTTGAAGAAAAATATTTTAAGCAGTTATAACACTAGACCAATTCCATATACGATGTATGAGTGTAATGTTACGTCGAAAATATATAATTAGAGTAGCAGTTCAAATATACGTATCGTATATTGATGTATTATTATTAATATCAACTATTGTATAACAAAAGTCAATAACCCTAATTTATTGACTTCAACTACTAATAATTATTGAAAAGGCGAGAAAGTCTAAAAAGTTTCAAAAAACGAAACGATTTATGTTGTTAACTCCCCATATATGTTTCAATTGTATACTAATATGTAGGCATCGATCAGTACGATTCTAGTAAAAATCGTAATTTCTTATTTATAATTATTCAAATCTTAGTTAAGTATTTTTAATAATGATATAAATTATACGTAAAGCCATTTTGGCCGTGTATATATATCAGTGTTAACAGAATGTAATTAAAGTCTCTATAAAAAGGTATTTTCATATCAACATCGTTATTTTAAAAATAAATCACTGTTAATTACAATACTGATTATACGTATAACATACATTTAAAAAGTTTAATTCATAAATTCAATAGTAAATACATATAGTTATATAAATTTCACAAAAGTGCATGAAAACAAAAACCCCTTAATATTGCGTTCGAAGTCTTTAGGAACTTTGATAAGTATTTTCATTTTTCTCCCTCAGCCTTTTTTTGAGATATAATAAGTTACGCGATGTAGGATTTCGGGTATTTACTGGTGGAACCTTAACTGTTTTTCATTCTCGTAAAGATGTTTTACGATATTGAAGAGACAGGCGTTTAATTACAGCCTATTATGGTAACTTATGTAGATTTTATGGCTGGTAAAATAAAGAGTTTTATATTTTCATTCGTTGGGACAGCCGGTAATATCGAAGTCGTCATATAAATAACGATGTGTAAATTCTTATAAAGGGTGTTTCGAAGGGGTTTTCGAACTTAATTGGTTTGTATATGAAGAAAGAAGTAGGAGACGCAGACTTAGGCACAGAATTACCTATTTACATCCCCAGGCCCCTTTTTATAAGGAAGTTGGTAGTGTATATCGCGATATATAACATTAACGCGTAATATTCAGTAAAACTGTATCCGTTAAAACGCATAACGAAAATGTTAATAATTTGTTCGTGAGCTCGGTAAATAGATTCGTGAATTTTAAAATCGTGTTTTTATGCGTCGAAGGTTCTATTGAGGGTATTAATACTAAAGCCCTGGGTTCGGTAAATAATAGCATCGTTTTCTGCTAGGGGCGATCCAATTACCTAATGCATTTGCTAAGGACTTTGATTATTTTGCAAAAGTCGTACATTTTCACAGGCGAATGAAGGGTACACTTAGTCAATCTAACACATCTGTCTTTTTCTATAGACAGAGCCGTTGAAGGGTTTTTGTTGGCAATGTGAGGAAATCGTATGTAATTCTCCTGACAGTAATTACAATTATAAAGGCTTCCAATAAATTTGTTTGGAAGGATAAGATACTATTATTAATACAGATATAATTCAATCAGAATTTTCTATAAGGAAACAAAAGAGATAACAACCTATAAAATATATTGAAGATGCCCTAAACCAAATACTAGGGAAAAACCTTTCATAGTGAAGTAAAAAGCCTGTTATTATTCCATGGCCTGGAAAAGGTTCACAAAGTTAACCATTGCGATACTATAATTACTGAAAATTATTACCCAGGTTAAAACCGATGATAATAGTTAAATCGGATGATATAAGGTGAAAATCTCTATAGGAGTATTATAATAACACCAAAGTCTTAATTATATCGAAACGTTTGCTGCTATTAAAAATACTTGCATAAAGAAGATCTTCATTCCTTTTGCAGGTTCTTATAATTATGATATTAACAATATTCATTTTGTTTGAACTTTTTTAAATGTGAAAGCTGAGAAATTAGTATTGATAGAAATTTCAATGACTATTGAAATTTTTTTCCCAGAATTTCTGGAAAAAACCCAATATAAGTTTCAACCCTAAAATTAAATCAATCTTTCAGATTTTAGCTTCCCAATGTAAACTTGAGCAAAATTTACGACAACAGTCTACTATATAAAACACAATTTTCGACATATATAAGTACATATTTAATTCAAATAATATGGTATGTATCAACTAATGCTAATGGCGTATAATCTACATATACGTTGAAGATTACGTTTCATTCATCACGATCAATAAATTATCAAAGACTTTCAAAAATATACTGATATATAACTTTAATATAAAAATCTAAAATGAGATAATACACTTGTAAATAATACGTATCTTAGGGACTAAAAACTAATTTACCATTAACTTAGTACAATACGCCTATATTCTAAAATATATAGACTTACAATTTGAGAGAATGTGAAAAAATCGAAAGTATATTCCAATTATAACCAATTAGTTTATTTATATCATATGTGTTGGTAGGCTTTCATCGTTGCAATGTACTCGATCCGAATTACTGTAGTCGAAGTAACAGGTATTGCATTGAAATTAGTTGATAAGTTGTAAGTTCTTAGGTTGTGAAACCGCTGGCCAGTCTACACACTAATTTGTATTACCAAATGCTTTAGCCTGTACTCTACTTTGAAGTAGGCACTTACTGACTAGGCTTGTAATCCATCCCATAAACTGTAATTAATTTGTATTTAGTGCAATCAAATCACTATAAATATAGTTTATTTTACTGTATTTCATTTAACTATAATTTCAGCACTGATAGCTTTTTGTTTTGTTCTTACATGCTATCATGGCTGGCTACCAATTGGTGTCAACCTCCAAAATCCCTTCTCAATCTACAAGCCAAACCCTTATTAATTCCAGTCAATTTTCACTAAAACTAACATGAATTACGGTCCTTTTCTTTATACCTCCGAATCCTACGCTTTTGCCTATATACAGGTTTTTTACCACAAATTTATGCGTATTACGCATTCCACTAATTACTTATATTTTACTAGTAATTTTACTTATTCTTATCGTTATGATTTTCTTAACAGTTTTCGAGTTTACTAAGGTATCCCTGTTTTTTAACGTTATGTATCTAGCGATTTACGTAGCTTTCGATTTGTACAATAAACTTGAACCTATTTATAAATCGTGTTGAAATGTTTTTAGAAGTAAACTTAATGATTACATTAGTGGGGTTATTTTAGTTCATAATTTACTGGAACGTATCGATTCCCTGGTTTTTTATACCTTTTTTAAAACTATTACATTTATTATTAAATATTACTTTTTAGTTATACCCATATTTCATAGTTTTTTTTAAAGGCTTTCGGAGTTTATATATATCATTACAGGTATTAGGGATAATTTTAGTTCTTTGGTGATGATTTTTTACGTACCAGTAATTATTGTACTAATGCTAGAGTATATTATTTTATCGTTAACCTTGAAATCAAATACGTTTCGCTTTAGACGCTTATATTTAACAGATATTAATTTAATGTTTTCAGTAATCTTAAATTTTCTTTTCAAATGTTCCTTATTCATAAGTATTATAGGGAACCCTATTTTTAATATAAGGTTAGTGTTGATGAAAAAACATTATTCATATAAGTTTTTAACTTTATTATCGTAAAACTTACCGCAACTATATTAATGCCATTTTCGAATTATTTATTTACTATTTAAACACTTTATTGGAAGCGCTTCAAATGTTTCGACATTATCGATTCGATTGGTTGAAGTAACAGTAACATTGTGTGGTCAAGTTCTGCATATATTTTTCTAGGTTTGGTAGCCGCCTGGCCACTTTGGACCGTAATATGTATGGTCCATTACTTGGCTCGCACCCTATTATGAAGTGGTTGCATACTATTATAGACTTATTCCATTAGCTATTGAGTCTATAAGTTACTTTACTATGCATGTAACGAGATATGCAGTACTTGGTTCAAGCTTAGTCTGGGCGCAGACCAGGTGTAGTTGGCATACGGTACGTGCAAGGGCACTTGACGGGCTAAGTACTATTTATTCCTATAAATCCTATATGGAAAGCCATTATAACATTTAGTCTTTCGTCTATACCTTTATAGTAAACCCTATTTGATACATATTTGGATCACTATTCTAGATTGAATTATAATATATTATTAAGGGGTTTTTTTCTTTCGAGAGAATATGACTTATGAAGGACGTATGCATAGCAAATATTAATTGTTTTATATTATTATTTCATATTATTAAGAAGGATAAGCTGTAAACAAATACCTATTTCTCAACCTTTGTTAATATACCTCCTACCTCTTTAAGGCCAACTAAGGCTGATATATATCGTTTATAAAATATTACGAGCTATATTAGGTCTATTATAAAATAATTGTAATAGCCGGGTTAATATAATTTTGTTATCAACCCTATATTCGACTTCGTTTAAGTTGTAATTAAGATGCAATAATTGACTACTGATTTAGAGGCAACTTGTATTGGGTTTTCACCGTTTTCAAATAGGCGAAAACAACATAACTAACTCAAATTAGACGAATTTGATTTGAAGTCGGCGGAGACGCGCCAAACAATCGAATTTTTACAAAAATAAAATAAAATATAGATTGAAGAAGGTCGGTATACGTTTTTTTATTTGTAATATTATTAGAAGCTTATGGTAGAATAAGTTGTTACAGCGTATGAGTAACCCGGTGAATATAAAAATATATACGATATAATCAAGTTTTTCGGCTATATTAAGGATCTTTTTAACGACCTTTATCGTGCGCATGAAGCTTTATTCGAATTGAAGGAATTATTTATAAACGATAAAAACCTATATGTATCATTTGTTATTAGGTTCGAAATATTGTTAACTCAAGCGGACGGATTGAATTAACCTTCGGCCGTAAAGTATAATTACTTAAGTTTTTTCGTCTTTCTATATATCCGTGACGAATCCATTACGGTAGGCGTAAGACGAGTCAACTATATCGTAGCCTTAATAAAGTACTGCGAGCTCATAAATAAGTCAAAGTCCTAAGATTTAAAGCAACGATTTCATCTATAATTAAGGACATCTATATAAGTATAGTAATCGGATGAAAATATAGTTATAAGGAAAGTTTATTACTTTTATGTATCTTTATTAAAGGGTTGTAGTAACCGTGGCTAATTGTTTTAGTAAATCCTTGTTGTTTTCGTTTAGAATTAAAGAAGTAAAACGATGTAAATAACGGCGATAAAACACCGAGTAAGGTAAGTTACTAAATGTTACTTATATTATAATTGAATAAATCACTATCAACGAGTTTATAATTTTCGCCTGGTATTATCTCCGACATAAGTATATACGGTCCAAGTCGAAAAATTACAGAATGGTTTTTTATCAACGGCAAAGGTGAAAGCTCAACCTTTTTATTTAATTTATTTTAAAGGTTTTATTACCTTAGCAACGTAGTTATGAAGTAGAGTAACAAGAATTTGGACGTGATTAAAATATATATATTCGATGATTTTTTTTATATTCATATTCCTTTGAATATTACTTACTTTCTTGATAATTATGTGGATTTGAACTATGATCATTATTTTATTTTAAGCGAAGTTTTAATATTACGATTAGTGATATAGTAAATTCGGCTATTATATCCTTGTAATTTAGGTACGATATTAGGGTTACGGCAGAATACGTGTATTTTACAAATAGCTAAGTTTCGTATAAATATTAATAAATAGTAGAACTGTTGGTAGGACCTTAGATCAATGCAACATTATCGATTCGATTCGTGGTCGAAGTAACAGTATTATTGTGTTGGTCAAGTAGTGGATGTATTATTCTAAGTTGAGCAGACCGCTAGTCGGTCTGCACAGTAATTTGTATATCTAATTGCTTGTCCTGTACCTTAGGGTAAAGTTCGGCGTACTGCAGTCAACTTGCACATAATGCAGTAAGTTTATACAAATAACACGTTTAATTTGCAATCAGTATACTCAACTTTACCATAAGTAAATTGAAACCTATTAAGTTATATTTAGTACTATTTCAATACTAGCGGCTTTTTAGTTTGTACGTATACGCTAGTATGGTTAACCAATCTTTTCTGGTTAATGTGAAATGGCGACCTCGTTAACTTGTTAACCCCTTATTAATTCCAATTAACTTTTATACTAAATTGCACCTAATTGTATTAAAATTGACTCTATTTGATCTCAATTGTTCCATTACTCCGAAGTTCGAGTTTATTAATCCCTATAAAAAATATTTCGCTACAGTCCTTCGTAAGCCTTTAATTTTAGCCGTACCAGTTAAACAAGTTGTTATCGCAGCCTTTACTTCCATAGCAGTCTTCCAGTTTGCCAGCAAAAACTTGGTCACTGGCACGTGATTTAGTCTTATTATTTGATCTATTAACGTAGCTCTCAGTACATATTGTTAGCTTTTTACTATATACGAACCTGTCTAGGGATTTACTAGGCACTTTTTTCGTTATAGAATCAGCCGGATTGTCCTTGCCATCAATTTATCTAAATTACCTAATCTCCTCCCATTCGTAGGATTCACGAAATGCTATCACATCGATTATCAGTCGTTTTTTGCTGGTGGTTTCGAGTTTCGAAAGGTATTCAAATAAATTCCTCGAATGGATACAGATTACCATCGGGATAAATAGAATCTTTAGCTACCTGGTGATAAGGTTAAGGGTTTCCCACAGTGTTATACCTATATTCAATCCTGTCATTATACCGTAGCCCTCCGAAGCCAACATGTTTCGTGTAATCTTTTTACACTTAACAGAGGTTTGGTGAATTAGGTTGCAGATAATTCTAAAGTGATCTTTACGCCTATTTTCGTTCACGAGAGTTATTACAAAGCCTATTTATAAAAATAGGTCAGTGTTATTACAAAGGACTCGTTCGTAAAAATAATTAATTTAGCCCTCGAAAAGCCGATTGGAACCATATCAATCCCGTGGTCTAAGTTTCGTATTTTCCATTTAAGCCTTTTATTCAGCCGTTTAAAGTCTTTATTTGTTAGATCCTATACTTATACCACAATTAATTAGTCGTAATAAGCTTCCGGTTGGTATAAGGTAGTAATATAGTTACCACGAATACGCTATTCCAAATACCATTAAGCTTTAGCCATATTCATGTTGTGTATTGTAGCCAAAATTGTACCCTAACCCTTTTAGCGAAAGCTAAGGCCTAAATTAAAACTGGGCATAAAGATTGGCGAGTTATTAAAGCTAAGTTGACTGTTTTCCGTCAACGTTGTTACCGGATTGTAATTTCAAAACTTGGAGTCCTTAATCTACTGCTATTCCAATATTATAAAGCTAGTCGTTCCGACCAAAAGAGTATTATTAATTTACATAACCACCACGCAAAAGTTTTTTTCCTACCTCAATAATAAGCTCGGGTCGTATGTTTTAGATTTTATCGCTAGCCGTAATTTAAAGTGTGACTGGAAGGTTAAAAACTAATAGTTGCTTGCTTTAGTCGATCTTCAAAGTAGTTTAATACACCATTTTACCGTTCCCGTAATGTAAATAATTCGTAATTCTCATAACATCTTTCATAATACGATCTGTTATAGGTTTATTATTAACTGCGTATAGGCTTACGTTATATTACAGCTATTAAGCGTCATTTTACCTTCAGACTTGGCTAGAAAACTCATTATCAAAGCGACCATTAAATGTTTACTTATTTTCTAAATCGATAGAGATTATATAAGGATTTAATCTTTGCTTTTATTACTGTATCTTTAAGCAATTAGACGTGACTTTTCATACGGCTACCCCGTAGTTTTGTCCTTAACCTCATAAATAATCCTTAACTTCAAGATCGTAATATTAAGGTCTTAAAGGTTGAAATTGGTTTTCGGTACGAATTATACAACTTTTCCGGTTAATAAGCCATCAATCTTGACCTTATCGTTTTATTTAGATGGCTTGCTTGAGATTTTGATAATCCTTTATATTTGGAGCTTTAATGCCAATTTTTCGTTATCCTTCTCTTTTCTATTTACTTAAATTGTATTGTTAATACAATCCGGTATATATTTCTCCTCTTCAACGTTGTTTTTCATTTTCAGGGGTCGTTCGCACTGACGGCGTTTTATCGGCTTATTAATAATGGGTGGAGAAAGCTTGTATTAGCTTGGTAACTTAGTTTAAGGGTCTTAATCGTTAGTAGCTTGAATACAACACTTAATATAAGTACTTTGATAAGATATAAGACCGTTAGCAGTTTTAACAATTACTTAGGAACTCGCGATATTAAGGATTTTATACGGGCTCTCCTATTTTCTCGGCGTCCGATATACGAGTACTTTACTTTATAATGGAAAAGTAACCACATCGATTATTCAAGGGCGGTTATAAATGTTAAAGGAATTATTAATTCAGCGGTGTGCTGATCCACTTCGAAATTTCCTTAAAACTTTGTCATATGCCTTAATATGCTTTTAAGTACTTACTGAGGGCAGAGATTTACTCGTTAGGCGTGGGTATACTCCGAAGACTAGCAGAGTTGGTACCAGACCGTTAGGGCTCATAGTGTTGTTGAAGCTTTTTACTGCCATTTAAAAACGTATCCCCGGAACCATAAAGCAATCAATTTCCAACGTAAAGATATTATATGCTTAACGAAGTATAGAATGTACCCTTTTAACCTTTTTGATACTCTGGTGGTCAATTACAAGTACTTGTTTATACTAAATATCTATTATTTTGGTATCTTCATAAATTTTCGCCACTGTAAAGGGGGAACCGGTATCAAAGTCGACGAATTTAAGTGGATCTAGATACATATTAATTTAGATGTCATTAACGTTTCCTATATATCATTTAATGAAAAAAACTTTGAAAACTTAGTTCCGTAAAAGGACGTTACATAATTAAGGAGAAAAAGAATTGGTTTGTAATCTAAGTATAATATATGAATAAAGATTTTGAAGTTGAAATCTTTATCGTTTTTAAATGTAAATTTAAATGTTGGGGGGGATTAAGTATGTATTTGACAGTGGTGATAAAGCCGTTCAATAGCTTTTAGGGTAGAGTATTCCATATATTTATTCCCTACGGACTTTAGGACTTTATATAGCCCATTAACAGCTCGATAATTTAAACACCGTTGTAGTCAACGCATTTCCGGTTCCATTAAGTTTAATATCACTGTTTTCGGGCCTTAAAGATAAAACCATAGATTCCTCTACTTAAAAGCAGGGGGAAATCTCTTGCCATTTTAATCAGTTCCTTTACGTTAAAGTCGACGTTAACTCTAAAGGTCTTCATGTTCTTTAACAAAAAAAGGGGGTAGGGGACATAAAGATGTGAAATGAAATTGCTCCTATAACAGTTTAAATTACAGTTATCCCTAGTAACGATATTTATATATCTGTTTTAAAGCTAACTTTAATTTTTCTAATATTGTAACAATTAATCTCAGTAGTTATAGTACTTTTCCTTCGTATTGTTACATATTACAAATGACCTCTTATTAAGTACCTCTCTGTCTTTGTATCTGGCAAAATACCTTGAAACGTATAGTCTGTGTGAAGATCGCGAAGATTGAAGGTATATAAGGGGTTATAGGTATGATTAAAGTAGAGGTAAAGGTTTTTAATATCTAAACGGTATAGGAAGTTGTAGTTGGATAGTTATTAGATCGTACTAGAAGCAGTATTTCTATATTATTTAATCTGTCGAGTAACATTACTATCGTTGATTAGTTCCTCTCTTTCGAAGTTTACAACTTCATTTAAGTAGTCCTGTTCGGAAGTAGTAGGGTACTGGATGTAATTCATTACTTTCCTTTTATTTTCCTCAGCAGAGGGGTGCCGAGTGAATTAATAGCTAGACTTACCATATATTTAACATATTTTGCTACTATTATGACGATATTGCTTGCGGTTAACAGGTTCGCCTAATTCCTGGCTCTATTAGTGATAACGTGGTTACTGCCTTTATTTTTTAGTCAGTAAACTAAAGCTTAAATGTTAAGGGCGTTTTAACCGTATTTACGTTAGGGAAGTTGCCATCTTAGGGGTATATACCAAGCGAGCTTGGTATACGCCCTATTACAGTGGCTAGAGAGGAACTCAACTGGCTAAAGAAGTCTTCACAGGTGGTATTTGGGCGTTATAAGGCGTACTTGAACTCGTTAACGCCTGTGACTATTACTCGTACCTATTAGCGAAGTATGGTTTCACCAACAAAAGCTTTCCTTATTACTTATTAATATAATATCAGTTTGTTAAACATCTGGTTAAGGATATCCATTAGTGTTTCCTCTTTTTTCTTTTTCGCCATTTTCATAGTCCACTGCATAATAGTCTAATCTTTATAGTATTATTCAAGGTAGATATTGTGTTCGAAGTGGCTTTTTATTTTATTATAAACTTCGTAAAATGTAATAACTCTGGTAAGGAAGGTTGTGTAATAGTCTTTAGCGTATCTTATAAGGATTTCAGTAAACAGTAAGTGAAAAACCAATGGGGGAACCTTTATTTACTTACAAATATTTTAAAAGGATATTATTTTGGTATTGAGTACTCTGTATTACTTCCCATTATATCTCTTTACGTCGTTTCAAATATAAGCGAAGTCCGTTAGGAGTTTGTAGTTATTTTTAACTATTTCAAAAAGTTTTAGAGGCAAGTCACAATAATCATTTTAGTTTCAAATGGTGTTTTTATTTTTTTTAAAAAAAAAAAATTAGGCCTTGAAGCTTTCAAGGTACTATATCAATGGTAATTATCAGTTGTTTAGCCCAAGGGGTATAGTCCTGTAGTAGGACTTGTAATAGGCTTTCATGTGTAAGTAAACCTGATAAAGGAAGGTTTTTAAGTGGCTTGGTGATTTTAAATGAAGTGTTAGGAGTGAAGGGGGTTCGAACGACTCTAAAAGATTTAATTATTCTGTTTAATTAACTAGGATAAAGAGTTAACGTCAATGCCTTTAGCTGTATTAATGGCCGTTGCTTTACAAACTTTAACACTATCGAAAACGTACTTCATGCTATTATGTAGAGGTGTTAGGCTGCTGAATAGGTTCATGGATTCCTTATCGTTAGCACGTAAAAAGGCTTAACTTAGCCAATGGAAAAGGTGAGGTCCCCTAAATCGCGTGTAAGGGCAGTAAAGTTCCTTAACACCCTTTTTTAAAGTGTGGATCTTGGGGGGATTTCTTAAGTTAAGTCAATTTAAAAAGAGTTTTTATTTACTTGGTAAAGCTCTTTGATAACATGTAAATTACTCGGCGTTTAGGTTTAGCTTTCAGTTTGAAAATAATATCTTTATAATTTTTTTTCCATATGTTCATTATTTAGTTTTGGAAAAGGTAACAAAATTTTCGAAAAATGCGGTCGCCGTAGTTTAGTCTTTCGCTACCTTCTTTCTTAAATATATAGTAGCTGACGCAATTGACTAAGTGCTTTTCCGCTAAGTTTTCATCGACATTTTGCCCGCACATATCTTTATCGTATTGCTTTGAAAAGAGTAAAGTAGAGGCAAAAACTTGGTGTAAAGGTTAAGATTAAGAGTTATTTGTTATTATAAGTTATTTAGCATATGAACTTTATCGTCCTTTTGCAATACTACTTCCTGCAGTAGTACTTACTTAGCCTTTTATCAACTTGCCTAAACTTCAGAATTTTGATAGTTAATTTTAACGTTTATTCCTTAAGATGAATCTGTAAAAATTTCTTAATATTTTCGATGGTAATACCGTCATTACCTCTGAACTGATGTAAAAATTAACGAAGTCTAAAGATATTACTTATGTACTACCGTAGAGACTGACACGATAGTAAAGGCTTTTATCAACAATTTTTCCTATACTATAACCACCGTTTAACGTAAAGCGTAACTAAAGAGTAGCTTCTTCTTCTACTTAGCTAATTTATACTTAACTCAATAAGCACTGATCAGTGTTAGTAAAACTTTAGATCGTTACAACGTTCTCGATTAGAATCGTGGTTGAAGTAACAATAGTATTACATTGGTCAAGTGGTGGATATATTATTCTAAGTTTGATAGACTGCTTGCTGGTCTACACAGTAATCCACTTATAAACGTTTTTTCAGGTTAGTTTTGGTTTTCGTTTATAACCGTGATGACATATATGCTGAATTGGATTAGTATGTACCCCTAAGTTCCAAAGTTTAGCGACAATGGAGAAAAAAACAAATACGAACTATATCGACTGCAAATAGGGTAGGCTTCACTAATACGGTTAATAAAAGACCTGGATTTGTAGCCGTAACCAATATATCACGTAAAAAGAATGATTTTTAAATCGTATATTTTTTTTTTCTAACACCAAAACATATTTGGTTTATAACAAACTGGGTTGTTAGGTAATTCTTCATATAGTTGCCAAATGCGAAAAAAACGAAGAGGGTAATGTATAGAATTTCCGTCCACTATTAATTAAAAATACCTTAAGTGCTTAAAGAGTCATGAATATACAAAAGTTAAACGAAGGAAAATGAACCCAAAATCATTAGTCAATATAAAAATACCGATTGCAATTTGAAAGTAACGTAACAATTTGTCGACTATACCTTCTTATACTGCATCATAAGGAAAAACCTCGATCGTCGTTATAATGATAAAAAACCTATATTCACGTACCTATTTACTATTCGAGACCATTACTCAGAGCAGGTCTTTTAAGGTATCATGCAAAATATTAGAGTACTTTGGTACTTAACAGTAAACTATTCGCAATACGTCTCGTTACAAAAACATACTAATACTACTGCGGAACTTTACCAAACGAATGCAGGTAAGGCGAAAGTTAGCTTTGGCTCTGGAAAAGGGTTTTTCTTTACTAGAATCGACGATTATCATTGCAGTCGTTCATCTTATTATTTTTTAGATTTCAAAACCCCTCAACCCCTTCCATATAAAACTTCAAAACATAAAAAGACCTCGATGTAAACGTTAACGTTTAAACCAATTAATTGGTTGAGTTTGAAAGTGGCTAAAGGTTCCCACTTAATATGAAATTAAGGTAGTTTTAGGTTCACCTTCAAAAGTTAAAGGAAATAGTATCAAACCTGATGGAGTTAAAACTTCGTTCATTATATCACCGATTTTATTATCTGGCGACTCACAGGTAATATAAGGTTTCAAAGACGACTGGTTACGAAAATATATACTTATCAGATTTAAAGATAATTAAACAACTTTGTAATTACTACCAAATACACTTTTAAATCGTCCAAAGGTTTAGGTTTATATTAGGGGAAATGAAGATTTTATTTTCAAGGTTTCCTTGAAGAGTTTTACCTTAACGGTAAGCCGGTATTTTAAGTTATCAACTTTATTATGGGGTTATACAACATGAAGTTCCTTAAAAAATTTTCGGCGAAGAAAATGTTCAAAGTATTACTTTTTTTTTTTAGATTGATACAGATCTATGTCTACTAAAAGTATTTGTTTACAATGACAGTATTAACTTTACCGCGATAATGTTTTAAACTAATGTTAAACCAATAGATATTTAGTTTAAATTGGTTTTCACTAATCTTATTGAGTTATTTGTAAGATTGAAGCCACTTTCGAAATCTTAACCATAAAAATTAAACGTTTTATAAGTTAAGAAATAAGGTTTTAAATAGCTGTAAAGTGCCTCAATAATACTATTCACCTTAATAGCTTTTTGTTAACTTTACTAATATTAAAGGTTAATTAACGTATTACGATTAATTCGCTATTATTAGCAAATACTCAAAACCTTATTGAGACATATATTCAAGCTTTAAAGGAACTAAAAAAGGAATTGGCACGCCGCCAAATAAGTAACACCTTTAACACTAGTAATAGATTATCGATCATAGATGTACTATTTTTGCCTTCTGAAAGTAAAGTCCTTATATGGAAAGAGTCAAGTAAATTGGATAAGCCTTATAAGAAATTTGTGGTACTTGTCTGTAGAGTCAAGGTCAGTACAATTGACTAAAGATCTCTGGAAGTGGTAGTCTATGCTCAATGATACATACTTAGTCTTTCTTGTTTGTTTGGTCCTATAGACCAAACTTAGACTTCTTTTCTTATGAATTCATACGGTCAATACCAATACTATTAACTTTCCATAAATACAACCACCACATTCGTTGCTTCATTGCTCTATTAGTCTTTACCCCCTAAGATTTCTAACAAATAATAACTGCAAAATTTTTATGATTTGTTTATTATTCTTTTGGTTACATACGCGTTACATGGAAAAACATAGGTCGTATATACAGTACCAGAACCAGTAGTTATCGTCCCGCCACTGTCCCGCCGCCGTATACCGCTTGCCGCAGATACTGCATAAGCCGCCGCGCCATAAGTCGCCTTCGCTATAAGCCGCCGCACCACTACAGTATAAGCCGCCGCCATACCACCACCGTACCACCGCTGCACCAGCTACTATCACGCCATTATACCATATACGCAATACAAAAAAAGCCACTTTAAATTCGAACCTTGTAACGAAGCTGATCTAGAACAATGAGGACATTGTTATTTTTTCATTGCTATGTATTTGTTGTACTAGTATTGGGGATTAAGTTCAATGCAATTGAATAAGGATGCCTGCAAGTGGTATTTGATACTCAATTGTATATATTTAGTCTTTCTTGTTTGTTTGACCTTGTAAGCCAAACCTAAACTTCATTTCTTATTCATTTAACTATCAATACCAATACTATTGACTTTCCATCAATACAAACACCATATTCGTTGCTCTATTACTCGATTGGTCTCTACACACTGAGTTTTCCAACAATATTAAATATTACTAACTTGAATGTGGTGGTTAAAACCATTAACGACCTTGTTATTTTATGATTTATATAGGTTGAGTTGTATAAAAAACGCTTTTAATTCAATGTAAACCCCGATATCGAAAACTTTGAAACTGAATGGATTGACTAATAAAATCTTCCTAAGCGGAGGGTTAATGAGTCGATGAAATGTCAACCATATATAGAATTATTAAAAATTAGGATATATATTAAAAAGTACGATGGAAACAAGAACTTATAACCAATAAGAATATACATAACGTCATGTACATTTATTAAAATGAAACTCATCAAGAATTCACTTTCACATTGACCATGAAAAGTATTATCAATATACTAGATAAACCTTTCTAAAGAAGAAACCAGGTGGAAATTATCGGCTTTTGTATCAGAAGAGTTATTTAATTTATGCCGTTGACAAAATATAAAGGTTAGATATTATAATTTTGAAGTACAATATATTTTACGAGAATAAAAGCACAACCACAGACCGGCCATACTAAAAGTTACGGCTGGTTGCTTAAATTCGTTAGTAGAGATAAGAATTAGATCCTTATTTAGTTGCTTATAATCTAGAAGATTAGATAGCGTTTGATTATTATAATTGTTTCCAGTTCAACTATTTGCGTAAGCGGTAAGCTTACACTGAATATCAGTAACCTAATATAAGTATATACACAATTTACCACCAATTTTTCGCGGATTGTACTAATGAAATTTTTGAAAATATAAAAGGAAAAATTTCAGGCCGATATTGTAATACGTTATATTCAACTTTTATACAGATTGATCAAGGTAGGTGCTAATCATTTCAAAAATAACAAATTTGTTTCGAAAAGAAACTGGATATAAAAAAAATATTAGACCCTTGCTTATGGATTATATAGGAAAAGAACTGCGGTATCGTAAGTAGATAAATTTATAATATATTCTTCCTGGGAAATATTGGATTTGTGGTGGTTAAGTAACGTATTACACAAAATTCCGGCTTTCGAAAGTATAAACCGATTAAAACGTGAACCGAAAGCACATAACTTAACTTTAATAAACTATTCATCCGTATTTATAATGTTAAGATGAGTGATAATATACATGATAAATATATTAACTTGCATCAAAAATAGTAAATTGCGAATGTAACGATAGTTGATAAGTTTAATAGAATAAAATCGAAACTATATTTCAAGCCAAAAGCATGTACGGCTTTCATTATCACATTATGCCAATGGAAAGTATTATATAACCTTGCAATTACGATATAAATATAAGATTTACCAAACGAGGATTTTAATAAGTTAAATGAAAGTTGATGAAATAGTAGTAATTACGGTGCAGTAAGTCAACTTTGTTTTCAGTAAAGTTGACTATCTTGACTGTAATTTGAGTGTATTGTTCTGTGTGAACCTACTGTATTGGCCACAAGTCAAATAAAGTATGCGCCCAATTTAAATTAGGGAACGGGCAAAGTAATTGGCTATACAAATTACTATGTAGACTGGATAGCAGTCTGCTAAACCTAGAATAATACATCTACCACTTGATCATGTAATACTAATTTTACTTCATCTAATCGAATAGACAACGATGAAACGTCTAAATATTTACCAATACTGGTCGGTGCTTATTAGGTTAAGTATAGATAAGTCAAGCAAAAGAGGAAGCGACTTTTTGGTTACGCTTCACGTTAAGAACAGAATTTAGGATAGAGGAAAGATTTTTTCAAAAGGCTTTTACTACTGTATTAGTCTTTGCGAAGATAAGTAAAGAAGAAATTTGGTTGCGCCAGTTTTTACGGCAGCTTAAAGGTAGCGATAGTATATTTATTGAAAATGCCAATAATTATTCATAGATCCTTTTTAAAGAAAAGCGTTGACGTTAAAGACTAAATGTTTTAAAAGACAAGTTGGTAAACGGCTAAGTTAATAATAATACAGGTGTTACTATTACAAAAACGACGAGATCTTACGGCCTATAACTTTCAACCCTTGACTTTAACCAACAATAATAAACTACCTTTAACTCTATCCTTTATACCATACCTTTATCCTTACTTTATCCTTTTTATTTTACCTTGCGTTAATTAAATTCGTTAAGATCGCCGGTCCAAGTAAAAACACTAAGAATCGCTAAGTTGCGTTAGGACAGCTAGTTCGCATGACTTTACTTCGAATTACTAAGTTTTTATACCTCTGAATCAACAAATTACTAGCTCACTAAGTCCTACGACAATCAAAACCTTAAAATCGCACCTACTCAAGAACTATAAATAGGGACTAAAACCCTCGGATTCCTCTATTCAAAACAATATGATAAAGAGCTTTGGGGCCCAGATATCGATGAATGATTAATCGAAAGGCACTTAGTTAATTTCGTTAGCCACTTTGTCATTAATTAAGATGGAGGCGAAGAACTTTATCATGGCGACCGTACCTTTCCTCAATACCGTGAGTTTTCGGACGACTGGATTATCAATATGTAGAAAAAAATTTAAAAGGTTATTAAGCTCAAGTTAAAGGTAAAACTCTTACGCCTAAGGGTAAATGTATTAGAAAAAAGCTTTGTCAAGCTGGCAAAGACCTTCTTCTAGTTGGCCTAACTTGAAAAATCCCTTCAAATTTACGCACAAAAGGAAAGAGTGTTAAGGAAGCTTAATGTTCTTAAACACGTTTTAGGGGAATTAATTCTTACCCTCAGTTAAGTAAGCTATTCAACGCGCTAACAATAAATAAACTATTGATTTTCTTAGCAACTGAATACCTCTACATGATAATATGGAGTACGTTTTTAGCGGCAGTAAAATACGTAAAGCAGTAGCCGCCAACGCGGTAAAAGTAATTAATATCAGCGTTGTAAACCAGTTAATTAAACATGACCATGATGTCACTTAAACCCCTTTTAACAGCCAAGTCCCCATTACCTCTTAACCCTTTGCCCAAAATCTCTATGTTTCTTAAGGTAAAGCTTTCTATAGCAGATATACCTATATGCGCAAACCTAATATAGGTCTTACTATAGGACTTTACCCCTTAGGTTAGACGATTGGCAATTACTCTTAACACTATAATTCGGAGCCATTAAGGCTTAAACTGTCAGAAAATACCAACGAAAACTAAAATAACTATCGTAACTTCTCTTTAAAACCTGTTAAGATGATTGACATTAATTATAATATTTTTAAAAACTTTTCCAAAGTCGGAAATAACGTGGAGAAATATGACGGAAAACCTCATAGCTCTTTTGACCCGAAGATAATACCCTTTTTAAATATTGTAAATAAATAAACGTTTTTCAATCTGGTTTTCACTTAAGATTCTCCAGGATCCTTACAAGACATACCAGAGATTATTACCTAACCTTTCAAATACGAGTAATAACTTTTCGCAAGATTTACGATAGTATTAAAAGTTTTCTAAAATACGATATCGACCTTGTGTAACGCTATATGCAATAGGTTACCAGGAGGAAGATTATAATAATAACAAATGATAATTAAAAGTAAACACTGATAAATATATTAAGTTGAATGTTAAATAATCATATATTGTATCATGAAGTAATTGAAAAGATCTACATTGGCGAAGCTACACTTCACGAGCAGGTAAAAGTAGCCGTGATAGGTGTTAGAGAGTTTGAATACGCATTATAACACCTACAAATACCACTTGCGAAGGCTTTTTTAGCTAGTTTCATTCCTTCCTTACGACCATAATAAAGCGTATATCAAACTCGCTGATTATGTACCCTTAAGCTAATGGCTTTCGCAATGTAAATAAAGAGAACCTCGCGATGGTTAACTACGTCGATTGTAAATAAATCTAAAAACACCCTTCTGGTTCGAATAACGATTTAATAACTTTTGAATAAAAGCTATAGTAATACTAACGTGAACGAGGGAAAAATTTGAACAAAGCTGTCAACTGTAAAAGCTATTGTTGTAATAGTAGTAAGATATATTGGATTTATAGTAATTCCGGTTATTAGTTACTTCACCACCCTCCTACCGAATGTAAAAACAAATAAATGATATCATATTTAGTACTATATTGCTTTCGGATAAGATTAGTTGGATTACATCGTAAACTTCGAAGGTAAAAAGACTGTTTATGGCGATGATACCTCTGAGTAAATGAAATAGTGTAAAGATATTGCTTTTGGTACAGCTTAGTTACTAGATGACCACGCTTTTCTGTATCGCTCAAGTGGTGATGATGATTACCTTTTCTCTAATTAAGCTTCTTACCCTTTATATAACTTTAACCTTCGCGATCATTACACGAACTATATGTTTTAAGGTATTATATCAGATATAGTAAGAGTAAAGTAATTAATAGGAGGCTATTCATAATAAGTAACATTGCGAAAGGAAAGTACTATTACTACCAAGGTTAATTGTTAAGATACTGTTAAGGCTAAAGTTGGATACAGCTAAAGAGAATAACTATCATTACTAAGGATAATGGTACTATATACTATTTTTTGATCTGTTACGTTTTATATTCTCAAACCCTTTATCTTTTTCCTTCTTAATTTGAAGAATATAAAAACTTTTGTATTAATGTTAACGTCAACTCCAATGAGCTAGTTAAAATGGTTGGAGGTTTCTACTCGCCCTTAATTGAGGGCATCTGTGGTTTTATTTTGAACGTTTAAAGGCAACAGTGTTAAGACTAAGAGAGTCGGAAATACGTTCATTACACCAGAGTTTCAATTACTATCCGTAATGTATGAAGCCTATAATATTCACGTGAGTATAAGGTCTTTGAAAAGTAATCAGAATGATTGGTATTGAGTATAATTGAAGATGATTATCCAAGAAGAAGAATCCAGAGGTGTACGCCATAGGTGAGAGCTTATAAGCCCTCGATCCAGAGCGTATCACTTTGGAATATTTCATATAAACCGATACACGCATTGCCGTTAGGTTTGGTATAGTCAATTTAGACCGATCCACAAATTACTATTCGGTCTAGAATAGTCATTCCAAACAAATCTATATATGGAGCACTTTACGCCTTTGTAAGAGTATAGCCTACAATGTAATACGTCACCGTACACCTTGTAGGAGTACACCTTATAATACAGTACACTACTAGTTACCCTATATGTACTATTCATAAGGGTATATAATAATATCCATACAATCAATCTTTTCTTTCTTCCTTAGGTACTTCATATCTATAGCCTAGTAATAATAGTATAGTTATAGTTATGAAGGTTTAAATTAATGGGATTTGTAGTAATAGTATTATTGTTACATCAATAGTAAGGTACAAATTAGAAAGTCTCTGTAATAACAGTATTATTGCCGTAGCAATTACAAAAGATTTAAATTAACAAGTTTCCGTAGTAATAATATTATTATTATATTAAGTACAAAAGGTTTATATTAATAAATTAGACTGGGATTAGTAAAGTTCAATCGAGATAATGTATTAAATTTGGCTAAAATAAGCAAAATTTAGCCTAGATAGTAATTGTAATTCGGGTCTAGTTGACAAAGTAAAAAAAAGGCGTCATCGTGAATAATAACGTCTTTTTGTGATCAATAAGAGTTATTATACCGGTGTTATAAAGGTTATTTATGTAAGGGTAATTATCTAAGGGTAACGATGTAATTATGTATTAGGTTAATATAAAAAGATATATCGCCATCGGCTTAAGCAAAACCCATTTTTCCTTCCAAAGGCGCGTAGTCCATATAAATACATGTCCACTATTTTAATTCATCTTTATTTTTTTCGACTAAACCAAACCGTATTTCCATTTTCCTTCATTTTCTTTAACTGAAACAAACTGTTTTATATAGTTACTTAACTAATACCCATAACTAACCTTATATTTTGTCCAGATGCCGTGTAAAAACCGAACTGCAAGGCGTTCTCTAGCTCGCGAGCGGCGGCGCGCCGCCGCCGCCGCTACCATCACTACCGCTATAACTGCTACTACTGTTACTACATCCACCACTACCATCACCAACAGCAACCCGCCCTTGTTGGGCGATATCTCCTCTATTACCGCCACACAGCTAGCCCTTACTACCTCACCTGCTACTACGCCGCTAAGCTCTGCCGTTACCGCCGTTACGTCGTATAATCTCATCACCGCCACGCTGCTCAGCATAGCTGCCACCTACGTATCTCTCATCCCTACCTCTACCGCCCCGACCTCCTCCTCCCCCCATTTCCCTCCCTCTTCTCCAATTCGAGAGAGGAGCGGGAGCCTCCTAAGAATATAAACCTTACCCTTTCCCTATAGGTAAAAGCCCGATCACATTTAAAAGCCTCTTTACGCTATAAACGCAGCCTAACATAATTACATTAAGGTATATACACTCCGGGTTTTCGTTTGTAAGTTTTTAAATTCTCTTTTCGTAAATAAATAGTATAAAACGGATTTCCTTCGCCGCCTCAAGCTTCGTATCACTAGGATATACTGTAAAACCTCTTTAACGCGTTAAGCGTTAAAGCGAAGTACCTAGGTTTATAACCTCAGGCCGCTACTAGATACGCTTTATATATCGTATATTGCGTCTGCGGCTACGGGTAAGTTTATTAACGATTGTTACGAGAACGGAAGCCGTTTAACTCGTTATCACTGTTACGAATAAACTAGCAACTTGTACGCCTTTGTTCTGGTAGTTTTAGGGGTATAATTTGAAGCTATACTACGTGCCTGCCGACTGATTAATAAGTTTTAACCGAATTTTAAAACCTTCGCATAGTAAAAATATATCGTTCGATATAATTTAACAAACATTTCGTTGTAAAAAACCTAAATAAACCAATACTAATTAGTAAACAGATGTTAAATAACGGACCAAGGAGACGGTAACTGCCATTGACACCTGGAAACAAGGCCTACGTATATATTACATAGGCGAGTTCGACGACATTATCGTTTGTCGTTGCGAAAAGAATAATTTCTCCACGATACTGGTTGCTAAGGGTATAACTAAAAAGGTATAGTGCTTTATCCTCGTTAGCGTTAATAACGTCGTTAACGGTAATAACTGTAATGTTAACACAAAAGGGGAAAATTACAGAAAGAACGGTAAGGATACGAAGGCATCACCCTCTCACTTTAATAGAGGATAAATGCCCCCAGGCCAGGTTAGCGTACCTGCCTATAATATAATACATTATAAAATAATTTCATTGCTTTTTACAAACGATTTCTGAAAATTATAAACGTAATATATATTGTAAAAAAACAATGATAATACGCCAAAGTTGAAGCGGTATTATAAAATTAAATAAAAAGTCAAATAATATCGGAGTCACTACGAATAGTCGTATCTAATAAAGTCATAATTCGCTATCAGTGCGAATAGGTCTTTGAAAAAAAGTAAAAACGTAAATCAGAATAAATTGTATAAAACGGGCTTATTTAAATTAGCAA
This sequence comes from Anisogramma anomala, assembly GCA_038502455.1. NCBI lineage: Eukaryota > Fungi > Ascomycota > Sordariomycetes > Diaporthales > Gnomoniaceae > Anisogramma > Anisogramma anomala. The sequence continues at coordinate 11,866,656 of JASMMZ010000006.1, read as the reverse complement.
CAAAATGATTAGGTAATTTTTTAAGGTCTAAAGATTTTGTTAACGACCCTTTCAAATAATCTTCTTGTCGATAAAAGTATTTACAAGGCTCCGTCCGATTTAACTTTGGTTATCATTTTATAAGGTTGGACTTTCTGTCAATTCACTTTATTTACTAGATTTTACGGCGATTATATAACCCGTGTAAAGCTTTAATATCGATTATTAAACGTTTTTTATTTTTAATACGTAGTTTAACTAAATGTTCTTAAAAAGAAAAGGAATAAGTATATATAATGAAAGGGATAAGAAGTAAATTAAGGTTAAAATAATTATTCGTACCGTTATTACTATAGTAATACCTAAATCGAAGCTTTTAACTATATTATAGATTTCGAAAACTAAGACGTTTTACGTAAACCTTTTATACTTCGTAAATCCGTTTCGGGCTCGTATTTCGTTGTTAAATAAAAAACAAAGCTTATTTATAAACTTTAGTCGTTATCATTAGCGAAAAATCCGATAGTAAAACAAAATAGCTTTACCGTACCTATATCTAACTATACAAATTACAAACTGCGCTTTGGATTATGTATTTGTTACGAAAGGCGTTTATTAAATGCTTTATACATATCGTTCATCAGGTTAATTTAGTACTACGTAACGATTAAAAGGTTAAATACTACCTTGGGTTATGCTATTAAAACAATATAAACGTCGCATACACGTCAATATCTGTATTTGTTGGCTTATTTTACGTTATATAAAGTAATAAAAACATCTTGATCCAATTACCCCTTTTACATAAAGCTTAAAATACCGTTTCGAAAGATAATTGTAACGCAATTAAAAAGAATTCATTATCTTTTTTCAAATAAGTTTGAGGTTGAGCTTTTCAACCGACCTTGAAAAGTTTCCTTTTTTCAAATACGAAGAACAAAGAATTACATAACTTTAAGGTATCGTATATTTATATAACAGTTAGTATAAAGACTTCCAAATACGCCGTTAATACTAAAATACACGGGTCGAAGGTAAAGTTAGTTTTTTTTGAGCCGTTTCTTATAATGTTTTTGATAAGTGTCGTATTAGTAAATACTAGCTTCAGCTAAACCGTAAAGTAATTTCAAAATACGTAAAATCGTTTCAAGTGGATAATATTACCTAAGGTTTTTAGGTATATCAGCGTAAATCCATCGTTTAATCTGTTTCTTTGATTAGGTGTATACCTAAACTATATCTCGAAACTCGATATATTAGTTATATCGTATACTAAAAGAGGCGATGAGTATAAGAATTAGGCGATAATTAACTTGTTATAATGTCAGTAATTAGTTTATAATATCCTTTTTACCTTCGTCGTTATATCTTTTAACGATTGAACAGGGTTTTTATAAGGTTTTCCAATTTTATACTTAATTTAGTAAACGAGGCAGGTTGGGAAGATTTTACAAACATTGTAAACAATTAAGTCAAAACGTTTAAAGGGAAATACATCTTTCTCCATAAGGGCTAAAATTTCCGTTTGGGTAAATTATGCGAATAGGATACCTAAGGTGGTAATAATTCCCTCGCGGCGACGCTTTAAGCTAATATAGCAGTTTATAATTTCTTTCTATATAATAAAAGAGTTAGAAGTAAAGGTTTTAAGGTGTTTTTTAGTTTTAAAGCCGAGGGAGCATCCTTGGCGTCGAAGTTTTAACAGGTTTAATATAAACAAGCCGATTTTAGTTAACTTAGTTGAGTTAAATCCGCGTTTTAATAAATAGATTGAACTTAAGGTCAGTTTAAATTCTTCGTCCTAGGTAGTATGTTTTAGCCGGTTTTGCTTGTCCTATAGTTTAAAACCGTTTCTTTTTTCCTTTCTCTTATATTTTCGGACTATTGTTTAACGAAACGAACTCTTTCTGTTTAATAAGTCAACGAATACATTATAGCCTCTTAATCCGTTGATTTTGTAAGGGCTAATACATTTATCCTTCTTTTTCCAAACTAAAACCTCAGATTACAATAATAGGTTTAGTACACTAATTTCACGTAGGCTATTTCTTATGACCAACGTATTAGACTCGTTATTCTTTGCTTGAAGTAAGCGTAAACCGTTATAGCCTTGGCAATAGCATTAGACTTTTATATTGTAGATAATAATATGGTAAAGTCCATATGGATTTTTAGGTAAACACCAAAGATAAAAAATATAGGGATATACGTACTTAGGCAAAAAGTGTGAATAATAGAGTCAACCACTATTTAAAGAATAGATTTCTTGAAACTAATACCCTTTCATTCTTTTCACAATACTGTATAAGTTTTCTAGTAGTTTATAATATCGTTTATACTTTTCAATACCTTATAAGGCTTTTACTGAAACTTGCTTATAATAGTTACCGGCTATTCGAGTTTCCGTACACTATTCGGTAAATTTGAAAGCCGTGCCGGCATTATACGTAATCCAGTTTGGAGGCCCGAGGTAAATATTTAACTAGTAATTAATCAAAGCGTCCTAATAGTTTATAACAAATGCATACTATATAAATTTGGCGACTTAGAAAAATATAGCTATATTAATGACGTGGAGGACCAGTTAGCTGTTTAGATACATAATATTAACAATTACTTTGTAGTTAAAGTTTATATCGTTTTGAAGGCGGAATTTAAACCATCGTGTGGCCTGTAGGTAAAGCTAATACTTATAACAAAACTTTTCGATAGCCTTAAATACGTTATTTCAAATATCTATATATTCTATAGCGTGAAGTAAACGTAAAAGATTTTTTATAATTAGGTATTAGACTAGTCGGTATAAAGCTCGTAATTTTAGCAAAGCTAAATAAGTAACTTTAATTATATATATATCTGGAAAAAACCATAAATGGCTGAACTTAAGCTAAATGGCACAGATACTTTATTTAAGGTACGAATAAGATAATTAGTAGTATTTCGGACCTTGATTCCGAACTTATTTGCATTAGTTAATAAAAAAAGAAATAGCGATTGAAAATCTAATACGTAAAACTTAATTGGTCTGAAACGCGTATTTACAACGAATGTTTCGAAAGATATCGCCTTACCTTTATTAAATAGGACCTTTGGGTGTTTTACTATCCGGTTTAATCGAAACTTCGGAAATTTCGCTGTAAGTACATCGAATTATCGCTTTCTAGCCGTCGAAATCTTGGTTATACTATTGTTAGGTATAATACCTTTAGGCCTGCTTTCGTATCTATTGAAAAGGGTAAACTGCGACGTTATATTAATTTTAAACACTTCGTTTACGTATTTCAGGCCTGTAATATGTAAAAAGGACGCATTTTATAGGCCGGCAACAATATATTAGGCGTTTTTGTCATTGTAGGCCAATAAGTAGGCACCATTTTATTTCAAGTCGTTTTTTCCGGATATATCTTCGTGAGGGTATACGTCGAATCCATTATTTGTGCCTTCTTATTCGGCTACGAATATTGTAAAATTAGCTTTTATACGATTCTTAAAAATACAGTCAGCCTAAAATTGTCATTTAATCCGAATTTTCTCGTAAACGAAGTGGTTAATAAATAAGCAACCTACTTTCCTGTATACAATATACCACTTTTACAAACCTATAAAGCTTCGTATATCTTTTTGCAGGTATTACTATAATTCCGGTACGTTTTTTTAATTTTCGAACGATCGTTCTTATCTCTTAATACTAGTATTTATTCCTTAGTATATATACTTCTGGCGTTCGTTTTACCTCGGGTAAACCTTGAATCTCCAGTCTAAAACGTGATAAATTATCTCGACGAGGTTTTCTTTGGTAATCTAGACGTCGCCTTTAATTTTATTAATTACAAATATTTATTCGAAGCTTGTTCCTCGGCGTATAAAGATTTTGAGTGATATTTTAAAGCTTATACAAAAAGGCTCTAAATTCTTTTCCGGTTCAAGAAGTATAAGGTTGAAATTCGGATTTCTACGACAAACTCTTATTACTATTTAAATCAATAATGTATTACCTTTGTATTCCGGTCTAAAGGTTACCTAGAACTTTCGAAACTTTGTCAATAAAGCGGTGAAGATTTCCTATAGGTTTTTATCGGCGTTTTCCTATTGGGTATTTACGTATTTCTATATTATGTCAGTCCAATTTTCATCGTATAATTTATAGTTGATTTTCGTATTAAAGTGGTATTTTTAATGGTTATGACACTTCGCAAATATATCCACCAACTGAAGGTGGTATATATACTATTCTTAAGCTTATTGTGAAAATTTACCGGGTAAGATAATATAAAATTAAAATAGCTTAATATTTAGTCTTTTACACATATTGAGTATAATGCGTATCTTATTATCAAGTACGTCATACGGTTTATCATTATAGTTATTATCCATATTTTACAGCCTGGTAAAGTTAGTTAACTTTATAAGGTCGTTTTTATTCGTAGGGAAGCGATGTGGTAGGAGATTTCGGTAAGGGTCGTAGTTTATAAGTATCGGTTACTAAGGTACGTATTAGCGTTTTTCGCCGCTTGTAAAATGTAAGGTTGATTTATTCTTTATATCCCGGCCTATCCTTATATTGTCGATAAGATCGTTTCTAGTATTCGGGAAGTAGCTTCATATTCGGTTTTATTTTAATGTGTATACTGGCGCAAGGGTATATTATAATTGTTTGGTAAACGAGGATCATGGTTGTTTTTCAACCCCGAGGTTTCTATTCCTGGCTTAGGTTATAAGTATAAGATTAGGTCGTTGAACGCATCATCCTCGTCGTTTTCATAATAGTTTCTTTTACTTCGTAAGTAAAAATCCTTTTACAAATTTTGTTAGGTATAAGTCTTTATCCTCCTAGTCTGGTACGTCGACGAGTTTGACTGTTTCGAATAAGGCTTTTATAAGGAGGTTACTCCTACCCCCTGGGGTTTTAATGCTTCTGATTCGTAGTTAGATTCATAAGGCTTTGGTAATAGCAACATTTACTGTCTACCATATATCCAACATTTTATTCGAAAAAGAACCATAAAAAATATCCAGAAAATTAGGCTTTTAGGCTTTCTATTTCTAATAACGGAATATAACGGCCAATATATATATATTTACCATATACGAGTCAAGATCCTTAACTAGTAAATCGATAGTATTATCCTAAAAGCTAAGGTTGATTTCGTATACTATAGCTTTTTCAATTCCTATAATTTCGACTAGAAGGTGGAAATTATCGTTAACTTTCTTTAGTAATATTAGTTTTGCGGCCATAATTATAGGCGTTTAGGGTGGTTTTTATATTTGTACTTAGTATATTGGAACGTTTTAAGTTGGTAATTTTGGATTTAGATTTTCGGATACGTTCGGATTTCAACGTTAAAAGCAATACGTTTCGCAAACAGCAAAATACAAAGTAAATGAAGTAATCACAGTGGTTGAAATAGTGTTTACTAGTATTTATTAATGTAAATGAGTTTCAAATGATGAATAAAACGTAACCACCAATTAGTTAAGCGTTATAAATTAGTTTTGATTAACTTTTGATAAAACCGTATTAGTTGACCAATTAGAAAACGTTAACGTTATTAAAACTAAATTTAAGATACGTTGGTCAAAAGAGAAAAAGAAAATAGGGTGAAAAAAGTATAAGGTAAATAGGAGAAATAATGAGTGCAACTATAAAAAGGTTCGTTATATCATTTGATGTTTAATAATCGATCAGAATTAGTATGTCGTAACCGAACTTGGTAAAGTAATCGGTTCAAGTTTTTGATATGTAATCCATATTATTGAGGCCGTTGGCTAATATATTGGTATATAACCGATTTTAATAAGGCGATCAATAAAAATTATTGAAAATAGTATGGGTTTTAGCAAAAGATTTCGAAACTTAATAATTCATGTAATCTGATACGTAAGAAGACGCTTTTTAAGAAGTGCACTGATATATTGAAAACGTTAAACAAGGGATAAGCATGGCCTAACAGACATTTTCATCAATAAAACGCTAAATGAGGGTTAATGATATCGTATTAGATTTATCCTTTTTAAAGTTATTTAATTTTTACCGTTTTTGTATACGTCGGCGTATAATTTTTGTAAAAACGAAATATTGAAATATAAACAATTTAAACCTCTATAATATCCCGTTAGAGTTATTTAATATGTATTTGTCTTTTCTTTCCTAGGCTATTTGAACTCGAACAAGTCGGCTACCAATTAATATCGATAAAGTCTGAAACTGATAATATATACGTAAAAATAAGGTTTTTAAACAGTAATTAGAAAAATTGGTATTAAGTATAATTAAATATGATTATTTTTAAAAAGCATTCAGAGGTGTATGACGTAGGTGAGTACTTATAAGCTCTCGGCCCAAAGCGTATCACTTTGGAATTCTCTATCTAAACCAATCCAAGTATTTATGTTCGGTTTAGTATAGTCAATCCAGACCGATCCACGCATTTAGTTTCGGTCTGGAATAGTCATTCCAAACTTATCCATGTATGTAGAATGTTGCGCCTTTGCAAGAGTTCAGCTTGTAGTATGACAAGTTACCGTACACCCTGTAGGAGTACACCTTACAATAAAGTTCACTGCTACTTTTCCCGTGTATACTATCTATGAGGGTATATAGTAATATCCACAATTACCCTATTATTAACTGGCTATATAAAATTCTGAAGTCCGTAAAGTATAAGAATATGGAATACTTTGCTTTAGAGGCTATCGAAAAGCTTTACCATTATTACTAAATGTATACTTAAACTCTCCAAAGATTCAGATTTACACTCAAAAAGAACAAGAATTTTAACTACAAGGTTTTTATTAATGTGTTCTACTTAGATAACAAGCCTATTTTTGATGTTGTTAACTCGGTATCCTCTTTTTATGAAGCTAAGTTTTTAGATTCCCGGTTAATAAATAATACGTAAAAAATACTAAGAATACTATGTATCAATACATATTTGGGTCTATATGACGTCTTCGTTTCAAATTCTAATAATAATTTTATAGCGGCGGAATTTTGGGTAAATATTGAGATAATAATGAATTAATGTAAATAAATACCTATGAAAGCTTATTATAGAATTTAGAAGGTTGAAAAGGTATACATATTACTCCTCCGATTGTATAACATCCTCACATTGAAGATCAAAAGCTTTATGAATTAGAAGATACGTCTTTAAAAGGTAGTAACAGCTATGAACAACACTACGAGCCTTATCTGTTCAATGCTAACACTACTAGTCTTTAAAATGTACCTATGATCAACGAGTAAATATCCATTATTAACAAGTATCCTAAAAAGAGTTGTGACCTACGGAAAGTTACTAAAGGAACATCGGAAGAATTTAGCATAAAGCCAAGTTTATGTCGCCTTTAATAACGAAAACGGTCTTATGATAACCGATATGCTTACTTTTCCGTCATAAAATAAAGTCCTCGTTTGACGGGAGCCACGTGAATTAAATAGCCTATATAAAACCTTGACTATTACTTACTTTAATGTAGTTATTAAAACTATTAACAGCTTTACGACGATTCGAATAACCCAAGTTAAGCTTTATATCAAAGCGACTAACGATAAAGACTTTTAAGCTAAGAAATTAAGTTAATATGGCACTTTTTTACCTGTTATAAATAAACCAATAAAACGTCGCTAGCACAGACAACTACTGAAAAAAAAATACTAAAAAGGAATAATACATACCAGATCGCATTTATAATACTATATGGGTAAGTAGGATAAAAAAGGACGATTAAAACTTGGTATTAAATCTTTAGGCATAAGGTATTATTAAGGAATTTTGCAAATCCTTTAAAGAAAGTGATAGGGTTGAGATTCACAGCTTTTTAACTCGAAGAGTTATTAAATTCTTGTCTAAAACTGACTTTAACCATCAAAGCTGGAATATCACGATATTTCAGTTAAGGATTATATTTTAGATTGAAGGTAAGATAATGGGGCAATTATACGAAAAGTAACTTTTAATCGTTTGAGAATACGGCAATAAGAATGAATATTAAATCCTTAAGTAATCGTCGAAGATTTAAAATATTAGTAAACGATTAATGGTAGTCTCAGCAGCAAGTTTCATAATTTAAACCAAAGTTGATTTCATACTTAATAGCCGAGATATAATGTAAGTATATACGTAGTTAGCGACCAATCAATAACGAATGGTTCTACTAAAGTCATCACTAAAACTGCGTAACACTTACCCTTCATGGATGGTAATACTATATATTAAGCTATTATAGGGATTTATCAAAGTCATTATTAACAAATTTCATCTTTTAAGCTTATTTTAAGTTAATATATGGTATAAAGTTACAATGTACGATACATATTTACTAGTTACATAAAAAAAGAACTTCGATTTAATAGTCATATTAATCGACGATACCTTTTGCATTGGAATTACCAGTTTTATAACATCGGAGTAATAGGAGATGAAAAACTTTAATTTTTGAAATTTTAAGCCAGTTACAACTTTAGTAAAATATAATTAATTTCAGTTTAATGGATCGTTAATCCGCATACTTAATGTTATTTCTTTTTTTAGATATACTATCACTGGGATGTGCCCACTATATAGCCAGTATAGTACGGCACACGCTAATGTTAAAGGTACATATCCTGATAGGAAAGCTTGCAACATAAGTGTTACTAACTTACAACTACCACTCTATTCGAAAATTCTGTTTTTTTCAAGTTATACTATATAATCTGTTTAACAAACCATTGTAAAAACCTTGTCACCAACTAAATAATTATACAAGGTTAGAAACCTGATCCTCAATAATTATGGCTAATTTTTGAGCAACGTGCTGTATGTATGTATTAAATGCTAATAGTGTTTTATAATCAACCATATTGGTTCTTACTATATGCCACAAACTTAGTGAAAACCATAAATAAGACCCATATTTGTATAAGTTTATCTACTTGCTACATAAAGGAAAGTTAATACCAATTGTTTTTTTGGAAAGGAATTTCGACACAATATATTGGAAAAGAAAAATATATACCCTTGTAAAACCTTTACTTATATAACGGAAAGCAAATAAAAACCTGTAACAGAAATCGAATTTTAAGCTATCCTTCCAATTAAGGCTTTAAGGTACCCAACATTTTAGAGACTCATAAGGGCGTGAAAACTGTAGTTTTGGATGGAACGTGATGTATAGCTATCTTAGTTCCCGCTCGACGCCTACTCGTATCGAGGATCTGATAGCCCTTAAATAGGGAAGAGCTTATAAAACACATATATTTTAGTCGAAAGCCTGTAGAGATAGGGATGATATACTTTAAAACTCAGTGGAAAAAATACATATCAAGCTACCTTTTCACTACGGGCTGCAAACTAAAAATGTGTAGAAGAATCGTAAGATAAGATAAACCAGTAAGCTGGTGATGTAACCTGAAAAATCTTTCATAAATAGTTTAAAAAAGGAATGTAAACTATGGTTTAAGGTGAAAGCTCAAATAAGCGGTCAGGGTACCGGTGTAGGTGGTAACGGCTTAAATTTAAATAAATAAATAAATAAAGAAACAAATAAAAAAAGAAAAAAAAATAAAAGAAATAAAAGAAGAAATGAAAAAATGAATGAATAAATAAACAAATAAATAAATAAAAATGATAAAAATAAATAAAAAAATAAAAAAAATTGAATAAATAAAAGAATAAATAAATTAATCAATAAATATAGAAATAAATAAATAAAAAATAAAAAATAAATGGAAAAATAGAAAAAAAAATGAAAAAATAAATGAATCAATAAAAGAATAAATGAATAAATAAATGAATAAATGAATGAATAAATAAATAAAAAAATAAAAAAATAAACAAAAAAATAGATAAATAAATAAATAAATAAATAAAGCCATTAAATGCGAGAGCTTATAATTAATGTATTTTATTAATACGTTGAAGCGTAAAAGAAATCAAACTTACAGTGTGCAATTTCAAATTTAAAGGGTTACGTTGGTACAAGTAACGAGGGATGGAATCCTTAGTTATCATAGCTGTTCTCTGGATTCACCGTTACACGAGCGGTGCGCCGGACCGACAACGATCTCTATGGCCAAAAAGGGGTCGCCGGAAAAGATTCAAGTGGTGATAAAGCCGATTAGTGATGTTTTGATGGAATAGGATGCATATAAAGTGATATTGTTAAGAGCTGCTATATCTGAAAAAATTTCTTGGAAGTGGGTACTGTTAGGATTTACAGTGTGGGCCTCCTAATTTCCCTAACAAGGTAGTCTATGCACCCATACCAAGAAAGTTGATGTAAGGTCGAACATCGTTGATGTTAATATTAACCTTAGTTTTCGCTAAAGGGGTTTAGGCATTGATTTAGCTACAATCAATAAGACTAACATAATTAAGGCTTAACAATACACGAAATAACGTGTCCGTGGCAACTACTTCGCTAACTTATATTAGACGAAAGCTTTTCATAACCGATCAATTACGGTATAGGTATAAGACCTAATATATAAAAGCTTTGACCGGCTAAATAAGAGGCTTAAATGGTAGATACAACACTTAAACTAAAGGATTGATATATTTCCGATCAACTAATCAAAAAATAAGTTAATAATTTTTACTCACAATTTTTTTTTTTTTTAAGAAATAACACCGACTCATTTTTACAGATTAGCTTCTTGATAAATTCAGTTGATCACCATAAGAAAGAGGATTATATGAAGTGTATTAGCTTGAAAATTTAAGGTGTAATTGTTTGATTCAATATTGGTATAGCCATGTGAAAAATACTTGACGTTATTACATGTTAGCTAAAGATTCCCTTTATGTTGGTGGTAATTTTCATTGACTAGAGGACCCTATTAGAATGATTTTTAAAGTTCGAAATTACTAGTTAAAAACGCCTAATAATTGATGTGATAGCACTTCTCGAAGCCTACAAAAGTATAGCAATCGAGGAGTTCCAATAAATCGACGGGAATGACAATCTTATGAACATTATAACATAAATATTACTGAATAAAGCCCTTAAAAGGTTTGTATATACCAATAGACTGACTACATGTATCAAGGACTACGTTAATAGGCTACTAAGCAAAGCTAAGTCACGTGCGACAGGATAAGGATATAACAGTAAACTAAAAGACTTTTAAGGAAATCAAGATAACGAATTTTTTAAATGGAAAAGTTGAATTGAAGGTAATAATGAGTTCATTAACTCGTATAGGTTAATCAATATTAAGAAGTAGTTTAAGTATATTAATTAAGATAATTAATAGAAATAGAGGTAGTATTAGTAGTAGTAAAGGAGTAGTAGAGGTAGTAACGACTAAGTTAACCTACATGTATTAGCCAAAGTACTAGACTATTTAACTTACGTAGGGTAAAAAGATTAATGGTGATGGTGGGAAATACATACAAATCTCAAGCAACAAATTTTTCTACGGGAATTGATGAAGCTAGGACTCAGAGCCATAGGATAATAAAAGATATTAGAGTTAATTTGAGTGTAAAAGTCAATGGGAATAGATAGGGGTCCAGCCAATTAATGAGAACGTAATTTGGTGGTAACCGGAAATGTTTGGTCGACTATACAAGCATACGTGCACAAAAAAAAATGTCGCTAGTATTAAAATAGTAGTAATTGCAGTACAATAAGTCAAATTTACTTACTGTAGAATTGACTATACTAACTGAAAATTAAGTGTATTGTTTCATATGAACCTACTGTATTAGCTACAAGTCAAGTACAGTATGTGTTATGGTCTGACCTACGATAGTAAGCCAAGTAGATGCTCAATGGGGTTTACTATTAAGGTACAGGCGGAAGACTAGACGAGGCCACAGTGGCTCTCCATGCAGAATCTATGGGTATGGCTAGTGCTCAGCCCGTCACGTGCCCTCGTATGTGCTATGTGCTGACCGCGCCTGGTTTCCGCTTGGACCGGGCCTGGATCGAGTATTGCATATCCCGTTATATGTATAGTTACGTAACTTATAGACTTAATAGCTAATAGCCTGAGTCTATAATATGTCAACCTTATCCTTCAAGGTTATAAAGGCTGCGGCATTTTATTAGTAAAACGTAGGACGTAGGCCTCGCCCCCTAATACGCGGGCCGTGTGCGGACTGGGCGTGGGCCGGTAACGTAACTTTTAACGCGTTGTATAACATATCAGCCGGTTTAACTTTAAGCTGCCGACGCCGGATAACGCGCGCTTTAACATACCGTATAATATATCCCTCCTATCGTAGATACCGTAGAATGCGTCCCTTTACCATACCGTATAACTAATAGCCTTTGCCGATTCCAGTTTGCCAATACCTATAAATACAGCTTTTATCATAACCTTGAGAACTTTCCTTTTTTCCCTTTTACCCTACAAACTTCCTTTTGATGAACTTTGCCCTACTGTATTCTTGATAACAAATTTATTATGATTATCTATTATTAAAATTTATCTCAGCTCTTCACCGCTAATTAACGCTTCGTATCTATTGAATCTTTCCTTCGTTAATATAATTGATATTGATAATAAGTTGAACCTCAGTTATACCGTTATAAACGCGTTGAATGAAACTTATTAACCGTTACATACAGAATATCAGCTTATTTAAAAGAAAAATACCCGATCGTTAACTTTATTTTACAGGTTTTTCTCGTTATAAACGACCTATTTATCTTCATCGATAACGAGAATAAAAACGAACTCTCCCCTTTATAAGCGAAAAACGCTTGTATATCTTATATGAACCATTTTTTAAACATCAGCATTCCTTTCATATATACTCTAGTCTATCATATGTAAGGTTGTTATACATGCCAGAAGGTTTATAACACGATAATTTAAAAAATTGATATTATAAAAAGCCAATTTATTGATTGACATTTTTTTGTAATGTATTTAAAAAATAAGTTAATTTACGATTTCGCGTTGTTTACGCGCTTTATTTCTGTAATTGGTTACAATTACTAAAAACAAAGGTGATATTTCATCCTTCATTCGTAAGCGGTAAAGCAATGTTTTGGGTTATAAACCCGTTGTGTTTTTCGGATTTTCTGAATTAATTAACAAATTGACTAGGTTTCGAAATATTACCCGAATTTAAAGATTCTTTACTATTTCGTCAATATAAGCTATTAATTTTTTCGCTATACATCCTTATTGCTCCCTTTTCCAATGTTCACACTCCTCCTAAACTCCCTTGTTGTTTTGATAGTTTTGCTTATTAACCATCATAAAACTTCTTCAGTTAATCGTTTATTGATACGTAATATTTTTACGCCGGCTTCTTTGAATACCCGTTGTATACCTTTTCATAAGCTTAATTTAAATTGCAAAATCTATATATCCATATTAGTTATATCTTATAAAACGTATCGAACGACGTGGAAAGTTGAACTATACGAACCCCGTTTTTACTCGTATTCCATTTCTTAACCTTATTTAAAAGCGGGTTGATCGAACCAACCGAAAACGGATAGTATAACGTACCCGGACCCATCGCGTCGCCTACGTATAAACTAATATATTATATTACTTAGTATTTCATTAAAGATGCCGTTTTCTTCGCCCTTTCCCGCATGAACCGTTATCGTCGGCCTCCCCTTATATTAGTCTTTTTAACGTTACCCGTTATCGTCGGTATTACCTAACTCCTGCCCCGACTCTTGTTAAACCCTTTATTTATTTTTAACTAACATCTGCCTCACACCGCGCCGCCCACCGTTAACTTTCTTTTTTCAATATCCGAGGTTAGTTATAATGAGGTATTTAACATTGATAAAGCTATTGTTCGCAAAAATTCAAATAATGATAATTGTAATAAATAGGTAAAACTTTAATAACTTGTAATAAAAGTTGTTTTGCAGTCGAATATTTATTCGAGGAAACCGAGTAATATATACCCAGCCCTATCTTTTATATTATACTATAATAGTAATATATCTTTCCTTATTCGTAAAAATTATATTATTACCGAGGTAATATCGATTTATCTCGCGTAAGTTTTTTAATATATTTTTCAAGTCAACGTCGAAATATGCGGTTATTATAAATTTAGACGTCCCTTGATTACGCCTAAAACTTACTAAACTTCATAATATATTAACAGTTATCTAATAACTCCCATTTTGAGTTATTATCGCTTTTTTACCCAACTAATATAAAACGAATATTGCCTCGTTCCGTTTGTCTCACGCAAAAATTTCAAACTCTAAATTATTCTTAAATTCCGTTTTTATACCTATAACAACGAAAATTCATCACTGGCGATTATTGAATAAAACTTACGAGGAAAACTAGTTCGTAACCGCCCGTTTAACTAAATTTATGTTAAATATGGAGTATTAATTGACAATATTTACAACGAAATTTAACGGGTTCGAGATATCGACGACCCGGTATTAATCTAAAATTTAATCTAGCTTTTTATACGAGCGTTTCATTATAGTATTACGTAAGTGAAACGAAACTTAATTGTTTTCCTTATAACATTACGTTGGATATCACCGACTGTTTTTATTATTATTATTTAGGATTAAATATATGCTATCGCTACTTAAGTTAGCTTTATACTTTCATATAAGCTTATTAAAAATTTAACTGTCGAAAACGTTACTTATTCACATGAATGTTCATGAAGAGTAATCATAATGATTGATATTGTAGTAGAAGATAGATAGTTCTGAAAAACGCATCTAGAGAGTGTATGCCACGGACAGGAGGTTATAAACCTCTTATCCAGGTAGTGGCCCTTTTACCTTGCACTCTAGAATATCTATTCCAGACCGTTTTACGCATGATGAACTTTATACCTTGGAAGAATACAGCTTGTAACGTAACACATTATCGTGTATCCTACAAGAGTGCACCTTTTAATATACTGCACTGCTACTTGAACTTTATATACTAGCTATAAGAGTATATAGTAATATCTACACAAGCAATCTTTTCTTTTTTCCTTGTGTTCCGTACTCATATCCTAGTAATGATAGTATTATTGTAACGAGTCCATTTCGTATACGTAATCCTGTAATAACAGTTTGATTACAGTATAGGCTGAAAAGGTTCGAATAAGTAGCTTTTGTAATGATATTGTAGTTGCGGTACTAAATACAAAGGTTTAAATTAGTAATTTCTGACCGCGGTGGTAATTGTAATAAAGGCCTGGTTGGTATAGTTGATCAGTAGCGACGTGTTCATTAATAGAGTCTTTTTTTTATTTTTGAGAAAAGTATAATTATATAGGCGTTTAAGAGGTAATTATATAGGAGTAATTGTGCCATTACGTTTCTTGAGGTCAGTATAACAAGAGATATTGTTATAGGTTTAGGTAAAACTTTTTTTTCCCTTTAAAACCGTATACTTATAGTTAATTCAGGTTTCTATCTCAACTTAACTTATTCTTTATTTTAAATAACTAATTTAAGCTACTCTGATAAATAGATCACTTAACTAATACCCATACATTAACCTTACCTTTGAATAGATGCCGCATTAAAATAGGTTTGTAAGGCGCCGTTTGGCGCGAGAGCGCCGCCATGCTACCTTTATTGCCACCGTTGCCACCATCTCCAACATCACTAATACCACCACTACTAATAGCTTGCCCTCGTCAGATACAATTTCCTTCATAGCCGCCTTCCCTCTGGCCTCACCTTGCCTTATCGTCATCGTCTCCCTAGACTTTTTTTCCTCTGCTGCCGTTGCCTACCTTTCGGCCCCGCTGTCTCCCATTACCGCCGTGACCTCGGCTTAGTTAACCCTCTTCGCCGCCGCCTTAGCCTCGTTAACCTCCGCTGCTATCACCTCCCCTTCAACCTTACTGTCTCCTGATATAGCCGCCACCTCCCCTTTTCCTTTCCTCCCCTTTCCTTTCCCCTTAATCTTTTAAATAGAGGAACGGAAGTCTTTTAATGTTATAAACCTTACGTTCTCCCCGCGGGTAAAAACCGCCTTATTCGCAAAGGCTACCCGACGCTACCAATGTAACTTTACGAAACTTTTCCGTGGTTAATATTCACTAAATCCACCTGTTTATATACTTTGAATGTTCCTGTAAATAAGGAATACAAGACGAACCTATTTCGCCGCCTCAAACTCTGCATCGTCAGGGTACATCGCGAGGACTTTTTAATGCGTAAATCGTTAAAAAGACGTACCCGAGTCCGTAACTCGAGGCCGTTAATAAATACGCTTTACGTACTATATATCGCGTCTGCGATAGTAGGTAAATCTATTTGATATTATTACGAAAACGGGGGTTGTTCGGCTCTCTGTTACTGTTATAAGTGGATTGGTAACAGATATACCCCTATTTTGTTGGTCTTAGGGCCGTAAGCTAAATCCATGCTAAGAGTCCGCCAGCTTTATAGTAAAAACCAATTTCTAAAATCCCTTACAAAAAGCCATATTCAGAGCGTTCCGAAAAACAACTAAGGTCGTAAAGAACTGAAATAAGCCGATACTAATTAATAATAAACGTTAACCGGCGGACTAAGGTGTTTATAGCCGTTATCAGCGCCTAAAAGCGGAGTTTAAGTATGTACTGTGTAGGCAAGTTCGACGACATTATTTAGCGTCATCGTAAAAAGGAGAAACCCCCCCTCCGCGCCTTTACCTAAGGGTATACGACCTAAGGCGCGGGGCCACCTTTTCGTTGGCACCGGTAATGGAGTCGATAACGGTAATAGCGGTAACGCTAACTTAGAAGGAGAAGACGGCGAAGAGGATGGTAAGAACGCGATAACATCACTCTTTCCCTCTTCTTTTAATAATAAATAACGGCCCTTTATGGATAAGCCGGCACACCCAGCCATAATATAATACACTACATAGTAATCTTATTACTTTTATAAAAACAAATATTTATAAATCACAAATATAACTTAAGATATATAAAATACAAAGGAAAAAATTGTTAAAAGCAGTACAATTTTTCAAAATCAAATAAAAAAGGTAAGATACAAAAATGATAGAATAGAACCGAAAGGCGAATAACAAAGTATAATAGTAAATTAGGAGCGGTGTTAAATAATAGATATATATGCAAATTCATAATACTAGTGTAAATAAAAGTTACACACTTGAACACAAATTAGGAAACAGCGCAAATGGTGTATTAAGAGCTGTATGACAGTATAAAACAAAATTAAAAACATAAGGTAATGTATACTAATTCTATTAGGGTTGTAAACCATTTTGAGTAACATTAGCAACTAGTGTGCTTATCAATATAAACGTTTTTAACGCCCCGTTCGGTATAGTCTTAGTTATTACGTCCGTTGAATTCGATTTCTTTTCGATTTACCGCGTTTCCTCGCTTTCTCCACGCTCATAAGATTTACGTAAAGTTATAATATCGATTATTAAACGTTATTTGTTTATAATACCTAATTTAACCTGATATTTATAGGGAGTAAAGGAGTTAGTATATATAATGAGAAGGATAAAGCGTAAATTAAGGTTGGAAATAATTATTCATACTGTTATTATTATGGTAATACCCGAAACAAAAGATTTAACTATATTATAAATTTCCGAAGCTAGAACGTATTTAGTTATTCATTTATACTTAGTAAATCTTTAACAAATTATGTTTTTACGGAACGTAAAGCTATTCGAGGCCAGTGTTTCTTTATTGTAAACTAAAACGAAGCCTATTTACGAGCTATAGTCGTGATTATTGGCGGGGTAAAAAAAATTCATTAAATAAATAGCTTCTTAATATGCATATATAAGGGTATAAATTGTAAACAGCGTTTTAAATTGTTCATTTTCTCTAAAAGGTGCTTGTTAAACGTTTTATATATTGTGTAACAGGGCGGTTTGATAACATATAACAACCGAAAGGTTAAATACCGTTTTCAGTTAAACTACTAAAGTAATCTAAGTGCTAAATACACGTTGGTATATATATTCGTCGGCCTGTTTTACGGTATAAAAAACAATAAAAACGACTTTTTCTAATTACCCTTTTAGTATAAGGTTTAAAATACCGTTTTGGAAAGTAATAATAACTTTATTAAAGTACATTATGTAATATTACTTCAAGTACGTCCTCGGTTTTCGTTTAGGCCTAAATTTTAAAGTTTCTTCTTTTTATACGGAAAAAAACGTATTATATATCTTTAGTATATCGTCCGTTTATTTACATATTACTGTAAAACCAGCAACGAGAATTTTCAATACTAATAGACACGAGTTAAAGATCAAGCCGATTATTTCGAGCTATTTTTCATAATGGCTTTGGTAAGTGTTATATTAGTAAACACCAGCCTTAGCCATGCTATTCAGCGGTTTTATGATACGTAATATAGTTTTGGGTACGTGGTGTTTCATAAGATCCATAGGTACTTCGGCATAAATATGTCGTTCAAACTAATTTCTAAAACTAGGTTTAAGACTATATAATATAACGAAGTTGAATATATAGGTTATAAAGGTAATAAAAGGAAGCTGTAAATAAAAAATTAAACGGCGGCTAACTTGTAAAGTAAGCAATTAGGTTATAATATCTTTTTTACCGTCATTGTTATAACCTTGAATAATTAGGCGGGTTATTTAGTATAATGTTTGGATTTTTTATTTAAATTTATACGCAAGGCGACTGGGAAAAAATCATATAAAAGCTTTCAATGGTCAGATGAAACCATTGAAAATGAAATACGCCTTGATCAATTGAGGTAAAGATTTTTATTTGGGTCAATTATTCGAACAAGTCACTTAAAGTAGTAATAATATCATCGTAACGAAGTTTTAAATTAAGCTCGCGGTTTACTATTTCCTTTTAAGTAATAAAGAAACTCGCAGAAAAGTTTTTAGAGCGTTTTTTTTTTTTTTTTTTTTGGTTTTCGAGTTAAAAGGACGGCCTTGGTGGCGAAGTACTAATAGGGATAGTATAAAGGATTCGTTTACTTCTAGTAAAATCGGGCCGGAAATACAATTCGGTGGGTGAGTTAAAATTAGGAGCGGTTTAGATTCGTCGTTTTAAAAGGTATTCTGTCGGTAATTTTGGTTGGAATATAGTTTTAGGCCGCTTTTATCCAATTTGTCATACGTTCGTATTATCGTCTAACGAAACTAACCATGCTGTTTAACCAGTTGACGAACACATTATAATCTTTAAACCCGTTAATTATTCAAAATCTAGTTTATCTTTCCTTAATTGTTCGAATTAAAACTTTAAATTATAATGGTAGGTCTAAAACGTTTGTTTTATGTAGGCTATTCCTTATGATTAGTGCTTGGGAATCGTCGTTTTTGACTCGTAAGTAATGTAACGCTATTATCACTTTCGATATTACATTCGCCCTTTACATCGTGGTTGGCGATAGTATAAAGTTTATATAAATCTTTGGGTAAATACTAAAAACTAAGGAACATAGGTATAAACTCACTCGAGTAAAAAGTGTTATTGACGTCATTAACCGCTATTTATATGATTAATTCCTCAAAATTAATATCCTTTAGAGTTTTAAATAGTACCGTATATACTCTCTTAAGTGGTCCATCATACTATTTACAATTATAAATACCTTATAATATTTTTATCAATATTTGTTCACAATCGTCACCGGTAATCCTAGCTTTGGTCTGTTACTACGTAAAATAAAAGGCCATACTAGCTTTATGGGTAATCTACATCAAAGGTCCTTTATAAAACTTAAACCAATAATTAAATAAAGTATCTGAACAATTTGTAACGGAAATGCTTCGTGTAAATTTACCAGCTTAAAATAATATTTCCGTGTTGAGGACATAAAATAACGGTGAACTATCAAAATATATGATATGAATAATTACATTGTAGCTAAAGCTGATATCGTTCTGAATACAGAGCTTGAACCACCGTATGACTTACGAATATAATTGTTATTTATAACAAAACTTTTCCATAACTTTAAATATATCCTTTTTTATATCTGTATAACCTACAGCGTAAAACAGTAGTAAAAGGCGTTTTATAACCGGGTATCTGAATTGGCGATATAGTATTCGTAATTCCAGTTACGTTGAGTCAATAGCCTCAATTATAAGTATTTCAAAGAAAAACCACAAGTGGCTGAACTTAAACTAAAGCGATACAGATACGTTATCCGACGCGTGGATAAACTGGTTAATCGTATCTCAAACATTATTTCCGAAATATGTATATTAGTTAATGAAAGCAAAAATGGTATTTTAAAGTCTATTACGTAAGACCTAACCGATCCGAATCATGTATCTTCAACGACCGTCCTAAGAGACGACGTTTTACTTTTATTAAATAAGACCTATCGGTATTCTTCTATTCTATTTAACTAACACTTCGGGAACTTTGTTACAAACGCATCGAATTATCTCTTTCCGGCTTTTAAGATTTCGATAGAACGAATATCAGGTATAATGACTTGAAACCGAGTGCTGTATCTGTTTAAAAATATGAATTGTAACGCTATAAAGTTATTAAAAAAATTGTCTATATAATTTAGGCTTATAATGTATAGGAAAAAGCGTCCTGTAAACCTGCGAAAATACGCTGGACAATTTCGTTGTTTTAGGCTATCAAGTAGGCATTATTACCTTTAAAGTCATTTGATCTAGAGTAATATTCGTAAAAGTAGACGTTATATTTATTATTATTACCTTCGCATTCACCCTATTTATATTGTAAAATTGGGTGTTATCTGGTTTGTAAATGCGTAATAGACCTGAAATTATCGTATAATCCGAATTCACTTGTGAACGGAGATGTTAATAAACTAGCAGCTGATTTTACCGCATAATATATAGCGCTTTTGTAAACTAGGGGAGCGTCGTATACCTTTTCGTAAATATTATTATAGCCTTAATGTGTTTCGTCCTTAGCCATAGGAT
The DNA here is from genome assembly GCA_038502455.1 of Anisogramma anomala. Taxonomy (NCBI): domain Eukaryota; kingdom Fungi; phylum Ascomycota; class Sordariomycetes; order Diaporthales; family Gnomoniaceae; genus Anisogramma; species Anisogramma anomala. Next base: position 11,845,853 of record JASMMZ010000006.1, on the reverse strand, counting down.
CTTCCTCAATAGTGATTGCTTTGACTTTTATATTTAGGGCCCTTTTTCTAATATTTTTCTTTCTAGTCATTGTATTTACGATATTTAATTCAATTTAAGTACATTTTAACTTTATATCCAAAATGTGGTTAATAATTTTGGCGAGGTTTGCTTTAGTAATTTAGCTCTCAACTTCCGTTTTATCAGCTATAAATACTAATCCAAAACTGTTTGGTCGGTGTATAAAAGTTTTAAGCGATGTTTTGCAGCTAATATAAAGAGGTTTTAAGTCTTTTTTCTGTTTAAAGAGTATTAGGTTGAAATCTGTGTTTTCGCGGTATTTTTTCTTTATTACTTAAACAAACAATTTTTTACCTTTATATTCTGGTCCAAGGGCTGCTTCTACTTTCAGAATTTAGGTAGTAAAGTAGTAAGTACCTTTAATAGGTTTTTATTAGTGTTTTTTTCGTTGATTTTTCATTTTTGCCTAAGCGAAGATAATTTAATCCTTATCCAAAAATTCGTAGTTGATTTAGTATCGAAATGAAATTTCGAACAGTAATAACATTTTATAAATATATCGATTAATATTAAATGGTATATATATTACTTTTAAGGTTACATGAAAAATAAACCTAGTAAAATAACATATAACCTGAATTGTTCGATATTTAGTTTCTATACGTGTTAAATATGGCATGTATTTTGTTATCGAATACATCTTATAGTTTACCGTTATAATTCTCCTCCTTATTCTAAAGTTAAACGAATTTGATAAACTTCATAAAGTCGTTTTTATTAGTAGGAAAGCGGTGTGGTAGAAGGTTACGGTAGGGGTTGAGGTTAATAGACATTAATTTATAAAGTACGTATTGGCGGTTTACTCCGCTTATCAATTTTTAAAACGGGGCTTTTTCGTTATTTAAGCCGTTTTTTTCGTAGCTAAGTTAATTGTTAACGGTATCTGAGGAGTGGTTTTATCTTGTTTTTTATTTAAAATTGCGTTTCCGGGAAGGTTCTTATTTAACTATCGTTGTAAATAATCGTTACAGCGTTTCCTTTTCTTTAGTTAATTTCTCTAACTCCCTTTTTACTTCGTGGCAAGCTTTTAGCATTATTAAACGCCTTATCTCTATTCACGTAGGTTTTCCTCATTTCCGGTTCTTTATATTAAGCAAACGTTTCTAGAGTTTATTCAACCAGTATCCTTTTACAAACTTTAATTTTATCACTCTATCGTTTATTCACTTTAATATTTATATAAGCTAGTTTGATACTAATAAGGCTTTTATAATACAGTTATTTTTACCGGTGGTATTAAAACCTTTGCTTGGTATTTATTTTCATGGTATTTTTAAAATCGTACCATCTACTCTAAGTCATATGTCCAACGTTTAGTCTTTAAAATTCTCTTTAAAATCATTTAATAAGTTGAGTCCTTGAATCTTAGCGTTATAATAGTTAAAGGTTATGTTAATAACATACGTATTTTCCGCATAAGGGTTTAAATCCTTTATTAGTACCTTGATTTTATTATCCTATAGGTTAAGGTCTAAATGTTTTAAAATATTTTTACGAAACGACGTATATATAAAGAGATAGTTTATATATTCGTTAGCTTTTGCCAAATTCGTTATTAGTAAAGCTATCGTACATTTACGGTAGGTAATTTATATGTACCTACAATGTTTAAATCCGTGTTAATTAGTGGTTTTACGTCATAGTTGAGTTTAGTTGCGTTTCAATTTTGAAGTTTGGAGTAGGTCGTTTTACAAACAGCAAATAAAAAGTAAATGAAATAATTGAAAAGATTAAAGTGAAGTTATTAACGTTTATCAGTATAAATTCAGTTCAAATAACACGTAAATAATGCGTAATAATAAGTTAGGCAAGCCTTTCAAATTAAGTTTATTAGTATTTATGAACGTTATATTTATCGAATGGTAAAGAATAATTTAAACGTTGTAGGTATTCAATTTAAGATAAAAGGCGAACGTAAGAAGGCGCATGGGGTCAACGTGGAAAAGTAAATGTAGGTGTAGAGAGGTATATTGTGTGATCCGATGTATGGGTCTTCGTTCGTAATTAATAAGCGGTTCGGGTTATTATATTGTAGCCGTTTCTAATACTTGCAACCGGTTTAGGTTTCATAGTTATAACATTTTTTCAATTTAGTAAACGGCGTTGATATTATATTTGTAGCCGCTTTTTAGTCTCGTAAGCGGTTTAAATACTTTGTTTAATTCGGGTAGTTCTTAACAAAGAGTTTCGAAGTTTGGTTATTTCGGCTTACGTGATCTAATACATAATAGAAAGCTCTTTGAAAAGTGCTCGGATACGTTTAATATTTTGAAACAAGTTGACATTTAACGTAACAAAGCTTTTTCATCAATAAAGCATCAAATAATTGATAAAATCGTATTAAAATTTATTCTTTTAAAAATTACTCCGAAAATTATAATCTTATTACACTCTAAGTTTTACTGCGCTTTCGTGTAATTTATTACTTTCTTATGATTTTTACGGAGTAATATTAACATATAAATAATTGGGACCGCTACAGCATCCCATTATAGATATTTAACGTGGATTTTTCTCTGTTTCCTTAGCTATTTATAACCAACTTCATCAATTACTAATTACTATCGGTAAAGTTTCTTATTTATGTGAATGTAAACGAAAAGTAATTATAATAATTATCATTGTAGTAAAGGATAGATAGTTTTAAAAGAGGCATTTAGAGAATGCACGCCATGGATAGGAGGTTATAAACCTTTTATACGTGCAGTAACTCTTTTTCCATATACACTAAAATACCTATTCCAGACCGCTCTACTCATAATGCACTTTGGACCTTGCAAGAATTCAGCCTGCAGCGTGACATGTTATCGTGCACTCTGTAGGAGCACACCTTCAAATATAGTTCACTGCCACTTGTCCTATGTAAAATGGCTGTAGGGGTATATAGTAATGTCTACAGTAATGGCTCGTTTTGCCGGATTAGTCGCCAACTTTATATCTTTATCTACCTTGAAAATAAGGGACATTGTATATTGATTCGCCAGTGGGTTTATAGTAAAACCTGTAATCGTCGACTTTAAATTATTCAATGTACATTCACAAACAGGTTGATATAGTACCTGATTATATTACGAGAAAGCGACAACAATTTATATGTACTCTGGAATTTCTTAATTTATACGTTTAATACCATTGTATATTTATAGATAATACGTCTTCAATAAAATTTGTTTAACATTTACCAAAAATTCAGCTTTATTTATAATACGTTTATGTAATTCAAACCGTGGTCGTTAAAAACAAAAGCCGAAAATTTATGAAATTTTCATCATATATCTCGAAAGTATTTCGTATAAATATCGGTGGTGATTAATTACATAGCTATGAATTGGAAAAAGACAGAAAGGTGGTTCTTAAGTATTAATAAATACTAAGGGACATTATTGGAAACTAATAATTGGATCACAAAGTTAACGAAGATATATGTTGATTACCGATCAAAATAAAGAAAATTTAAAGGATGCTTTATCGTAAGGTACGACGAGGTTTTGAATTATTATATTGCATATATATTCGATATAGACATTGAATATTTATAATTAATCTCTCTAAATAGTGATCTCGTTAAAGAAATTAAAGCAAACCAGTTTTACTTGAATAATCTATAATAGACAAGTTGTAAGTTTTTCATGAAATCTTCGTTATTGATAATTCTTAATTCGGTATTTATAATTGATTACAATGAAGTAAAGTATTTTATGGATTAATCCAATAATTTGTAATTCATATTCATTATTTTACATTGAAAAGAAAACATTTAGTACCTTGGAACATCATACATAAGCTCATTTCATATAATGGGTCGTTTGTTACTTTTTAACTTTGTAATTTTGTCAAAGTAGTCCAACTGAAAATAAGGTAATTCATTAATGTCAACGAAGTTATATGAATTAGCGAAAGTCAACCCTATTACGATACCCTTATTACCGGTGTTTTAATATTCCTCGGTATTATCCTGAATAACAAGCTGGACACAGGATAGGCCCGTGGCAACTTTACTAATATCGATACTCCAAAATCCTCCGCCTTTTCCTTAAAGCTTATATTATCGTAATTTTATAACTAGGCCTCTGTTTCATCGAAGTTATTTATATATCCCGACGCAATATACGTTTTTATTGGATATTAGCTTTATGAATACATTTAATAAAATAATAGAAATAGGCCAAAAAACTCGTACGCGGCGTTTTTTAACTTTGGTATTGGTAGGGCCTTAGATTGTTACAACGTTGTCGATTCGAATCGTGGTTGAGGTAACAGTAGTATTGCATTAGTCAAGGGGAGGATGTATTGTTCTAAGTTTTACAGGCTGCTAGCCAGTCCACACAGATATTTGTATAGCCAACTGCTTAGCCCGTGCTCTAGACTAAATTGAGCACTCTATAATGAAATAACTTGCAACAGTACAGTCAACTTTATATGCAATAAAGTTATCTGACTATACTGCAATTCACTTGCTAAAAATACCAGTCAATTTTGTTTCAAGCTTTTAATTTATTTTGTAATTTACGGGCTGATATATTTAGACGGGCGTCTTCAGTTGCAGGTCGATAACGTAAATGGTATTAAAAAAGCGAAAAAACTTCGGCCTATTCAGCTTAGAGTTTCGAAATTAAGCGTGGTAAGAAAAAATATTCCAATTCTTTGTAATTCGTCAGGATGATAAATGGGGTATAGATATTATGTTTTTAAACAGAATACTACCGTAAAAAGTTCATTGTCATGAATAATATAGTTGCGCTCTGCATCCGTTTAACATATAAAATAATAATCTACTAGTTCTATGAAGTTATCCTGATCTTATTCTGATAAATGCCCTTTTAAATTTGTTTTCGAATAATCGGTTCTTGCTATGGTTAGCTGATTGAGGTTCTAATATACCAAAATTAAAGCCATAATAAAGGTCTTTTTTTAAAATTTTGAATACGTGTTTTTCCTGTTTTATCCAAGCTTAACGAATTCTTTACTTCATTCATCAGATAAAATAAATAGCTAAGTTAGACAAATTCCTAATAAAATCCTGATAAAAATGAGTAAAATCAAAAAAATTCGAATCTTCCAAACACTATGTAGTAACTTCTATTCGTTTATTACCCGTACTTTTTCAGATTCGGCTCGAATGCCTACGATAACCGTTACTATAAAATCTATGTACTTTACCTTTTTTACTATGAAATTAAATTTTTTAAAGTTTAGGTTTAGCTTAACATTACGAAGGCATTCCAAAACCATTAAATTTTCGCTATATGATCTTGATTGGTACCGGAAGAAAAGACCAACAGGTTGTTTAGGTAAGCATTTAAATAACCCGAAACATGTACGAAAAACCATTAATTCTTCCTATCGGATACAATCCGGATACGGTGGAAAGCCGCTCAAATATCTAGTTTCGTAAGCTATGTCGACTTTGGATATTACTATATATCCTCATAGATATTATACATAGGCCAAGTAGTAGTGCACTGTATTATAGGGTGCACTCCTGCTGGATGCACGATAACATGTCACGCTACTGGCTGCACTCTTGTAAGACGCAAAGTGCATCATACATGGATCGGTCTAGAATAGCTATTCGAGACCGACAGCAATACATGGGTTGGTTTAGAAGAAGTATTCCAGAGTGGTACGCTCTGAGTAGAGGGCTTATAAGCCTTCACCTATGGCGTACACCTCTAGATGCTTCTTTTTGACTAATCATCATCTTCAATTATACTATAATACTAATCATTCTAATTGCTCTTCAAAGACCTTATGTTCACGTGAATATTATAGGTTTGAGACTTTACCAACGTCGACTTTGTTAACGCGTGTAGGATTTCCTTAATTAAAGTCAAGAGAAAACGATTCTATCCGGTAATCTTATTTAGTACCTGGTAGTCGATACAAAACCATTATCCCCCCTTACCCAGTTGATAAATTAGTAATATAGATGCTGTAACCGATAAAAAACTCACTCAAATCTAACCTTTATCTATTAATTACGTAACTCAACGTTTTCACTCGATAAATTGATTTGATAATATCGAGTATAATAGTCCTTGAAGTTGTTTTAATAAAGATTTATCTTTGTTCGTTTTAATTTAAATATAATCATCAAGTTTTTCTATATATAGGGGTAATGTTATAACTTTATCCTTGTCTAATAAGTTATGAAACTTTACCAATTTTAGTAAAAAACGGGACTAAGTTTTTCCGTCCTTCGTAACGATCGGCGCCGTTGTTTATTGAATCCGCTTTATTTTTTGAAAACGTATAATAAAAGATACCTACGACTAATCTCCCATATATTATGCCGTTCGTTGAAAATCGGTTACCAAACTAATAAAATCCGCTCTTATAACGCCTCCTACATCCCCTGATTTAAAGCGTATTAATACCGTATCGAAGGCTAATCCTTCTTCATTATAAACTACTAAACAATTACCGCAAACGTTAAAAATCACAAGGAAATATTGTATCTAAAATATTACAAAAGCGATATCCTGTTTTATTCCGGAAATAATATATACTAATATCGGATTCGTGTTATAATAGTACTATATATAATGTAGTAAGTTAATTTTAATTACAATAAAGTTGACTATACTGACTACAACTTGAACGTATTTTTTGTATAGACTTAATGCATTGGGTGTACATCGAATGCAGTACGCTGCACTACATCCAAGGGCACGGGCTAAGCAATTGGCCATACAAAATTATAAGTTATATTCAAATCCTCTATAGCTCATAACGGCTTACCCAATATAACAACGTAATATAACCTGGCCAACTCTTACATTTTCTATTACTTATTGGTGAAAAATTAGCTTAAAAAGAATCTGGTTAAGAAGATCCATTTTAGTTTCCGACTCTTCTCTATAATCCACTATATCAAGATATTAAGTGATATTACAAGTTAAATAGTCCTGGGAAAAATTAATATTATATTCGAAAAAACCCTCAAACCTGTTATAAATCTCTTGAGAAAAGGAGTAATTCGTTGAATATGGAAAATATTAATCCTTAACTTGATTGGTAAGAATATTGAGAAATAACGAGTAAAACCCCGGTAATTAAACTTTCATTTAGCGGAAAATGTTAAGAAATGGGCGTAAATTAAAGTTGAAAAGGTTATACCTCTCACCGTTATAATTTATCTTTCTTTTCTAAATCTTGATGAATGTAATTATTAATATGCAATCCGTATCCACCATATGGACATCTTGAAAGGAAATGGTAATGTACTGGTCATAAAGAATTTTTAGATCTCTCAACTGGTGTTGGGAGAGTTATCACTTGTAGTGAGTAGAATAGTTAACTTTAACCGAATTTAGAAATCAAAAGCTAATAATGGTGCTTGTAATAAATAAACATGTAAAGCCACTCCTTCGTTAATTTTCCTGTTAAAATTGAACGTGTTAAGGAGCCTGAGAGAAGGGAATTTAAAGGTTTTTTTTTTCGAGAGATTTAATGATACTTTTTTTGTGTTAACAGATATTTCAAGGTTTTTACTTTATCACTCAGTGAATTTGAGGTCTTACAGCATGTAGATTAATTTAATTGTTACTAATAGCGATACTAGCCCGTTAATTCTGTGTATAAGGGCTTGAGAAACTTTTCTGAACTTATGCGTAACTTTAGGAACGTGTCTAAAGGTGTTAAGTAATAATATCACTAACGATCCCTTTGCTCTTTCTTTTTTATAACTCTTATAAATTTTCATCGGTGGTATATTCATAAAGTATTGCCTCTCGGTTAACGTTTTACCCTACTTTCAAAAGTAGTAAAATATTTGATTTATATAAGTTAGCCCTTAGCTTTCGCTTTACCGACTTTTCGGGTTTTCTCCATATCATTAGGGTCTAGTCTTCAACAAATTCGATGTAATAGAATACGTATTGAACGCTTAAGTTTCGATAGCTGTAATTAATGTTAATAATAAGATGATAAACGTAATTGTGAAAATATTCGAGGATAAAGTCTTTGTTTACTTTCTTAATCTAGTGGTCGTTATTAAAGTGCTTGACGGACGTAGTTTCGAAGGCTTTAATAAAAATTTTCCTAGTGGAGTCGATAGTGTTATCAATTTCCTTGTATTTTGAAACCATTGTAACTAAATTTGAAAGGGGTTGCAGGTAAAAAAGTGATATGAAGATGTAGGTTGTAAGTTTTCTATTAAAGTTATTTATAGTTAAAGGTTCTAGAATTTAGTCATTTTTACGATTTGATTTGTACCGTAGTAATAACCGCAATAATAGTATTTTAGCTGTTTTCCAACTTAACAATCTTTTAACTTTTAGACGGTCAATCTTAACGCTTTCAAGACTAGTCCATCGAGGATTTCTTATTATTTTCAATAATAGCGATACTATCATAACTTCCAAGTATCTTTAAATGCAGACGCACTTAAGAGTCTTTCTTTTTACAACTTGTAAACAGCAGACATAGCTGTAACATTTTTTTGTTAGAATTTTCTCATTACTTTACGAAATTACAAAATGCAATTGGAAAGTAGCTTTTTCTTTTACGTAGCTTAAAGGTACTTAACTTAATAAGTACTAATAAGTTTTGGTTAACCGTTATCGTTGCAATGTAGTCGATTCAAATTACTGTAGTCGAAGTAACTGTTGTTCTATTAAAATTGGTTGATGAGTTGTAAGTTCTAAGTTTGATAGACCGTTAGCTGGTCTGCTCAATAATTTGCATGGTCAATTGCTTTGGCCTTTACCCCACATTAAATTAGGTACTTACTGTACTATAATTGCCGTCAATCCCACAAACTGCGGTCAATTTGCATTCAGTAAAATCAACTAACTATACGACTTGTCTGTACTTTATTTAACCGCTATTCCAACAATATCTTTCAAAACAAACCTATCTTTCACAAACGCAAGAGTATCAATTATATATGGGGGCTCTTATATATGCAATGTGCCAAATCAAGCCACATATAGTATTTCTTATATCAGTACTTGAACGCTTGATAAATAGTTCATGACATGAAAATACCACATTTATAAAATTATTACTTGAAATTAGTCAATCATTGTAAGGTTCAAAGATAATATGTTCAAGAGAAAAATCTATTAGCAATACCGTATTGGAGTAATACCAATTTCATACAAGATAATTATAAGGATTCTCGCAAACTTCAAATTAGTAGCTAATACAATTTTGTTGATAAAGTCTTTTTTTATTCACATCAATGTAAAGAGTAAAAGAATAATCGTAAGAGAAGTAGTATATTTATGATATATAGTCAGAAGAGACAAGAGGTATCCGGAAAGTGAACGACTCAGGTGAGGGCTTATAAGCTCTTAGCCGAAGCGTGGCACTTTACCATACACTCTGCCAACATTTCTTCTAGTGCATGGCACGCTATTATACACTCTGCAAAAGTTCACCTTATAGCGTGGCAGGTTATCGTACACTTTACAAGAATGCATCTTACAATGTAACATGTTACTGTATACTCTATAAAACTATACCCTACAATACTAACTATGAAGATATATAATCATACGCATACAGGTAATCTTTTCTTTGTTAATATACTTTTTATCCGTTATTAAATAGCAATAATACAGTTTAGTCAAACTCTAAATTAATAGTTTAATAACAATAGTATGATTTAGTTAAGTCCCTAATTAGTAGTTTAGTAATAATAGTCAAATTTTGCCCGAGTTTCCAATTATTCATTCAATGATGTTATTAATTGTGGTATATTTAATTTAAGGTTCCATTTAATTTAGGTGACGATAATATTATAATTGATAAATATAGTCTTATAGGTTTTGGAAAGTTAGTCTAAAATGTTGATGATACTTGTAATGGTGTAACTTTAAAGGTATAATTATGGATGTCATGTTTTTTAAAGTCAGTATAACAAGCTTTGTCGCTATCGATTTGGGTAAAAAAAAAAAAAATCTCCAATGACATGCCTCCACCTATAAGGCAGGTACTCAATTAACCATTAGCGCTTATCCACCTAAAATACTCTATTTTAAATAGTTATTCGGACCGTTCATATAGTTTAGTTGTTGAACCAATATCATATCCTAACCGTTTTTCAAATAGATGCACCATAAAAACAGGTTCCAATGACGCTATTTACATCATTAACGTAAACACGAAAAGGCCGCTACAGCCGCCGCACTCCCCTTATCCAGCACAAATCCTATGAAATTTAGAAATATATCGTCGATTGCGGTATATATTTTCAATCCTCCAACGCCGCAGCTAAAACTAATACTCTGTTTCTCCTTTTTTTATCATATGCTGCTAACCAAGCCTTTACCCCCCCTTCTCATTTTTTCCTTCCCTCCTCTCCCATTCCTACCCCTTAAGGGTAAGAGAAAAAAGCTTCTAGAATTATTAACTTCACTTTCTAACCGTAGGTTAAGAACTCATTATTTATAATAATCATTCATTATTGTAAACGTAATATCGCCAAATTATAACGCGGTTTATATTACTCATCCCCTTCTTAATTTTTTTTTTACATCAATGTCATTGTAAACGAGGTCGAAACGGTGGATCGCGTCCGTCGTTTCTCAATATGGTTCGTGAAGATACATTACAAGGTCTTTTTGATACATAAAATGCCCAAATGACATACTTATATTTGCGTCCTCGAGCCGCTAATAGATACGATTTACGTATTTTATGTTATATCCGTTGTTTCTGGTAAATTTATTCACTATTACCGTTTAAATGTGGGTTGGTAAGCCTTTTATTATCGGTAAGAGCAGATTAATAGCTAATATGCTCCTGTTTTAGTAGTTTTATGGCCGTAAGTCAAGGTGTTGTTATATGGCCACTGTTTTTCCGGTAAGTAACCTAACCCTTTAATTCATAATATTAACCAAAAATAATGAGTATTTAATTTTCAATACTTTACTTGAAGCTCCTTGAAAAAAAGCAAAATAACAACTTTTATAGTACCTAAAATAATTCGAGACTAATTCGTAATAAACGCAAACCGGCGGCCTAACGAAATAGAAAACGCCATTACCACCTAGTAAATAGGTTTACAAATATATTATATAGGCAAATTCAACAACGTTATCGCTTGTCGTCGTAAGAAGAGTATAAACCTCTCGCGCCCCCTCCTACAAGCATATGGTCTAAAGTGCAGTGCTTTTTTCTCGGCAGCGACGCCGATAATAGCATCGACGGTAATTGTAGCTGTGGCATTAGCAAAAATGGAAGAGATGACGGTGATAGTAACAACGAAGACAATAGCAAAGACGAAGGCGAAGGGGAAAAAGAAAAAGACCTAAAATTTGCCTTACCCTCATCTTCTGGAAGCGACTACCCACCTACTATAATGTTTAATGATTATTCAGTCCTTAATATAGTAAGCTACATAATGATTAAAAAAAAATCCAAGAAATCAAATGTAAATAATAAACGTCGAAATTAAAAATTGAAATATTTTGATAAAGTTATCAATAGGAAAAATGAACAGTAATTATATATTAGAAAGGTCGTAAATTGTAAATTTTAAAAGTGATCATTTGTTACAAGCGTTGTAAATAGACAATTTCAGGAGAAAGTGATAAATAAGAGGAATAAAATGTTCAATTTGGGTAAGGTTATAAAACCTTTTCAGAAACGCTAAAAATAAGAGTATTTATACATAAAAATGCCTCCAATGCCTTATTCGGGGTGCCTTTAGTTATCGTATCCGCCGGATTTAACCTTTTGTCGATTCACCTCGTATTTTTCATTTTGTAACGCTTGTAGAATTCGCGCAAAGTTCTAATATTAATTTTAAGGTGTTTTCCGCTTGTTTTATCCAGTTTAATAAGGTATTTGTGAAGAGAAAAAGAGTTAGTATATATTACCAAATGGAGGGGTTTCCAACTAAGATTGGAAATCATTATTTGGACAATTATCTCTATAATAATACTGGAGTCGAATCCTTCAACAAAATTATTATTTTTAGAGATCACAACACTGCGAAAAACGCTTTTATATTTCGTAAAACGTCAATAAATAAATTGACTGTCAAGGGTAAATTTATTGGAGGTCGATATTTCGTTACCGATAATAATGATAAAATTTATTTCAAAGTTATAATTGTTGGGAGAGCTTTGGATCGTTTCAACGTTGTCGATTCGAATAGTGGTCCAAGTAAATGTAGTATTGTTTTGGTTAATTGGTGGTTGTATTATTCTAGGTTTAGAAGACCGACAACCGGTCGTGAGTGTAATTTATATGTCCAATTGCTTGGCCCTTACCCTAGTGTGAAGTGTGGCATACTATACTTAACTTATACCCAATACGATAAGCATATACAAAACAATACACTTAACTTATATTTAGCATAATTAACTTTACTATGAGTAAAGTTGACCTCGTGTACTGTAGATAGTACTATTCCAATATTGACAGCTTTTTATTTATATGTATACGTCGGTGTTGTTAACTTATGTTATCTGGTTAGCTTTAAATAGCGATCTCATTAACTTTCTAATCCCTTATCAATTCCAATTAAGCTCCATAGAGAATTATACCCAATTATATACAAATTGACCCCGTTTACCGTCAATTGCACTACAGCTTCAAGGTCCGAGTTTATTAATTTCCACAAAAGATTTATCTGCTACAGATTTTTGAGAACCTCTTTATTAGCTATAATAATCAAATAGATGCATATTGTTAATCACTTAGTATTTTGCCAGTTTGCCAGAATATTTCTGGTCGCCGGCACATAATTTAGGCTTACCAGACAACCTATTAACGTAATCATCAATACTTATAGTTAACTTATTGTTACCCACAAACCTTTCTAAGGTCCAATTCGGCAGCTTCTTCACTATAGCATTAGCATAATTGTCTTTGCCGTTAATTAATTGGAACCCCTTTATCTCCCTCCCCTCGTATGCCTTACGAAGTGCCATTACATCGATTCTTAAGCGTTTTTCATTAGTGGTTTCAAACTTCTAAAGATATTCGAATAAGCTTCTTGAGTCGGTACAGATTAACACTAGGATAAGAGGAATATTTAACTGCTTAGTGATAAGGTTAAGGGTTTCTCACAATGTCATGCCTACGTTGAAACCCTTTATTATACCATAGACCTCAGAAGTAAAAAAGTTTTGTGTAATTCTTTTGTATTTAACAGGTATCTAATATTAGGCTTTCGTTAATTCTAAATTGGGTTTACCGCTTATCTTGGTTAACGAAGGTTATTATGAAGCTGATTTGTAAAGATAGGTTGGTGTTATTTATAAAGAACCTATCCGTAAAGATTATTAGTTTAGCCTTCGACAAGTTGATTGAAATCATATTAATTCCGCGGTCCAGGTTTCGTATCTGCCACTCGAACCTTTTATTCAACCAGTCAAATTCTTTATATACTGGATTTTGTGTTTGTGCCGCGATAAAGAGATTGTAAGAGGCTTCCAGCTGGCATAAAGTGGTAATATAGCTGCCGCGAATACGCTGCTCCAAGTAACATTGGATATTAGTTATGTTAATCTTATTTATTTTAGCTAAAATAGTACCTTAGTTCTTTTAGTGAGAGCTAAAGCTAGTATTAATGCTGAACATACGGATTAACGATTTATGAAAGTCAAATTGACTATCTTTTATCAATATAGTTACAATCTTTTAATTTTAAAACTGAAGTTCTTTAATCGCCTGTTGTTTTAACGTCATAAAACTAGCCGTTCCGACGAAAAAGGTATCGTTAATTTGTATATATATTACGCTAAAGTCATTTTCCTGTGTCATCAATAAGTATAAGTTTTATATTGAAGAGTTTATCGCCAGCCTTAAATTAGAATATAACGAATATATTAGAAATGAACACATGCTTACTTTAGCTTATTCTTATAGTGGCTTAATAGATCGTATTCCCGTCCTCAAAAGTTAAATTACACGTAGTCCTTATAGTAACTCTATTAGTATGATATTTTATAAATCCGTTATTAACTAATTGTAGGCTTGCGTTATATTACGGCTATTAAGATTAAACTTGCTTTTAGTCATAGCTAATAAACTTGCTATTAAATCAACTATTAAGCATTGGTTCATCTTTTGAATCGTTTTCGATTACGTGAGAATTTATTTTTTACTTTTATTGATATATCTTCAAGCGATAAGATGTTACTTTTCATATGGCTACCCCGTAGTTTTACCCTTAACCTCGTAGATAATCTTCAATTAAAGATCGTAACGTTTAAGTTTTAAATGTTAAAATCGGTTTTCGACGCGAATTATATAACCCTTCGAGTTAATAGGCCGTTAATTTCGACGTTATGGATTTTATTAAAAGGTTTTCTGAAGGTTTAATAATCTTTCATACTTTGAGCTTTAGTATTAAGTTTTCGTTATTCTTTTTCTTTTCTATTTACCCAAGTAATATTGTAGATACAACCCAGTATATGTTCCCACTTTTGAATATTCCGCTTCTTTAGGGATCATTCGTACCGGCGGCATTCCATCGGCTTATCGATAACAGATAGAAGAGGTTTATATTGACTAGATGGTTTAAGTTAAAGATATTTATCGTCAATCACTCTGATATAAGGCTTAATCTAAGTGGTTTGAAAAGATATAAAGCCGTTAATAGTGTTAACAAACACTTTGGAGTTTGCAATACTCAAGGTTTCATACGGGATTTTCCATTTACCTAGCCTTCGCTATATAAGTACTTCACTTTGTAATGGTAAAGTAAATACGTTGATTATTCTACAGCCGTTTCTAGTATTAAAGGAAGTACTGACTTAGCGGCGTTTCGATTCCCTTTACAATTCCTATAAAGCTTTACTATAGGCCATAACATGCTTTTAAGTAGTTACTGATAGCAAAGATTCGCTTGGTAGGCTTAGGTATACTCTAAAGACCAATAGTATTAGCACTAGGCCATTAGGGCCCACAATATTGTTTAAGCTCTTCACCGTTATCTAAAGCTATGCTTCCGGATCCGTAAAGTTTTTAATTTCCATCGTGAGGATATTATACGTTTGGCGAAGTAGTGCGTGTATCATTTTAACCATCACAATGCTACAGTAGGCTTTCATAGTTATCTTTTTACACTAGATACTCATTATTTTAGCATTTTCTCGCAACTCCGTCACCTTAATGTAAATGCCCGTATTGTAGACAACGACGTTAGGTAGGCGTAGGTACGTATCAATCTACAGTATTCTTAGCGTTTTTCACGTATATTTTACTAAGAAGGACTTTAAAAACTTGGTTTCATAAAAGAGGTTTGTAAAATGAACGATGTGAAAAATAGGTTTATTATCTAAGCAACACATATTAATCAAGATTTTACATTGAAAGTCGTTATCGTATTTTAATATGAACTTCAATATTCTGGGGGATTTGATATAAATTTAGGAGTCGTAAAAAAGTCGTTTGATCGATTTTAAAAAGAAGTATTTTACATTTTCATGTTCTGAGGATTTTAATACTTTTTGAAGCTTTTTAACGACTAGATGAGTAAAAAGCCGGTATAGTCAACGTATTTTCGGCTCTGTTAAATTTAACACCACTATTTGAAGGCCTTAAAGATAAAACCATAAATACTCTCACTTAAAGGTAAGGGGAAAACTTTGGCCGTTTTTAACTAGTTCGTCTATATTAACGTCGATGTTAAAGCAGAGGTTCTTCAGATCCTTGAAGCAAAGAAAAATTAGGGTAGAGTATTAGAGGATATAAAACGTAATTGCTTTCATAATAGTTTAAATTTACCGTTATCCATAACAATGATAACAATTCACCTGGTTTAAAACAAACTTTAACCTTATTAGCATCATAATGATTAATTTTAGTAGCTGTTGTACTTTCCTTCTGCAATGCTATGTATTGTAAAAACCCTTCTATTGAGTACCTTGTTGCCCCTATGTCTGGTGTAATACCTTGAAAAGTATAGTCTACATAACTATTATGAACTCAGGCCATTGGCTATTGAATTTATAAGTTACGTGACTTTGTATGTAATAGGATAGACAGTACCCAGTTTGGGCCCCGTCCGGGCGCGGACCAGGTTCAGTTCCTGTACGGTACGTGTAAGGGTACATAATTGGTTGGGTATTGGTTATGCCTATAAGTCTTATATAGTGGGCTACGGTAACCTTTTAAAATCTTTTACCGTACCCTAATAGTAAACTCCATTTGGCACCTATTTGGCTTACCATCGTAATTTGGACCATGATATATTATTAAGGTTTCATTTTTATTTTTCCAACCAAATATTACTTATAATATACGAATTGATAGCAATTGTTAATAATTTTACGTTATATTTTAATGTTATCGGGGAAGATAGGCCGTCGGTAAATACCTAGTCCTTCACCTTTATAAATACATTTTTTCTTCTTTAGGGACAATTTAAGTTGATTTTTCTCGTTATAAGATACCATAAGCTATATTACTTCGGCTGTAAAATAATTTTAATAGCAGGGTTAATCGACTTTAACTATCGACCCTACATCTAATTTGGCTTAAGTTGTAACTAATATTTAATAATTCAACGCCGAATTAGTCACAACTAGTATTAACTTTTCACTGGTTTAAAGTCAACTAAAATAATATAACCAACTTTAATTCAATAGTTTTGCTTTTACATAGGAGAAGACGCGCCAAACAATTGAATATATACCAAAAACGAATAAGATATAATCGGAAAAGGTCGATATACGATCTTTGACGTATAGGGTTATTATATGGCAGTGGTAAAGTAAGCGGTGATAACTTATTACGAAGCCGATGGGTACGAAGGTATATATAATATAGGCAAGTTTTTCGATTATATAGAAGCTATTTTGAACGACCATTATCATGCGAATAAATCATTAGTAGAATTAAAGGGGTTAATTATAAGAGATAAAAACCTGTAGGCAATATTCGCTATTAGGTTCGAAATACTTTTAGCTTAAGCCGACGGAATAAATTAGATTTCTGCCGTAAAGTTTATCTATTTAAGTTTTCATGTATCGTTACATATCCGCGACAAATTTATTACGGTAAGCATTAGCGGAGTAGACTATAATATAATCTTAAAAAATTACCATGAATTCGCTATTGAATTAAAATCCTTAAACTTAAGACAACGTTTTAGTATTTAATAAGCGGGACTTATATAGGTCTAACGGCCAGATATTAATATAATTATAACAGAGGTTTACGTCTTTGGGGTTTTTTCGTTAAAGGATCGTAGTAATTACGATTAGTTTTTTCGATATCGCGGCCAGTAATTTTGGTAATCCCGTTTAATCTACGTTTAAAATCAAGAACTTCAAGCGCTGTAGGCGACGGTAAAGGAACTTTAAGTTATTTCTATTATGGGGCGTTACATATGTTATAGCTTATCGGACCATTATTAATACAGTTATGAACTTCGCCTGGTATTACCTTTGACGTAGGTATATGTGGTCTAAATCGCAAATTGAAATGAAGATTCTCTATTAACGGCGATGGAGAAAGCCTAACACCTAAATACAATTTCAGTTAGGGGTTATATAACCTTAATAACGTAATTACAAAATCGAGTAAAAAGGAGTTCACTTTAATTAAAACCTATATAAACAGGGATTCATTCTTCGTCCTTATACATTTTAATAATACCTACTCTTAAAATATTTCAATTTATTTTAGTTGCAATTGTTATTATACTACAATCGAAGCTTTAATAAAACGGTGATTGATAAATTAAATTCAGTTATTTTATTTTCGAAATCTTCATACGATGTTAGGGTTACGGAAAAATACGCGTATGAACTAAATATCCAAGTTTCGAGTATATATTGATAAATATTAGAACCCGATATTGGTATATATTATTTTCAGAATGATGTGGAATATGATTTTCGGGATATTTTAGATGCAATACTAATACGTAATTTTAAACGATATCGAAAGTCGTTGAATAATTTATAGTCCAGATAGTTTAATCATCGATGTAATAATAATACGGCTTTATTCCAGGGATATATGGAACGTAGTAAGATCGGTTTTTATCGTATTGACGAAGCGCTTATGTTGAAAAGTATTATATATGGGGGATTCGTCCTAGTTAACTTTTATTATAATCTTTTACAAAATGACGCGGATTTTGTAAACGAAGGTGACGATTAAAACGAAAAAGAAAAAAATGAGGTACATTTTTACCAAAATTAGCAAAATTCCGTAATCCATTCGATAAAGATAAGGCTATAGCTTTACCCTCGTATAGGAAGAAACTCAACCACTTTATTTACATTAAGTTAAACGAAAATAGATTTTTACAGAAACAACCTTAAAAGCTATCATTTTCGATATTACAAGATTAACTTTTAGAGTCTCGACAATAAGTTACGAAGTTAATAAATAAGGTTTAAGTTTAGGTAAGTTCATTATCAGTTATAACGTCGATATTACTTATTTTTAAATTAGGGGTGGGGGATCACGGTTTTTTATTCATTACCGAATATTAAATAGAATTACTGAATTAAATTATTTTCCCTTCCTTTTAATTAAAAAAAACTTTATAAGCGTTATTAAATTCGATATAACTTACAAAGTTGGATATTCAGGCAATCTTTTACCGTATTTAGGTTATACCCAGATGAAAGAAATTAATGGTGTTTTATACATAGTTCGGGTTATTTGAATGATTTGTTTCACACTTTAAGTTAGCGGGAACGCTGGGAGTTTTTCAAAGATATATTAATTATATAATGTCGCATTTCGTTGACAATTTCGTTGCGGTTCACCTAAACGACCTTCTAGGTTTTTTTTTTTTTTTTTTTTTTTTTTTNTTTTTTTTTTTTTTTTTTTTTTTTTTTTTTTTTTTTTTTTTTTTTTTTTTTTTGATACTAAGTAAAATGATATGGCGAAAATTCGCGTGGTTATGAAACATCTTCGCGATAAGTGACTCAATTTGAATCTAAAAAAGTGTAACTTTGTAATTAGGGAGGTAAAATACTTGGATTCTATTGTAACAGTTAGGGTCTGTATTCGGGTTAACCCCGAGAAAGTCCGGACGATCCGCGAGTATGATTTATTATGTATTATTTGGAAGGTTAGAAGTCTTTTGGGTTTTACTAACTTTTACCGTAATTTTATTAGTAATTTATCCGAGCTAACGGATTATCTTATCCAACTAACGAATTAAGAAATTCGTTGAACTTAGACGAAATAGGGGAAGTACGTATTTCAAACCTTAAAAAATACTTGTATTACAGCTCCGATTTTGGTATATTAAAATCCAAATCTGCTAATAGTTGTGAACATCGACTGTTTAAATACGGCGTTAGGGGAGTATTCATTATAGCGGGATAAGGATAGTATCCTAGTTCTAATGGCTTATTAATATGCAAGATTAACAGATATAAAATGTAACTATATTATTTACGATAAGGAGCTTTTCGCGATAGTATTTTATTTAAAAGCGTGGTTTTCCGAATTACGTAGTATCCGTACCCTATTTACGATTTTTATGGACTATAAAGGATTGGAATATTTTTCTTTACTATATTTCATTTCAGAACGTCAGTTTCAACAAGCTGAAGTCCTTTTGCTATTTGAATATTATTTACGATATAGGCCATAATTTAGGGCGTCCACCCGAATAAATTAATCCTTAAATTGAATGGATTTATATATCGAGGATACGTGAATTACGACGAGCTACGTAAATAAATTTATTAAAACGAAGGCTTAGTTACTAAATTGCGACGATATATATATTGATGCTGAGCCGGAGGTTTTCGAAAGGTCGTCGAAAACGGGACTGCCCCGGGCCCTATCTACAACCTGATCGTTATTAGGGATAACGTTGGGGGATGCCAATACGTCAACACTAGTAATATCATTAACACCGAATAATCACTTGATTTTCGGCTCGGGTATTCTAACGGATTTTTAACACTAAAGAATAAAGAACGACCCGATATATAAAGTTTGTTTACTAACGGTTTTTAATAAGGTTGAGCGCTTTCTCATTAAATCCAGATGATTAGTGTGAATTACTAATTATTAAATAAACGCGTAAGGTATATTACTCTACCGTTAACGTCTATAAGTATTAAGCTGAAAACTATTAACGACAGAGATTTTGTAATAGACCTACCTTTTGCCTAATATAGGTTATTTAGGTAAAATATTTTGTTTCGCGTTTCTTAATGGGATTACCTTTAAAAAGGATTATTTATTAATATTTGACGCTTATATTGAAGGTATATGTAATGTAACGGGACGAAACTTCGTCGTAACTTACAATAAGGCCTTTTTAACCCTTTTTTATCCCGGACCAGTATAAGGAATACATTTTAATCAATTTTATAGTTGAACTGCCAATTTATAAGGAAGATATTCGTAATTTATTAGTCATTAAAAATTGTGTGTTTAAATTTATTTAGTTCAAAGTTATATAATTTATAATTATCGATATATATATGGAACTTTTTCAAGATATATGATAATAATTCTCTGGATTTTTAAATTTCATTATTTCTAACCACAGTTTGGATTAAATAGGCGTATTTTAAATAATACTTCATTTTTTTGATAAAAATCGAATAAGTTTTATTTACAACGTATCACTCAAAACATAAAACAGTATTCAATATAAAAATGAAGAAGTTTCAAAGTACATATATATCGTCGTCGCCTTTTCATAATACGATTAAGTTTTAAATTTACCCACGTATTAGTTTACATTAAATTAACGAGAGTTGACGGTTATCGGATTTAGTACGAACTGTTTGGTAAATGAATATAAAATAATATTTATCCCGAAATTAAACAGGTATACAAAGTCGTTAATTAATTTAATGGGGCGAGTCGTTATATTTTTGGTTTATTTACGCAAAGGTGCAGAATTGGCTTAGACGGTGATGGCTTATATTTACAAATAAATGAAAACAACAGCGGACCTTCGATGATATTTGACAGAGTGATATAAGGTTAAAGAATAGGTTTAACCAAATTTACGTAGTATTAAAACCAACCGCTTAAGTAAAAAGTTTAATTGACTTTATAATTATTACCAGGTTGTCGATATTTCGAACCCATTCAATATCGTTTTAAATATTTCAGACAAATACCTTATACTTTACTTAAATTTTATTAAACGGGCGGCTTCGAACTCTTTGCTCTTATAGGTTCTATCTGACATTCGCCTAAAACTAGTTACAGTCGCCGATAAGGTAGGAAAATATATATACAAGGAATTTGAAGCTTCAAAAGATTTCGCGGCGAAAATGGGCCGGGGAAGCGTTTGTTTTGTATTAGTTAGGTAAAAATTCTATAATAAGCCAAAGTAGAAATTATTAAAAAATGGCTAGTACATTTTAACTTTAGAAATATTTAAGGCGAAATAGCGGGATATTTTGATTTATAATAACCAGGTATTTCAACGTCGACGTTGAGTTTTTACTCAACAACTAGCGAAGGGCAAGTTTCCTATACATTCCTAATAATATATTATTTATACGAGGGGAAAATTTATCGTTCAACGAGGTTATTATATAACGAATAGGGCTGGACTAATATTGCCTAACTTTTTCGGATATATATCCGACTAAAAAGCGATTTTCACCATAACTTAATAAAAATTTACCTACTCGTTATTATTATACTTATTAAGATTTAACGAATATCGTCGTTATTAATGTTAAAGGCCTTATAATTAGCTTCGAATATTAAGAGACGATAGGGGGAAAAGTCGACGAAAAGTATGGTTAGCGCTAGTTAACGTCGACGAAAGGGGCTGGTAAAAGGCGGGATGGGCGTGGAGCGAAGACGAAGAGAGCGAAAAACGTTAAAATGGATAGGTGTTATGGGAATCTGATGATAATAGATAGCGTTGGAAAAGACGGACGTTATAGGAAGCCGACGATAGTGGCTAATGAGAAGTAAGGCGAGAAGCGTAGCAAGGAAAGCGATCTTTTAAACGGGTTACTGAAGATTATAATATATTAGTTTGGGCTTGGACGATGCGGTCGGCCCAGATATAGTCCTCTATCTATTCTTGGTCTGTCCGATTAACTCGCTTTTAACTAATGTTAATGAATAAGATACGGGTAAAATCGAATCTAGTATAATTAGGTTCTAGACATCGTTCGATATAATTTATAGTCCGCAACCTATATTCATTATACAAGATATATGTTACATGGATCCATTATCTCGGCTATTTGAGATGAACTATGAAAAAGTAAATGGCGTTTATTAAAAAATGCTGGGGCGAAAACGTTATATGCTAAAGTACGGTTGGTTAAGGGAGTTTTATCTCGGTAAATAGGTGATACTGTGAAAGGTAACGGAATTTTTTTTAAAAAAGGATAAATCTAGTAAAAGTGGGCGATTGAAACTTATAGCTAAAAGGGCAACGGCTGATACGGCTGGTACGATAGGGATTTTTTGTACCCAAGCTACATCGCGGAACTGGGCGAACCAATTAACTAATTCGGAAAAGGTGAAGGTAAAGATGGGTCTATAACCCGGGATATCTCCTAGCCGCTTACGCATAAAGGATAGAATATATACTTTATCATCAGCCGTAATAACCAATTAATACAAAAACACGCGTAAACCGTGAGAGGTCGTAAGGAAGCTGATTTCTTAAATATACTACTAAAAGGGGAAGAACAGTGGTCGATTTTTTCTCAAAATTAGTTTATTAGTTTATCTTACTATAAACATTTGGGCATATATAATAGTTTCACGCCTAATAAACTCGAATACAAATAAAATGAATATCGAAGTTAAATAGACGGCCAATACACGATATATAAGCTTCTTTAGCCTATAAAGGTGAGAGCTTACTTTTATCGTCTTTATTTCTGAGGACAAATAGGTTTCTTATAATACGAGGAAGTTATAAAGGGCAATCAACAGTGAGATATTTATATATAATAGGGTATTATACTTTACGGAGCGGCTTATTACCCCTATTAAAGGTGTCGGTGGCGGTATAACCTAAGTTAGGTTTATTTAATACATCGATTATAAGGAAGAAGTAAAATGAATGACTGTAAAATAGCTAAAAGATATTGGTGGAATCTGATAGCTAAAATACAAAGGGGTAAAGTAAAATATTTACGAAAAAGGGTGAATAGTAAAGTACGGGCAGCGTTATAAAAAAAAGGAAGTTTTGGGGGTTACGGCTACGGCCATATTTATATTTATTAGTGGATCAGAGTCAGCAAAGCCTACAAGTTATATTGGGCATTACATGGCGCGTTAGGTGTACGTTTTACGGGACCAGCGGCAAAAAGAATAAATTATATGGCTCGTTAAAGGACGCGTTATACGGCGGCGGCAGCTTGGGGTCAGATCATTCATTATATTATATAGCGCGTTTAAAGGTACGTTATATGATACCAACGATATAAAGGGTACATTATACGTCAAGTTAAGTGGAGCGGTATACGGTGCTGGTAACCAAGGGTCAAACTGGTTAATATATTGTTCGGCCCGTTAAGGATCTCGTTGTTTCAACCGGTTAATGTATTATACGGTCCGTTAAACAGTGCGTTATACGGCGCCGGCTGCTTATGGTTAAATCAGCCTTTATATTATATGGCGCATCAAACGTCGCGTTATCGGCTAGCTCCCGGCCCAAATACTAGGCGAGTAAATCCCGCGCCTCATATTTAACCAGCTAGATGCCGTAGTCCTTACAATATCCAGGGAAAGAGGGAGCATATTATAAACTTAGGCCATTAACCATTAAATCTATAGGTTACATAACTATAAACTTAACATGATAAATAGTATCTAATCTGGTCCCGGTCCAGGCGCGGACCGAGCACGGTTCATTTATGGTACGTATAAAGGCATGTAACAGGCTAGGCACTGGTTATACCCATAGGTCTTGCATAGTGAGCTACCATAACCTCATACAATCTTCCTCCGTAACTCAATAGTAAACTTCATTTGGCACCTACTTTGCTTACCATCGTAGGTCGGACCATAACAATAACGGTTGCGTAGGTTAAAGGTATATAAGGGGTAAAAGGCTTGATTAGGGTAAAGGTAAGAGTTTTAACGACCCAAACAATTTGAAAAGGCGTGGTCGGCGATTTACTAGGCCACGTTCAGAGTAATATCTTTATACCACTTAATTTTCCTAGAGACATTGTCGCCGTTAATTAACTCGTCGTCTTTAAAGTTTACGATTTGACTTAAGTAGTTCTGTTTAAAATTGATAGGGAACTAGTTTTGATATATTCCTTTTTTTTTAATTTCGCTCGGTGGAGGGTACCAATTTTACTAAAAATCAGATTTATCACAAATTTAACATCTTTTACTACTATTACGATGATAGTGTTTACGGTTAGCAGGTTCGCCTAACTCTTAACTCTGTTGGTTCCAACGTGATTATTACCTCTAGTTTTTAGTCGGTAAACTAGACCTTGAGCATTGAGGACACCCGTAGCTGTATTTACTATCGACGTACCTAACTATGATATAGTCTTCTTCATCTACATCAGGAAAGTTTCTGGCTTAAGGGTATATTTTAAGCGAATTTGGTATACGCGACATTACAATGGCAAACAAAGAACGCAACTGGCTAAAAAAAAATTCTCAGGTGGCATCTAGGCGTTATAGAGCGTATTCAAACTCGCTAACACTTGTAACTATTACCCGTACCTATTCACGAAATGTGGTATTGCTAACTTAAGCTTTTTTTATTGTTTATTACTATACAATTAACTTGTTAAGCATTCGGTTTAATACATCCATTGGTATTTACTCCTTTTTTCTTTGTTATTATCATAATCTACCGCATAGTGGCCTAGTTTATATAGTATTAGGCGAGGTAGATGTCGTATTTAAAGTGGATTTTGATATTATAGTAAATCTTACAGAACACCTGGGCTTGAATCAGGAAGGTTAAGTAATAGTCTATGGCGTACCTTATAAGAATTTCGGGGAATGATAGGTGAAATTCTAAAGGAGAAACCTCAATTTATTTATAAATATTTCAATAGGGCATTATTTTCGTTTAGAGTAGGTTGTAAGGCTTTCATTTATACTTTTCTATATTGTTCGAAATTTTAACGAATTTCGTAAAAAGATTGAAATTAATATTAACCATTTTAATAAGTTTTAAGGGCAGGTCGCCATAGTTATCCCAATTTTCCCTAATACCTCCTGTCAATTTAAGTTTTAAAATATCCAATATATAACATTGAAATTAATTGCCAGTCGTTTGACCCAAGGGATAAAGTTTTATAGTAAGACTTATTATGCGCTTTCATATATAGGAAAACCTACTATAAAAAGGTTTATAAAGGGCTTATTAATTAAATTGTCAAGGGGGGGTACATACTTCAAGGTTTTGGATGACTTAACAATCATATTCAATTAACTAGTGAAAGGAGCTAACGTTAATACCTCTTGCTATATTAGCAGCTACTGCTTCGCGCGCTCTGCCTTCGCTAAGGGTATACTCCGTGCTATTACGTGGAGGCCCTAAACTTCCAAAAAATTTAACGGGTTCTTTATCTTCAACGCATCGAAAGGCTTAACTTAGCTAAGAATAAAGGGGAGGTCTCTTAGATTATACATAAGTGAGTTAAAGTTTTTAAATACCTTTTCTTTTAGGCGGTAGGTTTTAAAAGGTTTTTTTAAATTAGGCTAACTCGAAGAGGGGTTTCACTAGCCTGATAAAGCTATTATTTAGAACGTATATCCATCGGAGTTTAAGTTTAGCCTTTAATTTTGACTTAATATTTTTTTAAGTTGCTTTTTATATATTAATAGTTCAATCGTCGAAAAACTTGAAATACTTATACAAAACGCGGTTAGTATTTTTGTCGCCGTTATATTCTAAAATAAAATAACCGAAGATGTTAGTCATATAATCTTTGGTCAAGTCTTTATCAATGTTGTATCTCCAAAGGTCGTGGTAATAGTATTTGGTGAAAACGTAATAGAAGATCTTAATTGCTTCTTTAATGGTAGGGTTAGTAATAGCTTTGAATTACGCACTGAGGTTGACTATTTGAACGTTTTGGCTTTTCTAGGATATGTAAGGCGTGTAAGGCAAAGTACTTTGTGATTTTGGGTGTGGGGAACTTGATATTTTGGCGTAAAGTTGAATAGAAACTTAGCGACTTAGTGTTTTGGCGTAAAGTAGCGTAAAAGACTTGGTGACTTGGCATTAGGTCGCGTAATGTAGCTTTATTAATGCGATTTGACGATTTTTGGCCTTTTCACTCAGAGTAGTGAACTTGGCGATTAATTTAGTATAGAGAAAGTGAAAAAAATAAAGTAGGGGTAGAGGTTCAGTATAAAGGGTAAGCTCGAAGGTTTTTTATTGTAGTAAAAGTCATTTGGCGTAGGGACTTATTCGCTTTACTTGTAGTAGTAGTAACTATAGCATTTCTGACTTATACGTTTACCAACTTGCCGAATTTTGAGACTTTTAACAGTTAATCTTAACGTCTTTAAGAAAAATCTGTGAATATTTCTTGGTGTTTTCGATAACTATACCGTTGCTACCTCTAAGTTGCCATGAAAACTGACGTAACGTAGAAGTCGTTTCTCCTCACTGCCATAAAAACCGACGCAATAGTAGAAGCCCTTCGCAAAAATCTTTCCTCTACTCTAGCCGTGATTCAATGTGGAGCGTAACGGGAAAATAGCTTTTTTTCTACTTAGCTAATCTGTGTTTAACCCAATAAGTTCTAATCAATATTGGTAAAGTCTTAGATCGTTATAACGTTGTTGATTCGAATCGTAGTTGAAGTAACAGTAGTATTGCACTGGTTAAGTGGTGGTTGTATTATTTTAGGTTTGGCAGACTACTAGCTGGTCTTCACTGTAATTTGTATGGCTAATTCCTTGGCTTGTGCCCTAGTGTGAAGTGAGAAATACTGTACTCGACTAATAACCAATACAGTAAGCCCACACAAAACAATATACTCAACTTTCAGTCAGTATAGTCAACTTTACTGTAAGTAAAGTTAACCTACTTCACTGTACGTAGTACTATTCCAACATTAATCTTTATTATTCATAAAGAATCCGTTGGTAAAAATAAATACCCTCGCTATACAAATATTGAATAGAATAAAACAAAGGCCGCGCTTCGGATTACTAATTTGCAACGTAAAACATTTATTAAACATTTTGTATATATTATTCGAGAGGTTTTTCTAATATTACGAGACGATAAAAAAGTTAAACGCAGTTTTTGAATATGCAAACGATGTAATCTCAACTCTATGTTTATATTGATATCTATACTCATTAACTTATTTTACGCTAGTTAGGTTTATAAGAGCAACTTTATTTAATTCACTTCTTATAAAAATTTTGAAATGTCTTTTTAAAGCGTAACTGTTTTAATACTAAAATCAATTATGCGATCCTCTAGTCAGTATACTTGGGTTTCACTTTCAGATCAGCTTTTGAAAGTTTCCTATCTTCCACAGTGAAAGAAGACGTATTACCACAATATAAAAATATCGTTTATTTGGATTCTAATAAGTGTAAATTCTTCAAAACATGTTGTTAAAACTAATAAATATAGGTTGAAGGTCGAACCAGATTTTCTGAGGCGCTTCTTATAATATCATTGGTGATTATTATACCAATATACTCCAACTTTAACGAATCAATTAAGTAACTTAAGAATATGTAGGATAGTGTTGGGTTGATGGTACTTTCGAAGTTCTACAAAAATATAGATGTAAATACAGAATTTAAAATGGTTTTCTAACTATGTCTAACTTTATATAATATTTCGAAACTTAAAACAATAGTCGTAATATGTAATAAGAAAGTGCTAAACACCAAAATTAAACTATGTCTTTCTCGTTATAAAGTAGGATATTGGTTTAAAATAAATACTTTTACCGTTATCCTTCGTTTCAATTATAAAACGGCTCTTTTCATAGAGTTTTTCGGTTTCATCTTATACCTCGTAAACTAAACATCTAGGGAAAATCTTATAGGCGCTGTAAACCGTTAAGTCAAACCCTCCAAAGCGAAAACCAACGTATTCAATGAAAACAGAGATTTTTTTGTAGGTTAACAACTTAAAAAAGCTACTCAGATCTATAATAATACCTTTGCAAAGGGGTTTTATACTTAACTTGAAGTCCGCTGTTTCCTTTTAGTTACTAAGGAGTCCGCGACAAAAGCTTTAAAATATCTCTTGTTCTTGCAGCTGAATGGACGTCTTCGGCGACATGGTATCGGTTTTGCTTATATGAAGTAACCAGTTTTGTAAAACAGTAAAATATTCAAATATATATTCGAAAAGTATTTGGATTTCGGATGAGGTTTGTTTTAGTTATTTCGGAAGTAGCGTTACTAGTATTTCTCATCGAAATTTATTTTTATGCCGTTATATTTTATTTATTCTCTTCTACTCCTATATTATTGGCTAATTAAATAAAGTTATTGTGTTGAATAAATATATAAGTATATTGTATTCTTTCAAACTGTTGATTTTCAAAGAGATAGTCTATCCATTCTTTATTTTTAAAACCACGACTTGAAACTATAGTAATAGTTCCAAAATACAAGATTTACCTGAATCTTCTTCATTAATAATGTTTTCAAAACTTCATTATTAACACGTAGGGAATGTAATACTACCGTAGCTCTCTCCAAAACATTTTCATTTCATTCTGTCATTGGTAATGGTGCGAAATATACATAAACTATAGAGTAAGAGTTAAATATAAAAGTGTTGTGATTAAACTACTTAGGTCAAAAGTGGTGTTTACAGAACTTACTGCTATTAATAGAATTGATTCATTAATACTTACACTCTTTAGGTCTTTAAATAAGACTGTATATGTTTTTTGGAGGTTTGTAATATCGTTGGCACTTCCTGATACCCTAAGGCGCCTTTACTGGTTTTTACCTATATTTACTTCTGATGATTCTAGTTTTAATTCGCTATTTGATCGAATCGAAAGCTGTAACTATATCGTGAGTAATCTATTTTAAAGGTTTCAAACAAACTTTCGTCTAAAAGTTTATTAAGGCATCGTAGTAATCTATACTAAAAGCGTTTCGCGTAAATTTCACAACGTAAAATATGGTGGTAGCGTTGTTAATATATAGTACAGATTATTTATCAAAATATATCATATTTATAATAACCTCGTAATTAAAGTACAGGTTGTCATTAAAGCGGAATTCAAACTTTCGTAAAGTTTGTAAATATAGTTTGTATTCGTGATAAACGTTTTAGATAGCTTCTAAGGCTTTTTTCCCCACATTTTTTCAACTTTTATGTAAACAAGATTTAAAAGACGTTTTTTAACCAGGTATTCAAATTTTTGGTATAATATTTCTAATCTTAATTGTATTAAGTAAACAGCTTGAATTCTGTATACCTCAGAGAAAAATCATAAGTTTCTAAACTTTATATGGAGCAGTATGGATATGCTATCCAAAATGCAAACGATTTAATTGATCGTATTTCGAACTTTAATTTCAAACCTCTTCATATTAGCTAATAATGATAAAAATAAAGTTTTGCAGTCTATTACGTAAAACTTAACTAGGTCAAATCGTATATTTATAATAATTCTATTGAGTGACGATGCTTACCTTAATGAGATAAAGCTTTTCGGTTTTTTTTATTTCGTTGAATTGAAACTTGGAAAAATTAGCCGAAAAAATGTCGAATTATCGTTTTCCAATGGTCGAGATTTCTGCTACACCGGTATTTGGTATAATTCCCAGAAACCGCTTACTATACCTTTTAAACAATGTACAATACAACGTTATATAGGCGTTTAACACGCCTTATTCTTCATTTAGGCCTATGTTATACAAGAATAAGGTATTTTGTAAGCCTCCAAATATCCGATGGTTCATTTCCTTATTTTGTAGGATTATATAGGTCTTGTTTTCCTTGTAGTAGTTTTTTAAAATATATATTTTTAAGAGTAAATGTCGAAATCTTTTTTAATATTTTTGTAGTCATTTATATACGTTATGAAATCGATTTTCTCTTAGTTCTCGGATGAAAAATTGGCCTGAAATTGTCTTTTAGCCTGAATTTACTAATGTACCAGTTAATTAATCAACTAATAGCCGAATTTATTATATGAAATTGTAGATATTACTACATAACCTGGTAGATAATATTCATAGGACAAGTAGTAGTACACTGTATTGCAGGGTGCACTCTTGCAGAGTGCACGATAATGTGTCACATTGCAGGCTGCACTTTTGCAAGACGTAAAGTGCTTTATGTATAGATTGGTCTGGAATAACTATTTCAGAATAAACGGAAATTTATATATCCGTTTGGAATAGCTATACCAAACCGAATGGTAATACGTAAAGCGGTTAAAAATAGTACGTTGTTGGTAAAGGCTTATAAACACTTGCCAGTGGTGTATACTCTGAATTCTCCTTTAAATTTTTACTTTTTTACTATAATATCAATAATTTTAATTAAATTTTAAAGGCTTTAGTTTTCGTAAATCTTACAAGTTTAAAACCTTACCGATATTAATTAATAGCCGACTCGGTCGATTATAAACAGCTTAGGAAAAAAAAAGACAAATAAACGTTAAATATTTATAGTGGGATACTATAACAATTTCAACTATTTGTACTTTAACATTTTGTTTTTACAATTATATGCCAACATATACAGAAAATGTAAAAACTAAGTAACTTTAAAAAGGATAATTTTAATATGATACCATTAACTCGTATTCAACGCTTTATTTATTAATAGTCCCATTACGTCATTATTAACCTTTATTTAGAGTTTTAACGTACCCGGGCACTTTTTAAAAAACGTCATGTTACGTACTAAGTCACGTAAGTCAAAACCACTAAGTTTTGGAACCCTTAATTAAAACCCATTCGATTTCGACATTTAAACCGCGCCTTTAATCCGAAAACTGTTACGACATATCTATTTAAACTGATCGTACCAGCCAAAGCAGTTACGTATAAAGTAACCAAACCGATCACTTTACTATATTCGGTTACGATATACTAATTCGTATCGACTACCAAATACCGGATTACATAACGTACCTCCCTATAATTACACCTTTTATTTGTTTTATTCACCTTATACTTCCTTTGCTTCTTTGCTTTTCCTCGTTTGCCTTACGTATTTTAAAAAAAATTCATAACGTTTCAATATTTTTAACTACTTGGCTAACGTGTCATTATCAACCGCTGATAAAACTGATTTAAAATGTTTGCTTAGTTCGTAGTTACGCCTTATTTATTTTACTAAATTCATTTACATTAGTAAACGTTAATAAGCCCTATTTTGATTACTTTCCTTACTTTATTTACTAAACATTTACCATGTATACAACGTATCACTCTAAACTTTGCAATCTGAATATACTCTAAATTTTACTACGGCTCGGAATTACTAACTAAAACCGTTTTTATATACTCAATACGCACAGACACCACCCGAAAACGCCTATAGTTATAGCCCTAAAACTAATATTATTCAAAAAAATCAATTTTAACTACGATTTCCTGGTCAAAAACATAGAAATCAGAAAAACTAAAATATACGAAATCTACTTGGGCCTTTGAAAAAATACTATTGATTCGCCAATTAAGGACCTCGACCTATACACAGTAAAAATATACATTTTAGCCGTTATACTCCGCTCCTGAGAAGAGAAAGTCTAAAGATCTGACTTATTAGATACTTTTTATAAGAATTTTTCGAATTAGACGTTAGATATACCAAAAAATAGTCAATCTTACCATTGCCAAAGTTTTACAAATCCACTTATGAATTAAAGGCATTGAAACCTCAGGAGGTAGGAATAACCGCCTTACGAAAACCTTATTTAAAACAGTATAACTCGTCAATATACTACACTATAAGGATAAATATTTGTACTTAACGGAATTTGTAAAAGGGTATTACTTTATGAAATAAAAGAAATTGTTATTGGAGTGATAAGTCATAAAACGACCTAATACTATACATATACCTTAAACCATAGATGAATACTCCGGCAAAAAAACCGACCACAATCCTAATTCATCACGTAAATATAATATACTCTTACGCCGACAAATATTATAAAAAAAAACCGAATACCGAACTACTTCATAGATACTGGAAATAGCCCGCTCGGCTATAACAGAAACGGCTGAAACATCGAAAACAGCCCGATCAGCCACGAAAGGATCGGCTAAAACACAAAGAATGACCTGATACAGGAAATGATGATCAGCGTAAAACGCCAATACGTATCCTACAAACCAATACCCACAAACCATGATCCTTACCGCGACCTCCTACCGTACCGCTTCCCCACGAATAAAGCGATCCTCCAAAGTTAATCAACTTTACTGATATATAAAAGAAAAATAACAACTATAACGGCGAACTATACCATTTATAATAACAAAATACGTTTAATATTTAACACGTGTAAAAAATTGTATATAAAGCTATCCCAATTTCATTTTTTACCTAGAATACTATTCGAATAAGTTAATCAATTATAAATATATTTCCTTACGAAAATCAATTCGTTTACAAAGTATTATAACCGTTAAAAATCTTATTTTAATATAGAACTTAATTATAAACTTTATAATAGGGATTAAACTGGTATGATTTAGAAATCCATGAGAAACCAAAAGAATAACGTTAATGAAAACCCGAAGGAAATACTTACTACCCTATTAGCTAAGTGTCGGAGATACTAAATAGCCCTGAAAACGAAATATAAGGAGGATAAATAATCTGTCCAAATGATAATAAAAACTTGTTGCGAAAACCTAAATTTCGACCTTATACTTTTTAAATCGGAAAAGAACATAAAGGCTTTTTATATAAGCTTTGAAATATCTTTTAAAACTCTATATACCGATAAAAGAGTTTTGAATTAACATTTATAATTATTAAGACTGAAGGAAAAGGTCAAATCTTTAAATCAGACCTTACCTAAATAATTCACCACGTTTTCAACTGGAAGTTTAAGGTTAAGCCAAGGTAAAACAAGCGCCTAAAGTACAAATAACATGGAGGAAACTTTAAGAATAAATGATAAAGATGATTATTCGGAAATGAAAAAAACGTACCGAAACTATAGTAATACTTACGAAAAGACATACGAAACTTTATAAATTTATAAAAGCAGTATATAGTATATGGTATAGTCGGTTATTAGTTTATAAATCACTCCGCTTAAGAATAAACTCGGATTAAACGATAATTACGAGCAGAGTATAATTTTAAAAATCGAATAAAAGCCAACTTTATAGTATATACAACTAAGTACAAAGATATAGATAACGAACCCAACATTTATTTTCACGAAGACATATCTGGAAACGACTAACTTAAACATATCAATACCTACCTATCAACCTACGACGATAATAACGTCTAAAGTATTTTCTTCGATTTATAAGACGCCATTTTTTTATATATTATAGGTATTGACTATACAAACAAAGTATTGAACGCCTATATGACATCGCGATTTACATTTTCTGACAAATACAAAAACAGTTTTCAAGGTATTATACCTCAAATTAGCGTAACCAAAATTTCGACGGCCAAAAAGCGACAGTTCAATGCGATTATAACAAAATTCTCAAAATTTCGGCTGAATTGAATAGGAAAACATCGAAAGGTTTTATTTGGTAAAAGCAAAACGTCGTCTTTCGGAACAGTCGTTGTCAATATACGTTTCGGACCGATTAAATTTTACGAAATAAAATCAAAAATGCTTTTCCTGCTTTTACTTACTAATATAAATAAGCTCGGAAGTAAGGTCCGAAATACAACTAATTAATTCCTCCACGCCTTAAATAACGTATCAGTACCATTTCAACTTAAGTTAGGCTATTTATAGTTTTTTCAAAAGATAGATAAGAAAGGTTACTTACTTTACTTAACCGAAATAACGGAATTTATACCAACGCTTTGGATACCTCATTGTAAAACGTCTTTTACGACTGTTTTACACCGTAAGCTGTATAAATGTAGGAAAAAACGTATTTGATATTATCGAAAGGTTTTTCTATAAGTACCAGCTTTATTCATAAGCTTTATAACAGTTTAAATTCCGCCTTCAAAACGATACATAATTTAATTATAAAGTAATTATAAATATTATATATTGAAACAGTAAACCAATCTTTCATGTAATTAATATAACAATATTATTTTGGGTCGCTGAATTTATACGAAACGCCTTTATTACAAAATATTAGGACTTTTTAGTAAACTATTGGTTAAACATTTATTTCGGGCCTTTAAACTAAATTACATACGATACTAACACGGTTTTTAATTTCACCTAATAATGTAGAAAGGCTCGGATAACCAATAACGAGTATAAACAAATCCTAATAAAAGTTTAATAAGGTATTGAAAAGTGTGAAAGATACTACGAACCATCAAAAAAAGCTTATACGGTGTTATTGAAGGAATTAAGGGGTATTAGATTCAAGGCCTTTATCTTTTAAATGACGTTTAACGCCATAAATAACACTTTTGACCCAAGTAAACTTATCCCTAGGTTCTTTATCTTTAATATCTACCCGAAGATCTATATAAACTCTGACATATTATTATCCACAGTATAAAGGGCCAATGTTATAATTGAGGCCACAGCGGTATTACTTTTTTTACGAGTAAAAAAGATACATCTAAAGAATTAGTTATAAGGAATAGTCCACGTAAAACTGACATTTGAGATTTACCATTACTATTTAAAGTTTTGGTTTAAAAAACGAAGAATGGATAAACTAGCCCTTAAAAAATTAACAGGTTAAAAGGATACGACATATTTGTTAACTTATTATACGGGACGAGTTAGTTCTATTAGAAGATAATATACGAATATAATAAAAAGGTAAAAAAAACCGACCTAAAATCGTAAGACGAATAAAACCGCCTATAAAACATTACCTTGGATGGCGAATTTAAGCCGAACCTAGTCATAACTTTACCACTAAAACGTAAATCCAATACAACTATATTCAATGAAAACGACCCATTTATACTAACCTCGCCAAAACCTCGTCGCCAAGGGCGCTCTTTCGGCTTAAAACCAAATAACGCCTTAAAAACTTTGCCACCAACTCTTTTATCACGTAAAAGGAAATATCAAATCGCGAGTTTAACTTAAAGTTTCGCTAAGAGGGTATTCTTACCACCCTAGATACTCTATTAATATAGTTTACCTAAACGGAAATCGTAACTCTAATCGATTTAAACGTATTTTATCTTAAACGTTTCTACCTTACTATTTTCAGCGCTTAAAAAATCTTTTTAACCAGAATCGTTTACAAAGTTAAGGATAAAACCGAAAAACCTTATGAAAAAACCTGCTTTATCGTTAAAGGGTATAACAATAAAGGTAGAAAGAATATTACGAAAAAATTACTCACGTTATAATGAGCTAATTATCATTTGATTCTTATATTAGCGGCCTCCCTTAACATACTATATGTCCCATATATCGAGTATCTAAACATAACGTAGGCATATACCCAATTTAGAAGGCGACTTAAACAACGTATTTATGTCGGGATAACTAAAGACTTAAGATAAAATCACCTGCCTAAAACGATTTTACGTATTTTGAACTCACTTTAAGACTTAGCTCAAGCTGGTATTTACTAGTATGATTCCTACCAAAGGTATTATAAGGAACGGATCGAAATAACCAACTTTATCTTCGACCTATACCTATTAGTATTGACAACCTGTTCGAAAAACTTTACGCTGATAAATATGAAAAAGGATGATATATTAATGTTATATAATATCTCGTTTTTCGCCTTGAAAAAGGAAACTTCTCAAAGCCTGCCTAAAAGCAAAACCTTAGACGTATTTGACGGAAAACCACGTACTCGATTTTAATAACGCCACTATTACTCTCCGGAACAGAACCATGAGCCTTACGCAAAAGGGGAAACTAGATAAATTTACCTTTATCATTTTAAATAATGTAAAACGAGCTGATGAGTACAAGTTTCAGCATGTATATGGTGCTTGGGTTACCTTTATAATATAACCAAAGACAACATTGAACCTCTTTATCACTGTATAATACAAAACCGATCCGACGAACGATATATATAAAATTTTGAACAAACATCTCTCGTAACGAATATATAATGCAAAACGTAACTCACGATTGATATTAATAAATATATGTATTACAAAGCTATTTGGTTTTAATAACGGTTTTTTCATTAATAATAACGACTACAATTTACGAATCGGTTTCGTTTTAATCCTCGCTAACGAATCATCGGCCTGAAAGGGCTTTACGATTCGAGGAAATATCATTTATTTAAACTTTACTAAGTTTAAAAGGGTTACGTTGAGCGTCCAAGCTTCCAAGATTTATAACATAGTTAAAGGCTTAGATTTAGGCATTAATATAACGATAATAGACTGGATAATTATTTTTAACCTTAGTTTACGCGTTATCCCTTTCATTATGTATATTAACGCCTTTTTATTTTCTAGGTGCCTTGTTAAACTACGTATTACGAACGAAAAACGTTTAATAATCTATATTATAGCTTTACGCGAGTTATATAAACGCTATAATATCGAAAAAACAAGGTAAGTCGATGGGAAATCCAACTTAATAGATACGATAACTAAGGCTATGCTGAAGGGAGCACTAAAAACACTTATATCAATAAGTACACTATTTATTCGGGTTATTGAAAAGGTTTTATAACCCTAATAATCTATCTAACCACTCTTTTACCAATTTGGATCGGCCCGTTTTATACTATTTATACCGATTTATGGTTTTCTCTTTATTTAGCCTAACTATTCGCTCCGATCAACGATTTTGTATCTATTTAATCTTACTATTCTATGCCGCTCCCTTGATTTTAACATTATTTGTTTTAAAAGCCTTAACCGATGAAATTTCATATTCATTTCTTTCTTTTTAATTTTACTATTCGTATCGAAACTGATTTTACCTTTATTTACGTCTATAATATTACACCGATTCTACGTAATACACTATAACCGGGCACGCCGGCCTAGTTGAAGGGGCATCTATCGATTACTAAAGGGAAAGGGCGATGCTGTCGTATCCCCACCATCCTCTCCATCACTCTCCCTCTTTATGCTAACGCCACCGCCATTACCACCATCGACGTTATCAGCGTCAGTAAGGATATGACTTTATACCTTATTAGTTATACTCTTAGGCAAAGGTATAGGAGAGGAATCACCTTCTTTATGACGGTGTACGATAACGCCGTTAAACTCACCTACGTAATACATACTGAGGCTCCATTTCTAAGCAACGACGGTGGCTATTATCTCCTTGGTTCGCCGGTTAGAATTTATTAATAAATTAATATCTGTTTAATTCGTGGTTTTCCGGCCGCGAATGTTTTCGAATCGCCCTGAACGCTATAATTTAACCAAAAAAGGTTTTTAGGGTTCGGCTCAAATTTACTAAAAAGCTAGTAAGCGCGTAATACAACTTCAGCCTATAGCCCTAAAATCACAGAAATAAAGGCGTACGAGTTGCCGGTGCGTTTGTAACAGTAATAATGGGTCAAACGATTCCTGATTTCATAATAATCGTTAATGAACTTGCCTATAGCCGCGAACGTAACATACAACACATGAAATATATCTATTAGCGGCCTTGGGTTACGGATACAAGTGCGTTTTTTTAACGCTTTACGCGTCAAAAAGGCTTTGTGACATACCCTAACGATACGAAACTCAAGGCGTTAGAGTAAATTCGCTTCGTACTTTTCATCTAAAACGTAAAAATTAAAGTTAAAAATATGTAATCGGGTGGATTTGAGGAATAAAAACTTTGACGAAATTATGCCAAGCTACGTTTACGGTATAAGGGGGGCCATACGGGTAATAGAATCTTTACCCATAAGGAAAGGGTAAGGTTTATAACCTTAAAAGCCCCCCTTTTCTCCCTCGATCTGAAAAAAGTAAAGAAAGAGGAAGGGGAGAAGAAGGTCGAGGCGGTAATAGCGGAAAGGGGCGAGGCGAAGGCAGCGGTAAGGTTGAGCGACGTAACGACGGTGAGACTGAGCGGCGTAACAGAGATAGCGGCGGAACTTAGAGGCGTAACGGCGAACGAGGTGATAGGGGTAGGCGGTGTAACGGTGATAAAAGAGATGACGCCCAACGAAAGCGGGCTACTACTATTAGTAGTGGTAGTAAAGGTAGCAACGGCAATAACAGCGATAACGGCGGTAGCGGCGGCGGCATGCCACCGTTTGTACGTCAGACTGCGCTTTATGATTCGGTTTTTACGAGTTATCTGGTTAGACAAAAGATTAGTAATAAGTGTTAGTTAAGTAACCTACCTATTAAAATAGTTTGTTGTAGTTAAAGAGAACAAAGGTAATGTGGAAATTCGGCTTAGTTTATTTAATAGAGACAAAGGTTAAATTAAAATAACGATTTACATTTATTTAGAATATGCGCCCTCAAAAGAAAAAGGAAAAAGGTTTCGTTTCAACCGATAACGATATATGTTTTTATATTAATCCAATACGTAATTACGTAATTACTTCTACATTATTACCGCTATATAATTACCCCTATTAGGAATCTCGAAAGATGCTATTACTAATTAGGCCCGAATTACAAATACCGCCTCAGCTAATCTTTGCTAATCTTAGCTGAACTTATAACACTACCCCAACCAAAATTTATGAATACCAGTCAAACTTACTAACTTAAACCTTTTGTAATTAATATAACAACAATACTATTACTACAAAACCTACTAATTTAGACCTTTACAACCACAACTATACTATCACTACTAATCTATAAGTACCAAGTATTTAAAGGGGAAAAAGAAAAGATTACCTATATGAATATTACTATATATCCTTATAAATAGTATATATAAGACGAGTAACAGTGTACCATATTACAAGGTAAACTCCTATAAATTACATGATAACGTATTATACTATAGACCACACTTTTATAAGATGCAAAGTACTTTATACATGGATCGGTCTGTAATAACTATTACGGACTTGACGGTAATGTATGAATCGGTCTAGAATCTCTATTCCATATCGAACGGTAATATATGGAGCGGTCTAAAGTAGTACGTTCCGGTTGAGGGTTTATAAACCCTCACCTGTGACGTAGACCTCTAGATGCTCCTTTGAATCATCATCTTCTATACTACAATACCAATCATTTTGATTACTCTTTAAAGACCTTAGTTCACGTGAACCTTATAGGCTTGAGATCTTACCAACAGAAATACATTGTTTTTCAAAACCCATAAAACATTGTATATTTTTACATATATTAACCGTTATACCTAATAAGTTTCGTATTGAATTATGAAGGCGTCTCTATTGGTAACCGTTTTGTCTTCTGTTTCCAGGAATCCTTCTTTCATATTGATCATTCCTATTGCCATTTTTAAGGCTTTTACATTACTTATATCCGAGGTATATTTTCAATCAGCAATCCAAAACATAATAAATTCTTTTGACGAGGTTCGATTTAGTGATTTGCGAGACTTTATTTTTAGCTTTGTCGGATTCAAAAGCATACTCTAAACTTGCCTATTAACGAATCAAAGTTTTAAATAATGATCTAAAGCTCTTATACACAGTTTCCAAATCCTTTTCTGTTTCAAAAAATATAAGGTTAAAGTCTAGGTTTCTATAGCATACTTATGTTACTACTTAGAGCAATAGTTTATAGTTTTTATATTATAAACTAAATATCGTTTAATATTTTAGAAACTTCACTAATAGGATAGTAGACACCTTTTATAAAGTATGATCAGTATCTTCACAATAGTTTCTAATGGATTTCCAAATGATACCTACCCAATACCTATCGTAAAGTTCATAATTCATTTCTGTATCGAAGTATATTCTTGGACGACTATAATATTCCGGAAATATTGTTTTTACGTTATTTAGTACGTATGAAACTCTTTATCTTACCAAATTTTTATATTTTATGAAATTATATAAAATTGAAAAAGTTTAATCTTTAGTTTTTTATAAGTATTTAACATTACACGGATTTCATTATCGACAATATTGTAAGGTTTATGAATGTAGTTCTAGTCTTCATCCTATAGCGTGGTAAAGTTCGTAAACTTTATGGGATTATTTTTATTTTTAGGGAATTGGTGTGGTAAGAGGTCGCGATTAAGATTGTAGTTTGTGGGTATTAGGCTGTAAAGCTCGTATGATCGTTTGGCACCGCTTATATTACCTTAAGAAACTATAGATATTACTATATACTCCTTCAGTTAGTATACAAGTCAAGTGGCAATACATTATATTGCAAGGTACATTCCTACACGGTACACGATAATGTATAACGCTGCAGGCTGCACTATTGTAAGGTGCAAAGTGCATTATGCGTGGTGTGGTCTAGAAAGGGTATTCTGGAATGCATGAAAAAAAAAGTTACAGTCCTGATGAGAGGTTTATAACCTCACATCCGTGGCATGCACTCTCTTAGTACATCTTTCGAACTAATATATCTATATTTACTACAATATTAATTTACGATTACTCTTCATTTATATTTAAGTGAATAGAAACCTTACCGATACTAATAAGTAGCTGACTAGGTTGATTATAAAAAGCCAAGGGAAAAAAAGATAAACAGAAGTTAAATACCTTGAACAGGATGTTATAACGGTCTTAACCACTTGTATTTTACTATCACTCCTTATAAAAACTATACAGAAATATGGAATTACGCGGGAATGTTGTTAAGACTCAAAATATAATAAGACTATAAAATCCAAAATGACTTTAAAAAGAACCACTTTAATACAATATTATTAATTAATTATTGTTTTATTTATTAAATTCCCAGTTAAGTTAACCGTTCACTTGTTCTAACACTTTAATTATACTCAGTTACTTTGTAAAAAGCGGTTCATTATTTAATATTTTATATAGGTCAAAACCACCAAGTTTTGGAACGCTTCATCAGGACGTATCCGATCTCAATATAGCATCAAAACCGTTTACGAAAACTAAGAGCGGTTATAGATATAACATCAACGTTGTACGCGAAACTGAAAAGCAGTTACGAATACAACACTTAAACTGCTTACAATTACCATGATCGGCCGCAATACGATAATATAGACCGCTTACCAAAACGCAAACCAAGCCTTATACACTAGATTATACATTACATCTTATACCTTCCTATACCTACACTTTCTTTTCTTTTTTATATTACATTTGCGCCATCCACCTCCTTATATTTGTCTTATATCATCTATTTTAGGTTTATCACTTACGGCGTTTCAGTTCTCCTAGTTGCTTAGCTAGTATAGCGTTAGTAAACATTAACAAAATTATTTTTGAACGCTGAACCAAGTTGTAATTACGCTAGATTAAGGTATTATTTGAAATTCATTTATGTTAGTAAGTCCGAGACACCTTACGTTCTTTGTTATTACGTATTTGTACGCTTTAATTTCAACCCTAAACGTACGTGAATCCCAGCTAGGACGTAAAACAAATAATTTGCGCCTCTCTAATACCACGAGTACGTATAAAAGTCACCCATACACAAATACACGATAGCCAAACTAATGAAGGGGTGGAAAAAGTTACCGAATATATAAAGTACCTTTTTACATATACGTCGTTTCGTAACAGTATTCTAAACCATTTAAACCTCAATTTATAAAATCACAAAATCGAGGTATTAATAAATGATTTAAACCCTTATTCAGTAAATACATATGTCATTACCATAATTTTTAATTATTATAATAGTGAAGTTAATGGACTCAATTTATTTAACGATTTTAAAGACGATTTTGCGGATCAAACTCCGAATATATAGCGTATAACTGATGGTATAATTTCAAAAATACTACGAAAATATTTGAAAAATAAAGGTATTAATACAACTGGTAGAAATAATAGCTGAATTGCAAACTCCCTGTTATCAACATCCCGGCTTATATTAATTCCAAAATAGATAGATGATCAAGTGATAGAAGTAAAGTTCTTAAAAGATCATTGGTTACAGAAAATTTCAAAACACCTACTTGAAATAACGGACCGAGAACTAGAAAAGTCTTCGTAAATGAAGAAGAGGCGCTTAGCGAGGCTGAACGCCTACCACGAAGTGGAGAAGAGGTTAGAGAAATTGATAGAAGAAGAGAAAATACCGTAACAGTTATTTAAAATGAGGGTTGAATAAGAACCCTCCTTGAAGCATAATTATGAATATAAACCAATATTAAACTATACCTTTGAATACCGTTAACAGCTAACTTAGCTACAAAAAAAAGCAACCCCAATAAAAAAAACGCCCCGATTTAAAATAATAAACGGTGTAAAACCCTAATACGTACCTTACGAATTAATTCCTATTAACCACTACCTTCCCTGTAAATTTCTACTACATCGCTTTTACACTAATAGAAGCGATTTTAAAAAGTTTACCAACTTCGTTAAACTTTAAAATAAGGAAGAAAACTACAACGACAAACCTTACTATATACTCAACAACAAAATAGGTATAATAATTAATACATATAAAAAACTAAATATCAAACCGTCCCAATTTCACGTTATTTAACGCTATAGACTATTGAAATAAGCTAAAAATTGATATATATACAACTTTACATATGTTGATATATTTGCGAAGTATTATAGTTGCCTGAAATCATAAATCGATATAAAAATGAAATACGAACTCTACGATAGAAATGAAACTAACATAATTTGGGACTTCATTAAAATGAAATAAAAAAAATCCAATAAAAACCTATAAAATATACTTACCGCTTTATTGGTAAAGTTCCAAAAGTGCTAATCGCCTTTAAACCAAAATATAAAGGTAACAAACTATTTATCTAAGTACTAACCAAAATATACTGCAGTAATCTAAATTTCGACTTTATTCTATTTAAATTTGGAAAAGACTTAAAACCCTTTTATATTAGTTTCGAAATATCGTTTATAACCTTTTCACGCCAATAAACGAGCCCAAAATGAGTATTTAAAACCGGAAAAAACAAAAGAGAAAGTAAAATTACTAAAATAAACCTCGCCAAAACTATCTACCACGTTTTAGATCGAAAATCTAAGGTATACTAAAAATGAAGAAAACGCCTAAAATATAGTTATTGAGGAAAGAGGTGCCAGGTAGAAAGCCCTAGCAATAAAAGGTGGGGACGATCATACAGTAATAGTAAAAACGCACAGCGGCTATAGTAATACCTACAAAAAAGTATACTGAGCCCTATAGGCTTATAAAGGAGTTGTATTATATACGGGAAAATCGGTTATTAGTTTACTAACCACTCCATTTACAAGTAAATTCGGATCAAATGACAATCTTAGGCCGATTATATATTTAACGATTGGATGAAAGCTATTTTTATAATATACGTAACCGATTTCGAAGGCATTAACAATACATTCAATGCATACCTTTACAAATATAACTCCGGAAATGACTACTTTAAAGGTAATAATATTTACTTAATAGCTTAAAACAATAAGACAACCCAACGCATCTTTATAAACCTATAAAACATATTCTTCCTATATACTACAAGCCTCAATTACGTAAATAGAGTTTTAAACACCTATACAATATTAAAATTTACGCTATTAAAAACATACGATAATAGATTTTAGGGTATTATACTTCATACTGGCGCGACCGAAATCTTAAAGGCCGGAAAACAATAATTCAACGCGCGTATAATAAAATTTCCGAAGTTTTAATTAGATCTAATGAAGAAATACCAAAAATTTTATTTCGTAAAAGTAAAACATCGTCGCTAAGGACGATCGTTACAAATACGCGATTCGAACCGGTTAAATTTTATTTAATTGATTTCAAAACGCTATTTCTACTTTTATTAGTCAATGTAAACAAACTTGTAATTAGGTTATAAAATACGACTAATTAACTCATTCGAACCTCTGATAGTGTATCCGTATCGCTCTAGCTTAAATTCGATTACTTGTTGCTTTTACTCAAAATTCCCATAATTGAAACTATATACTTTGTGCAACCGAAATTACCAATATTACACCGCTTATTCGGATACCCGGATACAAAACGCCTTTCATGACTACTTTATGCCGTAGGACATACATATATAGGAAATGAAGTACTTAAAGCCATTGAAAAGATTTGCCATAAATGCTAACTACACTTATAATCCTTACAGCAGTTTAAGTTACGCTTTTCAAACGACGTAAACTTCTATTACGAGATAATTATTATAATT
The DNA here is from genome assembly GCA_038502455.1 of Anisogramma anomala. Classification (NCBI taxonomy): domain Eukaryota; kingdom Fungi; phylum Ascomycota; class Sordariomycetes; order Diaporthales; family Gnomoniaceae; genus Anisogramma; species Anisogramma anomala. The sequence continues at coordinate 11,801,616 of JASMMZ010000006.1, read as the reverse complement.
ATCCATTTGAATAGCTACTTGTTACTTTACGCCATCAAAACGGTTGTACCATTTTAAGCCGCTAAGTTTATACGAAGTATTTCCGTTACAAATTGCTAAGACGCCTTCGTTCACTATTAATTAAACATTTATTTAGAGACTCCAAACTCAATAACCTACGACGCTAATACGGTCTTTGGCTCTATGAATTGATATATCAGGGTGAAGATCACAGATAAAAATTACAAAAAAATGATAATGAAAGCATTATGAAATATCAATAAATATAAACAGTATTATAAACCGCTTAAAGAGGCATATACAGTGTTATAAAGAAGGCTAAAGGATAATAATTCCAAGAAATTAATCTTAAAAATAGTTGTTAACGCTGTTATCAACACTTTCAGTCTAAATGGGCTCATCCCTAAACTCCTTATTTTGAATACTTACCTAAGGATTTATACAGACCTTACACTATTGTTAAATACAATTTAAAAGGCGAATACTTAAGCGAAAGCCATGGTAATGTTATATTCTCTACGGGCAAAAGAAGACGTCTACAAAACACGAGCTATAAAAAATAATATATATTAGACTAATGTTCTAAACCTACTATTATAATCAGAGATCCTAATTTGAAAAACCAAAACCAGAAAAATTATCCGTTAAAATATTAACGGGTTTTAAGGTAATTATGTATTTGTTAATCTTTTAAACGTTTTAAATCAGTTTCATTAAATAATAGTACGAAAGAACAAAAAAGATATAATAAAAGCGGCCCAAAACTGCAATCCGACCAAAACTACTGACGAAAGACCCTTTTAAACGGAAAATTCAAAACGCTCCCAGTTCCGACCTACCCTTCGGATCACACTTCCAACTTGCTTTTATCCAATGAAAACGACCCATTTATACTAACTCCACTAATACTTAGTTATTAAAGCTGTCTTTTTAGTTTAAAAACTTAAAAACACCCTGGTGCCTTCACCATAAATTCTACTATCGCTGGGAAAAAGATTACTAACCGCAAACTAAACCTAAATTTCTACCATGACGGCTTTATCACTACTCTGGACACCCTATCCGAATGATTTACCCAAATAAAAGTTTCTGCATTAATGGATTAAGGCGTTTTTCGCTCTAAAAAAATTGGACCTGGCCATTTATAACACCCACATAATTTTCATTATTTGTCTATTATACGTAATTCAAGACAAAACCTGAAAACTATAAGAAAAAACCATACCTAATTATAAAAGTCTGTAATAATAACGGCAAAAGAAATTTTAAGAATCTAGTCACTTATTTTATAAAAAGTTAACCAAAGTTTAATTTACACACTTATAACCTACTTCAAAACCTTTTATAAGATATAGATTAAAGTCTTTGATATTATAGAAATTTATAGGTAATTTAAGGAACGGTTTGAACGAAGTATTTACGCTGATATACCTCTAAATCTTAAAAAAATACTACCTACTCAAGACGATTTTACGTATTATAAAACCGTTTTATGGTTGATCTAAAGCTGTTATATACAAGTATAATACATATTAAAAGTATTATAATAAACAGCTCGAGATAACCAATTTAATTTCAACCTATACCTATTAATCTTAATAGCCCGCTTTACCGGTTTTATATTTACGGGTATATAAACAGAAGACATATTAACGTTATGTAATATGTTATTTTCCGCATTTGAATAGAGGAAACTTTTATCGGTAAGCCTAAAGGCAAAACTTAAAACTTACCCAGCGGAAAACCACATAATAAACTTTAATAACATTACCATTACTTTTCAAAACAGTGTTTTAAACCTTGTAAAAAAAGGAAAATTATATAAAGTCTCTCTTATCGTTTTGAATAGCGTGAAACAGGCCGAGGAATACAAATACTGACGCGTAGGTAGCGTTTATTTTACTTTAATAACCTAACTAAAAACGGCATTTAATCTTTCAGTCGCCGCGTAATACCAAATCGCCTAATTGAACAATATATGTAAAACGTTGAACAAAAGTTTCATATAATAAATATACAATTTAAAACGCGATTTACAATTTATAACATTGGAAATACGTATTACAAAGTTATTTGTTTTTACTAACGGCTTCTTTACTAATAATAACAACTATAATTCGTAAATAAACTTCGTTTTAATTTTCTATCAGTAAGGTTTCTGCCTATTTAATACGAAGTAAAAATAGTAGAAAAGTATTCGTGAGATTGGTATTGTGGTAAAAGATAAATAAGTTGAAAAGAGGCATTCCAGAAAGTGCTCGCTACGGATGGGAGGTTATAAATCTAATCAAGGCAGTGGCCCTTTTTTTTTTGCGCTTTGGAATACCCATTCCAGACCACTCCAAGCATCATACATTTTGCGCCTTGCAAGAGTACAGCCTGTAGCGTAATACGTTATCGTATAATTTGTAAGAGTATTCCTTATAATATAGTACACTGCTACTTGGCTTATATATACCAGTTATAGGGTATATAGTTATATTCGTATAGGTAATTTTTTTCCCCCTTATATTCTGTACCTATAGCCTAGTAGTTATAGTGTAGTTGTAATGGTTTTATAGGCGTAGCCTTGTAATGATAATATGGTTGAAGTAACAATTGCAAAAGTCTAAACAAATAGTTTCTGTAGTGATAGTATAGTTGCGGTACCGATTGTAAAGGTTTGAATTAATAATTACTAACCACGGTAGAATATAGAGGTTTGAAATAATATTTCCTGGCTGCGGTGGTAATTTTAGTAAAAGCCTGATTAGTGAAATTAATCAGTAAATATATAGTTTTTAAAAGTATCTTTTACCATTCCCGATAAGGTGTAATTACGTGGGCGCTACAGGGGTAATTACATAGGAGTGATTAAGTGGGGGTGATTATACTATTATATATTTTAAATTGTTATAAAAAATATATCGTTATCGGTCTAAATGAAACTTATTGTTTTCCCTTTAAAGACCTACAATTATTCTTGATACAAATCTCCTACCTAATTTAATTTAACCTTCATTCTAATTAACTAATTTAAATCGATTGAATAGTTACGTTACTTAACTAATACCTATATACTTACCATACTCTTAAATAGATTCCGCGTAAATCTAGGTTTGCTAGTCGTTGTTTGATATGCACGCACCACCATACCGCTACTACCGCCATCGCTACCGCCACTTACAATACTACCTCTACTACCAAAAACATCTATCCGTCCTCAGACATAATATCCTTAATAGTTGCCTCCCCCCCAGCCTCCTTATACCCCGCTGTCGTTGCCTCCTTGGCCTCCTCCCCTTCCGTCACTGCCGCCTCCCCAACCTCTTTTTTCTTCGCTTCCGCCGCCTCCCCTTTAGATTCCTTTTCCTTCGCCACCGCCACCCTTTTTCCTACCCCGTTGCCTTCTGTTGTCGCCTTATTAGCCTCATTAGCTTTCGCTGTTACCGCCACCCTGTTTCCCGCCACCGTTACCTCGCCTTCGGCTTTACCTACCGCCGCTCCCACTCCTCCTTCTCTATTTTCCCCTTCCCCCTTTTCCTTACGCTCTTAAAGGGAGAAGCTGAGGGGTTTTAAGGTTATAAACCTTACCTTTTTCCCGCGAGTAAAAGCCCCCTTATCCATAAAGCCTTCTCGGTGCCGCAAACGCAACCTAACAAAGCTCATTTACGATTTGAATTTCCTAAATTCACCCGTATATTCGCTTTTAATATATCTATAAATAAGGAGTAGGAGACAGACTTATTCCGCCGCCTAAAGCTCTGTAACGATAAGATACACCGCGAGACCTCTTTGATACGTAAAACGTTAAAGCGGTATACCCGGTTCCGTAGCCCCAGGCTATTAAGAAATACGCCTTACGTACTGTATGTCGCGTCCACGGCCGCGGGTAAGTCCATTGGCGATTGTTATTAAAACAAGGGTCGTTCGGCCCACTGCTATTGTTACAAGCGAACTAACAACAAATACGCCCCCATTTTGTTAGTTTTAAGGCCGTAAGCCAAAACCATATTACGCGCCCGCCGGTTTTAAGGTACTTTTCAACCGATTTTCAAAAACTTCCTTGATTAAAAACTTAATCTTCGGGGCACTCTGAAAACTAACTGCGGTTATAAATAATAATAATAAACCAATACTAATTAGTAACAGGCGCAAATTATTGGATTGAAAAGTTGGTAACTGCTATTATTACCTGGAAATGAGGCTTACATATATACTACGTAGGCGAGTTTAACAACGTTATTATGCATTGTTATAGAGAGGGTAAAAAAACCTTTACGTCTTTACCAAAAATTATACAACCTAAGATGTATGGCTACATCCTCACTAATGCCGATGACGTCGATAGCGGTAATAGCAGTAACTTCAACACAAAGGGAGATGGCAGTGGAAAGGTTACTGGGAACGTGACAGTATCGCCTTTTTCCTCTCTTTTAGACAGTAATTAGCTTCTCTTTTTGGCTGGTCCAGCGCGCTCAGCTGTATTAATATCATTACTTTCCTTAAAATCATTTATAAAGGAAAAATATAATTTGAAATGTATAAAATGAATACAGGGAATAATTTAACTCCCTTACAATATTGTAAATTAAAATAAAAAGGTAAAATAAGAAAATACCTAATCAATTCAAAGTATGTAAGGTAAAGTATAATAGTATATTAGGCGTAGCGCAAAATGGTTTATTCAAATTAAACAAAGAATGGGAAATTCTATAAGTTCGAGGCGTATAAAGAAAAATGAATAGAATTTTGAGAGTGACATAAAATAGTAGGGTTAAATAAAGGCAAATTCGTAAGGCCGTTATAGATAAAACTTACATACCGTGACCAATTGGGGAATGGCGTAGATAAAGGATTTCAACCATCTCTAAATCGGCGAAAGTAGTGTAATATCTAATTAGTGTCATAAAACCTTTTCAATAACCTTAATGAATAGTACACTCATCGATCAGGGTATTTTTAATATACCGTTCGGTGTAACTTTAATTATGAAATTTATGGATTAGATTTTTCGTCGATTTAAATTATTTAGTCTATTTTACAGCGTCTATATAGTTCGCTGAAAGCTATAATATCAATCACTCAACGTTTTTTGTTCGTAATAGCTAATTTAATGAAACACTTATAAGGCAAAAAAAAAATTAAAAATGAGTATATATAATAAAAGGCATAGGGTGTAAATTAAAGTTGGAAATATTTATCCAGATTATTATTACTGTAATAATACCCAAATCGAAACTTCTCATTTTACTATAGATTTCCGAGGTGATAACGTTTCGTATAACTCGCTTACATTAAATAAAACTTTATTGAATAATACTTTTATGAAACGTGAATCTATTTCGGATTGGCATTTCATTGCTGAAAACGAAAATAAATTTTTTTTACAAATTAAAGTCGTTATCATTAACGAAAATACGTTAGTAAAAACAAACAGCTTCATAATACGTATATATAGTAATACAAATTGTAAACCGCGCTTTAAAGTTTTTTTTTTTACCAAAGGTATTCGTTAAACACTTGATATATATTGTTTAACTAGGAGGTTTGGCATTAAATTACGATCGAAAAGTCAAATGCCGTTTCTGACTATATTACAAAAACAACTTAACCACCATATATGCATCGATATCTGTATTCTTCGACCCGTTTTACACTATTCAAAATGACTAGGGCAACTTTATCTAACTATCTCTTTTACATAACACCTAAAACTCCGTTCTGAAAAGTAATAGTAATGTTATTAAAGTTAATTATATGGTCTTTCGTCAGTTAACTCTTTGGTTTTGCCTTTAAACCAACCTTTAAAAGTTTAGTCTCTTTAAATACAGCAAGCGAAGCGTTATTTAACGTTGATATATCGTCCGTTTATATACCTACTAATATAAATCCTTCCGAATAGATTATTAATACCCACAAATACTGGTCGAAAATTAAGTTAATTATCCCGAGCCATTCCTTATAATACCTTTGGTAAATATTATACTAGTAAATCTTAGCTTTAGCTAAGCCGTCAAGCGATTGCATAGTACAGAAAATCGTTTTCCATAGGTAGTGTTTCCTGGAATATATAGACATATCAGCTTAAATACGTCGTTTAAGTCGCTCCTTGAACTGTGTATTAACCTATATTATATTAAGGAATTCGATATTTGGTTATACGATATACTAAGGGAGGTTACGACCCAAAAAATCAAGCGGTGGCCAAACCATTATAAAATGAACGATTATATTATAATATCCTTCTTACAATTTTCATGATAACCTTTAATAATTAAGCTGGTCTTTTTATAAGGTTTTCCAGTTTAATCCTTGATTTCATAAACGAGTCGAGTGGAAAAAATTATGTAGGCGTCTTTAATTGTTAATTCGAACCGTTTAAAGTAGAATACACTCTGGTCGATCAGAGCAAAAATTTCTATTTGGGTAAATTATTCAAACTGGGTACTTGGATCCATAATAATGCCATCATGGTGGAGTTTCAGACTAAACTCCCGGTTTGCCATTTCTTTTTGAGTAATAAAGGAGCTTACAGCAAAGGTCTTAGGGTGTTTTTTAATCTTTGAGCTAAAGGTGCGGCTCCGGCGACGAAATGCTGGTGGGGTTAATATAGGTAGGCTATTTTCGTTTGGTGGCACCGTGCTGGATACGTAATTCAGGGGGTATTATAAAATTTGGAAAGGTTTGGATTCGTTTTTTAAGGAGTGTTTTGTTAGCGGATTCATTCGAATTTAAATTTTAGGCCGCTCCTTTTATTTCTCTTTTATACTCTTATACCATTATCTGGCGAAACGAATTAGTATCTTTTAGCAAATATATAAGCATATTATATCCTTTAAAGCCATCAATCTTTTAAAGGCCAGTTTATACCCCCTTAGTTCTCCAAACTAAGACTTTAAATTTTAACGGTAAATCCAAAACGCCCATTTCGTGTAGGCTATTCCTTGTGGCAAACTTCTTAGACATATAATTTTTAGCACGTAAAGAATTCAATAATGTTGTAGCCTTCGTTACAACATTAGCCTTTTATACTGTTGTTGGTAATAGTACAAAGTTTATATAAGTTCTTAAGTGAATAATAAAAATAAAGAGTGTAGGTATAAGCTCACTCATGCCGAAAGTATTATTAACGAAGTTAGTCATTATCTAAAAATAGATTTATTGGAACTAATATCCATCCAATTTTTTAATAATATCGTGTATGCTTTTTTAAATAGCCTATAATACCGTTTAGATTTCCCAATATCATATAATACTTGTATAAGTATTTATTTTTATTTACTACTAATAATCCTAACTTGGGTACATTACTCCATAAATTCGAAGGTTATACCAGCATCGTAAGTAATCCAATTCGAAAGCCCTAAATAAACGTTCGACTAATAGTTAACTAAAGCGTTTGAATGATCTATAGCGGAAACGTTTTATATAAACTGAACAGTTTAAAATAATATTATAGCATCGATAGTATAAAGGACTAGTTGGTTGTTTAAATACATAATATTAATAATTACCTTGTAGTTAAAGTTTACATCATCTTAATAATGGAACTTAAACCGTCGTAAGGCTTATAAGTATAACTAACACTTATAACAAAACTTTTTAATAGCTTTAAGTACTTTTTTTCTTATATCAGTATAGATCACGACGTGAAACAGTTGTAAAAGGCGTTTTGTAACCGGGAATCTGAATCGGTAGTATAATATTCGTAATTTCAGCTAGACTGAATAAATAGCTTTAATTATACGTTTTTTAGCGAAAAACCACAGGTGGCCGAATTTAAACTAGATCGGTACGAATATATTATTCGAGGCGCGGATAAGCTGATTAGTCGAATTCCGAACCTTAATTCCGAACTTGTTTATATTATCTAATTTAAGAGGTAATAATATTTTAAAGTACATTACGTAAAACTTAACCGGTCCGAATCACGTATTCATAACAACCATTCTAAGTAAAGATGGTTTACTTTTATTGAATAAAATTTTTCGTTATTTTTATATTCGGTTTAGTTAAAATTTTGGAAAATTTGTTACTAACGCGTCGAATTATCGTTTTACGGCTGTTAAGATTTTAGTAATGCTGGTATTAGGCATAATTCCTTGAAACCGGTTGCTGTATTTATCTAAAAGTATAAATTGTAACGTTATAGAGGCTTTAAGCACTCTTTTTACGTAGTTTGGGTCTATAATATGTAAAAAAGAGGTATCCTAAAAACCTGTAAAAATGCGCTGGGTAGTTTTGTTATCTTAGGTTATTTAATCGGTATTATTACCTTTAAAGTCTTTTTCTCCGGAGATGTATTCGTAAGGATAGGTGTTATGTTTATTTTTTGCGTTTTCGTATTCATCTAATTATATCGTAAAATTAGTTCTTTATCAGTTCTGTAATATATAATTGGTCTAAAACTATCGTTTAATTCGAATTCATTTTTAAGTTAAGTGGTTAGTAAATTAGTCTCCAATCTTTCCACATACGATATAACGCTTTTGTAAACCCAGGGGACTCCCTATGCTTTTCTGCAGGTATTATTGTGGTCGCGGTACGTTTCGCCTATTTTCGAACGATCGTCCTTACCCCTTATTGCTAGGGTTTCCTTTTTAATACCTATACTTTAGGTATTTTATTTGCTTTAAATATACTTTAAATCTTCAATATAAAACGTGGTGAATAGTTTCGACAAAGTTTACCTTGATAATTTAGCCCTCGCCTACAATCTTATCAATCATAAATAATAATCCGAAGCTTGCTCATTAGCTTATAAAATTTTAGGCGATATTTTAAATCTTATATAAAAGGCTTTTAAATCCTTTTCAAACTTGAAAGGTATATAGTCGAAATCCAGGATTCCGCGAAATGTTTTTATTACTGTTTCAAAAAACAATTTATCACCTGTTTTATTCCAGTTTAAGGGTTACCTGAAATTTTCGAAACTTAGCTAATAAGGTGGTAAAAACCTCTTATGGGTTTTTAACGGAATTTTTGTATTAGCTCTTCCCGGATTTCTAAATTATATTAATTTAATACCTATCGTCAAGTTCGTAATTAATTTTTGTGTCGAAGGAGGATTTCAAGTGTTTATTACCTTTCGCAAATATTTTTACTTACGTAAAGTGGTATATACCATTTTTCTATTTACCCAAATGATAAACCAGGAAAAATGACATGAAATTAGGACGATTTTATATTTCATTTCCTATATATATTAAGTATAATACGCATTTTATTATGTAGTATAGCGTATAATTTGCCGTTATGATTTTATGATAACCTAAGAACCAACTGCAGACCATGGAACAGACCAGCGGCTTGAAGCTTGATGTCTAACACATCAAGCGGGGATATCTCCTATTTAACGACCCAGGGTTAGGGTTGGGACCGCAAGGACCAAAGAGCGGTCCAGTCGATACTACATCAGACCACAGGAAGCGACCAGCGACTTCAGCGGTCCAGTACTGAAGATGGTATGAAGGCCATAGGATATAAAAACACGGCCATCACCATATAGATAGTATTTCCTTCATATCTCTTCAGTTGTCAATCCAAGTATTTAGTCTATACAGCTAAATAGCCTAACAGCTAATAATCATTCTACAGCACGAATAAACATCTTCTTGATATTGCACCTCTGTTACCTCTGCTACCTTACTGTTAACATAAACCCCCTGACACCTTCTATTTACTCACGAGTATTTAGTGTGATCATTACAGATTTTCATCCTTATTCTAAAGCCTAACAAAGTTGGTAAGCTTTATAAAATCGTTTTTATTAGTAGAAAAGCGGTGTATTGAAAGGTTATGGTAAAGGTTGTAATTGGCTAGCATTGATCCGTAAGGTATGTATTAGCGTTTTACTTTAATCGTCATTTCGTGGAGCGGATTGTTTTTGGTATTTTAGTTGCTTTCGTTTTAACCGAACGGGGTGTTCATCGTACTTGAAAAGTCGTTTAGTATTAAATTTCACTTTATAATATATACTAGTATAAGGTGTTATAACCCAAGAACCAAATACAGGTCATGGAATAGGCCAGCGGTCCGCTGCGCTATAAGAAGCCTGATGTTCAACACATCAAGCCAGGGATCTCTCTTATGTAAGCACCCAGGGTTAGAGTTTGGACCGACAGGACCGCTTGCGATCCAGTCGATGACGTTGGGACCGAAGGAAGCGACATCGACTTCAGCGGTCCAGTACTGAAGACAGTATGAATGCACGGATATATAAAGACACAGTCATTACCACATAGATGGAATTTCCTTCATAGCTCTTCAGTTGTCAATCTAAGCATTCAGTCCATACACCTGAATAGCCTAACGGCTAGTGATCATTCTACAGCACGAACAAACATCTTTTTGATATTGCACTTTTGTTACCTCTGCTACCTTACTGCTAACATAAACCCCCTGATACCTTATATTTACTCACAGGTATTTAGTGTAATCATTACATAAGGGTATATTGTATTCGTGTGGTAAACAATAATTATAACCGTTTCTCGTTTTCTTTAAGGTTTGTATTTTTGATTTGAGGTGCAGGTACAGTATTAAGTCATCCCATACCTTATATTCATCATTTCATCCATATATCTTTTACTACCTTTTTTTTATATTCCGTTGGGTAACACTATTTATTAATTCTATTTGGTATACATTTTTATCCTTTTAGTCTAGTAAGTTAATAAGCCGTGCTGTTTCGAATAAGGCTTCTATAAGGCGGCCATTCCTACCCCCTAGGATATTAATATCTCTAATTTGTAATTGAATTCATAAGCTTTTAGTAATGAAGAGGTTTACTATTTACTACGTACCGAACTTTTAGCTTGAAAACCTTTTATAGAAATTATTTAATATATTAGTGTTATATGTTTTCTTTTTTTAATAACCAAAAATTACGGTTAAGATGTACGTATTTGCTATATATGGGTTTAATTAATTAACTGTTATATTGATGGTATTTTTTTCAAGGCTCATATCTATTTCGTATATTATAACCTTTCTCATTTCCATATACTCCACTAGAAGGTCGAAATAAACGTTAGCTTCCTCCGGTATTGTTGGTATTAAGGCTATAGCTATAAGTATCTTAGAGAGGTTGGGGATAATTATTCTTACGTATATTTATGATGTTGTAGCGGCGTAAGTTGGTAATTTTATACTGTAGTAAGATTAAAGTATGTTTAAAATTTAAAGTTTTAAGTAGTTCGTTTTATAAATGATACATATAAAAAAAATAAGATAAATAAAACGGTCTAGGTAAAGTTACTAATATTTTTTAGGGTTAATAAATTTTAAACGATTTGTGATGAAGACATAATTAAGGATTAATTAAATATTTAAAGTTAGTATTATCAACGTTGGGTAACGTTAAATTATCCAAGCGGCTAAGAAACCCTAAACTTCATAAAAACAAAACTTCAAATATATAAGGCGAATGTTAAAAATGGGAAAGATAAAGAGAAAATATGTATAAAGAGGTGTAATATGTGATCCAGTATATAGGTTTTTGTTCGTATTTGGTACGCGGTCTTAATTGTTGTGTCGTAGCCGCTTTTTCTAAAACTAACGGTTTGGTAGCTCCGTTTGTAGCCTCTTTTAGTTTCGTAAGCGATTTGAATACTGTATTCGTAACCGCTTTTATATTTCGTAAGTGGTTTGAATGTTGGGTTTAGATTAGATAGGCTTTAACAAAAGGTTGCGAAACTTGATAACTTCAACTTATATAGCTTTATACGTAATAAAACACTTTTTAAAAAAGAATTCCAGATACGTTAAAGCGCTAGATAAGGGTTAATAGTGGTGTAACGGGGCTTTTAGTAAAAAAAACGCTAAATAAGGGTTAATAATATTGTATTAAAGTTATCTTTTTCAAAGTTACTCGACTTTTACAATTTTTATATATATTCCGTGTAATTTTTGTAAAAACGTAGTTTTGAAATATTAATAGTTAGGAATATTTCAATATCCTGTTATAGCTATTTAACTTATATTTTTCTTTTTTTTTTCTTAAGCTATCTAGAGTTGACCGGGTCGGTTATTAATTAGTATTAGTCAAGATTTTACCTATTTCACGTGAAGTAAAACAAATAAAAAAAGTAATCGTTACATTAATATTATTAAAAAAGTTAAATTAGTCGAGAAAAAGCATTTCGGAGAGTGTATGCCAGGGATGGAAGGTTATGAAACTCTCATTCGAGTAGTAACTCTTTTGCCGTACGCTCTAGAATACATATTCCTAGACCGCTCCACGCATGATGTACTTTGAGTCTTGCAAGAGTGCAGCCTGCAGTGACACGTTATTGTGCACTCTGCATGGGGACACCTTGCAATACAGTGTACTACCACTTGACCTATATATACTAGCTATGAGGGTATATAATAATATCTACATTTTCGGCGATGAAATACTAGCTTGAAACGGCTTTACGCTTCATAAAAATATCATTTATTAAAACTTTACCACGTATAAGCGGATAACTAACAACTTCTCAGCCTTGAAAATTTATATAATGGTTAAAGGTTTTGGTTTGAAAATTATTATAACGATAATAGTCCAGATAATTATTTTTTAATTTAGTTTACTCCTAATCCATTTTATTATATATACTTATTCTTTTTCCCTTTATAAATATTGGGTAAATCTTAGTATTACGAATGATTAAAAAATCCATTTTATAGCTCTACACGAATTTTAAAAACGCTGGGAAATAGAAAAACGCGATAAATCGATGGAAATTTCAACCTAACGGACGTAATAACTAAAGCTACACCGAACGAAATGTTAAGAACACTAATATCGACAATTACACTATTTGTTCAAGTTATTAAAAAGGTTTTACAACCATAATGAGCTATTATATTACTTTTACTGGTTTCAAGTAGTCCGTTTTATACCATTCGTGCTACTCCTTGAATTATACTACGGTCCGCGAATTACACTTTTACCGGCACTACGAATTTACCTCCATATATATTTACCATTTCGCGTTGCTTCAAACATTCTATTACTCTTTATTCTACATGCCTCGAACCTACCGAATTTCTCATATTTTTCTTTTTTTCTATTGAAATCTACCATTTCGCGCCTCTTCCTATATACTATTACTCTTTATTCTACACACTTCGGCCCTACTAAGTATTTTACTATCTTCTTTTTTTCATTTAAATTTACGACATCGTACCTTTTTTAACATTTTATCCCTTTATATTTTATATGCTTTTCATCATATTTATCACTCGTATTACGATTATTTTTATAGAAGACGATAACATTACTGTATAACGTATTGCACTATAGCCGCGCGCACTAGCTCGACCGTAAAGAGCAGCTAATCATCATTAAAAACAAGTTGAAAAGACGAGGTCGTTGCGTCCCTACTATTCTCCCCATCGCTCCCCACCCCCCTTCTTTTATATTAACGCTACCACCATTACCGCTATCGACGTCACTATTGGTGTTAACGAGGAGGTGGCCCCGCGCCTTAGGCTGTATACAATTAAGTAAGGCTTTTGGGGGTCTTTACCTTCCTTACAGTGATACAAAATAATGCCGTCGAACTCACCTATATAATATATACACAAGCCCCGCTTTCAAACGATAATAGCGGCTACCGACTCTTTAATCCGATATTTAACAATTATTACTATTTATTATCGACTTATTTGAATTATTTATGACCGTAGTTATTTTTCGAAACGCCCTAAACATTTTTCATTTTAGAAAAAGGGATTTTATGAATCAGTTAAAACTTGTTATAAAGACATTAGACTTGTAATATGACCTTAACCTACAGCTTCAAAACCAATGAAATGGGGGCGTATTCGTTACTAATCTGATTGTAGTGGTAATAACATGCTGAACAACCCCCGATTTCATAATAATCGTTAATAAACTTACCCGTAGCCACGAATGCAGCAAAAGGCACGCAAAACGTATCCATTAGCAGCTCAAGACTACGAACCAGAACACGTTTCTTTAATGTTTTACCTATTAATAAGGCCTCAATATATACTTTAACAATATGGAGCTCGAGGCAACAAAACAGTTACGCCTCGTACTCTTTATTTGCAAACCCATTAAACGAAAATGAACGCGTGGATTTAGAGAATACAAATCGTAGAAAAACTCCATAAAATTACATTTACAACGCCAAAAAGTTTCCGTAGGTAAAAAGGTTTTTATTTATAGGGAAAGGATAGGATTTATAGCCTTAAAAGCCTTTCTGCTTCTCCCTTTGGAAGTTTGCGGGAAAGAGGGAGGAGAAAAGAAGAAAAACAGGGGTGGAGGTTTTGGCGACAAAGGCGGTAGAGGATGGCGAAGTCGAGGGGGACGCGATAGAGGCGGGGCTTAGCGAAGCCAAAGAGGAGGCGACGGTGGCGGGGTATGGCGAGGCCGTAGGAGAGGCGGCTATGGAAAAAATAATACTCGACGAGGGCTGGCTACTGGTAATAATGGTAGTATTAACGGTGGAAGCGGCGGCGGCGACGACGCGGCGACGCTAACGCGCTAAAAAGCGTCATACAGACCTATTTTTACAATTTTTTTGAAGACAAAGTTAATATATAGGATTTAGTCGAATAACCAACTCATCTAAGCAGTTTACATTGATTTATTAATATGAATATCGATTGAAATAAAAGTAAAAACTTATATTAACTTTCGGTATAAGCCTTTAAAAAGATTTTTTTTCACCTAAACCGATAATTATATATATATTGATACTAATCTAAAATATGTAACAGCATAATTACCTTTGCATAATTACCATTATAACACCTATATAATCACACACTTATCGGTAATAATAAAAGACGCTATTAATAACTATATAGCTACCGATTGATTACACTCACTAGGCCCTTATTACAATTATTACCGCGGCCAGAAATTACCGATTCAAACCTTTATATTTGATACCGCAACCATATTATCATTATAAAAGCTACTAATTCGAATCCCTACAATCTGTACCGCAATCACACTATCACTAAAACACTACGTATATGAACTCATTACAACTATACTGTTGCTATCAAACTATAGATACAGAATATAGAGAAGAAAGAAAAGATTACCTATATAAATATTACTATGGAGCCTTATAGCTAACATATATATCAAGTAGCAATGTACTATATTTTAAGGTACATTCCTACAGAGTACACGATAATGTATCACGCTGTAGGCTACACTTTTACAAGTTGTAAAGTATATCATACGTGGCGCGGCCTGGAAGGGGTATTTCGGAGTGTATAGTAAAAAGGTCACTGCCCGAATAAGAGGTTTATAACCTATCATCCATAGCGTGCACTCTCTGAATACCTCTTTCGAACTAATACATCTTTCTTTACTACAATATCAATCTTACGATTACTCTTCATTTACATTCATGTGAATAGAGATCTTACCAACGTAAACGCCGGTACTCTAATTTTGGTGCATTTACTATAGCTTCAAGGAGATCTAAATATATTTAAGAAGTAACTTAATCTTTATTCCTCTTTAAAAGTTTTTTATGAAAAGGGTTCGTGTTAGATTCAAGTGACAGATGCTCCTCATGGTCCTTTCTCCTTTTTTGAAATTTTTTTTCAACTCCTTTTATTCTTTGCGGGTTGCGGTTAACCTTTCGAAGCGTTTTCAACGTTAAATACATAAAGTGTTTTTGATTTTCTTTCGTATTTCTTTAATACTTTATTTTTATGTTCCGCCAAATAATTTCTTCTTCTAAGGACCACGTGTAATATTTCATTTTTCTCTCAATTTGGCATTTCGTCGAGTTGGGTTGTGACAAATAGTGTTTCTATAATGTGGTCGTTGCTGCTACCTAAGGCATTTATTTTTTCTCTTATAAGTTGTATTTGTAGTACTTTTGAAATCGAGTTGTATATCATATTATATTTTTCTAGCGTTGAGTTAGATAATTGTTTTCAGAAATCATCAAATATACCGAGCCCTTAGGCCTTTTATTTCTAATAGTAAAAGATCACGTTTATAAATATATATTTGCTACTTAAAGATTTGATTTTTTTCACCGGCACTTTAATGATATCATTATATATATTCAGGTCAATAAGCTGTAAAACATTTTTATCAGAACTTTATATATTGGAAAAAACGGTCTAAACTCATTTTAAGCTGTCGCATAAGAGGAAGTCTATTGTATATGGGCAGATAATATGAAATAAAAGATGTAATTGAATTTTTTGTGCGTTTGAAATATTATATTTTAAAGGGGGCTTGAAATGGAATGGTAAATAAAGGCTTAAAATACTTGCATAACATATAGGTATAATGCATTGAAATTGTTTAAATGATGTTTTTAACGTTTTTTAATTTCAATAAATTACAAATAAAGCGTAATCACAAATGAGTTTCTCTTTTTTAATTCTTTACTTAATATTTTAAAACTTTATATGTAAAAAGTATTGAGTAATGTACAGGTCGTAAATAATAATTCAAATAAGAGGAATAATTTAAGGTGAATGGAGGAAAAGATAGGTAAAAAAGTTGGGTATTTGAGATGGAACATTGGTGTGTAAGGGTTGAGGTTGTGTGTTGAACGCTTTGAATGTTATATCTAACGTTTGTAAAATATGTCGAAGCGCTTTAAAACATATTTTTAACTTTTGCCATGTATTTTTATAAACATTTCGAAACCTGCTTTTAAAGTTTGTGCTAATATTAGAGATACCTTAAAATTTATATTTTAAATGTTTTCGAAGTTTATATAACTGGTATAAGTACTTCATGAAACGCTTTTTCTGTTTGGAAAAACTTTGCAAAATATGTTTAGGCGTTTTTTAGATTTTATGGAACATTTCAAAAGTTATTTACGGATAGATGTAACAAAAAATTTTGAATTTTGATGATTCACGTAGCTAATTCGTAATAGGACTCTTTTCAAAAAGTTTCCGGATACGTTTAAAGCGTTAACCAAGTTGATGGATAGAGTAACAAGGCTTTTAATAGTTATAGAACACCAATGAAATTGATAAATTCGTATTAGAACAGTATTTTTTAAATTAGTTTACCTTGTAGTTTGACCAAATTCCCGTACATAATTGTAAAGTATAATATCAAAATACAGATAATTGAGACTATTATAATATCCTTTTATAGATATTTAATTAGGTTTTTTTTTCGTTTTCAAACTATTTATAATCGAACGATTTGGTTATTAATCAGTATTGATAATGTTTTTACCTATTTACGTAAATGTAGAGAGCAAACAAATAATTATAGGATTGATGATATATTGTTAATGAATAGTTAAAAGCGAAAAGAGGCATTAAAAGAATACTTGCTTTAGGTAAAAGCTTATGTGGATATTACTATATACCCCTACAGTTAGTATATATAATTCAAGTAGCAATGCACTATATTTCAAGGTGCAGTCCTGCAGGAGTGCACGATAACATGACACACTGCAGACTATACTCTTGCAAAGTACATTATACGTAACACGATCTAGAAGGCGTGATCCAGAGTGTATGGGAAAAGTGCTACTGCTTGGATGAGGGGTTTATAACCTCTCATCCATAGTGTACACTCTCTAAATACTTTTTCTTAACTAATTATTCAATTCTACTATAACTTGATTTTTATGATGACTCTTCATTTACTTTAACGTAAATAAATGAACCTTGCCAATATTAATAAGGAACCAATTAGGTTGACTATAAACAGCTGAGAGAAAAAAGAAATAAACCGAAGTTGAATACTTATAGCAAAATGTTAAAACGGTTCCACCTATTTATGTTTTATTACTACGCCTTATAAAAACTATATGGGAGTGTGAAATTACGCGGAAGCGCCTTTGAAAACCAAAACGTAACAAGGCTATAAGATCTGAAGTAAATTTCAAAAGTTGAATACGATATTATTAGCCAGGTTCTATTTTATTTACTATAAGCTCTATTACATTAACCGTTAGCTTATTTTCACGATTAAAACATATCTGGACACCTTTTAAAAAGCTTTTTAATATGTATTAAGCTACATAGGTTAAAACTACTAAGTTTTGAAACCCTTCATTAGGACCCTCTCGATTTAAATACAGTATTGAAACTATTTATAAAATCCAAAAGCGGTTACAGACGTAATATCCAAACCGCTCGCAAAACCTAAAAGCGGTTACAAATTCAATACCCAAACCATTTGCAATCTTTAGAAACGGTTATAACACAACAATCTGAATCTCTTATCAATTACGATTAAGCCTTACATACCGAATCGTATCAAATACCTCCTTATATCTATATTTTTCTTTCCCATTTTACATTTACAATATTCACTCTCCTACGCTCGCCTTACACCAAGTATTCTCAATTTATAAGTCACAATGTTTTAGTTTTTCCTCATCTTTTGAGTAGAAAAATGTTGAAAAATATTAACAAAACTAATTTAAAACGATTAATTAGGCTATAGTTGCACTTTGTTTACGTATTATTCAAAATTAATTTGTATTAGTAAATGTTAAATACTTTCTTAATTTTGATTTGAATAGTTACGCGCTTTTCTTTCAACCCTAAGCATACCTCAATACCAGCTACAGCATGAAACTAATAATTTACACCGTTTTAACATTACGGATATATAAAATAATTACTTACTCTAGGCAAAATTATAGCCCTATTAGTAACGGATTTAGTAAAAGTTAACGAGTACATAGAATACCTCTTTATATATACGTCGTTTCGTAGTAGTATTCTAAAATATTTGAACAATACCTTATGGAATAATAAAATCGAAATAAAAGAGAAGAATTTGTGTATTTTTAAGGAAAATATATATAATATTAATATGATTTTCAATTAATATAGCGGGGAAATGAAAGGGTATAACTTATTCGACGATTTTGAGGGGGGGTTTTCAAATAAGATACTGAATATATGGTTATTATTCGATAATACGATTTCCAAAATACTAGAAAAATAACTATGAATAAAAGGGATTAATACAATCGGTAAAAATTATGGCCTTATTACAAAAACTTTATTAATAATGGCCTAGCTTATACAAATGCCAAAATGAATAAACAACGAAGTAATTAAAGAGAAGTTTTTGGAGGGATATTGTTTGAAAAGCTCTGGGAGCATCTACTTAGAATAATAGACCAGGGATGAGAAAGACTTTCGAAAATAGAGAAGATACGTTTAGTAAAACGCCAATACGTACCTTACGAATTAATGCTTATTAATTACAACCCTTATTGTAAACTTTTACCATATTGCTTTTATATTAATAAAATCTACCTTACGACGTTTACCAACTTCATAAAACTTTAGGATAACGCCGAAGATTACAACGGCGAACCGTACGATGTATTCGATAATGAAATACGTACAATATTTAATATATATATCAAAAAAATAAAATTTAACCGTCTTAAATTTACGTTATCCTACCTAATATATTACTTATATAAGTTTAAAAGCGATATAGATACCACTTTACGGAAATAAAAATATTTGCAAAATGTTATAACCGATGAAAATCATACTTCTATAAAGAAATTACCAATAATATTTCAATAGAGACTAAATAAGTATAATCTGATAGTCTGTGCAAAATTAACGAGAAAACGCAGATTAAAACCTATAAAAGTCACTTACTAAGTTATCAACAAAGATAAGAAAGTGTAATAAGGGTAACAAATTATTGATATAAGTCAAAACGAAAGTTTATCGTTAAAATCCAAATTTCAATATTATATCATTTAAATCCTGAAAGGATTTAATAGCTTTTTTTTACAAGTTTTAAAACATAGTATGAACCTTCATAAATAGAAATAAGAGCTTTGAAATAGCATTTTGAACCGATAGGAAGAAAGACGAAGGCCAAATTACCAAAGTAAACCTTGTCTTAAAAGTTTACCATATCTTAAATTAAAAATTTAACGTATGCCTAAAACAAAATAAGCGCTTAAAGTATAGCTACTAGGGAGAAACGCATTAGTAAGGGAACCTTAACAATAAAGGGCGAAGACGATCGTATGGTAATATACGAAACGTACCAAGACTACAATAATATTTACAAAATATAATACGAAACCCTACGGGTTAGTAAAAACACTACATTATATATGTGAAAATCGGCTATGAATTTACTAACAACTTAATGTATAAATAAATTCAAACTAAACTATAGTTTTAAATCTATTACGAAATTAAAAACAGAATAAGAGCTTATTTTACAATATATATAACCAAGTTAAAAGGCGTAAAAATTAGCTTAACATTTACACCTATGAATACACCTTCGGAAAAAAAGACTTCAAAGGTAATAATATTTTCTTTATAACTCAAAACGAAGAAACCACCTAACGTATTTTCAAAGGTCCATAAGATACCCCCATTCTATTTAATAATGTTTTGGGTTATGTAAATAGAGTGTTAAACGCTTATATAGCTTTACAATTCATGCTTTTAAATAGATATGGAAACTTATTTTAGGGTATTATACCTAATATTAGCGCGGCCGGAATTTAACAGCTAGAAAACGATAGTTCTATAGGTTTGTACCAAATTTCGAAAGTCTTAACTTAATTAAATAAGGGAATATCAAAGGGTTCTATTCAGTAAAGGTAAAGCATCATTACTTGGAACGGTTGTTGAAAATACAGGATTTGAATCGATGAAGTTTTACATTATAAATTATAAAACGATATTTTGGTTTTTATTAGCTAGTATAAATGGGTTCGTAGTTAAGGTCAGGAATACGATTAATCGAATTGTTTGCATCTTGAATAGCTCATTCTAACCGTTCTGGCTTAAATTCGACTACTTATGGGGTTTCTCCCAAATACGTACATTCTGGCTATTTAATTAACGTAACTGGAATTACGGATTCTATACCTCCAATTCGGATATCCAGTTGTAAAACGATTTTTAAGTTTACTTTACGTCGCGGGTTATACAGATATAGGAAAGAACATACTTAAAGCTATTGAAAAGGTTTCTTTTAAATACTAACTATACTTAAAGACCCTACAACGGTTAAATTTCCGCCTTTAAAACAATATAAAATTTAATTACGAGGTAATTATGAATATTATATATTTAAATAAGTTACTGATACTTTACGCCATCCATGTAAAAATAGTATTCCAGGCTGTTAAGTTTACACAGAACGCTTTCACGACAAACTATTAGGACGCTTTAGTTAACTGTTAGTTAAACGTTTACTTAAAGCCTTCAGACTGGATTATTTACAACGTTAATACGGTTTTCGACTTTAATAAGTAGGGTATAGAAACTAGGATCGCCAGCAACAAATAAAAATGAATATTAATAAAAGTACTACAGAGTATTCGCAAATATAAACAATACCATAAACTGTTTGAAAAAGTATATACTATATTATCCAAACAGCTAAAGAGTATCAATTAAAAAAGTCTATCTTATAAATAGCGGTTAATTCCATTAATAATACTCTACACTCGAGTAGGCTAATTTTTATATTCTTTATTTTTGTTATCAACCTAAGAATCCATACAAAATTTACATTTTTATTTACTACGGAGTAAAGGGTGAATAGTATGGCGAAATTCATGGTAGCGTTACGTTCCTTACGCGTAAAAAACAACGTTTTAAAAACGTTAGCTATAAGGAATAGCGTACATAAGGCTAATGTTTTAAACTAACTATTATAATTGAAGGTTCTAGTTTGAAAAATGAAGGATATATAAACTGGCCTTTGGAAGATTAACAGGTTAAGAGGTTATAATATATCCGTTTATTTTCTAAAAGAAACTAATTCTTTTCTAAAAGAAACTAATTCTTTTCTAAAAGAAACTAATTCTCTTCGCTAGATAATAGTACTAAAGTATAAAAAAGAGATGAAATAGCGCGGCTTAAAACCATAGCCCGATTAAAACCACCGACAGAACACCTTTTAAAACCATAAATTCAAATCGCTTTCAGTTTTAGCTTACCCCCCAAATCGTATTTTCGACTCATTTCCACTAAACGAAAACGATCTGCTTGTATTAACTCTACCAATACCTTACCGTCAAGACCGCCTTTTTAGTTTGAAAAATAAAAAACTCCTTGAAAACTTTGCTGTAAACTAATTGATTACTTAAAAGGATATAGCAAACTATAAGTTTAACCTAAAGTTTAGCTACGATGGTATTATTACTACTCTGAACGCTCCATTCGAATAATTTACTTAAATAAAAATTTCTACCTTAATCGAACCAAGTGTATTTCGATTCGAACGGTTCTATCTAGTAGTTTACGACATCTACAAAAATTTCCTACTCACTTCATATACGAAATTGAAAAAAAAACCGGAAAACATACAAAAGAATCCGTTTAATCATAAAATGATATGATGAAGACGGTAAATAAGATATTATGACCTAATCTACTACCTTATAACGAAATAACTACCATTTAATTCTTATACTTACAACCTTCCTTAATACCTTCTATAACTTATATGTAATACTTCGTCATATCATACAGGTTTATATATAATTTAAAAAGCGGCTTAAATAAAGTATTTATGCTACTTGTTGGTAAAGTCTCTTATTTACGTGAGTTTAAATGAAGAGTAATCAGAATGATTGTTATTGTAGTAAAAGGTAAATAGATCTGGAAGAAGCATTCCAGAGATTGCACGCCACAAATAAGAGGTTATGAACCTCTCATTCAGGTAGTGGCCCTTTTGGTATACGCTCTGGAATACTCCTTCTAGACTACTCCACGCATGATGCACTTTGCGCCTTGCAAGAGTGCAGCCTGCAGCGTGACACGTTATCGTGCACTCTGGAGGAGTATACCTTGCTATACAGTTAACTGCCACTTTACCTATATATACTAGCTATAGGAGTATATAGTGATATCTACACCAATACACCTGTAGATTTATAGAAACACTACCTACCCAAAACGATTTTACGTATTGTAAAACCGTTTTACGGCCTAGTTAAAATCATTATTTACTAGTATAACACCTATCAAAAGCATTATATAGAACAGCTTTAAATAATTAACTTAACCTTCGACTTGTATTTATTGGTTTTAATAACCCGTTTTAGTAGCTTTCTTCTAACGGCTATGTAAACGGACGATATATTAACGCTATGTATCGTCGTTTTCCGTATTTAAAAAAGGGGAACTTTTGAAAACCAGCCTAAAAGCAAAATCCAAGACGTACCTAACAGAAAACTACATATTTAATTTTAATAACACTACTATTACTTTTCGAAACAGAAATTGATGCTTTATCTAAAAATGGAAGTTGGATGAAATTACCCTTATCATTTTAAATAGCGTAAAGTGGCCCGACAAATACAGTTGTTAGAGCGTATACAGTGCTTACGTTATTTTAATAGTATAAGCATAAACGACACTCAAAGATTCTATCCCAGCGTTGTACTAAACCGCTCTGTTAAACGATATATATAAGGCGTTTAATTGATAACTTATATAAAAAATATATAATCCACAACGTGATTTAAAATTTGTATCGCTAGATATATATTCTATAAAGCTATTTGTTTTATTCATAGCTTATTCACTTATAATAACGATTAAAATTCGTAAATAAGCTTTTTTTAGTTTTTGGTAACAAAATACCAGCCTTGAATGGCTTTACATTTAATAAAAACATTATTTATTAAAGTTTTAATAAATGGAAACTAGTTATAAAAAGCGTCTTGTCCTTAAAAATATATTGTATAGTTAATGGTTTTAATTCGGAAATTACTATAGCGATAACGATCCTGGTAATCATTTCTATCCTTATTTCATAACCCATCATTTTTGTTATATACACTAACTCTTTTTCGCTTTACGAATACTTGGTTAATTTCGGCACTACAAACTAAAAACGTTGAATAATCGATATTATAATCTTACGTAAGTTATACAAACGTTAGGAAATCGAAGAAAAGAGGTAAATGAATAGAGAATCAAACCTAACAAACATAATGATCAAAATTATCCCAAACGGAATATTAAAAATACTTATATCGATAAGTATACTGTTTTTCAGTATTGTTAAAAATGTTTCACGACTTTACTAAAGTTGATAAACTAAGTTTTACGTTTCACTTTGTATTTTACGCCATGATACTACTTTTAACGATTTAAAACGATTCGAGACCTACTATCCATACCGCTCCCCGAATTATGCCATGGTATACAACTTATATTTATACCGCTATTACGAATTTTCTCGGTTTTAATTTACGATTTCGCGCCGCTCTTGATATATTGTCACTCTTTATTTTATATACGCTTCAACCCTACTGTGTCTTTCATTTTATACTCTTTTCGATTTAAATGTATAATCTTATACCAATTTTTATATTATATTACTTTTTTTATATGTACTTTGGCTTTACTGTATTTCTTACTATTTACTTTACCTGGTTCGATTTTATAATTTAGCACCGTTTCTAACATATTATCACTTTCTATTCTATAAATTTCAAACCTACTTTACCTATTACATTTGTCATTTATATTACGATTATTTTTGGAAAGAGTAGTAATATTATTTTATAGCATACTATAATATAGCCGGGCGCGCAAGCCCAACCGAAAGGAGCAACTATTTACCAATAAAAGAAAAGAGAAAAGGTAACGTCGTTATGTTCCTACCCTCCTCTCCATCGCTTTTCTCCTTTGTGTTAGCTTCGCCGTTATTACCGTTATCGTCGCCGCTATCAGCGCCAGCGAGGAGGAAACTCTGCACCTTAGGCCGTATAATCTGGGACAAAAGCGCGGGAGGATTTTTACTCTCTTTATAGTAATACAAGACAATGTCGTCGAACTTGCCTACGTAATACATACTTAGACTCCGCTTTCAGGCGATAATAGCGGCTAACGACTCTTTGGTCCACTGGTTAACACCAATTACTAATTATTATCGTCTCATTTTAGTTATTGACAAATGTAGTTATTTTTGAAAACGGTTAAAAATTATTATAGAGCCAGGGAACACGTAATATGGCTTTGGACTAAGTCTTTAAAATTAACAAAATAGGTTTGTATTTATTACGAATCCTTTTGTAATGATAGTAACTGGTCGAATGTCCCTCGTTTTTGTAGTAATCGCTAATAAACTTACCCGTGGCTGCAAACGCGATACAAGACATATAGGGCGTATTTATTAGTGGCTCGGAGTTATGGAACTGGATGCGCCGCTCCAAAGCTTTACGCGTCAAAAAATCCTTGCAACGCATCCTAGCGATACGCAAATCAAGGCTACAGAGGAGGCTCGCCTCAAACTTTTCATTTAAAAGAATATTGAAGGAAAACAAACGGGTGAATTTAATTAGTATTAACCGTAAAATAAATCCGCTAGACTATATTTACGGTATAAAGAGATTCCTGAAAATAAAGGGGTTTTTATTTGCAGGAAAAATATAAGTTTTATAATCTTAAAAGTTCTTTGCCCCTACCCCTAGAAACTGGAGGAGAAGAGAAAGGGAGAAAGAGAAGGAAAGAAGGTAGTAACATCGGCGGCGGCGATGGCAGAAAACGGTAAGGCCGGGGACGAAACGGCGATAAAAGAGGTGGTACTCGAGGAGGAAAGACTTTTAATGGTGATAGTAGTAACAGTGATAGCAAAAATGGTAGCGGCGGCGCGACGACGCTTACGCGCCAAATGGCGCTGAGCAGTTCTATTTTTACATAAGATTAATTTAAAAGAAAGGTTAGTATATAGGTATTAGTATAGTAATTAACTTATTAGAGCGATTGAAATGATTGAAATAAGATCTTAATTAAATTTAACTAGGGGTTTATATTAGCTTTAATTTTGCGCTGTTAAAAATAAAAAGAGATTTTACTAAAACCAATAACAATATATCTTTTTATAGTAACCTAAAACACTTAACGTCGTAATAACCTTTACTTATTACCTTTATAACACCTATGTAATCACACTAATATCGAAAATAAAAAACGCTATTAACAATTATATCGTGATTAATGAATTATACTAACCAGACCTTATTATAATTACTACCGCGACCAAAAATTACTAGTTCAACCCTTTATAATTAGTTCCTTAGCTACACTATTATTACCAAAACTGTTGGTAGGGCCTTAGATCGTTATAACGTTGTCGATTCGAATCATGGTCGAAGTAATAGTAGTATTGCATTGGTTAAGTGATGAATGTATTGTTTTAGGTTTGGCAGACCGCTAGCTGGTCTGCATAGTAATTTGTATGGCCAATTGCTTGGCCCGTGCCCTCGAGTGAAGTGTAGCGTACTGCACTCAACTTACACCTAATATGGAAAGTCTACAAACAATACACTTACTTTACAGTACAGTCAACTTTACCGTAAGTAAAGTATACCTACTACACTACATGTAGTACTATTTCAACACTAATTGCTTCTTAGTTTGTACGTGTACGCCAGTGTGTTTAACTAATCTTTTTCGGTTACCACTGAATTGCTTCTTTGTCAACTGGTCAGACCTTTGTCAATTCTAATTAACTGTCATACTGAATTGCACCCAATTGCATGCAAATTAACCCCATTCAACCTTAATTACTCCGTTTCTCCGAGGTCCGAGTTTATCAACTCTTACAAAAAGTTCTTCCGATACAAGCCTTTATAAGTCTCTAATTTAGTCGTGCCAGTTAAATAGGTCGCTATCGTAGCTTTTACTTTAGCTGTGCTAGTCAAACAGGTCGCTATCCTAGCCTTTACTTCCTTGGCAGTTTTCTAGTTTGCCGGCATAACCTTGGTCGCTAATATGTAACTTAGACTTACCAAGTGGCCTATCAACGTAGCTCTCGATATATATAGTCAGTGTTGGTAGACCTTTATCGTTGCAACGTAGTCGATTCGAATCACTGTGGTCGAAGTAACTGGTGTTGCGCTGATATTGTTGGTTGATGTGTAAGTTCTAAGTTTGGCAGACCGCTAGCCGGTCTGCACACTAATTTGTATGGCCAAACGCTTTGGCTTATACCCCACTTTGAATTGGATATTTACTGTACTGCACTTGCAGTGCAGTCCTTTAAATTATGGTCAATTTGTAGTACGTATAATCAACTTTAGTTGTAGTAAAGTTAACTTGATTGTACTGCACTTAACTATTATTTCAACATTGACGGCTTTTTGTTTTGTGCTTGCATGCCAGCGTGACCTGCCATTCATTAGTGGCAACCTTTAAAATCCCTCCTTAATCCGTAAGCTAACAACAAGCTAAACCCCTGTCAATTCCAATTAATATGTATTGAAATAAACTTTAATTATGGCTCCTTACATCACTTTTACTCTACCCTTCCGAGACCTTCATTCCTCAAATCCCGTGTACAAATCCTTCGTCACAAACCTGCGCAAATCAGTTACGCAACCACTTGCGTACCTGTTACTAGTAATTTAAACTATGACCATTGCCACCTTTGCCCTCGCGACTATTGCCCTCGCCACCATTACCTTAGCGGTCTTCTAGTTTGCCAGGGCAACCCTGTTCCTCTATGTTACGTGCCGGACAGTCCACGTATCCTTCGGTTCGTATGGTTAGCGTATTGCTGTCCACAAACCTTTCCATGGCGCTATTAGAGGTGGTTTTAGTTATGGCATCGGTATAATTATCTTTCTAGTTAATTTACCTGAACTTATCGATTTCCCGGGTTTTGTATACTTCATTTAACGCCATTACGTTTATTATTGGACGTTTTTTATTGGTCGTGCCAAATTCTAATAGGTATTTGTAAAGGCTTTAGGAATCGGTATACATTACTACAGATATCGATATTAATTCTAATTGTTTAGTCATGATTTATAATGTGCCATTAGTTACTCTATCGATATTAAAACCTACTATTATGTTATAAACTTTTAAAGCTAACATATTTTGGGCTACGCGCTTATACTTAATACATATCTAATATATAACGTTTTAGGAAATCGTAAATTACATTTGAAACTTATCGTTATTAATAAGAATTATTAGAAAGCTAATTTCCGATATAATGTTAGTATTATCAGCAAATAACCTATTTGTAAAAATTGAAAACTTTACCCTCATTAGATTCATAAAACCTATATTAATTCTTTTTTTATATAATTCATTTTCCACCAAGTCTGTTTATTTAACTTCTTAAAGTTTTCGTCTCATAGGTTTTATACTTATGTTGTAATAGAAAGATTGTACAACTCTTTCGGTTGATACAATATAATAATATAGGCCGCACAAGTCTTTTATTCTAAATATCTTTATAATCTTACCTCGTTGATTTTGTCGATAATTGTTAGGGTTATAACTTGCCATTTTAAACGTAGGCTAATATAAGTACCGTTTTTAGCCTTAATACTATATATACAGATTAACGATTTATTAAAGTTAAGTTGTATACTTTCGGCTAACATTTCAACTGGCTTATATTTCCAAAGGCCTGACTTTTCAATAGCACTCCATTTCGCCGCCACAAAATTAGCATCATCTAAGAAAATGGTATTATTAGTTCACATGCCTACAATATTAAAGTCTTTGTCTTTTGTAATTAATAAGTATGAGTTAAAGGTTAAAGTTTTTATACCGAGTTTATTTTTCAAATACGCTTGGTACATTAGGAACCAGTAGAAGCCTACCTCAGCTAATTGGTTTAAAAGGTTCATTTAAAGTATTATCATATCGGCTGGAAATTTGTCCTTTTTTTTTCTTTTTTTTTTTGGATATTTTAATAGTATAATCCGTTGAAGGTCGGTGGTAAATTGCGTGTACGCTTGCGTCATATTTCGGCTATTAAGTGTAAACCGGCTTTTTACGTCTATAGTTAAACTAGCCGTAATGTTAATAATTAAACGTTAGTTTATCTTTTGAATTATAGGCGATTATATAAGGATTTAGTCTTTACTTTTATTACTATATCCTAAAGCAATTAGTTGTACCGTTCCGTATGGCTGGTCCGTAGTCTTACCTTTAACCTCGTAGGCTATTTTGAACTTAAAGATAATAACGTTTTAACTGTTAAATTATGTAAACGATATTAACTGTATAACCTCTTGTAATAAAAGGCCGTTAATTTCTACTTAGTTATTTTTGAAAGGGCTTGCCTAGTATATTAATAATGCTTTTAACCCGTAACTGAAGGGTAAGTTTTCCTTCAGATTTTTCTTTTTGAAACATTTACGCCGTTATATATATCCTACCAGGACTATCATTCCCATCTTCGTCCTATTTTTTAGTGTGTATCCTCCTTTTGAGTAGTCGTTTATGCCGTCAACATTTCATCAGCTTATTAATAAACGGTTTTAAAGGTTTATGTTGACTGATTCTCTTGGCTTAGAGGTTATCGATGTTAGGATCTTTATTAGATTTAAAAGGCCCAAAGGGTATTCGGTATAGCTTAATTTATATAGTTCGAAAAGTTACAGGGTTATTAACAGTTTTCACTGCTACGTTTAAGTTAGTAATACTTAAGATTTTATACAGTCTACTCTATTTACCTGGCTTACATTACGTGAGGACTTTATTTTAAAGTGAGAGTAAAAACACATTTATTTTTAAAGGTCTGTTTTTGGTATTAAGAGCATAATTGACCTGGCAGTGTATCGATTCTTTCCTTAATTCCTTTAGGGTTTTACTATGTATTATAACACATTTTTGGGAACTTAACAAGGGTTTGGACTTAGCTATTATACGTAGGTAAGTTTTAAATATTAGCAAAGTTAATATAAGTTCGTTAGGGCTAATGAAATTGTGAAAAACTTTTACCGTTATTTAAAGCTATGCCTTTTAGTTTATAAAGTTTTGGATTTTCAGTATTAAGATATTGTAAGTCCTTTATAAAAGAATATATGCTTGTTCTACCTTACTAATACTTTAGTAAACTTTAATGGAAACTTATTTATACTTAATACCTATTAAATTTACATTCACTTAAGACTCTATCGTAATAAAATTAATATCAGTATTATAAACTAGTATATTAGGTAGGCTAAGGTATGTGTTAATTTATAAAGTATATACTATATCCTATATTTCCTTTGCCGCAATGATTTTACGAAACCTAGCGCTATAAAAAGCCGTACAAAGTGTATAACATGTAATATTAATTATATATCCGGGTAAAACACGTTTACAAAGGCTTTTAAATTAAAGTTTTATTTTCAAACGTAAACTTTAACCTTAAAAGAGCTTGAAAGTATGTTTAGTAGTAGTAGTAAAGGTGTTTAATTACTTTTAGTGTTAGGAAGTCTAAATTTTCGTGGCTAACAGCCTTCAAAACCTTGTAAAGCCTATTAGTTGCTGGATAGTTAAACAAATAATATAGTTAGAGAAGTTCCGCCTTCGTTAGGTTCAATAATATTACCTTTAACCCTTAAATATAAAACTATAGGTATCCCTATTTAAGGTTAAGTGTGAACCTTTTACTCGCTTTGAGTTATATTAATTTGTTAGTTCAAATGTCAACATTAATGTCGAGGTTTTTTATATTTTCCAGGTAAAGGAGAAAAAAGGTAGGGGTTCTAAGATATAAAAAACAATAAGATCATTAACAATCTTTATCATCGTTTATCCCAGTAAAGATAGCTTTTTTCCAAGGCTAAAGCCAACTTTAACCTTATTAGAATCCGCGTAGTTAAGTTCTGTAATAGTATTAGTATCCTTTTATAACGCGATATATTACGAATAACCTCCTATTAATTACTATGCTACCCCTGTACCCAATATAATCCCCTAAAAAACTTGCTTCGCGTAGCGATTCTAAATGGTAAAGAAGTGTATAAGGCCCAGGTTTTCATAGTTATGTCGGTGGTAAGGGTCTTTACCTATCAGGTAGTATAAGAAAACATAGTCGATTAGTTATTAAGTTGCCTCTGGGCTAGTACCAGTATCTTTATACTAGTTGATAGCCTTTATCTTATTTTCCTTCTCTTTGGTTATACTTCTTTTAAACTATGTAACAAGTTTAATATAGTTTTAGTTAAAAGCAAAAAGGAATTGCATATAGTATATTTTCTGTTTTGCTTTTTATTCAGCTGTAATATAATGTATTAATTAGTAGCCTTATTTAAAATTAATTCAATATCTTTTAATGGTTAATGTAAACATGTTCAGTTAGCTTAAAGACTTTGAGGAAAAGGAGTACCCTTTTTTGTAGGTAGAGGTGCAGGCCTTCCATTAACTGTACTAGTCAAGCCTTTCATACCTTCGATTAATGTAGTACTAATAGGGAGAGTTCTCTTTCTTGTAATTGAATTCCGGAACTTAAAGTTACATACCAGTCGAGCCAGAAACTCGAGTAGTTACGGTTATTAACGAGGAACGTAGTTAGATAAAAAACCCTGTATAGGTGGTATTAAGGTATTGTAAAACGTATTCGAACTCTTTATAGCTCGTAACTACTTATCGGACCTGTTGGTGTAGAGTGCTTTCGCCAGCTCCTACGTTCCTCATTACTTATTAGTAAAGTATTAACCTGTCAAGTATTTAATGAAGGAGATCTATTTTATTTTCCAACTGTTTTTTATAATATAATATGTAGGACCACTTCATAATATTCTAGTTGGTGTGATATCAAACAAATTTGATATTGTTCTCGAAGTGTATTTTTATACTATCGTAAATTTCGTGGAAAGAGGAGCAATTCGTCAGGTACCGGAGGTAATAATCCTTAACTTGGATGGTAAAGACACTGGGAAATAACGAGTGAAAACCTGGCAATTTAACCCTTATTTGGAGGCGGATGTTAAATAATTTGCGTAACTTAATGTCGAGAAGGTTATACGGCTTACCGTTAAACTTTTCTTTTCCTCCCTAAATCTTAACAAATGTGATAATTACTGCATAGTTTATATTCACCATATAAATTCGTCGAAGGAGAAAGGTGATGTATTGGTCATAAGGACCTTTTATATCTTTTATCTAGGGAATAGACTAAGGTTATTGTTGGTACTGGTAGGTATGATAGTTACCTTTAGCTAAGTTTAAAAGAAAAAAAATCAATAATTATATCTATAGCAAGCTCGTATATGAAGCCGGTTTTTTCTTAATTTGGCTGTTAAAACTAAACGTGCTGGGAATTTTGGGGAAAGTAGGCCTGAGGGTTTTTATCGCAGGGAACTTAGTGATAATCCTCTTGGTATTAATGAGTTCTATAAGGTTCCTATTTAATTAATTGATATAAAGCGTTAATATCAATACTTCTGTTTTCATTGACAGCCCTTGATTTACATTCTTAGCCGCCGTTTAGGGTATATTCCACGCTATTACGCGGTGTTATTAGATTACGAAGCATATTAACGTGTTTCTCGTCGTTATCATGAAAAGAAGCTTAGCTTAATTAATAGTAAAAAAGAGGTCCTTTGAATCGCGTATAAGGGTAGTAAGATTTCTTAATGTCTTTTCCTTGAGGCCTTTGGTATTAAGGGTATTCTTTAAATTAAGTTAAGTTAAAAAGAGTTTTAGCTATTCTTGTAAAACTTTTCTCCAGGACGTAGATCTTTTAGCGTTTAAGTTTTTCCTTAGGTTTAAACTTAACGGTCTTTTA
This sequence comes from Anisogramma anomala, assembly GCA_038502455.1. Lineage (NCBI taxonomy): Eukaryota > Fungi > Ascomycota > Sordariomycetes > Diaporthales > Gnomoniaceae > Anisogramma > Anisogramma anomala. Next base: position 11,769,161 of record JASMMZ010000006.1, on the reverse strand, counting down.
AATCCTTTTTTACATATTAATAATCCAGTCGTTGAAGAACTTACGGTATTTGCAGAAAAAATGGTTACCGTAATTAAGTTTTTCGCCGCTATTTTACTTAATAATGTAATGGCCAATGATGTTAGTAAGATTTTTTTCCTTTAAGTCTTTATTAATATCGAGTCCCTATAAATTATCATCATAAAGCTTACTAAAAATTTATCCAAGAGCTTTAACTTTTTTTAAAATGCTTGATTTAAAGCTATTTCAACGGTTTAGCCTATGTAGGATGCATGGAATGCATAGGGCAAAGGACTTGGTGTTTTTGGTGTGAAATCGCGTGATATGGCTTCCTCAGCGCGATTTGGCGATTCTCGGTATTTCCGCTTAAAGCAGAGAACTTGACGATTGGCATAATGTGAGGAGTAAAAAGAGTGAATTAGGGAAAAGATCTGGTATAAAAGGTAAGGTTGGAAGTTGTTAGTGGTAGTAAAGGTTAAAGGTTATTTGTTATAGGTTGTCATTGGCGGTAAAGGTTAATGATTGTTTATTATTACTATTTGGCGTAAGGATTTGGCCGTTTTGCTGTAGTAGTAGTACCCGTAATAGTATTAACTTACCCGTTTGCCAACTTTCCGTACTTTAAGACTTTTAACAGTTAATTTTAACGTCTTTAAAAATGATGAATAAAGTTTTCTTGGTGCTTTGAGTAACGATACCTTCTTTACCTTTATTTTGTTTTAAAAACCGTCTCAACCTAAAAGTCTTCTTCATTTACTTCCATAAAACCCGATGTAATAGTAGGGGCCCTTCGCAAAAATCTTTCCTTTACCCTAGCTATCGTTTAACGTAGAGAATAACCGAAAAGGAGCCTTTTCTTCTACTTAAATAATCTGTGCTTAACTTAATAAGCACTAATTAGTATTGGTAGGCCTTTATAGTTACAACGTAGTCAATTCGAATCACTATAGTCGAATTAACTGGTGTTGCGTTGATATTGTCGATTGAGACGTATAAGTTCTAAGTTTGGCAGACCGCTAACCGGTTTGCATACTAATTTGTATGACCAAACGCTTTGACATGTATTTCACTTTGAAATGGACACCTACTGTATTGCACTCGCAGTGCAGTCCCACAAATTACAATTAATTTGTAGTACGTACAATCAACTTTATTTGCAGGAAAGTTGACTTGACTATACTGCACTTAACTGCTATTCCAACAATCAATCTATTATTATCTACAAACCTTTCTATAGCCCTATTTAGTACTACCTTCTTTATAACATTAGCGGGATTATCTTTGCCATCAATCCACTAGAATTCCTTAATTTCCCTCTCTTAGTAGGCTTTATGAAATGCTATTGCATCGATCGTTAGGCGTTTTTCGCTTGTGGTTCCGAACTTTAAAAGGTATTCGAAAAGGCTTTTGAAATCGTTATTAATTACCAGTGCCAAAGTAGGAATCTTCAACTTCCTAGTAATAAGGCTAAAAGTTTCCTATAACAATATACCTATATTCAAGTTCGCTATCATACCGTAAACCTCTGAAGCCAGCACGCTTCGTATAATCCTTTTATCATGAACTGGAATTTAGTGGATTAGACTTTAAATAATATTAAATTAGTCTTTCCATCTATATTCGTTGACTAGAGTCATTAAAAAGCCAACTTGAAAATATTAGTCGGTATCATTTGTAAAGGACCCATTCGTAAAAATTATGAACTTAGTACTCAATAAATCGATTAATGCCATATTAATCTCGCGGTCTAGGTTCCGCATTTACCATTCGAACCTTTGATTTAACCGGTTAAAGTTTTCATCTACTGGATCCTGTATATATGCCGCGATGAAAAGGTCACAAAATACCTTCGGTTGGCATAAGGTAACAATATAGATGCCTTAAGCACGTTATTCCAAGTATTGTTAAGCCTCAGCCATATCAATCTTTTCAATCATAGCTAAAATAGTGCCCTGGCCCTTTTAGCGAAAGCTAAAGCCGGTTTAATACCAAGTATACGGATGAACGATCCATTAAAGTAAAGCTAACTACCCTTTTTAAACGTCATCACAAGCTTGTAATTCTAAAACTTAAAGTCTTTAATTGCTTGTTATTCCAATACCATAAAGCTATTCATTTTAATGAAAAAGATATCGTCAGTTAACATACCTACTTCACTGAAATCCCTCTCCTAAATCACTAATAAATACGGGTTATACATTAAAAACTTTATCGCCAGTCTTGATTTAAAGCGAAACTGGTAGGTTAGATATCAATAGATCCCTGTTTTAACCAATCTGTATAGTGATTTAATATATCGAATTACTGTACTTAAAAAGTAAATAATACGTAATTCCTATAATAGTTTTAACAATACGATCCATTATAAATCCATTACTAATTACGTATAAGCTGCAACACGTTTCTACGTACTTGCTCCTAGTAGATATTCACATATTAGATAAAGGTACGCTCCAAAAACCAGTATCGTTAGCACTAAATCGTTAGAGCTCACAATGTTGTTCAAACCTTTCACTGTTATTTGTAAACGTACCTCTGGATTCATAAAACTTTAAATTTTCAACGTAAGGATATTATACGTTAGGAAAAATAGGCATTATATCCTCTTAACCTTTCTAACTTTAATAAGATTTTATAGGTACCTATTTATGCTGAATCCCCACTATCCTGGCATTTTTTAAACCTCTGTGGCCGTAAAGTTAATACTGGTATAGTAAACTACGATGTTAGGTAAACTCAAATACGTGTTAATCTATATTATTCTTAACATTTCCTATGTATCCTTTGCTAAAGGAGATTTTAGAAACTTAGCTTCGTAAAGAAAGTTTACAGAGTTAACGACTTGAAAAACAGGCTTGTTATACAAGTAAAACACATTAATAAAAATCTCGCACTTAATATCTTTACCATCTTTTAGTATAAACTTAAATATCCAAGAGACTTAAGCATATGTTTGGAAATAGTAATAAATTCTTTTCATAGCTTTTAGGGCAGAATATTTCATATTTTTATGTCTTATAGATTTCAAGACTTTATATAACCTATTAACGGTTGAGTGTTATAGCCCAAGCACGTTGGCGGGTCAGGAAACAGGGCAGCATGCAGCTGAGCTACCGGTGAGCCTCAGTGAGCACCGGTGAGCCTCAGTGAGTACCGGTGAGCCTCAGCACTGAAGATGGTATGAAGGCCATAGGATATAAGGACACGGCCATCACCACATAGATAGTATTTCCTTCATAGCTCTTCAGTTGTCAATCTAAGTATTCAGTCTCAGTATATTCTGAATAGCCTCACGGCTTTCGATCATTTCTTGCACGGTTGCAAAATTGTTCACTCAGCACCTCTGCTACCTTCTTAATAACATAAACCCTCTGACACCTTCTATATACTTACGGGTATTTAGTGTGATCATTACATTGGGTAATTAAATCGCCTGTATAATTAACGCGTCTTCAGCTCTGTTAGGTTGAACACCACTGCCTCCGAGCCTTAAAGATAAAACCATAGGTACCCCCACTTAAAGGCAAGTGAAAACCTTTAGCCGTTTTTAACTAATTCGTTTGTATTAACGTTGAAATTAACGCTAAAAGTCTTTATATCCTTTGAAAAAAGAAGGGAGGAGTAAGGGATATAAGGGTGTAGAATGTAGTTACTTCTATAATAGTTTAAATTACCGTTATCCCTAGTAACATTAGTTGTTCGCCTGATCCATAGCTAACTCTAACTTTGCTAATATTGTGACAATCAATTTCAGTAGCTGTAGTGTTTTCCCTCCACAGTAATACGTATTATAAATAGCCTCCTATTGAATACCTTATTACTCATATGTCTTGAATAATATCTTAAAACGTATGGTTTGTGTAACGATTGCAAAGGTTGAGGGTGTATAATAGGTTACAGGCTTCGTTAAAATAAAGGTAAAGATTTTTACCACTTAAACGGTATAAAAAGGCGTAGTCGGCTAATTATTAAGCTGTGTTAGGAATAATACCTTCATTCTATTTTATCAGCTTAGAGTTATTATCACCGCCAATTAACTCGTCACCATTGAAGTCTGCGATTTATTCTAAGTAGTTTTATTTCGAAGTGGTAGAGTACTGGATGTAGTATATTCATTTCATGCTATTTCGTTTGGCAGGGGGATGTCGAGTTAACTAATAGCTAAACTTGTTATAAATTCAACATCTTCTACTATTATTACTACGATAGTGTATACAGTTACTAGGTTTGCCTAAATATTGGATTTATTAGTGCTAATGTAGCTACTGCCTTTAGTTTCTAGTCGGTGGGCCAGACTTTAGTGGTTAAAGACGCCTGTAGCCGTACTTATAATTGACGTAATTAACCACCAGAAGGTCTTTTTTATTTGCGTTAGGGAATTTATCGGCTTAGGGGTGTATACTAATAGAGTTTAGTGTATGCGTTATAAGTCGTATTCGAACTCATTAACGCCCATAACTGCTATCCGTAACTATTGGTAAAGTGTATCTTCGTTAACGTAGGCTTTCCTTATTACTTATTGGTAAAACATTTACTTATTAAACATCTAATTAAGGATATCCATTAGTATTTCGTTTTCTTTTTCTTCGTTATTATTATAGTTCACCGTGTGGTAGCCCAATTTGTATGGTATTGTGTGAGGTGAATATTGTACTTGAAGTAGCTTTTTATGCCATCGTAAATCTCGCGAAATGTAGTAGCTCAATTAAAAAAGGTCAGGTAATAGTCCTTAGCTTATCCTATAATAATTCTAGGGAATAATAAGTGAAAACCTAAAGGGGGAACCTTTATTTACCTGCAAATATTTAGGAAGGGTATTATCCTAGTGTTGAAAAAGTTGTAGGGCTTTCCGTTGTACTTCTTTATATTGTTTTAAATCTTAACGAAGTCCGTAAAGAGTTTATAATTAATGTTAACCATTTTGACATGTTTTAAAGGTAGGTTGCAATAATTATCCTAGTCCTAGTTAATTTTTCCTAGTAATTTAAGCTTTAAAGCTTCCGAGGTATAGTATTAATGGTAATTGCCCATCGCTTAACTCGAGAGGTAAAGTCTTATAGTAGGACCTAGGGTGAGCTTTCGCGTATAAGAAAATTTGCCGTAGGAAGGTTTTAAAAAAAAAAACTTAGTGATTTTAAGTCAAGTGTGAAGGGGGAAGGGACACTTAAAGGTTTTGAAAGGCTTGATTATATTGCTTAATTGATTGGTATAGAATGCTGTTATCAATACTTTTAACTGCGTTGATAACGTTTGTTTCACGTATTATGCCACTATTAAGGGCGTACTTCGCATTGTTACATGAAAGTACTAGGTTACCGAACAGGTTAATAGGTTAACAGGTTCTTTATCGCCAACACATAAAAAGGTTTAACTTAACTAAATGTAAAAAGAAGGTAGGTCCCTTTGATTGTATATAAGGGCGATTAGGTTCATTAACACCTTTTTCTTTAAGATATAAGTCTTAAGGGTATTCCTAAAGTTAGGCTAAGTCAAAGAGTTTTTGTGTTAACCTAATATTGTCTTGTCAAGGTATATAAACTTTTCATCACTTTAATTCTATCTTAATCTTTAATTTAACCTCCTCTTTAATCAAAGTTTACATATAAATAGTCCAGTCGATAAAAAGGTTGCGAAAGTTATCCAAGTCATAATTAAAATCGTTATTATTATTATTTTTAACGATATAATAGCTAACGAAATCAGTTAGGTGTTTTTTAGTTATTTTTTTGTTAATATTTTCCCACCAAATGTCTTCGTCATATGGCTTCATAAAAAGGGATCTTAAGGTATCAATCCCTTTCTCAATCTCTTAAGTAGGTGTTATCTTAAGGTTCAGGGTTATGTAGGACTTGATAAACGAGGAACTTAGTGTTCTTAGGTGTATAATCGCGTGTGAATTTGGTAGCTTGGCGTTGAGTCGTGTAATGAGGCTTTTTTGGCGCAACTTAGAGATTTTTAGTGTTTTTCGCTTAAAGCAGCAAGCTTAACAATTAAATTGACGTGTCAGAAGTGAAAAGAGTAACGTAGGGGCAAGGATTTGTTATGAATGGTAAGGTCGAATATCGTTTTTGATAGTAAAGAGCGAAGGTTATTTATTATTATGGTCTTGTGACTTAATGATTTTTCTTACAGTAGTAGCACTTACAATAGTACTGACTTAGTTGTTTGCTATCTTGCCGAACTTTAAGACTTCTAACTGTTAATCTTAACGTTTTTTTTTTTGTTTTTTTTTTTTTTTTCATTTCAAAAAAGATATGTAAAGATTTCTTGGTGTTTTCAATAGCGATATCATCACTACTTATAGTCTACTATAAAGACTAGCATAGCCTAATAGTTTTCCTTATATACTGCCGAAAAAACTGGCGTAGCCTAATGGTCTTCCTTACGTACTGCCGAAAAAACTAACACAATAATAAGGGCCTTTCACAAAAATCTTTCCTCTACTCTAACATTAATATAGAGCATAACAACCAGAAAGTAGCTTCTTCTTCTACTTAGCTAATCTGTGCTTAACCCAGTAAACACTGACTAGTGTTAGTAGGGCCTTAGATTGTTATAACGTTGTCGATTCGAATCGTGGTCGAAGTAACAATAGTATTGCATTTGTTAAGTGGTGGATGTATTGTTTTAGGTTTGGCAGACCGCTAGCCAGTCTGCACAGTAATTTGTATGGCCAATTGCTTGGCCCGTGCCCTCGAGTGAAGTGCAGCGTACTGCACTCGACTTACACCCAATGCGGTAAGTCCACAAACAATACACTCACTTTGCAGTACAGTCAACTTTACTGTAAGTAAAGTTGACCTACTGCACTGCATGTAGTACTATTCTAATAAAAACTATTGATTTGAACCTTTACAATTAATACCGTAATTACACTATTATTACAAAACTACGTATACGGACTCGTTACAATTACACTGTTGTTACTAGGCTATAGGTATAAAGCATATAAAGAAGAAAGAAAAGATTTCTTGTGTGGATATTACTATATACCCCTACAGCTAGTATACATAGGCCAAGTGGTAATACACTATATTGTAAGGTGCACTCTTGCAGGAGTGCACGATAACGTGTCACGCTGCAAGTTACACTATTGCAAAGTATATCATACATAACGCGGTTTAAAAGGGGCGTTCCAGAGTATATGGCAAAAGTACCACTGCCCAGATGAGGGGTTTATAACCTCCCATTCGTAGCGTGCACTCTCTGAATGCTTCTTCTGAACTGATTATCTATCTTCACTACAATATCAATCTTACGATTATTCTTCATTTACATTCACGTGAATAAGCAGACCTTACCGACAGATTATAAGCTTTTACCCGGAGCGTGGCACTTTACCATGCACTCTGCCAACATCCATTCTGGGGCGTGGCACGCTATCATACACTCCATAGGAGTGCATCTTACAGCGTGGCACGTTATCATGCACTCTACAAGAGTGCATCTTGCAGTGTGGCACGCTACCGTGCACTCTGCAAGAGTGAACCCTGTAGTACTAACTACAGGGATATATAATTGTATCCATATATTCCGATTGAAAAAGGGGATGAAGCTATAGGAAAGTCGACTTATAAATATACATTTCAAATCGTTAACAACACAATAAACTAAATTTCCAAACGGAAATCCAAAGTATACCTCTTTGCTATAGATATGAAATTGAGAGCTGCTGTAATAGTAACTCAAAATACCCTTTGAAATGGAATTTCTGTTGGTAGGCCTTTATCGTTGCAACGTAGTCGATTCGAATCACTGTGGTCGAAGTAACTGGTGCTGCGTTGATATTTTTGATTGATGTGTGTGTTCTCAGTTTGGCAGACCGCTAGCCGGTCTGCATACTAATTTGTATGGCCAAACGCTTTGGCCTGTGCCCCACTTTAAAGTGGGTACCTACTGCATTGCGTTTGCTGTGTAGCCCCACAAACTACAGCCAATACTGCAGTTAGTACAATCAACTTTACTTACAGTAAAGTTGACTTGACTGTACTGTATTTGATTGCTATTTCAACATTGGCGGCTTTTTGTTTTGTGCCTGCACGCTAGCGCGGCTTGCCATCAATTGGTGGCAACCTTTGAAATCCCTTTTCAATTCACAAGCCAGACCCTGGTCAATTCCAATCAATCTGTATTGAAATTAACCTTAACTACAGCCCTTCGTAACCCTTTTGCTCCACCCTTCCGAGGCCTCCGTTCCTCAAATTCCGTACACAGATCCTTCGCCACAAACCTACGCAAATTAAGTACGCTACCACTTACGTACCTTTTGCTAGTAATTCAAACTACTGCTATTACCATCGCCACTATTGCCCTGGCGGTCTTTCAATTTGCCAAGGCAACCTTATTCCTCCACGTTACGTGCTAAACGATCCACGTATCCTTCGATTCGTATAGTCAACATATTGCTATCTACAAATCTTTTTAAGGTGTTATTAGGCGTAGCCTTAGTTATGGCATTAGTAACGTTATCTTTGCCGTTAATCCACTGAAACTTATCGATTTCCCAGGCTTCGTATACCTTCTTTAACGCCATTACGTTTATTATCAAGTGTTTTTCATTAGTTATACCTAGTTTTAATAAGTATTCGTAAAGGCTTCGAGAATCGGTATAAACCATTATAAGTATAGGTGGTAAAAATAACTATTTAATAATAATTTTTAATATGTTGTTAGTTATTATACTAATATTAAAGTCTGTTATTAAGTCATGAACTTCTGATGTTAGTACACTTTGCGTTACATGCTTATATTCAATCAATAATTAATATATAAGGTTCCCAGTAATCGTAAATTGCCTTTTAAACTTCTCTTCGTTAACGAATATTATTAAAAAGCTGATTTTCGATATAAGATTAGTATTGTTAATAAATAATCCGTTCGTAAAAATTATTAGCTTCGCCTTAATCAAATCCATAAAAATTACATTGATTCCTTTTTCTACGTTATCTATTTACTACTAAATCCGCTTGTTTAACTTGTTAAAGTCTTCGTTTTACGGGTCTTACGCCTATACCATAATTTAAAGGTCGTGCAATATCTTCGGTTAATATAGTAAAACAATATAGGCTGTGCGGACTCTTTGCTTTACATATCTCTATACTCTTACTTCGTTAACCTTATCGATAATCGTCAGACTCGTAGCTTACCCCTTTTGGTGTAGGCTAATATAAGTACCGTTTTCAACTTTAACATTATGGATATAGAGTAACAATCCGTTAAAGTTGAATTATATGTCTTTAGTTAACATTTTAATTAACCCATACTTTTAAAAGCCTGACTTTTGGATAACACGTTTTTCAGCCATTACAAACCTAAAATCGCCGAGGAAAAGTATATCGTTAGTTTATATACCTATAATGCTAAATTTTTTGCCTTTTGTAATTAATAAGTACGGGTTAAATATTGATGTTTTTATACTTAACTTATTTTTAAAGTGTACCTAGTACGTTAAAAACCAGTAAACTTTAACCTAAGCTAAATCGTATAAAAGCTTAAAATAGTATATTTTGGTACTAGCTGTAAATTTATCCTTCATTTTTATAGTAGTTTTAATAGTATAATGCGCTAAAGATCTGTGGTAGATTACTTATACGTTTATATAATGTCTTATGTATTAAGTGTAAATTAACCTTTTACGCTAATAGTTAAATTGGTAATAATATCGACGATTAAACGTTAATTCATTTTCTAAATTGTAGGCGATTAGATGAAAATTTAGTCTTTACATTTATTATCGTATTCTTAGGCAATAAGCTGTGACTTTTCATATAGCTAGTTTGTAGTTGTTCTTATAACGTTGTAAATTATTTTTAAGTTAGAGATAATGATATTTTAACTTTTAAAATACGTTAAACACATAAATTATATAACTACCTATAATGAAAGGTTCTTAATTTCCACTTAGTTATTTTTCTTAAAAGGTTTGTCTGATATATTAATAATATTTTCGATACGTTGCTTGAAGATAAGTTTTCCTTTAATTATTTTCTTTCAATACTCCTACGTCGTTGTATACACCTTATAAGGGTTATAATCCCTATTTTCCTTCTTTTTAGTATGTATCCTCCCTTTAGTTGGTTTTTCACACAGTCGACGTTTTATTAGCATATTAATAATCGACTTGAAAAGATAATATTAGCTTATTCGCTCGACTCGGAATTTATTAACGTTAGGATCTTTATTAAACTTAAGGTTTTTTTATACGACTTAACTTATATAATTCAAAAAGTCATGGGACTGTTATCAATTTCAATTACTACCTTTAAATTAATAATACTTAAGATTTTATACGGTTTATTCTATTTGCCTCACTCGCGTTACATAAAGAGTTTACTTTAAAGCGGAAATGAAAGTACGTTTGTTATGAAAAATTCGTTTCCAGTATTAAATGTATTATTAACCTGGTGGCGTATCGATTTCTTTCTTGATTCCTTTAGGGCTTTGCTATATATTATAATACTCTTTTGTGTATCTAACGAGGGTAGCGACTAAGTTATTTAGTGTAGGTAAGTTTTAAATACTAAAAAAGTAGGTATATGTTCCCTATAACTAATAGTATCGTTAAGGCCTTTTACCACTACTTAAAGTCATACCTCCTAACTTATAAAGCTTTGAATTTTTAATATAAAGATATCATAAGCCCTTCGTAGAAGGGCGTATACTCTTTTAAATTTGTCAATACCTTAGTAAACTTTTATAAGAACTTATTTACCTTAAATCCTTATTAACTTTATATTAGTTGGAAATTTCATCTTAAAAAAGTTAGTACCAGTATCGTAAACTAATACGTTTGGTAGGTCAAGGTACTTATTAATCTATAAAGTACATAATACCTCCTATGTTGCCTTTGCTGTAACGGTTTTAAGGAATTTAGTGTCGTAAAAAGCTGTAGCGAAGTCTATAACGTGTAACACTAACTTATCGTTTAGATAAAATACGTTTACGAAGATTTCCGAATTAAATTTTAAATATTTTTAACTTAAATTTAAACCTTAAAAGGGCTTGGAAATGTATTTGACAATAGTAGCAAAAGTGTTTTATAACCTTTAATAGTAGGAAATCCACATTTTCGTAAACAGTTGCTTTTAAGACCTTGTAAAGCCTATTAGTTATCGGATAGTTAAACCTACGATGTAGTTAACGAAGATTTACCTCTGTTAAGTTGAATACTACTGCTTTTAATCCTTAAAGGTAAACCTAAAGATAATCATATTTTAGGTTAAGTGGAAACTTTTTGCTGGTTTTTACATATATTAACTTATCAATTTTAATATCAACGTTAGTATCAAGGTTTTTCATATTTTTGAGGCAAAGAAGAAAAGGGATAGGGGATTTTAAAATATGGAAAATAATAGGATTAATAACAGTTTTCACTATTATTGATTCTAGTAACAATATCTTTTTCCCAAAGCTAAAACTAACTTCAGCCTTGTTAGTATCCGCGTAGTTAAGTTCTGTAATAGTATTAGTATCCCTTCACAATACGATATACTATGAATAGTCTTTTATTAAGTACTGTATTACCCCCGTATCTAGCATAATCACCTAAAAGACTTATTTCGTATAACTATCCCGAATAGTAAAAAGGTATTTAAAGCCAGAGTCTTTATCCTTATAGTGGCAGTAAGTTTCTTTACTTATAAAGTGGTATAAAAATACATGGTCAGTAAGTTATTACGTGGCTTCCAGGCTAATACCGGTATTTATAATAATATCTTCGTATTAGATGATAGCTTTGGGTTTATTTTCCTCTTTTTTAACTTTAATTTCTTTAAATTACGTAATACGCTTCATATAATCCCATTTTAAATTAAAGGAGTATTACATATAGTATATTACCTATTTTACTTCTCACTCAGCAGTAGTATAATATGTTAACCAATAGCTTTATTTGCCGCAAATCCAATATTTCTTAGCGTTTAAGTTAAACTTGTTTAACCGACTTAAAAACCTTGAAAAGGATGAATATCCTCCTTCGTAGGTAAAGGTCCAGACCTTTTATTAACCGTATTTTCCGGGTTGTCCATACCGTTAATTGATGTAATACGAATTGAAATGGTCTTTTTCATTACTAAATTCCGGAGCTTATAAGTAATATATCGTTCGAGCTGGAGACTCGAGTAGTCACGGTTGCTAATAAGGAACAAAGTTGGTTAAAAAACCCTTCATAGGTGGCATCACGGTATTGTAAGGCGTATTCGAATTTTTGGTAGCCTATAACTGCTTACCGAACCTACTAACATAAAGTGCCTTCGCTAGCTTTCATGTTCTTTATTACATATTAGCAAAGTATTAGCCTATTAATTATTTGATTTCAAAAGTCTATCTTGCTTTTCGACTTTTTTTTAAAATCCAGGAAATAAAATTATTTGATAATGTTTTAGTTCGTATAATACTAGGAAGGGTTAATATTGTAATCAAAGTAACCCTTTATAATTTTGTTTATTTCGCAGAAAACTGTATTATTCGTCAAGTACTAGAGGTAATAGTCCTTAGCTTATCCGGTATAAATACTAGGAAATAACGAGTGAAAACCTAGCAGTTTAACTTTTATTTAGTGAAAAATGTTAAAGAATAGGCGTAACTTAATATTGAAAAGGTTATATGGCTTATAGTTATACTTCTCTTTACCTTTCCATATCTTAATGAACGTATTGATTACCATATAGTCCGTATCCTCCATAGGAACGCGTCGAGTGGAAAGGGTTATGTATTAGTTGTAGGGATTTTTTTCACTTAGTCGGGGAAAAGATTAGAGTTACTATTAGTATTAATAGGCAGGATAGTTACTTTTAACCGAGTTTGGAGGGAAAGAGCTAGTAGTCGTACCTATAGTAGGCTCGCATGTAAAGCCGGTCCTTCCTTGATTTAGTTGTTAGACCTGAATATATTAAGGGACTTGGAAAAAGTGGGCCTAGGGGTTTCTGTTGCAGGAAACTTAGCGATAATCCTCTTAGTGTTAAAGAGTTCGGCGGGGCTTTTGCTTAATAAACTGGTAGATTTGAGGTTTATAGGGTGTATATTTATTGATTTCTCGTAATTACTTATTTAGGCTTAAGTAGATCCTTACGAACGTATTTGTAGGCGTTAAGAATTACTGCCGTCAGTGATACCTTTTCCCTTATCATTTTAAATAGATTATGAGTTTTTATCCAAAACGTATTCATAAATTATATTAACGAGGTTATCGTTTTTTCTTACTTCTAAAGGTAGTGAAATCCCTCATTTATATAAGTTAGCCTTAACTTAATTTTGATCAATTCCTTTGTCCTTTTTCACATGCTTAAGTTCCAATTTCCAAAGAATTAGACATAATCAAAAAAAAAAAAATTTAACGTTTGTGTCTTAATAGTTGTGGGCGACGTCGAAAATAAAGTGGTTAATGTAATTAGTAAGGTACTCGCGGGTACAGTTTTAGTTTGCTTCTTTAAACTAAATATTATCGTCGTATTGTTTTTCGAAATAACGTCAAGGTCTTTAATTAACTTTGTTCTTTCGAAGTTATTAATGGTATTAATTTCAGTACGTTTTAAAGCTATTATGACAATCTGGTTGATGTAGAATATGGTAGTAGTAAACTTAGCGATTTTAGGGCATAGGAACTTAGCGATTTAACTTGGAGCTGCGCAACGTGGCTTTTTTAACGTAACTCGGTAATTCTGCTTAAAGCAGCGAGTTTAACAATTGGAAAGGTATGGGGAGTAAAAAAGAGTAAAGTATGGTAAAGATTTGGTGTAGGTAGTACAGTCGGAGGTTCTTGTTAGTAGTGGAGGTTGAAGGTTATTGTTTTATCGTAGGGACTTATTTTTTTCTTTTTACGGTAGTAATACCTATAGTAGTACTGACTTAGCCGTTTGCCAACTTGTCGAATTTCAATACTTTTCATAGTTAATTCTGACGTCTTTAAAAAGGATCTTTACAGATTTCTTGGTATTTTCAATAATGATACCGTCGTTACCTTTAATTTACCGTGAAAACTGACGTAATTAAGAAGTCTTCTTTACTTAATACCGTGAAAAACCGACGTAGCAGTAAAGGCCCTTCGCGAAAATCTTTCCTCTACCTTATGCAATTATAAAGCGTAACCAGAAAGTAATTTTTTCTTTTACTTAGCCAATTTGTGCTTATCTTAATAAGCATTGATTAGTATTGGTAGGCTTTTATCGTTGCAATATAGTCGATTCGAATTACTATAATCGAAGTAACTAGTGTTGCACTGATATTGTTGGTTGATGTGTGTGTGTTCTCAGTTTGGCAGACTGCTAGCCGGTCTGCATACTAATTTGTATGGCCAACCGCTTTGGTCTGTGCTCTACTTTGAAGTGGATACCTACTGCACTGCATTTGCAGTGCAGCCCTATAAACTGTAGCTAATATTGCAGTCAGCACAATCAACTTTACTTACAGTAAAGTTGACTTGACTGTACTGTATTTGATTGCTATTCCAACAATTTCTTTAAAAAAAACTCCAACTATAATCGCTATTATTATCTCTTACAATAATAAAAACGTTATTAAATCGTTTAAATACCCTAAATATCACTAATATACATCTTATATTTCTTTTAAAAACAATTTATGAGCGATAAAACTCAATGTAATACAATTCAAATAAAAGAGGTTTATATAAACAAATAATTAGTTGACGGCTTAATAAGACCATTGCTAAAAATAAAGTCTAAACAAATATTGCAAAAGTTTATATTAATTAATTTAAACACAATAAATAATTCATTATGTATATATCATAGTACATTGAATTATGATTTAATATTGCATATATGATATAATGAAGTGATTATTGTTACAGACTTGGAAATATTATCAAATATATTTTTTTTTTTTGTATCTACTCAATCCATTAACTTTATACTATACATTTTTTACTCTGTACTCTACGCTTTATTTCTTTCCATCGTTTTTCTTTATCCAATATACACAGATAGTACCTCTTAAGAGGTATATTGAAGTTTCAAAAAATACAATCTGTACCAAGTCTAAACATAAGATTAAACATTTTGGATAAAAAATTACTGTAGAAATAAGGATTTTTACCGGAGAACTGAAAAATAGTATTGTTAAGCTATAATTGTATTGAGATGAGGATTATACCTAGTTTCATTTTTAAAGTCAATAGTATTTACTAGTGCAAGGTTTTGAATAATGATCGCGAATAATAAGGAATCTCTTGATTTTATATTATAAGATTCTACAGGTTGATTTTTAGGTATTCTAGAATCTACAAGCTTTTACAATTTCTTTTTTTCAGTAACTTTAATAGATTATTATTGCGTTATTATGTAAACTTGTATGGTGTTAGCATATAAACTTGTATAGTATAACTATACCAACTTGTATAAACCCCTTAGCGATACTATACAAACTTATACGCCGCTGCCATATATTGTAACAAAAGTAAAACAACGGTTGTATGTGTATAGTTAATGCGAAAGGGTAGAAAATTCAATAAAGATAGCCTTATAGGAACAAGGGTGGCCGGCCCTACATGCCGCTCGCCATTAATGTACCCGAATGTACCAAATCTAGTTACCCGTGGCAAAAGCCATTTTTACCTGTCACAAAAGCCGTTCTCTTTATATATCAATGCCCAAATTCTTGGAATATAGATCCAGATGATTGTTTTTATTTCAAAATGGCGATGTTCTCGGGATAAACTGACCCAATCTAATTCGCGGCGAGTATAGACCTTCGGTGTCGGGTTTGCTGGCATACTCAATTTGTCAGCAAGGTCGCTGTATAGACTACCGAGGAGTATCTGTCCGACCAGACTAGCGCGCGTGATCATGTTGAAAAATCATCCTCGAGCGGACAAGAAGAAGAATGATACTAGAACTAGTATGTTGACGATGTGTGGTTCTTGATACTGCAAGAACCCGCCGGCGGCGGCACTAGGGTGCGCCATGTGCGAGTTGTCATGAAGCATTAAGCACAGCCAGCCAGGCTTTGAGAATTCTGCACGGGCCACGGCCGGCTCAGTACGGCCACTGCGAGCACACCTTGGAGTTGAGAGTGAATCAGTGAGTACCGGTATCCGCCCGACCAATTACATACACCCGAGACGTGCGAGTTTTCGACCTCGGTCTCGTGGCTCGTGGTGGTAAGGAAATCCAGGATCATGATTGCTGATGGCGCGGACGTGCATAATTCCGCTTCAAAATGCTGACTTCGCTGTGGATCTAGACCATCACAGGTGGCAGCTGGCTGTTCGATTGATGGACATGGTGTCACCTATCCTTCCATATTCTGAACTGCTTGATCAACTGGCCACTCTTCCATACAGAGTCTTGATCTCTTGCACAACGGCTTCAGTAACATCAACAGTCTTCGCACTGCCTCCCAAATCTGCCGTGACGATGCCCTTGTCACACACGCGCTCCACGGCCTCCAGCAGCTTCTTGCCCGCGTCCTCCTCGCCCAACCAGGTTAGCATCTCCGCGCTGGTCCAGAAGCTGGCCACCGGATTTGCAACGCCCTTGCCAGTGATATCAAAGGCAGAGCCATGGATTGGCTCAAACATGGAGGGGTTCTTGCGCGTAGGGTCCAGATTTGATGTTGGCGCGATGCCGATCGACCCAGCCAAGGCGGCTGCAAGGTCGGAAAGGATGTCCGCGTGCTGCCAATGGCACCTACTGTGTCAGTTCGCGTGGCACGGTCGGCATGTCGGGCGGAATTGGCTCCAATAACACACAAGAGCGCCAGAGGGACACTCACCAAGTTCGACGCAACAATGGTTTCCAGGGACTCGGGCTTCAACACCATCCGACATGTCATGGCATCGACTAGCATCTTGTCCACGGTCACATCCGGGAACTCGCGCGCGACGTCGGCGGCCACCTCGTCCCAAAGCACCATGCCGTTGCGCTGCGCGTTGCTCTTGGACACGACTGTCAGCCGGCGGCGCGGGCGGCCGCGCGCGGTCGCGAAGGCGAAGCGCATGATGCGCTCGACGGCGTGCCGCGTGAAGACGGCGAGCTCGGTCGCGGCCTCCCACGGCGTGCCGCGGTGCGAGCGCCCGCCCTGCCCGGCGTACTCGCCCTCGGTGTTCTCGCGCACGATCACCCAGTCGAGCGCGCCGGGCGCGCAGTCGCGCAGCGGCGACCGCGTGCCGCGCAGCACCCGGGTCGGGCGCACGTTGGCGTACTGCTGGAAGGGCTGGCAGATGGCCAGGCGCAGCTCCCACAGCGAGATATGGTCGGGCACGTCTTTTTGCCACTCGCGCGCGTTGCGTTTCAGTTGGGGGTGTTATCCAGGGCAGGTGGGGGGGTGAAGGGGTGGGGGGTCGGAGGAGTGGCTAGGCTTGCGCCGTATACGAACCTGGTGCGCCAACGGCGCCGAACAGAATGGCATCGTGCTTCCTCAGCTGGTCCAGCCCGCCGTCCGGAATGTACTTGCCGGTGCGCTTGTAGGTGTCGGAGCTCCAGTCGAAATGGGTGAAGGTGATGTCGAATGTGGCCAGCGTTTCGGCGAGCGCCTTGAGCACGGTGATGGCGGCGGCGATGACCTCGGGCCCGATGCCGTCGGCCGGGATGCTGGCGATACTGTAGCTTTTGCTTGCTGGCGCGGCGGCTCCGGCAGACATTGAGCAGATTTTGGTTGACTCGGCAAATCTGTCTCAGAGAACTGTCTTGTAGGTCGACACCGCAAAGGCCTATACATACATCATCAATGGAAGGTGTCGGCAATGGGATTGGGGGCATAGCCGATGTACGGGCACCCGGCAGGCACATGAATCGGCAGTGCCATTATCGGCCCACCGGCTCCACGCGGGCAACGGGCAACGATAAGGACGGTCCGATCCGGTCCGGTCCGGTCTTGCCATAATCCGCCGCATTCCTAACCAAGTCTGTCCCGGTCCGATGTCTCCATCTCCTGTAGCCTGCAGCCTGCCCGAAGGAAGAAGGAAAACAAGATGAAGATGATGGCCAGCTGGCAGCCGGGGAAGGAGCAAATTCCTTGGAAGGAGCTGGCCATCAAGCATTCAAGCTTCTTGTCCCTCTGTCCATTTTTCAAAGGGAACGAACGGACGACGGTGACCACTGACAGTGCTCCGTCAGCCCAACTCGGCAGTCGCACGGGCCAGGCAAGGAGTCTTGTTGAGTCTTGACCGTCAATTTGTCAAAACACAATCAGGATTCAGTAGCTTACACCACGCAAGGACTCGCGTCTTATCGTCGTCATCCTCGCTGAAATGTCGGCTCACAAACACATTAATCACGACATTAACCGCATCTATGAGGAGCGCCCTAGCCTAGAACCCGGCGCCGCTCCATCTGTCGCCCTGGTGGCCGCCCCAGTCGGTCCCGCAACAGCTGAAACAGTAAATGGGATCGTTGAGCTGCCTCAGGATCAGCTTTTTCGTTTGCATGTGGGGGACCCAGCAGTCAGCCTGGCGTTGCAAGTGCCGGGGTGGAATGAGCGTGTTGCTGGTTAGCATCCGATTGTGCCTGGCTTTTTCCCGGACACGACTGTGATACAAGTACAACCAGCCTGCCCAGCAGCATTTGGGAGTGTCAACATGTATACGGTCCAACGTATCACAGTGACACCTCTGACGCCGAGTACTGGTAGAGTCCACTGTCCGCCCCAGCACACCCTTCCACTGCCGAATCGAAATCCGGTCTCTGACAACACCTGGCGTGAAGGGGCCCGAATGACGCCCCGCACCTCGAGGCTTTAGAGATAAACCATTATTTCCTCACCAGGTGCTTCGGCGACAGGCTCCACTTCGCGCCGATAGGGCACAACATCCAAGTAAACCTCGCCAGCAAGCAGCACCCCGACGTATGGAGTACGTTGGACTGACGCGCTGGCAGAGAGTGCTCGATGTGGGCACAGCAAACGGTGCATGGGCCATGGACTTCGCAGAAGGACATGAGCTAGCCCTAGTCACCAGAACTGACATCTCCCCCTGCCAGGCAGATTGGGTCCCACCCCACGCGAGGTTCGAAATAGAAGATTGCACCCGCGAATGGACCTTCTCGGCCACCACCTTTGACCTCGTCTACATGCGCTACCTTGTTGGCAGCATCAGAGACTGGGCCGAGCTCTTCAGACAGGCACATCGTACCACAAAACCGGGCGGCTGGGTCGAGAGTGTCGAATTCTGGCCGCATATGACTCCCGAGGATGGTTCTGTCGATGAGATGTCTGTCATTACCCACGCCAGCTGATACTTTGTCCCATTGGAATTCCCAACTCTACGCCTCCTTAGACACCTCCCATACAATCAAAACAAGGATGAAGCTGACTAACATGTGACATGTCGTATAGTGGGGCCGCTTCTTCGAACTGGCTGGCCGAAACACGCGCCGCTCTTTTACTGTAGTCGAGCAAGAGACCCAGAGAGCGGTGATGGAGCATCCTGGCTTCCTTGACATTCAGGAAAGGAACCTCAAAGTCAGTTGCATGGACTCTTCCTCCAACCATCTTTCAGGCGTGTAATTATCATAGTGCTTCATTGCATCTACTTCCAAAGTTCAGCTTCACTGATGACCATGTCAGGCCCCTGTTGGCAGCTGGCCAGAGGACGAGCATTCCCGGCGACTTGGACAACTCAGTCAGGCCGCCTTGGAAGCCGACATGGAGAGATACTTACTTTCTATCGCATACACCACCTTTTGTCCAGGGACGAGATGCTGGTCTACATCGCTAATCTGCGTCGGGAGATCGAGTCGGGCGAACACCACGTCGGCTTCCAAATAAAGGCGGTTTGGGGTAGAAAACCGCTCGAAAATGCTTTCCATTCCATGTCTAAGACCCGAGAGTTGTTGTATACTCGCGTGGAGGAAGCAACCTTGTTGGAGCAGAATCATGCGGCGGGTATTGGGGAGCTGTTTTACGGTTTCAAATTTCACCGTACACCAAGGTGCTGGGAAAGCAGGACGATTCTGTATTGCTATGGGCCGAAAGCCAGTCCTATGAAGTCAAATCAAAATTTGGGCCCATCGCGTCGGCGGAATGGCACGACGGCCAGGTGACATTCGCTGGAACCGACGGCTGCTTCTCACCTCCAAGTTGCCTGCCTGCAGCTCCTAGCACCAGAAACTGAAAGTTGGTAAGTGGTGGTGAACACAAGGTTGCGACGATCTGCGACGCCGAAGGGAAGTTGGCTCATGTGCGAATCGTGGAACACAACATCCTCATGACTTGGAAGGTTTTGGGCCCCACGGCACACAAAACTACATCACACATGTCACGGGTCTAGGTCTGAGTCATGATTATAGTTGCACATGTTGAATCGCTGGAGACGATTCAACGTTCCACTTTTAGTGGTGTAGCGGTACACTACATAGTATAGTAAGCGAGCAACCTTAAGGATAAAATGCATGAACGTACGTACTTTGATAATGTAGATTTTGCATGTCGCGTATTCTATGGTTATTTTTATTTTGCCTACTATTTATAGTGCGTATATTGTGCTGCGCAAAGGGGCAAAGCAAAGTGTGGAGTATCAGTGTAGTATTGAGGTTAAGAAGAATGATCAAAGTTGTTGATAGGCCTTGCCTAATAGGCCTTTAGACGTTGCAACGTTGTCGATTCGAATCGTGGTCGAAGTAACAGTAGTATTACGTGGTTATGTGGTGGATGTATTGTTCTAGATTTGGCAGACCGCTAGCCGGTCTGCATACTAATTTGTATGGCCAATTGCTTGGCCCGGGCCCTAGTCTGAAATGGGCATATATTGTACTAGACTTTACAGTCAATACAATCAACCTACAAAACAATACACTTCATTTGCAGTAAGTATAGTTAACTTACTTAACAATACAGTTTACTGACTATACTACAATTACTACTGTTCCAACACTAAAGGCTTTTTGTTTTGTATATATATGCCAGTATGGTCGACCACTTATTTGCGACGGCCTCTAAAGTGCCTCCTTGTCAACCGGCCAGACTCCTATCGATTTTAGTATGTTTCGCACCCAAATTAACTCTCATTACCTCCTTTTACCCCACGGCTCCGAGTTCCAACTTTATTGATTTCCGTGCGTAAATATTGTGTTACAAACTTATATACACATTGAATTTAACCGTACTAATTAATTAAATCGCCGGCTTTAATCCCCTAGCAGTCTTCCAGTATGTCAAGGTGCTCTTGCTTTCCTCCCTATTTGTCGGCACGTAACTTAAACTTGCCAGGCAGCCTTTAACGTAGCCCTCGATATGTATGGTCAATTTATTGCTGTTTATAAACCTTTTTAAGGCTTTTTTTAGTGCCGACTTTGTTATGATATTCGCTAGGTTGTTTTTACCACCGATTTACTCAATTCCTCGATTTCCCTACTTTTGTACGCTTTGCAAAGTGCTATCACGTCAATTATTAGGCGTTTTTCGCTGGTTATTCACTGGCTATTCTTGATTTTAAAAGATATTTGACCAAATTTCTCGAATTGATATAAATTGCAACCGGGATAGGTAAAGTTTTCAAATATCTGGTAACGATATTAAGGGTTTCCCACATTGTCATATTTATATTAAAATAGACTACTATATCGTAAACCTCCGAAACTAATATGTTTTACGTAATTTGTTAGTAGGGTTTTAGACGTTACAATGATGTGATTTGATTGGTTGCAGTAACAGTAGTATTACAGTGGTCAAGTGGTAGATGTATCGTTCTAGGTTTGGCAGACTGCTAGCCGGTTTGCACAGTCATTTGCATAGCTAATTGCTTGGCTCATGTCCTGGTGTGAAGTGGGCGCATACTGTTCTTAACTTGCAGTCAATATAGTAGATTCACAAAACAATACACTCAACTTACAGTTAATATAGTTAACTCTATTATAAGTAAAGTTGAATTACTACACTGCAATTACTTCTATTCCAACATGGTTAGTGGATTTGAAGACTTGCATTACGTGAGTCAATTGATTTTTCACGGCCAATAGCATTAACTTGTTAAGGGTTTTATATAAAAGGAGTTAAAGAATTTAGTTGGGTTTCAGTAGGGTTTTGCGAATATATATAAGAGTGTTAAAGGATATTGTTGTGAATAATACTATTACTTGTTCCCCGAATTTATTAAGGGTTTTTATTTGTTACGTATTTGTATAATATGTTGGTAAAATTGCCGTTTTCTCCTCATCTTATGGGGGGGTTGAGTCTTTTGCAAAACAAATCAGTTTTTAGCCTCGTTTTAACTAATTTATCTGTCGCTTTCCAAATATTCAAGATTCATTCGTAAATTTATTTGTAAAAGCTATCGAAGGAGACAGGTTTTCTATTACGTTTGGAAGGGTTTTAATGAATGATATAGTGGTTAATATAGTTTGTTAGGTACTCAAAAGTAGAGTTTGTACGGCGTTCGTTTACTAAATATTGTTATCGAAATACTTGACGAATGTAAATCTAAGGTATTTGATTTGTTCTTCTCGAGTTAGATTGATAACAATATAAATTCTGGCGATTCCTAAAGCTATCGTAACGAAAATTGAAAATTGTAGGATGGGAAAGAGTGATGTAAAGGGAAGTTAAGCTATAAGTTTGCCATTAAAGCTCTCATTTCTTAGAGGTCGTAAAATTTATTCGTTTTAACGATTTGAAACTTGTAATAGTAATACCTGTAATACTATTGACTTAGCTGTTTGCCAAGTTAACGACTTATCAATCTTTAAAACTTTGAATTAGTTAATTTTAATGCTTTCAAAATTGATTCAATAAGTATTTTTTTCGTGTTTTTGGTAATAGCGATACCATCGCCACTTATAGATTGTTACAAATAACTACATAATCTATAAATCTTCCTTGATTTCTGCCGCGAATAATGGCACAGTATATTATGGTACTTTGCAAAAATCTTTACTTTACTTTACCTAAACAAATTAAAACAACTAAGAAACAGCTTCTTATTTTATATAACTTATTTGTGTTCAACCTAGTTAGTACTGATCATTGTTAATAGTTTTTTATCATTATAGCGTAGTTAATTCGAATTTTTGTGATCGAAATCACTAGTGTTATATTAAAAGTAATTGATGAAATATACAATAGATATAGTCATATAGTACATAACTAAACAGCATAGCCAACAAAACTAGTCAGTACTTAGTACAAACTTTAAGTACAGAACCTCTCAACACCAAAGGATAAGGAATTCACTGGAGTTGTAGATATCTCTACCAGTACTAGTATTTTACCAGTGTAAGTACTGGTTTTAACTGGTATGGAGGATCAGTATATAGATGCTGCCTGTGCTAGTATTCATTAGCATGGAAGAACTATTATTTACTAGTATACACTAGAATTAACTAGTATAGAGTTTCGGCCTTTGATTAAGATCTTTATATTGATAAGCTTAATCATATCTGAAAGTTCTCCATAGAGATTCTAGAATACTTGAATTTACAAGCCTATATAATATTTTTCTGATAGGGTATCTTTAATATATTATTAGTAAGATTGAGTCCTACTATTCCTCAAATCAGTCACTTACTTTTACATAAATTAAAATGTCCATTTTTGAACTATTTGATACTTTTGAAGGTATCTTATTAGCATTCCTTAAACGTAACTCGTTTTCAACACCTAAGCTATCTTATCTCAGTACTAGTGATGATAGTTCTTTTTTATAAAGAATTGTTATTGCTTCTAGTTCCTTGAAGCCTACAGGTTCTTTTGCTTTAACTTAATCCATATCTCTTCGATTCCTACGCTCTAGCGCTACTCTTATTATTACAGAGCCTTGAAACATGAAGTTTTATTAAGGAGAGGAAGAAACGAAACTTATAAAGCCTGTAAGGCTAAAGTTGAGTAATAAATTAAAGCTATTAACGCTAATGAGTATGCTACTAAGGAGGTAAAGGTTCGGGTTGAAGCTATTGGTTCCTTCGACCTTCTAAAATTAGTAAGACTTAAGTTGGTCATCGACTTGTACGAAAAATTGTTAGTTAAGCTCAAAGAACGCTTAAGAGAACTAAAGAAACTAGAATCATCTAAATCGATAGGTATTATCACATTGGTAAAGAATGAGGGGGGAAGTATTAAAACCCATTTTTAAACTTTTAAAAAAGATGTGATTTACAGAGCTTTAATTGCAATTAATAAAAGAGTTTGAAAGGTTAACTTTTGTAAATATTAACGTATGACTAACAATCATTATGGGCTGCACTATTAGTAATCACTGTCTTAAATCTTGGAGTGTATTTTTAGATTAAATATAAATACAGTCTTTATAGAAATAAACTATATTTATTTATTTATGCCTTTTAATTATATTCTGTTGAAGATTTTTATCACTATATATATACGAATCCGAGCTTATAAGATCATAATTTCCTTTATTACTTCAGATTTTTTAGCATTTATTTTTGGCATTGGAGACTTATATAAAGCTTTACTCAAATTAATTGGTATATTTTTAGGTACTAGACCGATTTATCATTAGGATATTTTTGAAAACCTTCGTTTTTTACGCCTTTTATACTATTCAACCTCAGCTCTTTTTATGGCAAACTTTGAGAATATTAGAAGTAGTTTGATTTATCAAAGCTGTTAGGTTAAAGATATTAAGTATCCCCTATAATCTTTTATTTATAGTAAGCCTAAGTTTTCAGTTTGGATAATCTGTATACAAAGTAAATGAAAGAAAGTCGTCTCTTCATTACTATGTAAATTACAGTTAAACTTCTAAAACGAAAACCGGCTTTAAAGAGGAAAACAAAAGTTAAATTCCATATTTTTTAAAAAAAATAATAATAAGCTACCCATTCACTGTAATTAGCATATTGATTAGTTTTAGATAAGTGGACTTATAGGTTCCTATATAAGTCGCTAGTTATACATTTGTTAGGTATTATACATATAGTACTGTTTGTGTTTCTAATTAAAATAAACTAGAATAATGACTCGTCATAAAAGAACTTTTGGAGGGTTCAGATGCTCAATACTGGAAAAGAGCTCTCGATTGTAAAATACGGAGCTTGCTGTACCTTAAAGTATCTAAGGCTATTAAAAGAGATATCAACCGCGATACTCTAACCGCAAAAGAAATCACTAAAGTTAAAACTAATTCCAAAGGTTATATCGAAAGATATAAAGTTAGGATCGTAGTTCGAGAATTGAAGCAAAGATATAATGTCAACTATACTAAAACCTTTACGGTTACAGTAAAGTCTTATATGTGGAGGATTTTTATTACACTTACTGCTTTCTATTATAGTGCGACCTACAATGGTAGGTCAAGTAGGTGCTAAATGAAGTTTACTATTAAGGTACATGCGAGAGAATAGAAGAGGTTACAGTAGTCCTTTATGTAGGGATTATAGGCATAGTCAGTGTACAGCCCGTTACATGCCCTCGCACATGCTGTGTATGGACCGCATTCAAACTGAGCCTAGACCGGAGATTGTATATCCCGTTATATATATAGTTACATAACCTATAAACTTAATAGCTAATAACATAAGTTTATAATATGCTCCTCTTTTAATTAAAATCTATAAAGGCTTGAGTATCCGGTTAGCTAAATGTAAAGCGCAAGTCATATCCGCCTAATACCCGGGCCGGATATAAGTCAGACATAAGCTTATAACGCGCCTCCTAACGTGCCGTATAACGTATAAGCCGGTTTAACCCTAAGCCGTCAATGCTGTATAACGTATTTCTGAACGTATCGTATAATGCATAAACTAATTTAACCGTAAGCTAGTAGCATCGCATAATACGCCCCTTAATATACCATATAACGTATAGGTTGTTTTAGCCCCAAACTACCTACTCCGTATAACGCGCTCCCGTTTAATACGCTGTATAACATATAGGCCAATCCGATTCTAAGTCGTTGGCGTTGTATAACGCGCCTCTTAATATGATATATAATGTATAGACCATTTTAACCTTAGGCTGCCGACGTCATATAACGCGTTTCTCAACGCGTCGTATAACGTATAACCTTTGCCGATTCCGATTCGCTTATACTTGTAAATACGTCTTTTACTGTCATTTACAAAACCTTTTTTCCTTTTTTTTTTTCCTGTTTCGTTAATCACCCTTTATACTACCTATCTTTATCGTGCTTTTTATAATAGCACTATTTGTAACTATTTTTAATCCTTATTATGACCTTTTTTACTCGTTACTATTTCGTATTGTTGGTAGGTCTTTATCGTTGCAATATAGTTGATTCAAATCACTGTGGTCGAAATAACTGGTACTGCGTTGATATTGTTGATTGATATGTGCAAGTTCTAAGTTTGGCAGACCGCCTACCAGTTTGCACACCAATTTGTATGGCCAAACGCTTTGGCCTGTGCCCCACTTTGAAGTGGGTACCTACTGCACTGCACTTGTAGTGTAGTCTCACAAACTGCAGTCAATTTGCAGTACATACAATTAACTTTACTGCAAGTAAAGTTGACTTGACTGTATTGCATTTGACTATTATTCCAACACGTATCCTATTAATTTCCTCTTATTAATATAACTTATATTTATAATGGTTTCGGTCTAAATTCTATATTTATTAACGCCCTAAATAACTAAAATTAACTTTTTAGTAAAGTATACCAACCCTTCATATCCAAATACCTTATCTGTTGGTAGGCCTTTATCGTTGCAACGTAGTCGATTCGAATCACTGTGGTCGAAGTAACTGGTGTTGCGCTGATATTGTTGGTTGATGTGTAAGTTCTAAGTTTGGCAGACCGCTAGCCGGTCTGCACACTAATTTGTATGGCCAAACGCTTTGGCCTATACCCCACTTTGAAGTGGGCACCTACTGCACTGCACTTGCAGTACAGTCCCACAAACTGTAGCCAATATTACAGCCAGTACATTCAACTTTACTGCCTGTAAAGTTAACTTGACTGTACTGCATTTGACTGCATTTGACTGTTATTCCAACACTAGCGGCTTTTTGTTTTGTGTCTACACGCTAGCATAGCTTGCCATCAATTAGTGGCAACCTCTGAAGTCCCTCCTCAACCCACAAGCTAATAACAGGCTAGACCCCTGTCAATTCTGATCAATCTGTATTAGAAACAACCTTAATTACAGCCCCTTGTGGCCCTTTTACTCCACCCCTTCGAGGCCTTCGTTCCTCAAATCCCATACACAGATCTGTCGCCACAGACCTATGCAAATCAGGTACGCCACCACTTACTTACCTTTTTCCAGTAGTTCAAACTACTGCTATCGCCACCATTGCCCTGGCGGTCTTCCGATTTGCCAAGGCAATCCTTTATATCATATGCTGGGCGATCCACGTATCTTTCGATTCGTATGGTTAGCGTATTACTGTTTACAAACTTTTTCAGGGCGCCATTAGGTGTGGCCTTATTTATGGTATCGGTAAGGTTATCTTTGCCGTTAATTTACCGAAACTTATCGATTTTCCGGGCTTCTTATACCTTCTTTAACGCTATTACGTCTATTATTATACGTTTTTTATTAGTTGTACCTAGTTTTGATAAGTATTCATAAAGGCTTGAGAAATCGATATATACTACTATAGGTATCGGTAATAAAACTAGCTATTTAATAATGATTTTTAATATGCTGTTAATTACCATCCTAATATTAGATCCTATTATTATACCGTAAACTTTCAATATTAATACACTTGGAGTTACATGTTTATATTGAATAAGTATTTAGTATATAAGGTTTCTTGAAATAATAAATTACTCTTTGAATTTATCTTCGTAAAAGAATATTATTAGAAAGCGGATTTCAATGTAAAGTTAGTATCATTAGTAAATAACTCCTTCGTAAAAATCATTAACTTCGCTTTCATTAGATTTTCAAACTCCATATTAATTCCTTTTTCCATATAATTCATTTATTACCAAATCCATTTATTTAACTTGTCAAAGTTTTCGTTTTATGAGTCCTATGTCGGTACCGTAATAAAAAGGTCGTATAATGCCTCCGATTGACATAATGTGGCGATATAGGCCGCGTGAGCCCTTTGCTCCAGATATCTCTATGCCATTGCCTAATTAACTTTGTCGATAATTATCAAGCTCGTAGCTTATCCTTTTTAAATGTAGGCCAGTAAAAAATACCGTTTTTAGCCTTAATACTATAAATACAAAGTAACGATCTGTTAAAATTAAGTTCTATAGCTTTAACTAAAGTTTTAATTAACTTATACTTTTAAAAGCTTAAATTCTTGATAACACGTTATTTCATCGCCATAAACTTAATATCGCTGAAAAAAAAGGGTATTGTTAGCTAACATATCTATAATATCAATGTCTTTACCCTTTGTAATCAATACGCATGAGTTAAATATTAAATTTTTTATACCAAGTTAATTTTAAAATATATTTGGTATATTAAAAACGAATAAACGTTAAACTCGACTGATTTGTCTAAAGGCCTAATATAATACATTGTTGTATTAGTCGAAAACTTATCCTTTCATTTTTTTAATAATTTTAATAATATAATCCGCTCAAAATCGGTGCTAAATTACGTATATACTTACGTAATATACCAGTTATTAAATATAAACTAATCCTTTATGTTAATAGTGAAATTAATAATAATAACAATGATTAAACATGAAATAATCTTTTAAATTATATGTGATCAAGTGAGGATTTAGTTTTTACCTTTATTAGTATATCTTTAAGCGATTAACCGTAACTTTTTGTACAGCCAGTCCGTGGTTTTACCCTTAACCTCGTAAATTATCCTCCACTTTAAAATAATAATATCTTAGTCTTTCAATTACATTAATTGTATAAATCGTATAACCCTCCGTAATAAAAAGCTATTAATTTCCACTTAATTACTTGTTTAAGACGTTTGCCCGACGTATTAATAATACTTTTGGCACACAACTTAAAAGCAAGTTTTCCGTTAGACTTCTTCTTTTAAAATACCTACGCCATTATATATACCCTTCCATCCCTATAATCTCCATTTTCCTCCTCTTTAATATATATCCTCCTTTTATGTAATCTTCTACACCGTCAACGTTCCATCAGCTTATCAATAGTCGACTCAGGAAGGTTGTATTAACTAATTTGTTCCACTCAAATGTTATTGATATCGGGATCTTTATTAAATTTAAGGGTTTCTTTTAGACAGCTTAACTTATATTACTCGAAAAGTTACAGGGTCATTAGTAATTTTAATCACTATTTTTAAATTAGTAATACTTAAGATTTTCTACTGCATATTCCATTTGCCCTATTTATACTATATAAGGGCTTTATTCTAAAGAAAAAGTAAAAGTACATTTGTTATGAAAGGTCTGTTTCTGATGTTAAGGGCATTATTGACTTGACAGCATGCCGATTCCTTTTTTTAATTTCTTTAACGCTTTGTTATATATTATAATACGCTTTTGGGTACTTAACGAGGGTGATAACCTAGCTGTTATACTTGGGTAAACTCTAAATACTATTAAACCTGATATACGTCCGTACGGGCTAATAGTATCGTTAAAACCTTTTACTGTAATTTAAAGTCGTTCCTCTGAGCTTGTAAAGCTTCCAATTTCTAGTGTAAAAATATAGTAGGCTTTTCGTAAAAATAAGTATACTCTTTTAACTTTACTGATACCCTAGTAAGTTTTTATAAGAACTTATTTACACTAAATCCCTATTAACTTTATATTAACTTAAAACTTTATCGTAACAAAGTTAATATCGGCATTGTAAACCAATACGTTTGATAGGCCAAGGTACGTATTAATCCATAAAATACGTAGTACTTCTTATGTTTCCTTCACCATAATGGTTTTAAAAAACTTAACGTCGTAAAAAGCTATGGCAAAATCCACAACGAATAATACTAGTTTGCCATCCAAATAAAACACGTTTACGAAAATTTCTGAATTAAAATTTTAATTTTCCTTTAACTTAAACTTAAACCTTAAAGAAGCTTGTAAGTATATTTGGCAATAGTAGTAAAGGCGTTTAATCATCTTTAATACTCATAAATCGATATTTTCGTAATGAATCGTTTTCAAAACTTGAAAAAATTGGTTAATTGCTGAATGATTAAACTAATGAAATGATGAACGAAGTTTTTCCTTCCTTAAATTTAATACTTATATTTTTGGTCTTTCAATATAACATTGAAAATACCCCTACTGAAGGCTAAATAAAAACCTTTTACTCGCCTTAATATATATTAGCTTATTAATCCAAATATCAACGTTAACGTCGAGGTTTTTTATATTTTTCAGGTAAAGGAAAAAAGGGTTAGAAATTTCAAAATGTGGAAAACAATAAGGCTAATAATGGTCTTTACTATTATCGATCCTAATAACGATATCTCTTTCCTAAAGCCAAAGCCAACTTTAGCTTTACCAGAATCCGCGAAGTCAAGTTCTGTAATAGTATCAATATCCCTTCTTAACGAGATATACTGTAAATAACCTCCTGTTAAGTACCGTACTGTCCCTATACCCGGTATAATTCCCTAAAAGATCTGTTTCACATACTGGTTTTAAAAATTAAAGAGGTGTATGAGGCTAAGGTCTTTATCGTTATAGTGACGGTAAGGATCTTTACCTGTAAAGAGGTACAAAAATACGTAATCGACTAGTCATTACGTGGTTTCCAGGCCAATACCGGTATTAATACTAGTATCTTCGTGTCAGCCAATAGACTTGGGCTTATTTTACTTCTTCTTAAGTTTACTTAATTTAAATTACATAATATATTCTATATAGTTTTATTTTAAAGCAAATCAGTATTAAGTATAGTAAATTTCCTATTTTACCTTACTTTCGGCAATAATATAACGTGTTAACTAGTAGTCTTATTTATCATAAATCTAATATCTCTTAAAGTTTAAGTAAAACTTGCTTAACTGACTTAAAACCATTAAAAAGAGTAAATTCTTTATTCCGTAAGTAAAGATCTAGACCCGTTATTAACCGTACTTACTGGGTCGTCTATAACATCGATTAATATAATACGAACTGAAAGGATCTTTTTCGTTACTGAATTTCGGAGCTCGTAAGTACATACTAGTCGAGCTGGAAACTTGAGCTGTCATAATTGCTAACGAGAAACGCAGTTAGCTAAAAAGCTCTTCACAAATGGTATCAGGGCATTAAAAGGTGTATTTGAACTTTTTATAGCCTGTAACTGCATATCGAACCTATTGGCATAAATTGCCTTCGCCAACTCCTACGTTCCCCATTACCTATTGGAAAAATATTAGCTTATCAAGCATCTAATTTGAAATATCTATCTTACTTTTCGATTCTTGTTTGTAATCTAATATATTAAACCACTTAATAATATTCTAATCTCTATAATACTGGATAAGATTAACATCGTATTCGAAATAGCGTTTTATACCATCGTAAATTTCGTGGAAATAGGTACAATTCGTAAGGTATCGAAGGTGGTAATCCTTAACTAAACCAATAAGGATACTAGGAAATAAGGAGTAAAAACCTAGTAACTCGACACTTATTTAACGGTAAATATCAAAGAATAAACGTAATTTAATGTTAAGGAAGTTATATAGCCTACCGTCATATTTCTCTTTATTTCTCCAAATTTTAACGAACGTGATGATTGTCATATAGTTCGTATCCTCTATAAGAACGTATCGAAGAGGAAGTGTAATGTACTGATCATAATCCTCACCTGGCTGGAGAAAGTACTAAGGTTGTTTCTGGTATTAGTAGGCAAGATAGTTGATTTTAGCTAAGTTGAAAGGGAAAAAGTCAATAGTGTTGTCCACAATAGGCTCGTATATAAAGCCAGTCCTTCCTTAATTTAGCTACTAGAACTAAACTTGCAAAGGATTTTGAGAAAAATAAACCTGAGGGTTTCTATCTCGAAAGACTTAGCAATGATCCTCTTAATATTAAGGGATTCGCCAAGGTTCCTATTTAATGGACCGATAAATCTAAGGATCTTTGAGTTATAAGTTGATTAATTACTTACGTCCACTCATTTTAATCTGGTTAGGTCCTTACGAACGTATGTGTAGTCATTATAAGTTACTATTGCCAATAATCTTTTTGCTCGTAACTAAGATCTATTAAAGGTCTTCTCTCGGAGCGTATTCGTAAAGTATTTTAGCTAAGCTACCTTCTTTCTCTTATTTCGCCTAAAGTTCGATACCTCGATTTACCAAATTAATTTTTAGTCTCATTTCTGCCTGTTTTTTTGTCTTTTTCCATATTTTTAGGCTTCAGTTTCAAAACCATTCTTAAAAATCGTCGAGGGCTAAAGGTCTATGGTAGGTTTCAGTAGTGTTTGTATCGAAAATAAATTAGCCGATGACGTTAGTCAGGTGTTTTAGCGTAAAATCTTTAGTAGCTTCGGTGTATCAGAGCTCCTCATCCTAATGCTTTTCAAAGATATTGCCGAAGGCAATAATTACCTCTTTTATGATGGGATTGGTAACGGCATCGATTATAGTGTGTTTTAAAGCTATAATGACGATCTGACTAGTGTAAGGCATGGTGGTAGTGGACTAGGCAATCTGAGGAGTGTGGACTTAGCGATTCAACGTAGAGTCGCTCGACGTAGCTTTCTTGGTACTGCTTGGTAATTCCTCGTGTTTTTGCTCTAAACAGCGAATTTGATGATTAAAATAACGTTAAAAGTAAAAAAGAGTAAAGTATGGGTAGAGATTTGGTATAAAGGTAAAGTCGAAGGTCGTTATGGGTGGTAAAAGTTGTTTTTTATTTAACGTATAGACTTAGTCGGTTTTACGATTTACAGAAGTAGTACCTGCAATCGCAAATAATATAGCTATTTACCAGCTTGCTGGCTAAATAATCTTTAAGACTTTTAACAGTTAATTTCAACGCTCTTCAAGAAAGATCAATAAAGATTTCTTAGTATTTTCGAGTAACAATAACGTCGCTTACTTATAAACTGCCGCGAACAACTGCACAGCCTATAAATCTTCCCTAATTACTACCGCGAAAAACTGCACAGCGTATAGGAGCCCTTCGCAAAAATCTTTCCTCTACATTACCTAACAAAGCATAACTGAAAAGTAGCTTTCTTCTTACTTAGCCAATCTGTGCTTAACTTAATAAGCACTGATCAGTATTGGTAGGCCTTTATCGTTGCAATGTAGTCGATTCGAATCACTGTGATTGAAGTAACTGGTGTTGCGCTAATATTGTTGGTTGATGTGTAAGTTCCAGGTTTGACAGATCGCTAGCCGGTCTGCACACTAATTTGTATAGCCAAACGCTTTGATCTGTGCCCCACTTTGAAGTGGGTACCTACTGCACTGCACTTGCAGTGCAGTCTTACAAACTGCAACCAATATTGCAGCCAGTACAATCAACTTTACTGCTTGTAAAGTTGACTTGACTGTACTGCATTTGACTGCATTTGACTGCAATTCCAACATTATCGTTAATTATATCTTATAACCTCTTCGCATTATAAACAATATTTTTATATTTGGCGATAACTAAAACGAGAGCAAACTCCCTCAATTACAAGTTAAAAATACCTATATATCTTATATTGATCGCTTTTCAAATTTAAAAAACCCTTTTTTCATATTCTTAATCACATTATTTTAGGATATCAAGTTTATCAAAAGGAATATAAAAAGTTAAACACAAGAAATTCATTTTATAAAAAACTCAACTATAAATTAACCCTTCTTTACAATATTTTTAGGAAACAAACTTGTTTATAACTTCGCTTAGCTTACGCATACTATGACGGTAACTGGTCGTAGCTTTCTAAAACGGTCATTATATTTCATCCTCTATCCGTAAGCATTAAAATTATGTCCCGTGTTATAAGTCCGGTTTTACTTTTATTTTTTCCAAGTAAATTAATTAGTTTACCCGGCTTCGTAATGTTGTCTGAATACAGATCATCTCTACTATTCGGGTAATATAAATTACCATGTTTAAGGCTATACCTTTTAATTGTTTTTTTCGTGCTCGTTATCTTTAAAAATTGTTTCATCGTCTTCAATCGTTTCGCTTATTTACTGCAATAGAATGCTTTTAATTAACCTTATACTAATACAAAATGTCCTTGTTTAGTTTTTTGAATTATTCGGCATATACTAATGTATTAGTTGAGCCTAAGTAACGAAAATAATATTATTATATAAGTTGTATTTTTATAGCTAATATTGGTTACATTTTATAAAACGTAACGGACGATATTTAAAACTTAACCGTAAAAGGAATTTTTCCATTCGCATTCATTTACTAAACTTAATTAAAAACGGGTTAATAGATCGAAATGTGAACAGGCTATTACTTGTACCCATACCGACTGTGTTATTTAGGTACAAATCAATATATTACAATTTTTATATCCTGTTTCAAAGTCGCTTTTCTCACCGCGCCTTATGTTATCCACCGTCATTGGCCTTACCTAATATTCGCCCCGCCTATCGTTACTTGTTTTCTTCGGTATCGTTTAATATCCAGCTCGACTTTCGCCTGTCGCCTTCGTTGACGTTACTTAATACCCGCCTTATTTTACGTCATCTAGCCTTACCAAGCTTTTTTAATATCTGAAGTTAATCGTAATATGAGTTTTAACATTAACAGCGCTATTATTCAGTGAATTCGGATAACGATGATAATAATTGATAGGTAAAACTTAGTAATTTTTAATAGGAATCCCTTCGCGGTTGGATATTTTTCCGAAAAAATCGGGTTATGTATTTCCGGACCCATATATCGTATTTTATTATAATAATCCGAATTTTTCCCCCTTTCTTATAAATATTATATTATTACCAAACTAATAGCGACCTTTTTATGTAATAAAATTAGAATTTATTTGACGTCGATGTCAAAATACTGAGATATTATAAAACTGAAATTCACCTTATTCTGTTTGAAATTTATTTAATACCATTATATATTAGTAATCATTCAAAAATTTCTAATCCGGCTTATTATAACATTTTCATTTAATCAATAAATAATTTTTATCGTACCTTTTCGTTTTAATAACGAAAAAATCCTAAATTTCAATTTTTTTGTATATACTCTTCCTCATATCGTTCGTAACAAAAACTAATTTTAGGCGAATATTGGATAAAACCTATGCAAAAATGGTGTGCGTAACCGTATGTTAAACAAAATTTTTGAAACATATAAGGTATTTTTCAAATATATTGAAAACGATATTTCTTGGGTTTAAAAGATTAACGACTAAATATTAATAATATGATTAGTCGAGATTCTAATTTAGACTGCAAATTTAAATATTACGTAAATTAAATAAACTTCATTATTTACATTATATCGTTTCGTCGGGCGTCATAGATAATATATTGTTATTTTTATGTGTTACTTAATATAGATTCTTGCCTCTTAAATTAGCTTTATATTTTTTATTTAACGTATCAAAAACGAGGGAGCTCTTTTCACCAATGAATAGATAACTTTATATCACTATTTACCGTAGGAATGAAAGAAATTTAATACCTATTAACCAACCTATTTGAGTTGAAACCGATAACCATTGACTTTCGCTTATTTAATATATATTAATGAACGGAAAGATATAACAACAGATTATACTAGGAAA
The DNA here is from genome assembly GCA_038502455.1 of Anisogramma anomala. Classification (NCBI taxonomy): domain Eukaryota; kingdom Fungi; phylum Ascomycota; class Sordariomycetes; order Diaporthales; family Gnomoniaceae; genus Anisogramma; species Anisogramma anomala. The sequence continues at coordinate 11,733,678 of JASMMZ010000006.1, read as the reverse complement.
TGGCGAAGGGGATTCGTAAATACTTTTACATCTTTTGATTTATTTATTCGGTATCTCTATTTATTTATAGATAATACGACGATAATAAAATTCATTTAACTGTTATTCGAAATTTAAGGTCATTTACAATGTATGTATCTAATTCAAGCTGCGATCGCTAATAACAAAAGCTGGAAATATATAATATTGTTATTATATATTCCGAAAACATCTTGTATACATTTTATGGGTAGTGAATCATATAGCTTTAAATTACATAAATTTGGATAATTGGGTTATAAAAACTAACAAATATTAAAAGGCGAAATTAGTACTTAGTAAATAAATTATAAAGTCGAAGAAAATATAGGATCAATAATGTTTTAAAATAAAAAAGGGTCAAAAGAGGCTTTATTGTTAGGTATGATATGATTTCGTATCATAATAATATAAATATATTCTATACAGTTGTCGAATATTTATGACTTTCTCTTTTTCATTGTCATCTCGTTTAAAAAGACTTGAAATGAAACGTTTTTACTAAGATAACCTATAATAGGCGAGTTGTAGATTTATTATAAGATTTTCGCGGTTAATGGTTTTCCATTCAGTAATTATAAACGGCTATAGTAATGTAACGAACATTTGGAGTCAATATTATAATTTATAATTTATATCGAATCTTTTAACACAACCGGAAAATGTTTAACGCCCTTAGTAACCATTAGTAGGCGAATTGCGTATAATGTGTTATTTGATACTCCTTAATTATACAACTTAGCGAACGTGTTCAGCCCGAAAATGAAATAACCATTCGGTGTTAATAAAGTCGACGGATTCAACGCTTGCCGGGCCCTAAGCAATATTATAACCGCCGACGCCCCGGAATCACTCAACGTTGTTAAAGTTAACAGTGCGAGCGCAAGTCGGGCTTGGAGCGATCCCGTTACCGTCGACGCCCTAGAATCCTCTGGCTTTTGCTTAGGGTATATATTATCATAATTAAATAAGGAAACTTCCTTTTTCATATATTCATCCATATATCCCGCCTTAATAAACATTTTTTGTTGGAATAGTAGCAATTGAATTGAAGTAAGTCAACTTTACTGATAGTAAAATTGACTATACTGACTGCAAGTTGAGTGTATTATTTGGTGGGTCTACTGTATTTACTGCAAATCAAATACAGTTTGGCCCGACTTTATACAATGGAATGAGCCAAGTAATTATCCATACAAATTACTATGCCAACCGGCTAGCGGTCTGCCAAACCTAGAACAATACAACTACCACTTGACCACGCAACACTACTGTTACTTCGACCAATTGAATCGACAACGTTGCAATATCTAAATCTCTACCAACACTGATCAGTGCCTATTAATTTAAGCACAGATTGGTCAAATAGAAGAAGAATCTACTTTATAGTTGTTATGCTTTACGTCATCATTAGGGTAAAGGAAAGATTTTTACAAAGAGCCATCATAAGTACTACGCCATTTCACAATGGTAGGAAAATAGAGAAGATTTTGGAATTACGTTAATTTTAAACGACAATTTGAAAGTAAACAACTGTATTGTCATTAAAATTACTAAAAAAATCTTTATAAAATCCTTTTTAATGACGTTGATATTTATTGTTAAAAGCCTTAAAATTCAACAAGTTGGCAAACAGCTAAATGAGTACTACTACAATTGCTACTACAACAAAAACAACCAAGTCATACGGTCAAAACAATTAATAACTTTCGATATCTACTTATAACAAAAATGAACGATCTTTGACCTTACCTTTAATACTAGTTTTTCACTCTTACTTTACTTTTTTTAGTTCTTACACGTTAATTTAATCGCCAAGTTTCCTACCCTAAGCGAAAACATTAAGATTCGCTAAGTCGCGCCGAGAAAGCCCCATTAAGTAATGCAACGCTAAGCTGCCATATTTCCACGCGAATTTACGCCAAAACACCAAGTCCCTACACCTAATATCGCCAAGTCTCTCGCCTTAGACACCTACCAAGTCCTACAAAAGCTAAAACCTCAAAATGGCAACTATTTAGGAATGAAAAAGACAATTAGAGCATTCGGGATTACGTTTACTAAGCATTAAAACGAAGATCTTGAGGCGTAGAATATCAATGAAGGTTTAACGAAAAGTCAACTCAATAACTTCGTTGAATACTATATCATTAAATACAATGCCGGTGAAAACTTTAACCAAGCTTTTCGCAAATTTCGTGATTTTTTTTAATAACTGGACAATTGATATATGAAACGTAATCCAAAAAGGGATTTAGTCGAGAATTGATGTTGTAATTGGAATAATAAGGGATTTTTATACCAATATAAGGTGTTATAAAGTGAGCATAAGCTCTTTTCGATCTGGACTAACTTAAGGAATACCCTTAATTCACGCCCTAAGAAAAAGGGTATTGAAAAACCTTAACACCCTTATACGCGATCCTAAAAACCTCTCTTTTACCCTTAACTAAGTTAAACATCTTTATGCATTAACAATGAGGAACCTATTAACCTGTTTGACAACTCAGCCCTTTTACGTAGCAACGCGAGGTATACTCTTAATGGTGTTAGGGCGTGTAAAACAATAGCCGCCAATACCGTTAAAGTAATTAATGTTAGTACTCTACATAAGTTAATTAAGTAAGATCGTTAGGACTTTTAGAACCACAAAGTCTCTTTCACTCTTTAGCACTTTAATCAAAATCACTAAGCCCCCTAAAAGCCTTTCTATAGTAGGTTTGCCTACATACGAAAGCTTATTAAAGGTCCTACTACAGGGCTTTTCTAATTAGGCTAGGCGACTGGCAATTACCCTTAACACCTTACTTTAGAGGCTCCAGAGCTTAAACTACTAGGAAACACTATTAATTTAAACTGGGATAATTATCGCAACCTGCCCCCAGAACCTGTTCAAATAGTAAATATTAATTATAGGCTTTTCATGGACTGTACTAAGATTTGGAACGATGTAGGAAAATATAACGGAAAGCCTTATAACCTTCTTAACATGAAGATAATACACTTTTTAAATATCTAGAAGTGGATAGAGGTTCTCTCTTATGATTTTTACTTATTATTTCTCAAAATTCTTACAGGGTAGGTCAGAGATTACTACCTATCATTCCTAACTCGAGCAATTACCTTTCGTAAAATTTATGATAGTATGAAAAGCCAATTCGAATACGACTTCTACCTTACTTCATACTATATGGACTGGACTACTATGAGGCAGACTTGGATAATAACAAAGAAGAAAGACCAGGAAACACTAATTAATATACTAAATTATATGTTTGACAAGTTTATGTTATATTATTAAATAATAGAGAAAGTTTAACTTAGCGAAGATATATTTCGCGAATATGTATAAGTAGTTGTTACGGGTTTTAACGAGTGTAAATACGCTCTACAACGACTAAATACTACTTGTAAAAGCTCTTTTAACTGATTAAGCTCCTCACCTACAATTGAAATAATGCGTACACCAAAATTCTCTTAGTATATACCCTTAAGCCGATAATTTTCTTGATGTAAATGAAAAATACCTTATGGTAGTTAATTATATCAATTGTAAGTACGGTTATAGGCGCCTTCAACTCCTAAGGTTTGGCCTATCCACTTCAAACCAGAGGTAATGGCTAAACTGGCGCTAATAAGGTTAAAATTTAAGCGGATTTGTCAACCGCAAGAATTGTCGTAGTAATAATAGTAAAAGATTATGGATTTATAATAAGTTTAGCTACTAGTTAACTTGTTACTATTCGGCCGAGCGAAACAGCAAAACAGGTAATATACTGCATCTACTAGACTACCACTTGTAAATAGAGCTACTTAAACTAAAAATTAAACTTTAAAGGCGACAAACCAATTTACAGTAACAATGGTTTTAACGAAATTAAATAGTATAAGAATATAGATCCTAACGCGGCTTAGTAATTAGCTTACTACGCCTTTCTATACCGCTTATTTGGTAAAAACCATTGCTTTTATATTAACCAATCCTCTAACCCCTTATAAACCTTGAATCTTCACAATCATTACGCGAACAATACGTTTTAAGGTATTATACTAAACACAAGGGCAGTATGATACTTAAAAAGAAGCTATTCGTAATATGTAGTATTACAGAAGGAAAACATTACGGCTAACAAAATGAATTATTACGATAATAATGAGGCTAAATTTAGCTTCAGATTAGGCGAATAACTATCATTAAGAGGAATAATAATAATTTAAAGTATTATTAACTTAATTACCTTTTACATCTTTAAATCCTCAGGCATTTTCTTTTTTTCTGAAAGTATATAAAAGCTTTGGACATTAATGTTAATATTAACACCGAAGAGTTTGTTAAAAACGGCTAAAGGTTTCCATTCTCCATTAAGTAGGATCACTAATTGTTTTATCTTTTAAGTCATAAAAAAATAGTGTTAAACCTAATAAAGCCAGAAATACTTCAACTATATTAGAGCTTTGACTACCTATCCATTGACAAGCTATATAAAATCATAATGTCCATAAAGTAACAAAAATGTGAAATGATTTACGTTGAAAACTATCGAAAAATTGGTTAGTACTGCCTAGTATATATGTAAGATCCCCGAAAATTTAAGTTCAAATTAAAAATAATAAAATTTTGAACTATAAGGTTTTGATCAATGTGTTTTACTTAAATAATAAACCTATTTCTTACGTCGTTTACTCTATAACCTCTTTATACGAAACTAAGTTTTGAAAGTCTCATTTGATAAAAAATGCGTGGAAAACTTCAAGGTTACTGTGGATTGATACGTACTTGAGATTACCTAACGTTATCGTTTACGATACTGGTACCAACTTTTTAACGACGGAATTTCAGGAAGATATTGAAATAATTAACATTTAGTGTAAATAGGTATCTGTGGAAACTCAGTGGAGTATTAGGAAGGTTAAAAGGGCACACATACTACTTCATCGGGCGTATAATATCCTGACGCTAAAAATTAAAATCTTTACGGATTCGGAAGCACGCCTTTAAATGGCGGTAAAAAGTCTGAATCATATTGTAGGCACTGATAACTCAATACTAACGATACTTGTCTTTGGATCGTACCTACGCCTAACGAGTGAATCTCCGCCATTAGTAAGTACTTAGAAAAGAACGGTGGCTTACGGCAAATCACTCAAAGAATTGCGGAAGAAATTAGTACGCTGCCAGGTCAACTATGTTTTTAACACTAGAAACGGCCCTACGATAACCGATTTGTTTACTTTGCTGTTATAAAATAAAGTCCTCATATCGCAGGAGCTAGGTAAATGAGAGGACCTATATAAAACCTTATGTATAGCTAACTTTAAAGTATTTGTTAAAACTACGAACGGTTTTTTAACTTTTCGTATTACCTAGGTTAAGCTTTATATTAATTTCATTAACAAAACAACTTTGAATTGAACTACCAACTTAATACGAGCTCTTACCACTTATAATTGATAAGCCGATAAACCTCTATTGGCGCAAATGACCTCCGAAAAAGAAGAATATTAAAGAGGAGGAATACATATCGGGCCGCATTGATAATATTGTTTAGGTAAGTAGAAAATAGAAGGATAACGAAAAATGAGTATTGAAACTTGAGATATAAGGTATTATTGAAACCTCCGGTAAACCCATTAATGAAAGTAAAAAAAAATGGAAATTAATAGCTTATTAATTAGAATAACTGTATAATTAATACCAAAGGCTAACTTTAACCTTTAAAACCTAAATTTCACAATTTAGAAGTTGAGGATTATCTATGAGATTAAGGGTAAGACTATAGGACGGAAATACAAAAAATTACGCTTAATCTCTTAAGGATATAGCGATAAAGGTCAAGACTGTATTTTGACGTAATTGTTAGCGATTAGTAATTAACTTAACAATGAGTTTGTTAACTAAACTTAAAGGAGAATTTACGCTTCATAGCAGAGATATAATATAAGTTTATATATAGTTATCAATAAATTTATAGCGAACTATATTACTAGAGTTGTTATACAAACTGAGTATCATTAATTCTTTAGAAACAGTAATAATATGTATTAAGCTATGTTACGAATAAGTTCAAGCAGGCGTTTATTGTTTTTAAACTATTAATTTTACTCTAAATTATAGTTAGGTAAAAGGTCTTTCACATATAACCCGTAATTTTCAATCGTGTAAAAGGAAACCTTCAGCTTAATAGTTATGTAAATTAACGATACCTTTTTCGTTGGAAAGGTTATCTTTATAGCATTTAAATCATATGTGATAAAAAACTTTAACTTTTGAAATTATAAGCCGGTTACGACATTAACGAGTGTAAAGAAACTAAGGCCAGAGCTGTCGCTCAAGGTGGTCGGATTCTGTCTATAAACCTCCATGAAGAAGAAGAAAAAGAAGAAAGATCCTTGCTAGGGAGCGGCTATGGAGCTAAGATGATGTAACCCTCTCCCCAGTCATGTGACGTGTGGTGGCGTGACTTTAAGCAGCTTTATCCCACCTTTAGAGCATCGTAGAAGTGTGTAAAACTATCAGGGTTGGATCCCTAGTAATACTAGCTAGGCATTAGTCTATAACATTACCCCTAAAGATACTCTTGTGATTCTTTTCCCCGTCGTTCTTTTTATTGTTTTTGTTATATATAGGGTTTTTATGGGGGTAAGTATGAAAAAGGTACGCGCGCCTTTCAAAATATTACAGTTCCATATAAAAGGCATTAGGCTAGCGTTACATAACAAGTTATTTAACGTCTCCCCTTCCCCCTTAATAAATAATACTTAAAGTCCTAGTTACGAAGATAAAACTTTCTCCTTCTTTTAACCTTTAACCTTTCCGTATATCGTTAATACCTATTACTACTAGTATAACACTTATTTATTTTATAATTTTAATACTCCTTATAACTCTCCCTATAACGTTACGATAAATCCCTAATTAGATGACAAGGTAGATAAAGTTATCAGAAACGTGGGTTATATGCTTTGAAGCTGTTTAATCATTGTTAACGAACATGAAGTTTTTTACGTTGAAGGCTATTAATATATACCCCGATTGGACTCTCGAACAGGCATGTTTTGAATACGTTTATAAAATAGCGTATAATCCCAGAAAATTTTGTTAAGAGAATAAGTGTAAGTGGTTCTAATAGCTACGAAAAAGCTACCAATAAGTGATTAAATATTAAAGCCTGGTATCACTTTTATTTCGTTAAGGCCATAAGGCGTAATTCTGGTTATACGTATACGCCTTTAAACTTAAACCTTAATATAAACGAGGCTGATAAGGAGTTATCGAAAGTATATCTAGCGTTTAACTCTTAGGATCGAGATAATTTTACGTTTTATTAGCCGTTTTCTAGATGTTAACGAGCGGGTAAAAAACGTATAAACTTAGGTAATCGCCGCTAAAAAGACTATAAAAATTCGTTGCGTCATGTAACATAAGGTTAACATCTGAGGCCGAGGGAGTTTTATCCCCGTTACTCCTATATTATTTAAAGGATTACAAGCCATATAATTAATAAACGAGAAACGTAATATTTATCTAAATTTCTTATAATTGGGTAAAAACTTGGAGGGAGCGGTTGACGAATAGTTAGAAAACGTTATTAAAAGTAATAAAAAGGGTTATTAAAGTTTCGAAGCGTATTAATGTTAAATTGAGTTATATAGATACTAAGTTAAACGAAATTATTAAAATAGGTAATAAAATGTTGAATAAAGACTCGAACCAGGATTTAAATGATATATCTAAGTAAACCTGGTTAAATTCATTTTATTTCTGTTATGGTTAATATATATATGTTTACTTAAAAACAGCTTATTGACGACTTATATGTTGCTCGATTTGGTAAAGTAAAGTATAAAATTCATATTCGTTTACGGGCTAAGCATAAAGGCTTATAGTTATATTTAACTCATTTATAATGCGATTAGAAGTTATAGAGTCCTACGGTATTAAAAATGTTTAAAAGCGGGTTTTACGTTAGGTGTATATAACTTACCCATTTAATTAAAACCTATCGTTTCAGTTAATTATAAAGTCGGGTATATCAGATTTAGGGTTTATTACAGGCCCATAATATACTTTTAACTTCGTTTTCCTGTTTCTCCTTACCGTTTTCATTTTCTATAATTGTTATTTACAGTTAAAGTTTTGAGTTCATTAGGTTGAAAGCAGATTCGAAACGGCTCAGATGAATTAATTTACATAAAATCATAAATAATTTTTACCCTGTTCATTAAGTTTAATAATGTAAAAGTCAATTATATGCGTTATCCAATATTTTTTGTAAAGTTAACTTAATTTCTTTTTTAAAAAAAATTAGGTTAGTTTATCGTCATTTCAAAAAAGTTAAACGTTGTCGCCGACTCAAAAACATTTCGAAGGGGAATGTCCTTTATCAACGGCTTCTTTTATACGTTATTACGTAATCTTTATTGCGGCTTAAACGAATTTCGTAACTTTACGGATCCGTTAAATAAAGTTTGTATCTTTAACGCGTAATATTGTTGTGGGAAAAAAAACCGTAATACTAGTTATATAAAATTAACTTAATAACTATAGGTTATAAAAACGGGTTAATAGCGATAGTCAACGTATATTTATCATTTAATGTTAATTAATAACCAAGTAATAAACGACTTTAATCGAATGACGTATAAATGACGAATAAACGAAAATTCTTCAGGACCTTTTAATCTACGCGTTAGGCTACGCTGTTAATTTAGGGGTAAAAGGCGGTGTACAAACGTTATTCAACTTTAATCGTGTCGTAAAGTTGTTTTTAAAGCCCATTAATCCAATTCGAACCATAATCATTAACAAACGTACGCAGGAAACCATAAAATCGCTAATAACAATTAAAAAACCGCTCCATAAAAGCCTCGATATTTGTAATAAATATAACCTCGAGGGTAACGACTTTATTGAAATAGTTTATAATAACTATAAAGTAACGTAAGTTACCTGTATATTTTTAAGGTATATCAATTATAAAATTAAAGAAAAGTTTGTTTTAAAGCCGTTTGAAAATTGAAATGGGTTTAACGAACCTTTTTTAATGGTGTTTTCAATAGGTTATACGGTTATAAACATCATAGTTACGGCAAAAGAGACGGACTGTACAGTATAAGCCTAGCTAAAAATACGTCTTAGAAATAATGACGATAATAACATCGTAGCTAAGTTAGTAGGTAAAATTAGAATCGAAGGTAATTTAAATTAACGCGGTTATAAAAGACTTGTAAATAGGTACCTAAATACAATTGTTAAATCTCAGAATTGAATAGTAGTTTACCGAATATTTCGAAATTAAAAACTTTGACGTACGGTCGTCATCGATATGGATATCCATTAGGAAATGTCGGTCGCCTATATGTACTATACTTATTAGGTGGAGGTAGGTGGTGTCGAATATAATAACAGCGTCCCAATAACTTTAAAAGTAGATGTTAGTAAAAGGTTTACGGATTTTTAAAATCAATTCGCCAGCAACGGGTAATCGAAAAATATATGTACGTAAAAACGACTCGAAAGTAAACTATTCGGAACGTAACAATTAAAGTTTTCGGTCCAGGTAATGTAAATTTAAAAGCCTTTAAAAATATTTTCATTGCGTAGAAATAATATATTAGGTCGCGCGTAATCTACCAATTTATTATATACCAATCGAAAACGGAATTATAAAAGACGCTTAAACAAGCGGATTTATCGTTTGGAAAGATGCTGTATTATTATAAAGTATTTCAAGTTTTTGTGGTCCATTTAAATAGTAAACGGGCGCGCCGTACCTCGAAATTCCGCGTTCCATACTTTGAAACTACTTATAATTCCGAATAGCTTTTTATAGTAAATTTTGTAAATATATTCGACGAAAGATAAACAACGGGAGTAATACATTATTAGGTCTAGGTTACCGTAGTCGTCGTGTTAAAGAAGTCAGCTTCCTAGAGACTAGTTAAAATTATCGGCTTCTAAAAAGTTATTTCAGTTAGAATCCTTTTGAATGAATACGGATTCGGAAAAAAGTCAAGTTTCAGCCGTTGAAAAACAATTTTTTAAGCCCATAATGAAATAAAGTACTTTTACGGAGTAGTCGAAATGATAATCCGATAATCGTCAAATAGTTGTGAATAAAATAACGATAGAAATTTGCGAATTTAAGGAAGCTTTAAACTTTTAAAACCGTGGTAAAAGTCATCTATTCCTAGATAACACGTAAACTTTTTAAGTTTATACAGATATTAACGTTAGTTTCGATAACAAATTTTAGGTATTTGGTTTTTTAAATGCAGAACTTGTATTTGGAAATATTTATGTTAAGTTTCGCAGCGTTGAAAACGTTAAGGATTTACTTAACTTGAGTTATATAATCGTTAAGGGTACCATTAAAGTAAATGCAAAAGTCCTTAAGGTAAACGAAATAAAAATATTGAAAAGGAGCATAAATGATTATTAATGTACCGTTAAAAGGTATTGGGTGTGTTAAAGCGACCGAAATAAATAATAAGCTATTTAAAAAGTCCGAAATACATACTAAATATAGTTTTCCATTTATCTCATTTTTTTAATATAAAACTTGTAAAAAGTAATTTTAATATCTAATTCCATAAACCACTTAATTTAAGAAATACCTGCGAATGTTTTTTTTTCACAAAAGAAAACGAGTAACGATTTACCTTTCTAATAATATTAAGTCGACGTTAATCGATATCAAATTATAACCTTCTTTTATGTTTTTGACGAAAGGTATTAAAATTCCTATTAAAAAGTTGTTTACTCGAATATAAATTGAATTAAATAATTCGATTAAAGTTTTACGTGATATAAAAAGCCTTACAGTACTTTTAAAAGTTATCCTTAGTTATAGATACGAAAAACAATTTCGTAATTCGGTTTTAAACAGTGAAGGGGTAGCTTATTGCCGAGGGCATTATCGAATAAGGGCGTGAATTCCCGAAAATTATCAGAAAGTTTATTGTAAACGGAAGTAAGTAGTTCTGAGGTAAACATTTTATTAATACTTTCCAAGGAAATAAAGACGAGTTATATAGTAACGGTTCAGTCTTTACAGGTTTATTATAAAATAACGTAAAATATAGCGACGTCAACTCCTTTCAACGTTATCTAAACAGGCGTAAACCTTCACTTTGAAAAGAGATAGTTACCAGCTCGTCTTAAAATTAATATATATTTTGTAACGTCATAATTAACTTATTGGTATTTCATTCAGAATTTACCTAAAATATATTTATATTATAAGAAAGGGAAGATATAAGTTTATATCCAGTAACGGTATTCATTAAGGTCAACGTTTAAAAGGGTTATAAAGAAAATAAGCCATAAAGAAAAACCGAGCATGTACAACGTAGTTTTACCGAATTATCATAAAGGAATAGAAAAACGCGATAACTTTTGGTGATTTGTAAGGTAATACTCGTAACGTTATTGTATTTACATTTTTTTAAAAAAAAACTTGGATAAAACGAATAAAGATATAAAAAAAATTTATTATAAACGAAAAGTGATTTAAAATTTAAAGCGAAATTACTAAGTTGAATTAAAGTTTTATTAACTTTTATACCCGATTATATATAGGAGTTACGCTTTTTATTTTTCGAGGTTGATGAGGTTTTCGACTGAAGTGAAATAGATTTTTATAACGGTTTTGACGTTTAAATCGTTCGGCTCTTATGCTGGGTCCCATAAATATATACGAATTCGGTAACTGTTTACGCCGTAGTGTAAGTATAACCCGAGGTTTTTATGGAAGAAAAGTTCCGCGGAGTTGATTTAGGCGGCATGCCGCTTAAAAGAAACTCGAAAAACGTTTACGCCGGTTATAATAACATCGCCCTAACTATTTCGAACGTGCGCGTTACCGCCGTTATTTCCACTACAGGAAACGCCTTCGACAGTAATAGTATTAGTACCGCTATAACAAATACGGAAATAATAGAAACGCCTGTCGATAAATGAAACGCAGGTAACCTATTTATTATGATCCGCTAGTATATCGAAAGGGAGTAATATATGAGTAAATTTATTATTAATAACATTTTAAGATAACGAATTCAACGGCGGATTCTTAGGTTATACAGCCAGATTTCGCAAATAAGGTATTCTAAACGTAGAAAAAAACGTAAATTTATTGACAAGTTCTTTACTTTATATTTATAAGCCGAGTAATAACTGTTTTAATCGCGTTAAAGTCGTAGTAATAAGCAGAAAACATAGTTATAAAGGCATCAAAGTCGTTAGTACCGCTGTATCTTTCGCGGGCTTAATAACTTTTTATAACGGTTTTCGCGAAGCCTTTCAATCATTAAAAAATAATGTAAAAGTTATCTTTTTTATACTAATAAATTTCCGGTTTCGACGTAATTTACATATTATCGTTTTTTTTTTCCCTGGAAAATTGTAATTTAATATCGGAAAATTTAACCGGCTAGTTAAAAGGTTTATGTTCAAGTTGTTAAGGTTTATTAAAAAAGGCGTTAATATCGTAGTTAAAGTTAAAAAAGTTATTATTATTTGGAAAGTTAACGCTGTTTTTAATAAAAAGCAGTTTAGTAATGGCGTCATTCGTAACGTACATAAAGGAAATTTTCTAAGAGGGAAGTTAACCCGAGAATGTAAGCTTACCATTAACTTCGAATTATTGGATTATATTTATTAAAGCGTTTAACATGTTAATATTCCGTTATTTCAAATACAAAATGTTTTTTGAAACGGTTTAATCCCGCTCAATAAGTTTTGTATGTAAGGCGTCGAAAAAGTATCCATAGTAAATAATAAAGTAATAGTTTTAAGTCATTAAAGTGCTTTAAAGCTAATTTCTAACGCGCGCGTTAAGTAATTGCTTTAAGTCCTAGGGGTCCAGATCTGGTAGATCGGGGGATAAAAATATAGCTCTAAGCTATGGCTACTAAGGAACAGCTAAGATATCATCGAAAAAAGGATCGAGGTTTATATGTAAAGGAATTGAAGCCGGAGCTATAGCTTAAGGTGGTCGGATTCTGTTTATAAACCTCGCTAAAAAAGAAGAAGAAAAGTTCCTACTAGAGAGCAGCTATGGAGCTAAGATGGTGTAACCCTCTCTCCAGTCATGTGAAGTGTGGTGGCGTGTCTTCAAGCGGCTTCCTCCCTAATCTAAAGCATCGCAGGAGCGTGTAGAACTACCCTAGTTGGATCCCTGGTAATTCTAGCTAAGCACTAGCCTGTAATAGCGGGAGGTAATTAACTTGATTTCAATTGATAGTTAATTCATATACTTAGTGTTAATACCAGTTTTAACTTTCGTTTAAAAGGTTCGAGTATAAACTTGGCCACAATCGATAATAGTAATGTAGCTAAACCTTAATAGTACCTAAAATAGCGTGCCCATGGCAGCTATATTGCTATTTTGTGTCAATCGAAAGCCTTATACGACCTATCTATCGTAGCATAAGTATAAAACCCAATAAATGATAACTTTAATAAGCTAAATGAAAGGATCGAGTAACAAATACGGAATATAGACCGAAGGATCAATATAGTTTTAATAAACTTATCAAAAGCCAAGTGAATGACGTTTACGAATAAATTTTTCATAAATAATACCAACCTATCTGAACAAATCGGCTTTCTCATAACTTTCGTTAATCGAGATGGGCGAAAAGACCAATTTAGCATCATTAGTAATCTAATTCATGAAACCTTTGTCAAATGTAAAAGGATTATACAAAGCGTATTAACTTTAAAGGTTTATAGTATAATGGTAAGCTTCGATATAGTTATGATATTATGGGAAACTGTTGGAATAGTACTACATGCAGTGTAGTAGGTCAACTTTATTTATAGTAAATTTGACTATACTGACTGAAATTTGAGTGTATCGTTTTGTGTAGGCTTACTGTATTTGATGTAAGTCGAGTACAGTAGGCCACACTTCATACTAAGGCTTGGGCCAAACAATTGGCTATACAAAGAACTACGCAAACCAGCTAGCGGTCTGCCAAACCTAGAACGATACATCTATCACTTGACTATGTAATACTACTATTACTTCGACTAATCGAATTGAAAACCTTGCAACATTTAAAGTATTACCAATACTGATCTGTACTTATTAGGTTAAGCATAGATTAACTAAGTAGAAGAAAAAGCTAATTTCTGGTTACGCTCTATGTCAAACAAAGGCTATGGTAAATGAATGTTTTTTGCAAAGGGATCTTTTTGCTATGCTAGATTTCACGGTATTTTGGAGGTAGCGACGGTATCGTTATCGAAAACACTAAAAAATTTTTACGGATCTTTCTTAAAGAAAAGCGTTAAAAGTGACTGTTAGAAGTCTTAAAGTTCGGCAAGTTGGCAAACAGTCAAGTCATTACTACTTTAGGTGCTACTACGGCAAAAACAATGAAATCCTACGGCCAATAAAAAACAACCTGCGCTTTTTAACAATAACAAATGACTTTCGACCTTACTCTTTAAACCAAAACTTTGCCCCTACTTAACTTTTTTTACTTTACCTATGCTAATTTAATCGCCAAGATTGCTACTCTGAGTGAAAACACCAAGAAACACTAAGTCGCACCAAAAAAACTACGTTGCGCAACCTCACACCAAGTTACCAAGTCGCTATAATTAACACCCAACTTTACGCTAAAACAGCGAGTCTCCACACCCAAAAATTACAAGTCTATCGCCCTACACGTCCTATACAAGCAAAATTTTTAAAATAGCTACCGTAAGTGCTTACTTTCAGGCGATTACCGACCTCACCTGGAAAAAAGTAATTAAAAACCTCGAACAAGTTTTGGTTAATCATTATAACGAGAAACTTTGTATCACGGATATTAATAAGACCTTAAATAAAGATTACCTAACAAATTACATCAGCTAGTATATCCTCGACGCGTACATTGGCGAAGATTATTGCCGTAGCGCCCTCGTGTTTTAAGACTTTCGTAAATTATTTAATTATTGGACGCCTAACATTTGGAATATAATCTAACGTATGGTTAAGGCCAAGCTACAAAAGGAGGTTACTTTCTATGGCATTGACATTCCTAAAATGACCCCGTTAAGGCTGGTCAAACCCCATTTTAAACTGGATTAACGAAAAGATCTTTTCTAAAACCCTAGCCCTTAAGTCTTTCGAGGAAAAGGCAAAGGCGTAAAAGAATTTCAACGCTCTACTAAATGTTTTAGAGAACCCCTTCTTCACTTTTATCTAAGTTAAGAATCTTTACGCGCTAGCGATGAAAAACCTGTTACCCTGTTCTGTAGCCCAACACCTCTACATAATAGCGTGAAGTACGTTTTTAATGGCGGCAGGGTACGTAAAGTAATAGCTAATCACTTTGCTAGATAAATTTATATTAGCGCATTATACTAGTTTATTAAACAAGCTCGTTAAGCCTCTAAGAATTTCCAGGCCCTTTTCCTCCCTTAGTACTTCAATTAAAATCGTTAAATCCTCTACGAGCTTTCCTATAACATGTCTTCCTATATACGAAAACCAAATATAGGTCTTATTACAAAACTTTACCCTTTGGGTTAAGAGATTAACAATTACCATTAACACTGTGTTTCAGAGGTTCCAAACGTTAAATTAATAGGAAATACCATTTATAAAGATTGGTGTTGGTAGGCTTTTATCGTTGCAACGTAGTAGATTAGATCACTATGGTTGAAGTAACTAGTGTTGCGTTGATATTGTTCATTGATGTGTAAGTTTTAAGTTTGGCAGACCACTAGCCGGTCTGAATACTAATTTGTATGGCTAAACGCTTTAGCTAGTGCCATACATTAAAGTAGACACCTACTGTACTGCACTTGCAGTGGAGTGTATTCAAATCCCACAAACTGCAGTCAATTTGCAATACGTACAATCAACCTTACTGCAAGTAAAGTTGACTTGAATGTACTGCACCTGACTGTTATTCCAACAATTGCAATAATTATCGCGACCTGTCCTTAAGGCCCGTAAAAATGGTTAATATTAATCAAAAGCCTTTTACGGATTTCGCTAAGATCTGAAACGATACAAATGAGTAATGGGAAGCCTTATAACTTTTTCGATACAAGGATAAATTTTTTTAATTATTTGTAAGTGAATAGAGATTCTACCTTTTAGTTTTTATTCAATATTTCCCGGAAGTTTGACAGGGTACGTTAGGAACTACTACTTAACTTCTCAAATTAGAGTAAATATATTTCGTGAGATTTATAACGATATAAAGGGCTACTTCGAATACAATATCTATCTGATATAATATTATAAAGATTGGACTACCACGAAGTGACAGACAATAATATGGGGAAAAAAGAGGAAATACTAATAAATATATTTAACCAGATGATTAACAAATTAATATCATGTCAGAAAGTAATAAGGAAGGCATACGTTGGCGAAGCCACACTTCGTGAGCAGGAAAGGATAGTAGGTACGGGTGTTAAATAATTTAAATACTCCTTACAATACCGAAATACTACTTACAAAAGCTTTTTTAGCTAGTTATGTTTCTCCCTTACCACTGTAATAATGCGTATATCTAACTCGTTTAGTATATATTTTTTAAGCCAACAACTTCCCTAATGTCAATGAAAAAGACCTTATGGTAATTAATTACGTCGACTATAGGTACAGTTATAGGCGCCTTTAACACTTAAGTTTTAGACAAACGATTACAAACTGGAATTGGTAACTATATTTGATATCAATAGTATGTTAACGTCAATAGGGTCAAGATTTAAACGGGTCTATTAACCGTAAGTACTATCGTCACGATAGTAGAAAAATATGTTGGATTTGTGCTAAGTTTAACTATTGGTCAACTAGGTACCCCCTCACCGAACGAAACAATTAAAAGGTAATGAATTACATTTAGTACTCTACCATTTTCAAATAGGATTACTTAAATCAAATATTAGACTTAAACGACGATAAGCTAATTAACGGCAATAATTCCCCTAAATGCATTAAATAGAATAAAGATACTATTTTTAACACGGCCTAATAATTAGCCGACTACACCTTTTTCTATTGTTTAGTTGGTAAAAACCCTTACTTTTACGCTAACCAAGCCTTGAACCCCTTATATACCTTTAACTTTTAAGTTGCTATACGGACCAAACGTTTTAGAGTATTATGCCAAATATATAGGCAGCAAGGTATTTAATAAGTGCAAAGAGATTGAGGCCGGAAATGTCGCTCAAGGCGGTTAGATTTTGTCTATAAATCTCGATAAAAAGGGAAAGAAGAAGTACCTGCTGGGGAGCTGCTATGAAGCTGAAAAGATAGCGCAACCCGATCATGTGACGTGTGGGAGCGTGTTCTTATGCAGATTCCTCCCTGCTCCAAAGAATCGTAAGAATGTATAGAACTACCAAAGTTAAATCTCAGGTAGTACTATATAGGCATCATCCTGTAACATTACCTCTAAATATATCTCGAAGCCCCCCTCCACTCCTTTCTTCCTTTTTACATGGCGGTGTACAACGTATGGAAAGTTCTAAGTATAGCAAGTACGCCGTTCTGGATCCGTTTAAAACGCCGTAAAAGGTGCTAGGCCGAAAGATTTTAGTGTTACATAAAAGGCACCTCAATGCCCTCTCCCTTATAAATAGTCCGTAAATTTTAGTTTCGATTTTTTCTCTCCTGCAATCTTTAACCCTTTTTTATAATATTATTAGTATTGCGGTATTAGTTTAATTTAAATAATTCTTTATCATATTTATCTTCGAAGTCTTGTATAATCAATTGTTAATTAATTATAAAAGTCGATAGGGCTATTAAGAACGAAAATTAGTTTGTTTAGGAACCGTTTAATACTTACTAATAAATGTGAGGTTTTTTTTACCTTATGAGCTATTGAGATGTACCTTGAAAGAACTTGTATGTAAATATATTAAGTACGTATATAGAATGACGTATAATATAAGGAAGTTTTGTTATGAAGGTAAGGGTAAATGTTTTATATAACCGCGAGAAAGACGTTAACGAGCGGTTAAATACTGGTATACGGTGCCGCTTTTATTCCATCAGTTTTACAGGTCGCAATTTTTTTTTTCACGCCTTAAAAATTTAATTTTAATATAAATAAAGTTGTTCAGAAGCTGTCCTAGTTTTTTTTAGTGTTCAATATTCAGAACCAGATAAATCAAGGTTTTCGTAAGGCGTTCTTTAAGTATTGACGAGTGGGTAAAAAATATGTATACCTAAGTAGTCGTTATTAAAACTACTCAAAAAGTCCAACGCGCTATATAGCGAAAAATAAATACCCAAAGCGGGACGGGCTTTATATCTACCTCTATTATACGCTCCTGTGGCTTACAAATCGTGTAACGTATGAATAAGGATCGTGGTGTTTAAGTAATTTTTCTCAAATAAGGTGAAAACGGGGAAAACATGGTTAATAAGCGGTTATAAAACGTGATTAGAGGAGACCTAAAAGTTCATTGAGGTTTCCTATCGTATTGACGCGAAGCTAGGACGTATAAACGTAAAATTGAGCGAATCGGTCGAAATGGGTAAGAAATTCTTGGGTAAGAATTCGGACTGAGATTTTAAGGAGATGCTTAGGTAGTTTTTGTCATCGTTCGGTTTTTATTAATACTAATAAGTTTGCTTGGTACCTATCAATTAACACCTTATATATTGCTTCTTTTTATAATGTAAATTATAAAATATTAAGCCCGTCAGCGAGTCGAGCGTAATGGCCCGTTATTATTTGCGGCTAATTTGTAACATAATTCGAAATCCTTGTGTGTTACGGTATTGGAAAAGTTTAAAAGCGGCTTTTACATTAGGTGTACATAGTCTACCTATTTAATTCAAACCTGTTAATCCCATGAGTAATGAATTCGAATACATTCCATTTAAGGTTAATTACGGATTTGTAATATACTTTGAATGTAGTATTTCAGTTTCATTTCGCCGTCGTCACTAATTATATTCGCGGTTTATAGTTGGAAGTTATAAGCTTATTAGCTTGGGAATGGATCCAAAGCGGTTTGAACAAGTTAATCTATATAAAGTCAAAGGTGTTTTCCGCTTATTAAGTCGAGTTTAACAACATGAAAGTCGATTATATGCGTTACACGGTATTCATTATAAAGTTAGCTTAAATTTTTAGAAAATTCCTTTGCTATATATTTTTTTTATAAAAAGTTCAATGTCGTTGACAACCCGAAAACATTCCAAGGGGAAGCACTTTTTATTAGCGGGTTACTATATTTGCTGTTACGTCGTCGTTATTACAGCTTGTACGAATTCTATTGTCTTGTGAATACGTTGAACAAAAACTTTGGCTCATGCGTATAATGTTTAAACTGAGACAAGGGAATGTTATACTAGTTATATAAGGTCTATATAATAGTCGTGTGTTATAAAAATGGGCTAGTATTAATATTAATCGTATTTTAATTATTTAGTATTAATTAATAGTTAGGTAATAAACGGCTTTATTTAAACTGTGTATAAACAGCGAAGGAGCGTAAGTACATTAAAACTTTCTAGTTAACGCTTTCGTTTACACCGTTAGTTTCGGAGTAAAAAGTAGTGTTTAAGCGATGCTCTACTCCGGTTTCCTTGTAAAGTCGCTTTTGAAATCCACTAGTCCAATTTGAACTGCGATTGCTAATTAACGTGCAGGGAAATCCATAAAATCGCTAATAATAATTCAAAAACCGTTTCGCATAAAGTTCAACGCTTATAATAATTATAGCCTTAAGGGTAACAGCTTTATTTAAGCGATCCGTAATAATTAGAAGGGTAACGTGGGTCGCTAGTACGTTCTAAGCGTAGGTTATTTATAAAATAGAAGTCAAGATAGTTTAAAAGCCTTTTAGAAATTGGGAGAGGTTTGAAAAGATTTTTCCAATGGTATTTTTCATAGGTTGAACGTCTATAAATATTGTAGGTACGGTAAAAACATCGAATTCTACGGTATAAGCCGAGTTAAAAATACGTTTTGAAAAGAATAGCAACAATCGCGTCGCAACCCAAGTAGTCAGTAAAGAATAAATCGTAGGTAATTTAAATTAATGCGGTATCAAGCGGCTCGTAAGCTAGTACTCAAATACGGTCGCGAAACCGTAAAACCTCATCGTTGTTCACCAAATATTTCGAAATAAAGATCTTTAATACCCAATCGTTGTTAATACGAATTTACGTTAAAAAGGATCGACTAACTATATATATTTTACTTATTAATCGAGGATAAATAGTTTTACTTGTAATAGCAGCGTTTTAATAACTTTAAAAGTCGATATTAGTAAAAGGTTCGCGGCTTTTTATAATAAACTCGCCGGCGACGGTTAACCGAGAGACATATATACGCGGGAACGTCTCGAGAATAGCCTATTCGAAGCGTAATAGTTAGAGTCTTCGGTTTGAAAGACATGGATTAGAAAGGCCTTTGGAGATATATTGGTTTCGTCATAATAAAGCGTTAAGTCGTGTATAATTTGACGTTTTATTATAAACCAACAGAAAAGGGAATTATAAGCGGTATTTAGATTGACAAAGTTATCGCATAGAAAGCTGTCGTGTAGTTTTAAAGTATTTCAGGTTTTTATGGTTTATCAGAATCGTACAAGGGCGTGTTGTGCCCCAGAGCTTCGCATTCCATACTTTCAAGCAGCTCATAATTCCGAATAGTTCCTTGCCATAAATTTCGTTGCTATATTCAGCGGGGGATAAGCGAAAAGAGTAATACGTTACCGGATAGAGGTTACTGCGATTGTCGTATTAAAAGAGGCCGTCGCCTGAGGACTAACTAGAATAATCAGCTTTTAAAAAGGTATTATGATCGTGGTACTATTAAGAGAACACTGGTTATGAATGAAAATTAAGCTTAAGTTATTCGAAAGTAATTTTTTTTCGAGCTCCTAACGAAAAGGGGCACCTTTATGGGTTGGTCGAAATAATGGTCCAATAATCGTTAAATAGTCGCGTATAAAATTCAGGTAAAAGTTCGCGAATCTAAGAAAGCAATGTAAACTTAAATTAGCGTAGAAACTAAATATTACAGAATAACATATAGTTTCTCTGGGTTTATACCAACGCGATCTTAGCCTCGATAACGAATTCTAGGTACTTGGTTTTTGAAATATTGAATTCGTATTTGGATTTATCGAAGTTAAGTTTCGAAACGTTTGAAGCGTTAATGGCTTATTTAATCTTGACGGTATAATTTTAGAAGGTACCATTAAAATAAACGAAGATATCGTCTGAGTAAATTAAATGAACAATATCTAAAAAAAGGCGTAACTAATTGTTAATATACCGTTGAAAGGTTGCGGGGGTATTAGAAAAGCTGAAAGGAGTAATATACTATTCGAAAAGTCTGAAATGTATAAGAAATGCGGTCTTCTATTCATCTCCCTCCATAATACGAAGCTTGTAAAAAGCAGTTTTGACATTCAACTTAGTAAACCACTTGGCTTAGGAAATATTCGCGAGCGTTTCCTTAATTAAAGGAAGCAGTTAACGGTCCGCTGTGGTAATAAGGTTAATTCGGCGATAATCGATATAAAAACGTAAATTACCTCTGGGTTTTTTTTAGCGAAAAGTATGAAGGCGCCCATTTTGAAGCTATTATCTCGAATATAGCCCTAATCGAGTAACTCGGTTAATTTTTCTCGTAGTATATGGAGTTTTCTACATGATATACCGTATAATAGGCCTTACGGGACGTTTAAAGATTAGTTTTAGTTATTGGTATAAATGATGATTTCGTAATTTACTCCAGAGCGATAAGGAGATAATTTGTTGTTCAGGGCTTCATTGTATAAGAGGGCGAATTCCTTAAGGTCATTGTAGAGCTTGTCATAAATGGAAACGAGAGGTTTCGAGGTGAGTGCCTTGTTAATATTTTCAAGGGAAACGGCGACGACCCGCGTAGTAGCGGTTTGATTTTTGCGAGCCTTTCGTAAAATAACGTGAAATGTAGTAGCGCAGACCCCTTTCAGCGTTTTTTATATAGGCGAAAACCCCCGTTTATAAATGCAATAGAGACCAGTTCTTTTTAAAAGTAATATATATTTCGAAACATCGGAAATAACTTATTAATATTTTATATAATGTTTACTCAAATTATTGTTATATTTTAAAAAAGGGCTACATAAGTTCATATCCGGTAACTTTATCTTCTAAGATCAATATTCCAAAAGGTTATAAAGAGATAAGGTTTAAGGGAAAACCGGGTACGTAATACGTGGTTTCGCTGAGTCGTTGTAATGGGATAAGGATACGCGGTAATGTTATGAACTTAGGCTGTGAGCTGTCATTCAGAGTCATGAGTCATGTGCATATTGAGATGCACTATGTTAATGTGTTGTGTCATATCCTGCACTTATAGTATGGTTAGCATAATCTAAGACGTCTGGATTATTAGTAATTTTAACATTGATGCAACGGTCAAGAGGGTTGACTTACGTCAGCTTATGGAATCCACGCTAACCGGCTTGAGCTTACTTAGTAAGACCATCACAGGTAACTTTAAGTAGTTAGTAAGCTGTTTACTCGCGGTGTTATAACATTTATAACCTATGTTTATGAAAACATAAATGAAAAAATAGGATTACAAAGTAAATCTATTATAAAAGGGAAGTTGTTTACAAGTTGGAACCAAGTTACCAAGTCGAATTGAACTTTTACTAATTTTTACATGCGACTATATGTAGGAGTTACGTTTTTTCTTTTAAAAGGTCGATAATATTTTCAGTCGAAGTAAAATGAATTTCCATAACGGTTTTAACGTTGAAATCATTTGGGCATTACGATAGACTGAATTGGTAAATATAAACGAAGGTTTTTACGATAGAAAAACTTCGAATAGTTAACCTAAGCGATTTGACGCTTAAAAGCGACTCTGAAAACGTTTACGTTAATTATGATAATATTGTCCTAACTATCCTAGGTGGGTATATTGTTACTATTATTTTCATTACGTAAAAAACTTTTAATAGTAATGTTAATGCCGCCATAACAAATGCAGAGATTGTAAATGCGTTCGTTAATAAATTGAATTCAAACAACCTATTTATTGTAATCTACGGGTATATTTAGGGGCTGTAGCGTATTAATGAGCTTTTAGTTGATAACTCTCTTTAAGATAGTGAGTTTAGCGGTGGATTCCCAATTTATACCGTTAGTTTTCGTGAATAAGGCTTTCTAAACGATAAAAAAAACGTAAAATCGTTTGCTACATTCTTGTTTCATATTAGTAAGTCAAGCGATAATAGCTTTAACCACATTAAGAACGTAGTACTAAATTCGAAATATAGTTATAAAGGAGTTATAGTCGTTAGTGCTGCCATCGCTTCCATAGGTATAATAACTTTTTATAACAGTTTTTGTAAATCTCTTCAATCATTTAAAAATAGCGTAAAAAATAGCGTAAAAGTAGTTTTTTTAATATTGATAAACTTTCGGTCCTTAGGTAACTTACATATTATGGTAACTTTTTATGTTGAAAATCGTAATTCAACACCGAAAAGTTTAACCGGTTAATTCAAAAGCTTACGTTTAGTGCGTTAACTCCCGTTATATAAGGTGACAATTTGTAATTAAAGTTGAAGAATTCCGAGTTTTCATTGTTTAAAAACTTAACGTGGTTTTCGGTAAGAAACAGTATAGTAGCTACGTCGTTCGAAACGTACATAAAGGGAGCCCTTTAAGGGAAGTGTTATTCCGAAGACACAAGCGTATCGGCAACATTAAATTATCGGATTATCTTTATTAAAGCGTTTAATATGTTGATACATCCTTGTTTTTAATATAAAATGTATTTCCTAATAATTTAATCCCATTTGATAAATTTTGTACGTAAATCGTCGGTAAAACGTTTTCTTTTAAACCATGAAGCAATCGTATTGGGCTGTTTGGGAATTTTGAAGTTGATTTTTAACGAGTAAATCAAGTAACTACTTTACAATTTAGGGGTTTAAATACGGTAGGTCCAAAAATAATAATATATCATGAATTTATAACCGTTAACAAATAATTAGAATACTTTCGAAAAGGGATTGAAGTTTATATACAAAGGGATTAAAACTAAAGTTATTTTTTAAGGTGGTCAGATTTTATTTATAAACGTCAATGAAGATTGAAGAGAGAAGTCCCTGCTAAAGAGCTATTATAGAGCTAAGAAGATAGCGTAACCCGGTTACATAATATGTAGGAGGGTATTCCTATACAGCTTCCTCCCTACCCCAAAGCATTGAAAACGTGTATAACTACCAGAGTTAAATTCCTGGTAATACTAGCCAGGTACTAGCCTGTAACAATAAGAGTCTATTTGTAGTACGCAAGATTGTGAAAGGAAAGCACTACAGTTACTGAAATCAATTATTACTATACTAGCGAAGCTAAAGTTGGTTTCAAGCCAGGAAAAAAACTATCGTTATTAGGAACAATGGTAATTTAAACTGTTGTCAAAACGATTACTTTTCACGTCCTTAAGTCTTTTACCCCTTTCTTTTTCTTACGTGGAGGACATGATGACCCTCAGCGTCAACGTTAACATTAACGAATATGTTCGCAAAGGCGGCGGCGATATTAATAACCCTAACATCTTTGTATCTATACTCCGCGTTTACTACTACAACCTTAATGTGACTAAAGCTATTTTCGTTCGGTTTACCAATATAAAGTAAATAGATGGCGAACGATTTTACATTTGTTCAACGTTTAAAATGCAATATTCGCGAGAGTTAGCGGTATAGCCTAGATATACGACATTAAACTCGCTTTTTTAAACGGAAAATTTAACGATACGCTCGTTAATATGTTACTCCTTATCGATATATCAGTAGATTACAACGAGCGGATCGCTCTTGTTTAACTTATCGACAGACGCTTTTATAACCTCCGAATTCGTTACAGCTATACTAAAGTTATTATTGAAAGTATTTTACGTAATAGGAATAATAGTCATGATGTATCCGCCTGTGATAGTTAAGGTATCGTTGTTATGATGAGCATAAACCTTTTTCGAGTCGTTTTTAAGCGGCGTGCCGCTTAAGTTAATTACTCAGAATTCTTTCATCGTTAAGATCTTGGGTTATATTTACGGTACGGTGCGGATGGTTATCGTATTCGTACCTACCCGTTAGACCCGGCGTAACGCTTGAGCGACTTTAACGTTAAAGCCGCTATAAAATTTGTCTTATTTTGACTGAAGATTTAATCGACTTTAAGAAGAACAAAGTGTAACCCTTATGAATAATTACGTATAGGAGGTGGCAAAACTTTAATTTAACTTAGTAATTTCATCCTAGCTCTCAAATAAGTTTTCGCTTATAATTAATTTACTTCATAATTTGATTGATTTTATTTACGCTTTAGTAAATATAGTCGATAAATATAATAACGCCATGAATGAATAGCTTATTAACCATTGAAATCTACCAAGTATCCCTATCCTATTACTACTATTCGGCGAAATTATATATTACGTATATGGGTTTTTTATAACTTGGTTTTTATAACATTTTTACATATCGACCTTAATAAATACCGTTACCGAATACAAGCTTATATCATTTCCTCTCTAGAATATAAATTTATTTTAGATGAACTTTGGATAAAGTATTAAAAAGTCAGTTACGACGCTTCGAAGTTTATATTACTTTTGAGATGAATTTGTAATTATTGTATTTAGAAGCGGGGGTTTACGCTCGGATAAAAATCGTCGACAGAGGTCGACGCCGTTACATTCTACGTTATTTTACGAAAGGCCTGTAAAGACCAATCTGCTATTACGGAGCTCGCCGCCATTTTCCTTAAAGATATTAACAAAGTACTCGCTCTCAAAACGCTCGTTTCCGTTAACAATAAGTTCCCGAACAACCTTTATAAATTCGCCTCCTTATTTGATAATGCCCTTAGTGATAAGCTACCCCTTTACCGCTTTAAAGTAAATTACGAAATCGTTTTTCGTAAAGATAACCAAAGCTAACATTTAAAAGTCCCGTAAGGCTCGTTATATGGTATTTCGCGTAAAAAGCTCCCTATATCATGAAAGCCGTTAACCGAGTTACTCGACTAATGTTACATTTAAACTAATAGCTTTTTAGTGGGTGCCCCAGTACTTTTCGTTCAAAACCCCAAGGGTAACGTACTAAGGCCCAATTAACTTCGTCGTCTACGATGCCTATACCATCTTTACGATGGTAAAGTTTCAGGAAAATAGGTACCTATAAAGGCCTACTCAAATATTGAAAAGGTTAAAAAGATATAAGCTTTACTGCGCCGAACGTATAATATCCTAACTCTAGAAATGAAAAGCTTTACAGATTCAGAAACACTCTTTTAAATAACGGTAAAGGTCCTAAATAATACTATAGACACTAATGACCTAATGGTAACGCTACTGGTTTTCAAAACGTATCTTTGTCTAACATTTAAATATATGCTATTAGTAAGTACCCAAAAACGAATTATGACCAATGATAAATTTTTAAAGGGATTACGAAAGGAATTGGCACGCCGTTAGGTTCATAATTCCTTTAATACTAGAAACGGTCATATAACAACCGACGTACTTGCTTTGCCGTTTAAAAGTAAAATCCGCATATAGTAATAGTAGGGTTAATGGAAAAGCTTATTCAAAACTTTAAGTATCGTTAATTTTGAAGTAGTTGTTAAAATTTTTAACAGTTCTATATCTTTTCGTACGTCCTAGATTGTACTTTACATAGGAGATAGTAATGATAAAAATCCTTAAGTTAAACTACCTAACTAATACAAATCTCCTTTACCCGTTATTAATGATTCAATAAAACGCCGCGAGCGTGGATAACCATCGAAAAGAAGGGACATTAAAGAAAAGTAATATAAATCTGGTCGTATTTACAATACTACTTAGGTAAATAGGAAAAAGAGGGATAAAGAGGACTTAATACCAAAGTTTCGAATATAAAGTATTATTAAAACTTTCGGCGAACCTTTTAAAAAAGCGAGAAAGTTGAAATTAATAGCCTACTAACTCGAAAAGTTGTATAATTCGTATCGAAAACCGAATTTAACCTTTGAAACCCAAATATTACTATCTTTAAGTCGAGGATTATCTACGAGGTTAGGGGTAAGATTACAGGGTAACCGTATAAAAAAATACGTCTAATCTGGTAAGGATATAGTAATAAAGATAAAGACCAAATCCTTACATAGTGATTAATGACTGAGAAAATTAATTAACACTTAGGAATTATTTTAATAATAAGTTTGTTAATAAAATCTCGGGTCAAATTAATATTGAATAGCCGAGATGTAACGTAAACCTATACGTAATCAGTAACAAATCTATAACAGGTCATACTATTGGAATTTCCACAGAAATTACGGCTTTTTACCCTTTAAAAACTGTAATAAAATTTATTAAGCCTTTATATAGACTAACTAGAGTTAGCGTTTACTGTTTCTTAACCTACTAGTTTCACTTTGAATTACGGCTATATATAAAGTCTTTAACATATAACGTGCACTTGTTAGTAACGTTAAAGAGGGACTTCAGCCTAATAAATATACAAACTAACGATACCTTTTTCGTTAAAACAGCTAACTTTATAGTATCAGAATAATGTGCGACTAAATATTTTAAGTTTTGAAATCATAAGCCGATTACGACGGTAGCAAATAATAATTAACTAAACTATAACAGATCGTTAATCCATATACTTAGTATTAACGTTGGTCTTAGCTTTCGTTAAAAGAACTAGGGTATTAATTTAACCCTAATCGACTAGACTAATGTAACTAAAGCCTAACGGTACTTAAAATAACGTACCTGTAACAGCTACATTGCTACCTTATGTTAATTTAAAGCCTTTTAAAACCTCTTTATTGCGACATAAGTATAAGATCTAACAGGTAACGATATTAACCAAATTAATAAAAGAAATAAATAATAGATACGAAATCTGGACAGAAAGATTAATATAATTCTAATCGGCCTATCGAATGATAGATTAATAATCTTTACCGATAGGTTTTTTATAGATATAGCCGACTTATCTTGATAGATAGGTTCATTAATTACCCTCGTTGAAAAAAGTAAATGAGAAAACAGTGTAATATTATCTAAACCTCATTATACTGGATGATTACTAACCATAAAAAGATTACAAAAAACATACTAGTTTCGAAGGATTATGGTATAATAGAAGGCTTTAATATAGGCATAATAATGTTAACAAAAACCTCAATTTTATCATAAGGTAGATCAATATTCCTCAAATCCCAATAATAAATTTTACCAATTAGAGGAGCCTATTCGAATATTTCTCGAAACTTGAAAGTATTAATGAAAAAATCCTAATAATCGATGTAATGGAACTTCGCGAAGCCTACGAAAAAAGAAAGATTGAAAAATTCCGGTAAATTAACGTCAAAAACAATCCTACTAATTCTATAACAAAGTTATCACTAAATAAGTTCCTTATAGAGTTTGTAAATAATAATAAGCTTACTATATGTATTGAAGCCTCCGCTAATAGGCCGACTAACAAAATTGAATCATGTAATAGTGGTTAGTGATATGCTAGTAAACTAAAAGACTGCCAGAGGATAAACAATATTAACTTATTAAATTAACATGGCTAAAGTAAAGGATTATATAGGTTTATAAGAAAAGAACTTTTTATAGGAGTAGATGGAGTCAGACCTCGGAGCCGTGTGACAACTAACGGCAATTAGGGTCAATTTAAATACAAATAGATATAATTCTACGCGGAAGTTAATTAAAATTGATAGAAGTTTGGTCAGTTAACGAGGTCGTAGTTCAGTGCTTATCGGAAAAGATTGGTTAACCACACAAACATATGTATACAAACTAGAAAGCTGATAGTATTGAAATAGTAGTATTTACATTGCAATAAGTTAACTTTATTTACAGTAAAGTTGACTATACTAACTACAAGTTGAGTGTATTTTTTTGTATGGACCTACTGTATTTAACTGTAAGTCAAGTGCAGTATAGCCTTTCTTAACACTGAGGAATAGGCCTAGCGATTGGGAATGAAAATTACTATACTGATCGGCTAGTAGTTTGCCAAACCTAAAACAATACATTCATCATTTAACCGTGCAATACTAATATTAATTCGACCAATAGAATCGACAACGCTGCATCATCTAAAGCATTACCAACAGGGACTTTATAAGATCTAATGTATTAGAAAAAAAAATGTAGTGGTAAAATCGTCATCAGTTCTATGACTTTTCATATGACATAGATTAAAAAATATAAAAAAAATTGATTTAAATAAGAATCTTTGACCTAAATGAATCAGCTAAGTTACAAAATAATAACATCATAAGTAACTACCAAGAAGAATGATATGTATTAAAGAAGATGATGGTCATAAATAATATAGATCTGGAAGAGTATTTACGACAGCGTGAATAATACATAAGCAGAAGTATATCCAAAAAAACCAGCCGCTATATTGCATACAAAAAATGTTTTTAATACGCTAAGTGTTAGAATAGTATTCAATGCAGTGCAGTAGGTTAACTTTACTGTAAGTAAAGTTGACCGTACTGTAAGTGTATTGCTTTGTACAGACTTATCGAATTGAGTGTAAGTCGAGTGCAGTACGCTGCACTTCACTCTAGGTCACGGTCCAAGCAATTGGCCATAAAAATAACAGTGCAGACCGGCTAGCGGTTTTCCAAACCTAAAAAAATACATCCACCATCTGACCACGCAATACTACTGTTATTTCGACTAATTAAATCGATAAAGTTACAACGTCTAAGGCTCACAAATACTAATCAATGTTTGCCTACTTATTAGGTTAAGAATAAATAAGCTAAGTAAAAAGAAAGTTACTTTCCAGTTACGCTTTAAATCAAACGACTATTAGGGTAGAGAAAATATTTTTACGAAAGGCCTCTATTAGTACTATGAAAATCTTCCAACGGCAGGAGAACAAAAAAGAGTTTTGGGTTACGTTAATCTTTTAACGGAAATCTGGAAGTAGACGAAGGTATCATTATCAAAAATATGAAAAAATATTTTCTAAATCTTTTTTTAAAAAGGTTCAAATTAACTATCAAAAGTCTTAAAATTCGGCAAGTTGAAAAACGGCTAAATTAGTACTACTATGGGTACTACTATTACAGAAAAACAACTAAGTCCCTACGTTAAACAACTTTTTAACCTTCGCTCTCTACTAATAATAAAAGACCTCCAATATTACCATTTCCACCAAAACTCTGCCTATACTTTACTCTTTTTGACTTCCTACATTATCTCGATTGTAATTATTACACTAAATACCCGTGAGTATATAGAAGGTGTCAGAAGATTTATGTTATCAAGAAGGTAGCAGAGGTGCTGAGTGAACAATATCTCAACCGTGCAAGTAATGATCAAAACCCGTGAGGCTACTCAGAATATACTGCGACTGAATACTTAGATTGACAACTGAAGAGCTATGAAGAAAATACTATCTATGTGGTGATGGTCGTGTCCTTATATCCTCTGGCCTTCATACCATCTTCAGTACTGAGGCTCACCGGTGTTCACTGAGGCTCACCGGTATTCACTGAGGCCCACCGGTACCCACTGAGGCTCACCGATGCTCACTGAGGCTCACCGGTGCTCACTAAGGCTCACCGGTACTCACTGAGGCTCACCGGTAGCTCAGCTGCATGCTGGCCTGTTTCCTGACCCGCCAACGTGCTTGGGTCATAATATCGATCCTGAATCTCGCTGCTTTAAACGAAATCGTCAAGTCGTGCTAAAAAAACCACGTTGCGCAACCTTTTGCAAAACTACCAAGTCACCAAGCCTCCAAGTTCCCATGCGACTTTATGCAAAATATCATGTCCCTACGCTCAGAATCATCAAGTTACTCGCCTTACACGTCTTACAAAAGTCAAAACACCAAGATTTCTATCGTAAACGCTCACTTGAAAGCTATTAACAACCCTGTTAGAAAATCAGCAATTAAAGCGCTTGAAACCATTTTGACTAAGTTTTACGACGAATAAATTTATACCAGGGAAATTAAGAAAAAATTAACGAAAGTTTACCCCACCAACTACGTTAGCCATTACATTTTCGAATTTAATGTAGGTAAAAAAACTCAGCTGCGGCGCTCGCGTTTTTCAAGACTTTCGCGACTTTTTTAATTACTAGACTCCTAATATATAAAAGATAATCCAGCATACGGTTTTAAGGCCAAGCTAAAAAAGGAGTTTATACGCTGGAGTATTTATATTCCTGAGAAAACTTCATTGAAATTAGCTAAAACCTTCTTCGAATTAACGCCACAAAAGAACTGCCCTCAAACTCCGGATCCTCAAGATTTCTAAAGAAAAGGGAAAGGCATTAAGGGATATCAACGCTTACACACAAGTTTCAAAGCACCCCTAACTTATTTTTAACTAAGTTAAGCCTTTTTAAACGTTGGCGATAAGGAACCTATTAACTTTCTCGGCAGTTTAATACCCCTACGTAACAACAAGGAGTACGTTTTTAACGGTAATAAAGCATATAAAACAGCAGCCGCCAACGCAGTCAAAGGTATTAATATTAACGCTTTACACTAGTCAATTAAGCAAGACCGTTAGGCCTCTCAAAACCTTTAAGTACCTATCGTCCCTTAGTAATTCAATCGACAAGCTCCTTAAAAACCATCACCGTTTAGATTTGCCTACGTACGAGAGCCTACTACAGGTCTTACTATAGGACTTTACCTATCTGGCTAGATAATTAGGAAAAACCCTTAGCAACGCGCTTCGAAAGCTTTAAAACTTAAACCATCCGAAAATACCATTTTAATTTAGGATAATTATCGCGACATTTCTCCAAAACCTATTATGATAGTAAATGTCAATTACAAACCATTTACAGATTTCGCCAAGATTTAGGATGATACCAAAAAGTATAACGGGAAGCCTTACAACCTCTTTAATACCAAGATAATGCCCTTTCTCAACATCTGTAAGTGGATGGTGGCCCTATCTTCTAATTCTTACTTACTATTTCCCGGAATCCTTACAGGGCACACCAAAAACTATTACTTAACCTTCCTAACTTCCGCCATTACGTTTCGCGAAATCTACGATGATATAAAGAACCACTTCGAATACGACGTTCACATTACACAATATTACACAAACTAGATTATTACGAGGTGGACTGCAATAATAGCAAAGAAGAAAAAGGAGAAAACACTAATAGATATACTTAACCGAATGATCAACAAGCTAATATTGTGCCAAAAAGCAATGGGAAAAGCCTACACTAACGAAGCCACACTTTGCAAACAGGTTTGGACAGTAGTTATGGGCGTTAGTAAGTTTGAATACGCCTTATAACGCCTAAATACCACCTGCGAAGGCTTTTTTAACTAGTTACGTTCCTCGCTTACCACTGTAATAACTCGTACATAAAACTCTCTTGGTATGTACTACTAAGCTGATAAATTCCTTAATGTAAATAAAAAAGACCTTACGGTAGTTGACTACGTCGAACGTAAGTACGGGCGCCCACAACGCCTAAAGTTTGGCCTATCAACCCCGGCTTCAAACTGGAGGTAACATTCACACTAGCACCAATAAGGCTAAGACTTAGGCAGAACTATTAACCGCCAACACTATCGTTGTAATAGTGACAGAGGATATTAAATCTGTAGAAAATCAGGCTGTTAATTAACTTAGCATCTATCCGTTAAACGCAATAATAAAAAATCAGTATATTATACTTTATACCTTACAATTTTTGAACCGGAATTATTAGATCAAATCGCAAACTTTGAAAGCAATGAACTAATTAACATTGTTAACGCCTCTAAAAAGATGAAATGATACGATAATACTACTCCTAGTACGGTTTAGTAATTAGCCGACCATGAATTGTTGTACTATTTAGGTAATAAAGACCCTTATCTTGGTCTTAACCAAGCTCCTAACCCCTTATACATCTTTAAACTTCGCGATCGTTACGCGGATCATACGTTTCAGGGTATTATAATATATACGGGGTAGTAAGGTACTTAACAAGAGGCTATTCACAATATGAAACACTGTAGAGGGAAAGCATTACAGCTACTGAAATCGATCATTGAAATGTTTGCAAAGCTAAAGTTAGATTTAGCCCAGGCGAATGACTATCATTAATAGGGATAACGGTAATTTAAACTGTTGGGAAAGTAATCACTTTTCATATCCTTAAGTCCCCTACTCATTTCATTTTTGGAGGATATAAAAACCCTCAGTTTTAATATTAATATCAACATTGATATGATGATTAAAACCGACCAATTGTTTCTACTAGATTTTAAGTAGGAGCACTTATAGTTTCATACTTAAGTCCCGAAAATAGTGTTGTTAAGCCTAATGAAGCCGGAATTACGTTAACTATACCGGCGTTTCAACTACCTAGCCGTTAATAAGCTATATAGAGTCTTAAAATCTATAAGGTATAACAATTTGGAATACTTTGCCCTAAAAGCTATCGAAAGGCTTTACCACTACTTTTAAACGTATATATAAGCTCCCCTGAAATTCAAGATTACATTAAAAAACGATAAAGATTTTAACTACGAAATATTTATTAATGTATTTTACCTAAATAAAAGACCTATTTTTCACGTTGTTCACTTCGTAACTTTTTTTTACGGTACTAAGTTTTAAAAATCCCTTTCGGAAAAAGATACGTTGGAAATGTTAATGATTCTGTAAATTAATACGTACCTGGGCCCTCTTGACGTCGTCGTCCACTATATTAGCACTAACTTTGTAACGACAGAGTTTCAAGAAAATGCCAAAATAATATGTATTTAGCACAAACAGGTGCCTATGAAAGCCTACTAAAGTATTGGGAAGGTTAAAAGAGCATACGTCTTATTTTGCCGAGCGTATAATATCCTTACGTTGGAAATTAAAAGCTTTACAAATTCGGAGGTACGTTTATAAATGGCAGTAAAAGGTTTAAATAATATTTTAAGCCCTAACAGCTTAGTGCCAAAGCTCCTAGTATTTGAAGCGTACCCACGCTTAACGAATGAATCCCCGCCTTCGGCAAGTATTTAAAAGCGTGTTACGACTTATAACAAATCTTTTAGGGAATTACGAAAAGAATCGGCACACCGTTAAATTAATAACGCCCTTGATATCAGAAACGGTTCTTTGAAAATTAACGTATTTACTTTGTTGTTCCAAAGTAAAGTTTTCATATAGCGGAAGCCGGGCAAATAAAAAGGCTTATATAAGATATTAAGTATGGAAAAATTTAAAGTAGTTTTTAAAACTGTTAACGGTCCTATATCTTATCAAACCACTCAAGTCAAACCCTATATCAGGGCTATTAAAGATAAAGATCCTTAAGCCTCTTAAACTATACAACTTAGACAATTAAAACCTTTTCTATCCACTATCGATAAGCCGGTTAAACGCCGCCATCGCGGATGACTTCCGGAAAAAAAGGTCGTGAAAAAGGAGGAATATATACCAGGCTACATATACAATATTACTTGGGTAATCAGGAAAGAAAAGGCAAACAAAGACTTAATACTAAGGCTTCGGGCAAAAAAAATTATTAAGACCTCCGGCAAATCCTTTAAGTATAGCGACAAAGTCGAAATTAACGGGTTATTAACTCGAGGGGTTATATAATTCGTACCGAAAACCGATTTTAATCTCCAAAACACAAATGTCACGGCTTTTACATCGAAGATTATTTACAAAGATAAAAGCGACACTACGTGGAGGCTGCACGAAAAATCTTGTTTCATTGCTTAAGGATACGGTAATAAAAACAAAACCTGGATTCTTATATAATCGCTAACGATTTAAAAGATTAATTAGCATTTAATGGTTGCTTTAGTAGCAAGTTTACTGGCTAAAATCAAAGGCAGGTTAACGCTTAATAGTTGTGACATAACGTAAACCTATATGTATTCAGTAATGGATTTATAACGGATCGTATTACTAAAACTGCCATAGAAATTTCGTACCATATACCCTCCAAGCATGGTAATGCGTTATATTAAACTACTATATAAATTAGCTAAAGTAAACGTCTATTGGTTTGTAACCCCCCAATAGTACTTTAAATCACGGTTAATAATAAAGTCTTTAACCTACGACCCGTATTTATTAATAATATAAAAAAAGGACTTCGGTGTGGTAGGCATATAAACTGATGATACCCTCTTCGTTGAAATGGCTAGCTTTATAATACTGGAATAGCAAGCGATTGAGGACTTTAAGTTTTGAAATTGTAAGCCGGTGACGATACTGATGAAAAACACCTAACTAGACTTTAATGAATCGTTAATCCGTATGTTTGGTATTAATACCGGCTTTAGCTTTCGTCAAAAGGGCTAAGGAGCTATTTTGGCCACAATTAATAAAATTAACGAGGCTAGGACTTCACGGTACTTAAAAAACGGTATTTGGGGTAGCTATATTGCTATCTTATATTAACTGAAAGCCTCCTACGATTTATCCATTACGATACAAGCACAAATACCAACGGATAAAAACTTTGACTGGCTAAGCAAAAGACTTAAGTAGAAAATGCGAAACTTGGACCACGGGATTAATATGGTGTTAATCGATTTCTTAAAGGCTAAATTAATGATATTTACAAGCCGTTTTTTTATAAATAACATCGACTTGTCTTTACAAATCGACATTCTAATAACCCTTGTTAACGAAGACAGGCAGAAAAATTAGTTTAAAATTATCGGCAATCTAATCCATTGGTCTTCCGTCAAAAACAAAAGGATTACACGAAGTGTGCTGGCATCGAAGTTCTATGGAATAATAGCGAGCTTTAACGTAGGTATAGCACTGTAAGAGACCCTTAACCTTATCACCAGGCAGTTAAGGATTCCTCCTATCCCGGTGGTAATTTGTACCGACTTAAGGGGCTTCTTCGAACTCCCTTTAAATCTCGGAACCACTAGCGAAAAACGTTTGATAATCGACTTAATAGTACTCTATAAAGCTTACAAAGGGAGTGACATTAAAGAGTTCCAATAGATCGATAGCAAAGACAACTCCGCAAATGCCATAACGAAGGCGGTACCAAACAAAGCACTGGAAAGGTTTGTAGATGGCAATAGGCTAACCATACATATTGAGGGCTACGTTAATAGGCCGCCCGGGAAGCCCAAATAATGTGACGACGGACAGTGATATGCTAGCAAACTGGAAGACTACTAGGGGATTAATAATGGTGATCTGTTTAAGTAGCATAGTTAAAGTAAAGGTTTGCGAAGGGCTATAGCGGAAGAAATTTTTGTAGGAGTTAATAAACTCAAACCTCGAAGCGGCGGAGAAATTGAGGCTAAATAGGGGCAATTTGAATGCAATTAGATGCAATCTAATATAAAAGTCAATTAAAATTAACAGGGTGTACCAGGCTGCTATTCAACGCTAACAAGAAAAGATTAGTCAACCACATTAGAACATGCGCACAAACTAAAAGGCCGCCAATGTTAGAATAATATTACATGCAATAAAGTAGGTCAACTTTACTATAAGTAAAGTTGACCGTACTACAAGTATATTACTTTATACGGACTTACCGAATAAGGTGTAAGTCGAGTACGGTACGCTGCACTTCAATCTAGGACACGGGCCAAACAATTGGCCATAAAAATTATAGTACAGACCGGCTAGCGATCTACCAAACATAGAACAATACATTCATCATGTGAACACGCAATACGACTGTTACTTCGACCAATCGAATCGACAACGTTGCAATGTCTAAGGCCTACCAACACCAACTGAAATTTTGACAAAAGAAAAAAATTAAAATCAATAAATTTAACAACTATAAGGTACTCTAACTTAGGCTACAGGTATAATTCCAATGATAAGATATGACTATTTAAAATTAATAATCGTATACAAAGTCCAAGAGTAAGATTGAAAACTGATCATACAAAAAGTAAAAGCTAATCGTCATTGCAACATACTATAATCAAGTTAAAAATTAAATCTTTACTTCATCATATACGATTAAAAAAACAACTATCGCATTCTTGTCGCAATTTATACAAATTTGACTATTGGTATAATCGGTAAGTTCACTCTTTATGGTTATGATATTACGAAAAAGTGAACGTAATCCTCAATCGATCTTCAACACATTATATTTTGAAAATTACAAATGCAGCTACAAAACTGTTTTCTTATGAAAATACTTATATTCTTTATTATGTCTTTTTATAATTCAACTAGAGTGAGTATTTTCCAATATAGAAGATATAAACCTTTTTCTCAAAAAATTAATTGAATGGAAGAATTTTAACTGTTGTATTATATTTATTAATTATATAAAGTAAAGACTTAAGTATTGAGGGTATATAAATTGACGATACAAATTTCCCAATGACCAATTGATTAATGATAATATAATAGTTTTTCCTTAAGGGTTTGGTTGTTTTGAAATTCAATTTAATTCAAAGGTTAGTTAAAGATACTATCGATAAAGTTTCTAATCTATGTGAATGTAAATAGATTGTAATCGTAAGATTAATATTGTAGTAAAGATAGATAGATTGGTTAGGAAGAAACATTCTAGAGAGTTCACGCTATGGATGTGATGTTTTAAACCTCTCATGTAGGCAGTGACCCTTTTGCCATACGCTCTAGAATACCCTTTTTAGACTGCCTCACGCATAATGAACTTTGCACGTTGCAAGAGTGCAGCCTGCAACGTGACACGTTATCGTGCAATTTATAGGAATTTTCCTTACAGTATAATGCACTACTACTTGGCCTATGTATACTAGTTGTAGGGGTACATAGTAATATCCACATAAGCAATCTTTTCTTTCTTTATTGTATGTTTCGTACCTAAAGTTCAATAGTAATAGTATAGTTATAACAAGTCTTTATATATAGTCCTGTAATAATAGTGTAATCGCAGTACAAATTATAGAGGTCCATATTAGTAGGTATTATAATAACAGTGTGGTTGCGGTATTAATTTTGAAGGTTCGAATTAGTAATTTATAACCGCAGTGGTAATTATAATAAGGCCCTAGTTAGTATAGTTAATCGGTAGCGATGTATTTATTCATAGCATCTCTTATTATTTTTAATATGTATGTAATTGCGTAGGTATTGTAAGGGTGATGACGTAAGGGTAATTACGCCATCACGTATTTTAGTTGAATATAAAAAGATATACCACTATCAGTTTAGGTAAAACTTCTTTTCTTTTCTCCTCTAAAGACGTGTACCTCAAGTGAATGTAAGTCTTTATTCCAATTTAACTTAACCTTTATTTTAATTACTCAAACCAAACCACTGTAATAGGTAGATTATTTGACTAACCTATATACTAACCTTGCGTTTTATTAGATGCCGCGTAAAAAAAGGTTTACAAGGCACCGTTTGGCGCGCGAGCGCTGTTGTGGTGCCGCTGCTGCCGTCGCCGCCGCTTATAACACCACTACCACTACCAACAGCCTGCTCTTATCGGGCACAATTTTTTTCATAGCCGCTTCTCCCCAAGCCTCGCCAAGCCCCGCCACCGTCGCCTCCCCCCCCTTTCCTCTCTCCCTATCCCCTTTCTCTTTTAGCTAACAGGGAGAGGAGTGGGAGGCTTTTAAGTTTATAAACCTTACCTTTTCCCTGCGAGTAAAAACCCCTTTACCTATGTGAACCCCCTGGTGCCGTAAGCGTAATCTTACGAAGCTTTTTCGCGGTTTATATTACTTAAATCCACCCGTTTATCTGCCTTTAATATTTTTATAGATAAGGAGTACAAGGTGGACCTGCTCCACCGCCTCAAGCTCTATATCGCTAGGGTGCACCACGAGACGTTTTTAACGTGTAAAGCGTTAAAGTCAAGTACTTGGATCCGTAACCCTGAGCTGTTACTAGATACGCCTTACGTGCTGTATGTCATGTCCGCAGCTGTAGGTAAGTTTATTAGCGATTGTTATGAAAGCGGAGATCGTTCAGCCCATTATCACCGTTATAAGCGAATTGGCAATGGATATACCCCCGTTTTATTGGTTTTAAGTCTGTAGGCTAAAGCCTATGTTACGTGGCTGCCGACTTTATATTAAATTTTAATCGATTTTCAAATCCTCTTTTTTATAAAAATAATATTTGGGGCGTTTCAAAAAAACAACCGTAGGCAAAAATAATTAAAATAAGCCGATGTTATATAAAATAAACTTTAACTAGTGGATTAAAGAGTCTTCGGTTGCCATTAACTCCTAGAAACGGGGCTCACGTATGTACTGCGTAGGCGAGTTCAATGACATTATTTCGCGTTGTCATAAAGAGGTTAAAGACTCCCCCGCGCCTTTGCCTAAGAGTATACGGCCTAAGGTGCGAGTCTATATCCTCGTTGGCGCCGATAACGTCTATAGCGGTAATAGCGGTAACGTTAACATAAAGGGGAAAGGTGACGGGGAGGATAGTAGTGATGCAACGACGTTGTTCTCTTCCTCTCTTTTTAATAGTAATTAACTGTCTTTTACGGCTGGACCGGCGCGTCCAGATATATTATAGTACGTTATATGGTAATTTTATTGCTTTTTACAAAAATATTCATTTATAAATGATGAATAAAACTTAGAGTATATAAAATGTAAAAGGATAAAATATTCAAAGCGGTATGATATCGTATGTTAAAATAAAAAAGGTTGAATGGTAAAATAATATAAAAGGGTCGAAAAGGCATATAACAAAGTGTAATATTATATTATAAATGGTGCCAAATGGTATATTTTAAAAAAGGAAAATTCGTAAGTTCGTTGTAGGTATAAGTTGTACACCGTAATATAAATCCAGAAGGGATGTAGATAATATATTTCGAACTACGTAAAAGTTAGAAACCTAACTACTGCTATAAATTATCATTTATCAAAGTTATTATGGTCGTGAAACCTTTGTAATAAACTAATAAATAAAGTATTTGTAGATATAAGCGGTTTTACATTTTTGTTCGGTATAACCTTAGTTATTACGTCCGTTGGGTTGGATTTCCTATTGATTTACCGAATTTTTTCGATTTTCCGACCTTTATACGATTTACGTGAAGTTATAATGTCGATTATCAAACATTTCTAGTTCGTAATGCCTAGTTTAACCAGATATTTATAAAGCGAAAAAAAGTGAAAAGATATAACGAGAGGGATAGAGCGTAAAATAACGTTAGAAATAATCATCTGAAATATTATTACCATGTTAATATCCAAATTGAAACCTTGAGCTATAGTAC
Organism: Anisogramma anomala; assembly: GCA_038502455.1. NCBI lineage: Eukaryota > Fungi > Ascomycota > Sordariomycetes > Diaporthales > Gnomoniaceae > Anisogramma > Anisogramma anomala. The sequence continues at coordinate 11,693,466 of JASMMZ010000006.1, read as the reverse complement.
AGATTTTCGAAGTTAAAACGCTTTTTATAACCTATTTACACTTGATGAAACTTTAAGCCGTTCGAAGCCAGTATTTCATTACCAAAAACCAGGACGAAGCTTATGAAAGAATTATAATCGTTAATATTAGCGAATAAAACGTTAGTAAAAATAAATTAATTTACAATACGAATTTTCAACGGTAAAAATGATAAACCGCGTTTTAAATTATATATTTTATGAATAAGGCGTTTGTTAAACACCTTGTATTTATGTTTTAATAGGGCGATTGAGCTTTAAGCGGTGACCGAAAAGTTAACTGCCGTTTTTATTTAAGTTACCAAAGCAACGTAAGCGTTATGTATGCGTTAGCATTTGTATTCGTCGACCCGTCTTACGCTATTTAAAACGATAAAAACGACTTTGTACAAATACCCCTTTTATGTAAGGCCTAAAATGCTATCTTGGAAAATGATACTAATGTTATTAAAGTCGATTATATGGTTCTCCATCAAGTACGTCTTAAGTTTTGCCTTTATGCCTGCCTTCAAAAGCTTCCTCGTTTTAAATACAGAAATCAACGCATCACATAACGTTGATATGTTATCCGTCTATATATCTATCAATATAAAGCTAGTAAAACGGACTGTTAAAACTAATAGGTATGGATCGAAGGTTAAATTGATTATTTCGAACCATTCGTCATAATGCATTTGGTAGGTGTTATACTAATCAACATTAGCTTTAACGAAGCCGTAAAACGGTTTTATAATACGTAAAATCTGTTCAAATGGGTAATGTCTTTGAATGTTTGTAGGTATATTGGTGTAAATATATCGTTTAACCTACTCTTATTAATATGGGTATACCTACATAATATTATGATGTTTAACATATAAGCTGGAAGGTATACTAAAGAAAGTTATAAATATAAAAGTTGAGCAGTAGCTAGCCTACTATAAGGTAGGCGACTGTATTTTAATATCTTTTTTTCCATAGTTGTTATAACCTTTTATTACTAGGCGAGTCTTTTTGTGAGGTTTTTTGGTCTTATCTTTAAATTTGTAAACGAGGCGAATAGGATAAATTTTGTAAATGTCATAAATTGTTAAGTCCAACCGTTCAAAGCGAAATACGACTAAGTTGATTAATATCATGATTTCTATTTAGGTAAAATATTCGTATGAGGCACTTAAGGTAGTGATAATGTTATTATAACGAAGATTTAGGCTAAGCTCGAGGTTTACCATCTCATTTTACGTAATAAATAAGTTTACGATAAAGGTTCCGGAGCGTTTTTTTGGTTTTCGAGCTAAAAGGGTGGCTTCGGCGACGAGATGTTAGTGGGGTTGGTATAAGCGGGCCATTTTCATTTAGTGGAAACAGGCTGGAAGTATAATTTGGGAGGTCGGCTGAAACTGGAAGCGGTTTAGATTCGTCGTTTTGGGGGTTTTCTGATCGATAGTTTTAGTTGAATTACGATTTTAGACCGTTTCCTTTCATTATTCTTTTATATTTTCGTACCTTTATTGAACGAAACAAATTCGTACCATTTAGCAAAGTAACGAGTATATTATAGCCTTCAAACCTGTTAATATTCCAGGTGCCAGTATATCCACCCTTAGTTTTCTAAATCAGAATCTTAGATGGCAATAGTAGGTTTAGTACACCTTTTTTTTGTAGGCTATTCCTTATAATTATCGTTTTGAAAACATTTTTCGTAGCCTGTAAAGAAAGTAACTTTACTATGGTTTTATCTATAGCATTCGATTTTTATATCGTGGTTAATAATGGTATAGAGTTTATATAAATCCCTAGGTAAATACTAAAAATAAGGAGTATAAAGATAAGTTTATTTGGGTTGAAAGTATTATTAATAACGTTAAGCGCTATTTATAGATTGATTCTTCAAAACTAATACCCTTTAAATTTTTGGAAAGTACCGTATATACCTTTTTTAGCGGGTTATAATATCGTTTATACTTGCCAATATTTTATAATACTTTTACAAGTATTTATTCATATTTGTTGCTAGCGATGCTAGTTTTGGTACATCACTTCGTGAAGTCAAAGGCTGTGCCAGCTTCTTAAGTAATCTAGTCTGGAGGCCTTAAATTCACGTTTAACTAATAGTTAACAATAACTTCTAAGTTATTTGTAGCAAGAATACTCTATATAAACTTAAGAGCTAGAAATAATATTGTTACATTGATAATATAAAGTACCACTTAGCTATCTAAATATATAATATTAATAATTACCCTGTATTTCAAGTTTATATAGTTTTAAAGACGAAATTTAAACTATCGTGGGGCTTATAAGTATAATCAGCATTTATGGCAAAACTTTTCGATAGTTTCGAATACGTTCTTTCCCATATTTGGATATCCTGCAACGTAAAACAGTTGTTAAAGGCGTTTCACAATCGGGTATCCTAATCGGCGTTATAATATTCATAATTCCGGTTACGTTAAGAAAATAGCTTTAATTAGACTCGTTTCAGAGAAAAACCACAAGTGGACGAACTTAAGCTAGAGCGGTATAGATACACTATTAGAGGCGTGAATAAGTTGATTGGTCGTATTCTAGACCTTATTTTTGAGTTTATTTATGTTAACTACTAAAAGTCAGAATGCTATTTCAAAGTTTATTACGTAAAGTTTAACTGAGTTGAATCGTATATTTATAAAAACCGTTCTAAGTAATGATGTTTCGCCTTTATCAAATAAAACCTTTCGGTATTTTCCTATTTAACTTAATTAAAACTTCGGAAATTTCGTAACAACCGCGTCGAATTATCATTTTCCGGCTGTTGAGATTTCGGCTACACCGGTATTACGAATAATACATTGAAAACAATTGTGTTATTTGTTTCAAAACTTAAATTGTAACGTTATAAAGGCGTTAAATACTCTTTTTACACAGTTCAGACCTATAATATATAAGGAGGCGTCTTGTAGACTTGTAAAAATGCATTGGGCGGTCTCGTCATCTTAGGCTTTTAAGTAAGTATTATAACTTTTAAAGTCGTCTTTTCTGGGTGTGTATTTGTAGGGGTAGGCGTTAAGTTTATTATTGATACCTTTATATTCGGTTACGTATGATGTAAAATCGGCTTTTATCCGGTTTTAAAATACGTCATCGGTCTAAAACTGTCTTTAAATCCGAATTTACCTGTAAACGGAGTGGTTAGTAAACTAACAGCCGATCATGCCGTATATGATATAGAGTTTTTGTAAATCTGTGGGGTTCCGTATACCTTTTTATAAGTATTTTTTATAGCTGTGGTACGTTTCATCTCTAGCTGTAGGATCGTTTTCAATTGTAATTACCTTACTCTTCATTTTTAGGGCTCTCTATCTAATATTTTTTCAGTAGCTATATTTAGGGTTTTCACTTTGTTTTAGGTACACTTTGAATTTTCGATTTGAAACGTGGTAAATTGTTTCAAAGAGGTTTACTTTAGTAATTTAGCCGTCGTCTTTCGTTTTATCGGTTATGAATACTAATACGAAACTTTTTTATCGGTATAAAAAAGTTTTAAGTGATATTTTAAAACTTATATAAAAGGATTTAAAGTTTTTTTTCGGTTTCAATATTATAAAGTCGCAATTTGGGGTTTCGCAATATATTTCCATTATTACCTTAATAAACAGTTTGTCACCATTGTATTTCGTTCCGAAGTCTTCCTAATACCTTCTGAATTTAGCTAATGAGCTAGTAAGTATTTCCTATAGGTTTTTATAAGTGTTTTTTTTATTTATCTTCTATTAATTCGCAAGTTGTCTTAGTCAAATCTCTATCGTAAAGTTTATAGTTAATTTCCATATCGAAGTGTAATTTAATGCGGTTGTAACATTCTATGAATGTATCCACTTACGTAAAGTCACATTTACACCATTTTTTAACTAACCTAAACAGTATACCGATTGAAATAACGTAAAACTAGGACATTTGAATATCTAGTTTTTTATATACATTAAATATAATACTTATTTTGTTGTCGAGTATATCGTATAGTTTACTGTTATAGTTCTCGTATTTATTCCGAAGTTTGATGAAGTTAGTAAGCTCTATAAGGTTTTTTTTATTAATAGGATAGCGGTATGGTGAAAAATCTCAGTAGGGGTCGTAATTAGTAGGCATTGGTTGATAATATATGTATTAGCGTTTTACATCGCCTATTATGTTTCAAAACGGAGCGTTATTTTTACTTGGGTTATTCTTTTCGTAATTTAACTGACTGTTAACGGTATCCGGGTCGTATTCTCATCTTGATTTATATTTCAAATTACCCTTCTGGCAAGGTTTGTATTCGAACCTCATTGTGAATAATCGTTACGGTGCTTCCTTTTCTTCTGTCGATTCCTCCAACTTCGTCTCTATTTCGCGGCGAGCGTTCAGCCTTATTAAGCGCATTTTACCCATTTATGGAGGTTTTTTTCGTTTCCAGTCCGTTATATTAAATAAGCGTTCCTAATTTTTTTCAGTCATTATTCTTTTATAAATTTTACTTTTTTTACTTCTTCATYTATCCATTTTGGAATTTATAGAAGTTAGGTTGTTACTAACAAGGCTTTTACAATACGGCTGTTATTTCTACCAGTTGTATTAATACCTTTGCTTCGTAGTTTTTTTCGCGGTGTTTTCGAAATCGTACCATTAAATATACGTTATACATCCGACGTTCAATTCGTAAAATCCTTTTTTTAATCGTCGAACAAGTTGCGTCCTTCAATTTCGCCGATAAAATAACTAAAAATCATATTAATAATATATTTGTTTACTCTATAAAGGCGTAAATCCTATCCTAATACCTTGATTTCATTATTTAAAATATTGATAGTCAAATACTCTAGAATACTGTTATGAAACGACTTGTATATAAAATGATAATTTGTATATTCGTTAGCTCTTGCTAGATCTGTTACTGGTAAGGATATTGTATGCTGGGTATGAGTGGATTTTTGCGTGTATTTGTAATCCTAAAGCGGCGTGAATCATTGGCTTCGCGCTGTAAATGTGACTCTGGTACGTTCGGTGCTGAAAGAAAAAAACATACTAATATGGAAATACGAAGAAAATAAGGTGTCTAACGTTTGCTAATATCGTATCTATAGTTTAGTTGGGCGTTTTATATTAGTTTTTCAAAGTTTAGTAGAATTATACTAGCTAAGCGGTTAGGAAAACTTAAACGGAATAAGTATTGTAATTAAAATATACGGTATAAGGTAAACATACAAAGGTAATTAGAGCCAATGTAAAAGGGGAAAGGGAAAAAATATGGATATGTTTGGGGGGGGATGTGTAGTATAATGTGCAATCCGGAATATAGGGCTTAGTTTGTGTTTAATGGTTGGTTCGGATTGTCGTGTTGTAGCTGTTTTTAGTAGTTGTAAGCGGTTTAGGTGTTATGTTCGTAACTGCTTTTTGGTTTTGCGAACGGTGTGAATGTGGTATCTGTAACCGCTTTTAGGTTTTGTAAGCGATTTAGATACTGTATTTATATCGGATGAGTCCCAACGAATGATTCTAAAACTTGGTGGTCTTGGTTTACATAATCTAATACGTAATGTAACGCTCTTTAAAATATATTCGGGTACGTTTAAAACGTTAAAATAAGTTAACGGTTAATATTACAGGGCTTTTGGTAGACATAGTATTAACTAGTTAATAATATCGTATTAAAGTAATCCTTTTTAAAGTTATAATCGATCTTATAATCTTATTACGCTTCCAGTTTTAACAGCGTTCCCGCGTAATTCCATACTCATGTATGGTTTTTGTAAGGCGTAGTAATAAAGTACAAATAATTATGATCGCTATAACATTCCGTTATATGTATTTATCTTCGGTTTGTCCTTTCCCCCCTTGGTTATCTGTAATCGACTTGATCAGCTACTAATCAGCGCCGGTAAGGTCTTGAATTGATGTAAATATAAATGAAGAGTAATCGTAAAATTAATATTGTAGTAAATATAAATAGATAGGTGAAGAAAAAGCATTCTAGAGAGTGTACGCCACGAATAGGAGGATATAAACCTCTTATCCGGGCAGAAGCCCTTTTATCATGCGTTCTGGAATACCCCTTCAAGATAGCGCCACGAATAATGCACTTTGCACCTTGCAATAGTGTAGCTTGCAGCGTGATAAATCATTGTGCACTCTGCTAGAATCCACCTTGCAGTATAATGCACTGCCACTTGGCCTATGTATACTAGCTATAGGAGTATATAGTAATATCTTCGGATACATATTTCAATTTTAACTGATTATTAATAATTATCTTTATTGTTAAAAACGACTGTAACACATACTTTAATTTACGTTACAATGAGTAAGCTATAGAATTGGTAAGAATTAACAAAGTCTATGAATCATGGGCGTAAAGATACTTTAAATAAAATGTTTGAATAGCTTATATTTTCATATTATATCAAGGAAGTATCTTACAATTTATTCATAATCGTTTCAATTGAAGATCTATACGAATATGAATTTGATAGGATTAGTAAACGTATCTTATAATAAATAAATCATTCGTGTAAAAGTTATAGAATTATATCGGTTGATTTTATAACATCGAAGTAAATGATTTTTACAGATAGCTTTTCTACAAATAACGCCAATCTTATGTTGAACTACATTTCTTATCATATTTTTTTACCTAAAATAACTTCGTTAGGTAATTTATAATGACCATTACCAAGGTAGATCTAATATCTGTTCAATTTAAACGACTAATATAAAATGTACTAACATTTAACATTGAGTATATGATGGTAAAATTGAATATTTTCATGGTGTAATAATCACAATAAATACCCGTGAGTAAATAGAAGGTATCAGAGGGTTTATGTTAGCAGTAAGGTAGTAGGGGTAATAAAGGTGCAATATCAAGAAGATGTATGTTCGTGCTATAGAATGATCACTAGCCGTTAAGCTATTCAGGTGTGTAGACTGAATACTTAGATTAACAACTGAAGAGCTATGAAGGAAATACTATCTATGTGGTGCTGAACGTGTTCTTATATCCTTTATCCTTCATACCGTCTTTAGTACTGTCCTAGGTTGAATTATACTGAATCGCCATAATCCTCCATTCTCTAGATCATCTTGGATCGCCATGATCCTTCATGATCCATCACGTGACTTTGCTTAGTCATCGTGGCTGACATAAAGGATATTCACTGCCTTATATGTTAGACCTCAAGCTTCTTAGTAGCGCAGTTGCATACTAGCATGTTTCCTGACCCAACCGTTATCTGAGTCATAATACATGATAGCCAACAACATATCAATGATTATCATTAATTGAATATTACTAACTTCGACAGCTATGGTCGTTTATACGGATTATCGAGGCTTTTACCTGTGCTTTTGAGAGTTTGGAAAGATTAATAAAAAACGTTTAATGATAAACGTTATTATATTAAAGAAACTATATAAAATTCGAGATATTAGCATGTTGAGGTAAATTAATAGTCGTCATAACCCCGTCGATTCTCTGACAATAATTACTTCAAAAGGCTCCTTAAAAACTTTGTTAGATAGAAATAAGCTACTAGTACATATCAAGAAATATATGAATCAGCTGGTATGTTCGGTACGTAATGAAAAGAAACAAGGATAACTTAGCAAACTGGAAGACTGCTACGATAGCAATGTGTAAAAGAAATATATTCAGACCTGTTGGCAGAGGGTATAGGATTGATTGGTAACATATATGTTTGTAAGGAAAGACTTGTATGTTGGAATGAAGGCAGTTGATGCCTGAAATCATGGGGTAGAGATTTTAATTGGAATACAATTAGAGTGAAAAACAGGTTTTGATGAGCGGAATGATACTGACAGAGTTAAAAGAGAGTTCAGTAATTACTTTTGATTAGTTTTAAACTATACTAATACGTACACATAAAAAGGTTGCTAATATTAAAACAATAGTTAATTGTAGTATAACCAAGTCAACTGTATTGACCCTCAGTTGACTATATAAATAGCGAGTTAATTGTAGTGAAGTGTTTAATTTAAAGTAGGGCACGAGTTAAGCAGTTGCCTATATAGCTTAGTATGAAAACCAGCGAGAAGTCTACTAAACTTAAAAGTGAAAGATTAGTGTATTTAATGCAATACACTAGTTACTTGGAATATAATTCTAGTCGACTATATTGCAATAATAAAAGCCTAACAAAACTAATACATCAATTTTTGCTTGAAGTTAAGGTTGCAATTTAAAGTTTAATATAAATATATGAGATTTTTACGATTTTTATCGGGTTTCTAACATTCACTTCAGGTTCGAAGATATTGAGAAAGCTCTATAAAAATTAATTCGAACGTTATTTTAATCAATATACTTTTTTCTATTAATCAAATTGCTGTATAATAGAATGTTATTAAAGTTTATGAGCTTAATCTATTTGGTTTTCATTATGATTAATATTAAATATTTGTTTTGTAATTGTAATTTTTTATTAAATAATGGATATTTTATTCGTATTGGGTTTTATAAAAAATGTTATAATCGTATAATGACTTCATTTAGCTGTTTGCTAGCTTATATTTTGAAGGTTTCTGAAAATTATTCTCCATCTAGGGTTCCCAAGTTGAGAAGTATTATAAGATGTCAATAAAGTTGATAATATCAATTTCAACTTTTGATTATTCTAGTTTCTTTTGAGTTGAAAATCTGTAATTTTATGTTTTGAAACCATTTTAGTTGAAATCCATGCTTCATGGATATTTTTCTTGTTTGCTTTAAAACGGGTCATAATCAATATTTTAATAGTTGGATTTAAGATATTCTTGAAACTTGATGTAACATGATCTTAGTTCTATAAATTAATAATGTAGTAGGTTAATGTGGATATTAATAGATATCAATATAGCTAGCAGGTGTAGGGGCCACGTTTTTGGAGTTTATAATGGCGTATCAAGCTTTAGGGAGCACGTTAGCACAGTGCATAGTGGAGTGCCACGCCTCAAGTAGGAGCTTATAAGCTCTCTTTTGAGGTATGCACTCTTTAGATACCTCTTCTGCCTTTTGCACCTACTTATTTATTTTACTACCATACTTTTATTACTATAATATCTTCTTTATATGTTAACGTAAAGATCTAACCAAAAGTTATGCTATTATTATTATTTGATTTATCTTTATTATCAGCGCTTTATAGAGTGTTCATTATAGAAGCCACATATTATGATTAATTATTAGAATGAATTTCAATTTCTCAGTTCAATTGATTATATCGATATTCATTTGACTTGGGTTTCGTATTCAATATTTGGATTTTCATATGTATTTTTGGTTTCAAAATTTATCATTGTAAAAAGAATCGATATTTTTTTCGTGGTCGGTATTAGAATTACCAGAATAAACGTTAGATATAAATGTTTTAATTGATAGGTTTGGAATTTCCCTTTTTTTCCTCATGGGCAATAATAACCTTTAATATCTTACGTTTATATGCGATTTCAAGTATTCAAATAGAAGAATTCAAATTTTTATACGACGAGGGAGATCATGTAACTTAAGTAGTCAATAGCAGTTGTTTTAATAGAAAATTCTTTACATGTAGAACATATATTGATTTTCAAAAGAGTAAGAATTAGCAGGTAGTTTGATTTTTTAAAAATGTGGCTTTTTCTTGGTGAGAGGGAACTTTTTGTTATCGGAATGATTTTTGGGTTTATCATTCAAAAGGATTTTTTTTAACTGTTTTAATAACTCTGTTTATAGAACCGATCATAAATTTGCATTGATAGCCTTGTATAAGTTAGCCAATAGCTAGAACATGACATTGAGTTCTATCTAGCTCAAGTAAATACAAACAAGCGTTTGTATTTTGTTAATATTCATCGAAAGTATTAAAACCAGGGGTGGGTACGTAAATATAAGGAAAGAATATGGTTATAGTTAAATAAGAATTCATAAATAAATTGATAAGCATATAAATGTTGAGATTCGAAAAAATATAAGGAATAAAAATACCTAATAATATTCGAGTCGACTTTGATAGATTTCAAATTAATATGAATTAATTACGAATTAACGTTAAATGCATTAAAGGTAAGATTATTGAAATAAAATTTTCTGTAATTAAATTCATGGAAAAAAACGACAACTAATAGAAATCTAACACATGGAAATGTTATATGTTTTTCTATTAATAGCTAATGAATTATTTTTAATAATACATTGTATTTGTATTTCTACATATAAAGAAGAAGAATAAGGTCAAAGAATAGAAAATATTCTTAAATATGGATAAAACGTAATAAAAACCAACGGAAATAATAATGAAAATGAAGGAAAAGAATGTTATTATTACAGTTTTTATTATTAGTATAAATATTGCTATTACTTCTGATAGTGACCTTTTTTGATAGTAATGTTCGCTTAATACAAACATTTGGTAACCATTGAAAAATTATTTAATACTAATAAAGAAATAGTTTTACAGCTAGTATTTTTATATGATATTAAAAAGTATAGCAAAGTATAAAGAATTGATGAAATATTGAAATTGAAAAGGAAAATCAAACATTGAGTTCGGTTGTAATTAAACTGCAGCTAATATGTAGTAACTAGTTGATAAAAATAACCACAATAGCATAAAGGGCAAAGATAGCGATACTAGCAATAGAATTGCTATTACTCACACCCTTTAATAGAAATATCAGTCTATTAGAACAAGTCACAAAGTAATATAAGCGGCTTTAAAGTATATTATAATAAGAATCCTTTCGTTTGCTTATTTTTATTACTTCGAAATTTATATTTTTAAAATTATTGTACGATCTTATAGTAACTTAATGAATTGTTAATTAACGTCAATAAATATTTTGTATAATATTCATTGTGCATTTAAACCTTTTGTGTGAAAGTAATTACGTATATAAAGCATAATAAAAATAATAATGGATTTTTTTGATCTATAAAATCTATTTTTTTCTGGGTGGCGTTAGTATTTGCCTATTGTTAAAGTGAATGTTTATGTTGCGTAGTTGTTACATTGTCAATAGTTCCTTTTTTTGTTTGCGTTGCAAGTTTTGATCGACTTGATAGATCTGGCGGTAAGGCCTGACGTAACCGATTACAATGGCAATGCAATAAAACAAGTTGCATTGCATGTGGCCATAGTCGTAATAATAGCGGTTAAATTAAGTTTTGGTAGTTTTTGTCGTTGTATGCAAATGGCATGTTGAAAATTTTGCAATCGTAATCGGATATTTGCCGGCGCCGTGTGCTCTATCAGGATCGTACTCCTATCATCAGCGTGGGAGAAATCTCGCAGTACCCGTACCCTAAGCTTCGTGACAGTTCTATTGATAACCGTCGCATCACGAACATGAGACAATGGTCCGGAATAACTGTGACCCGTGGGGCATGGGGATGATAACAGCCATCTGGAAAGTACACATGCTGTATACTACAGCGATCTCTCTTGGCATATACACGTTACAATCATCCTCAAGGCTCACAGTGGAAAACGAAGAACACCCAGGCCCTCCCCCTAAATAAAAGCTGGTAGAAATATGTAACCCCTAACATTCTCTTATGACTTACTATATTTTATTTACATGCCTTATACATATACCCTATATATACACCCTATACACACACCCTATATACGCACCCTATACTTACACCCTGTATATGTACCCTATATATGCACCCTGTATATACACTCTGTACATACACCCTGTACATGTACCTTGTACATGCACCCTATGTATACACCCTGTATACGCACCCTATACACGCAACCTATGTACGCACCTTGTGTACACACCCTATACACGCACCCTATATACGCACCCTGTATACGCACTTTATACACGTACCTTATACACGCACCCTGTGCACGCACCCTCCCTTGGAAGCTCGTAGGCTCGCACAGTCGCACTGTCACCAAAGAGACCCGGCGTCGACGGCAACACCTGAAAGTCGAGACTCTCGAGTAACATGGACGGTTCGGGCATCGCCGGTCAGCCTCAGCACCGGCCAGCTGCCGCCGACGAGTCCACAGCGCTCGAGCACCTCGGAGTGAAGCAAGAGCTCCATCGAAACTTCAGCAGAGTCTCCATGCTTGGCTTGGCCTTTGCCATTCTCAATAGCTGGACTGCCCTCGCAGCTTCGTTGTCTCTGGCTCTGCCCTCAGGCGGCCCAAGTGCTATCCTGTGGGGGCTCATTGTGGCTGGGCTCTGCAATCTGTGTTTGGCCGCGTCTCTCGCAGAATTCCTTTCGGCATACCCAACCGCCGGCGGTCAATATCACTGGGTAGCCGTCATCAGCTGGAAGCGCTATGCCAGGCTCATCAGCTATTCCACAGGGTGGATCAACGTTGCGGCCTGGGTGTGTCTCACGGCAAGCGGTGGGCTTTTGGGCTCCCAGCTCATCATGGGTGTTGTCTCCTTGCTGCACCCGGGCTACAAACCGAAACCATGGCACCAAGTCCTGATTTACATTGCCTATACGCTCACCGCCTTTTCCATCAATGCCTTCGCCAACAGGCTGCTGCCCTATTTCAACAAGGCCGCTTTTCTCTGGTCACTGGCCGGCTTTGTTATCATCTGTGTTACTGTCCTCTCATGCGCGGCGCCCGACTACCAGAGTGCCTCCTTCGTTTTCGGCGCCTTCATCAACGAAAGCGGCTGGCCCGATGGCTTGGCATGGCTCCTCGGTCTCCTGCAGGGCGCCTTCGCCCTGACGGGCTTCGACGCAACGATCCACATGATCGAGGAGATCCCACGGCCGCAGATCGAGGGCCCCCGGATCATGCTTGCCTGCATCGCCATCGGCATGCTCACCGGCTTCGTCTTCCTGGCGTGCCTGCTCGCCGTCGTGCGCGACGTCGACGCCGTCCTCGCGTCCGCCGCCGGGCCGCTCCTGCAGATCCTGCGCGACGCCACGCGCAGCACGGCCGGCGCCGTGTGCCTGCTCGTGTTCCCGGTCGTGTGCATGCTCTTCACCACGACCTCGATCATGACCACGAGCAGCCACATGAGCTTCGCCTTTGCGCGCGACCGCGGCCTGCCGGCCAGCCGCCGCCTCGCGGGCCTCCACGCCGGGCGCGCCGCGCCCCTCCACGCGCTGGGCTGGACCGCCGCCTGGGTCGTCGTCTTCGGCGGCGTCTTCCTCGGGTCGTCGAGTGCCTTCAGTGCCATCACGGCCGCCAGTGTGGTGGCGCTCGGCGTGACGTACGCCGCGCCTCCCGCCATCCACGTCATGCGAGGCCGCAAGATGCTTCCCGAGTCGCGGGCCTTCAAGATGCCCAGCTGGCTGGGCTGGTGCACGAACTTGGTAAGCTCCTCCGTGCAGAGCACGCCAAGAGTCCGCATGGCGTGTTGGCTCACACGCTTGTTGCAGGTCGGAATCGCCTGGACGCTTATGACCACCGTCCTCTTCGTCTTTCCTCCCGAGAGCCCGGCCACGGGAAACAACATGAACTACGGCGTCGTCGCCTTCGGCATCGTCTTGGTTGTTGCCGTTGTGCAGTGGTTCGTGGACGGAAGGAAGAACTACGACGGTCCGCAAATCGACACGGAGGCACTGAGCAAGGGGATTGTCAAGAGCACTGCCAGCGGGGAGAGTGACGGTTGCAGGGTGGGGGCAGCTGGTGCCAACGCGGTGGAGAAATAGAGACATCACACGGAGGAGAATATGTTGTGCGTCCAGTTCCAACGGTCCTATGAAAATGATGCATGATGATGTACCTGATTGACTTCCAAGGTGGACATGATGTGAGAGCAATGCAAGAAAAAAAAGGAAAGGCCATAACAAATGAAGTAGCTGCACACAGTTTCGATCTGTGGACCTTCGGGTGGCACGCTTCGCTGAAGTTTCGTATGAGCCCGGCGCTATGTTCAGGTTAGCGTGGACGCGGTGTAGGTAGGAAACTGGTATCACTGACCTCTTCCTCTGAGCTATGCAGCTTCTTTGTGATTGCCAAAGGGAAATGAGCTCAAAACTTTGCAAATGGCGAGGTGGGTGACTCACAAGCACTCCGATGCCGCTTTGCTGGCGAAAAACACGGCGTATTGGACAAGCTGAGCACGGTCTGTGGAAGCTCAAGACCAATACTAAGTATATATACTGCGTATTTCTTGTGGTATTCTGAATAGTGAACATGTTGTATACCAATTCCTTTGAATGTGTACCACGCAATAAAAATGTTGTAAGTAAATACCGCCAGGCCACGCCGTACCATGTCGGTGTTCCCGAAAGAACCGACATTTGGACAATGGGACGATTCACAGTATTCATGAAGGTTATCGATGGTAATTCGTATTGGGTATATGTAGGAACTATTATTTACCCGACGATCGTATAGACCGTCGGATAGGATTATATTGTTCCTGATCGTTACTTTCCACAATACAAAACAACACTTGCCATCATCTCGCACTCATTTTCTGTATGGCTGAATTGTTGAAGCCATCATTCTAAAGATATTGAAAAAATACAATTAACGCGCAGGGGTTATTGCGCAGCTATTTATGCGGCATTATAATCACCATCTTTAATCCTCATTACCATCGTCATTGTTCTTAAAATCGAACGAAATTATTAAGAAGCCGGTTTTAGTGGTTTTAACATTAGCGGATTCTGTTGGTAGACCTTTATCATTGCAACGTAGTCGATTCGAATCTCTGGTCAAAGAAACTGGTATTGCATTAAAAGTAGTGATGTGTTACTTCTAAGTTTGGCAGACCATCTACCGGTCTGCACACTAATTTGTATGGCCAATTGCTTGGCTCGTAGCCTAGTTTGAATTGGGCACCTACTGCACTTGACTCGCAGTCAACCCACAAACAATACAATCAACTTACAGTCAGTATAGTTGACTTGACTATACTCCAATTGACTGCTGTTCCAACAGATTTCTTTGTATAATCGCTTTGTATCTGACCATCGAAACCCTCCCACAAAAATAATTCCTGTTCGTTATAAATAACGTTTTTAATATTTCAATAATATAAATCCTTTTAACACTTAGTATACCTTTTATGCCAATCAATTCCATAAGTTTAATCAGTTAACTTTGATGTTTGACGAGCTAACAAACTTAATATTTCCTTACTGATAACATATTTGATTATATTTCATATGTTAAACAAATAATATACTTGCTAGTTTTAAAAACGATTACTATTTATTTCTCTTTATTTTTCTGATATTGCTTTGTTTAATTCAAAGGCATATTTTTTATTTGTAACCACTCGACATAGTATGATCGTTTTTAAATCGATACTAAATTTGAATCTATTATTCACGATCGGTTAATTATGAACTGAAAAGGAAGCAGATTATTTGAATACCTTTTTAATATAAATACAATCCAATAATAGAAATATAAGATCCATAGTCTATATAAAACTTAAACGTTTTAAATATCGGTACCAATACCCAGTTAATCCTTTTTTATTTATCATATAAAAAGACAAATATAGTTTAATAATTAAATGGATGATGCTAATGTTTTCTTTATTTTCGTTTTATTAATACAAAAAATCCAATTCTATTATTACAAGCTAGTGCTCAGGCCAGTATTTACCAGGGATTCAGTCCTAGTAGGTTGCTATTCTCCTTCAATACTCTGGAGCCGCTTGGAAATATGGCCTTATATTTTTATGTAACTAAGCCACCCCTTTTTTATAGTTTTGTAGTAGCTCTTTAGCAATTATTTCTCCTTCTTTTTTTTATAGAGGTTCATAAATAGTATCCGACTGCCTTAAACGATAGCTTTGGTTTAGTTTTCTCATATATAATTCTTGATATTGTTCCTAGCATAGTTTTAGCTATTTACAAACAATTATAACCTAAAGATATATTTTCGACCCTTTAAACTTAGACCTTTAGGCTTTGAAGTATTTTTCTGATGTATGTATAAAATAGCCGCTTTGAAACGCACTGGCAACGTAATGCGATCATTTGACTATTTGATAAAAACGGTTTATACGAACTTTACGTATAGAGCTTATTAAGCAAGACTCAATCGTTTGCTAATATGCTTTACATTTATAATAATATAATATCGACGTACTAGCTATGTTAATAAATTTAATCCGGCAGTCTAAAGCTTCTGGTACGTCTACATTTCTGGAGTAACCCCCCTTTTGAAAGGGTTTCGCTTTTACGTTACTTATAAACAAAGTATGTTGTATTATCAGTACGTGTGAACATATTGCGGTATTCCAGTTAGTATTTGAAGGTGAAGATTAAGCTAAAAGTAGAAATCCACCAAGCTATCATAATAATAAGTACCAATAAGAAGGATGACTTATAAGTAGGGAGTCTCATGAGTAGGTAGTATTATAAGAAAGTAAGTACTACGTATTTTGGTATAAAAAATTTAGGGGGGCAAAAGAAAAAATGATATCCTTATTATAAACAGCATCCAACTTTATGAGTCAGTAATAACCTTTTCAGTATTGACCTTTTCAAATTCTTCAATCAATTGAAGACAATATAACTCTAACATCGTTTTTTATTCGTCGCCAGCCGTAAAACCCTTCTATCTGAGAATAGATTATACCTTATTTCCTTTACGACGACGGCGATCTACTTATTTAGTCAGTATACGTTCTACTTTTTAATTTTGAATACTTAAAGTATAGTTTTTGAATTTGGTTGACTTGTGTCGTCAAATAGTTTTGTTAAATGGATTATTTGAAGGGTTATGATAAGTTCATGAGTAAATAATGATGACAATTGGGTAAATACGAGAGCTGGGTAGAAAATTTAAAGTAAAAGCCAAATTATTGATATTTTTTATAATTTTGTATAGCCTTATATGTAGTGGTAATAATTTGCCTTATTTATTAAAGAGTTTTATAGGCGTTTGTATAATTTCATTACATTTTGTAACTTACAACAAATTCATGCCGATATTAGTTTTAGTCTTATCGTTTTTTTTAAATAGTAACGATAATATTTATCGTTAATGTTGCGTCATATCTTAATTAATCTTGTATAAACTGAATATCTACCTATTTACATGACAGAATTATTATGAGAATATTTATTGGTATTGTGAGTTAAAATTCAAACTGATACTTGTAAGAATTGGCTTATAGAGTACGCTAGTATATATTATTAAGGTTTCATTAAAACGCTGGTATAATATTAACATAATATTCCTTAGGATATTCGGCTTTAAAGTAGCGTAAAATTAGCTTAACTACGTAGTTTTTCTTCTACTCACCTTTTAGCTTAAAGATAATAGGCTGTTTTTATGAAATTTGTTTTAAAATATTTTGATAAATTTGGCCCAAAAGATGATACAAACTAAATATATTTCTTCTATATGAGTTCTCATGAGTAAAGCTAATCGGTTAACAAAAAATGTCGAGCCAGAATAGCAGCCCTTTTGTTTGATATATATGTGATGTAGCTAAGAAGTAGGCGTGTTTTCTTGAAAGTTTTGCAAGTAACAAGTATTAAGGCGTCAAAATAATCACTGCCAAGTAATATCCATTGTGTACCTTCTAATAACACCGCTGGTAATACGATTAAAAAAACCATGCAGATTGAATATATTGGTTTCTAGGGTTTTTGAAAAGGTTTGAGTTAGCTTAATAGTTTCTGGTTATCGTTACGTAGATCTTTATATTGCATGTAATCCCTGACTTATATTCTTACAAGCTTTCGTTTCTAGCGAGAATGTACTTTATCCAAAGTTGGTATTATTCTTTTGGGTTCGAAATGATTCTTTTTCATTCCTCAACGAGATATTTCTACAAGAGTATTACAGGAATTGTAAGTTTATTACAACTATTTGTATCCCGGTTATATAGTAAACGGTTAATGAATCGAAATGTGTAATTGAGCTTCAAAGTATTGAAAGGTGTATTATCATCGCTTTTGTTGTTTGCGAGATCTTAAAGAAATTTATGCAAGATCGTATCCTTGCGATAACCAATCCGAAAGCGAAGCCGTATATCATTATCTATTTATGTTTTTACAAAATGTAATATATAATAATATTCGTTTAAAGTCGGTAATTTATCAAAATTTTGGTCCAGTACTGGTATATCTGGCTTATAAAGTTGCCCATCTTTATCGAAAGTCATGTAGTTAAAAGTATCTAGTACTAAATTAAGGCGTTCCAGCAAATGAACTATATCCAAAATGTATAAATTCAAATCAATCGATGCGTTTATAAGTCGCCGATTGAATTAAGTTACAAAAATTGTGTTCAGCAAAGTTTAAGTTATAATACAATATATAGCTCTATGATCAGTAAAGATAATAGTTGGTAATGGATTTTCAACTAATGATGTACGTAACGATTTACATGCCTACATATGACAATCGATCTTATGTTTTGAAGAGCTATAATTAAGATCAGCCAGACTTAAGTGACTACTTAAAAACATAACCAGTTAAAAAACAGTAGCTGAGATGAATTGTTTTCGTTGTTCAAAATAGTCTTCTTTAAGGTGAAAAAAAATAACCTAAATCCGCGTTCGAGG
The DNA here is from genome assembly GCA_038502455.1 of Anisogramma anomala. Taxonomy (NCBI): domain Eukaryota; kingdom Fungi; phylum Ascomycota; class Sordariomycetes; order Diaporthales; family Gnomoniaceae; genus Anisogramma; species Anisogramma anomala. The sequence continues at coordinate 11,675,004 of JASMMZ010000006.1, read as the reverse complement.
CTTCCATTAACCTAAAGAAAAAGTTAATTAAGTGTATTTTCTTGAAGTATTTTGAGTAAATTTCGCAAATAGGCTTATGTAACTTTAAAAGACTTTTTTTCCTTAGGCGTGTGATGAATGGATATAAACTGTATATAATGCAGTCTTTTTATACGATTACCGATTTTAACTTTACTTATTTTCTTCCTTATACCTGAGATTTTTTTTAAGTTTATGAAGTAAGTTTGACAATTTCATATAACAAGGTATTATTAGTCGTAAAAACTCGGCTGCTTCCAAATACATTTCGAATGACTTCAAATTACGAGGGAACAAAAGATTCCAAAAAACTTAAGTTTTCACTTTAGCAATTAAAATCCCGAAGGCATCTACGTAAAACCCCAAAAGTTGAATTAATTGAAAGCTGAAATAGCATTTATTGGGAAATAAAGTAATACATTTAATTGTAAAAAGCTTGAAAATAGTTTTCAAATATCCGAGGTGTTTCTTCAATGTATTGGAAAAGATTATAATATCTTTAATAAAAATACGATAAAAAGGCCAAAATTCATTTGATATTTGATTGAAAAATGGTGAAACATAAAATGATGAATTACGAAAGCTTATAAATATAACCTTACTTATTCGAATCTGCGATAAGCAATAAAAGTAAACCGTCACGGTAATTTAGGTATACTATAAGCTAAGATAAAAACTTGATGGAATTTTTAACATTAATTTATTTATTAGCGTTAATATATTAAATAATATTCTTCTGTAACGGTAATGAATATGCCTTTGGAATAATATATTTACTATATCGTCGTAAATCTATATTTTCTCGACTTTTGTATATTCCTTCGGAAATTATTTATATTACAAATGCTGGCGATAGAAAAGGTAATATATTATCTAAGAAGTCTGTATGTTTTTAGTTTCATAAGGTATCGAACCATTGATCCAGGAGCTTTTCGTCGCTTTTAGATATGGTATAGTGATGACGGTTTCGCTTAGCGTATTACTAACCATCGATAAGCGGAACCTTTATTATTTGGTTTAACAGCATTTTCATTTGACTTCTATCTTTTTAAATGGTAGTATATTATTCGCAAATTCGTTACAATTGTATCAATTGAACCGGGTTCTTTGTATAAATATGTATTCCTTGGGTTATCTCCACTGTTGGCACATTTTAGGCGTTTTTATACCAAATGAATCATTGAGAAAAAGTAGTTTATTGTGAGCGAAAATATCGGTTTCATTGGTAAGGTTTACATATTAAGAAAACTTAGATTTTGAATCAGGTATACGATGGCATCTAAAAGAAGGAAACCTGATCGACTCTGAATGAACGCTTTACTAAAAGAAGGCGTACTCGCTGGGTCAACAGCAGTCCTAAAAGTTAGAAAATCCAATTCGAATTTAATATTAATTGCCGATATGATGGTAGATTACAAGGATTCTGTAAATGCAAAAAACACGTGATGATTGGTAGTAACTATTTTAGTAGGTTGCGTAACTATGGAGAATATGCTACTAACACCTATAATTTATGTAAGGGCTTGAATAACATGATTCCAGTTTTCCTAAAAGTAGGTATTATCCTCGCATTCCGTAATAATTCTCAAAAGCGTATTTCTTGTAAATCACACCACCTTGGATATAAGATTATAAAGTTGCACTATATGTGGAGTGGTCGCATCGATTAGTATTGAGAGTATATAGATATTGAACGGTAAATATAAATAATCTACCCTTAAGGGAGGCGATATACTTAACAACCATATGTATTACTTATCCGGGTTAGTTAATGACCTAAATTTTAAAGGTAAATTCACGAAAAAAAGATTGCATGATAATTTTATATATCCAAAAATATCGAAGTGACTGTTTTTACCTAGATCATATTCTTCAATATTAATACCTCTGTATTACAAGGCATTAACCAATTGTTTGTTAATAAGGCGCCTTCATCTAGGTGATCGACAGGATATATATCAGCTGTCTTTTATAATATGATAAGAATACTATCAGATTTATACATAAGAATCTAAGAGATTTAGCGTATTTTGTTAGGGAGCGAATGAGAGAACCTATTACGTTACTTATTATCTAGTGTTTGGCTATTGGAACGTCGGTTGTAATATAATTAGGGAAATTTATATTTACCTATGCTTTCAATACAAGGTTTTTGCCGGCACCTGTGTTGAAGTAAAGTATATGGTTTTAACCCATAAGACTAGTATATATTGTAATCTATGGGTAATGATAGCTACTTATAATGAATACCACCTCGTTTTTGATAAACTTTACTATAATAATTTCAAGATTATACGTATTATTCACGATATTGTATGGTCTAATTATAGGCTATATGTAGTTCAATTATCGTATGCATCTATTTATATATTTTCAAAAGAAGTCGTTCTTTTGCTAACAAATCTTCAAATGCTTGATTAAGGCGTTGCGTAAGCCGTAATTTTCACTACATCATATATAAGTGCGGTAACTTGGTAGTATGATGTTAAATTCTATCACATTACTAACTTTACTGTTAAAGTAATACAAACTTGTTTATAAGGATTTTAGTAAGTAATCAGAATGGTTTTCCTAATCCGAATGATTAGTATTGCTTTCCTTAGACTATACATTATTAACTTTATATTTACGATTACAATATCGGTTGATACAGTTTCTGCGAGGACTATATTTATCACGTCCTCACCTATTGAAACCGTATTCTCGTTTGTGTTTATCTTGACCACGGTCCCGGTTGGTATGATCATAAGGACGATAGTCGCTGTAACGCTTGCGGTTGTACTTTTTTGAGGGGCGTTCCTTATACTTCTTTTCATTATTCTCCAGTTTATAAGGCTAGTATTTATCTTTACGAGAATACTTGAAGTTATATCTACTGCAAACTTTGAAGAAAGATGGCTAATAATTGAGGTATCATTGTATTACTGCGGTCAATAACATAATTTTAGACATGTTAACCTTAGTTAAGTATTTTTATAGTTTTTTTCACAATGTAGTGGTGGTAGATACTGTTTAAAGCATAGTTTCATTGCGGATCAGATGTTAATTATAATATCACACCAATTGTTATTATAGCGGTTTAATGTATCTATAGTCCTAACATAACGTATTTTTGTTCAAATTTGTTTACTCAGGCTATAATAATCTTCTGATAGATTGGGTAACAATAACTTTTCCTCCTTAAACTTTGTTGTAAATCTTTTCAAAATCATAGCGTAACGATTTACGAAAATATCTATGATATATCCATAGCTATAGCAAGATATTTTACGACGGTAATAAAAAGTGACTTCCGTATTCCACCAATATATTATAAATCCCTATAATAGAATAGAAACTTCGTTGCAATTTGTCATTCTTAACCGATCAAAGTGTACATTAAAGTGTTTCAATATTGTTAAAAGATTTGTAAATCTGTAAAGACTAGATTCTTACCTGCCTTGATAATACTTATATTCTATAGGTTAGGATACTCAGGGTTAAATACCCTAATCTCTTTACGTTTTCCATAACTAGTACCGACGACTAATCATTAAATAGTTATAATATTAAGGGTCCATAAGGGGTTGCAGTAGGTTCGAAAACGAAAGCAATAGCGACAACAAAGCTTATGCTCGCGACAGTTATGAAAGTCATAGCAGCGAAAGGGTTTATGCTTTCGGCAGTCGCGAAAAGTTTTGTGACGGCAATGAAAAGGCTTACGGCGGTCGCGGGATCGGCGAGAACGGTTGCGTAGAGGCAAGTGCTTATCTTTCTTCCCTTTATAAAGATAGAGGCGGCTACTTTTAAAAATATCCGATAAGGATATAAAGATAAGTAAAACTAGACTATAATGACGATGAAATAGCTTACAGTTACGAGAATAACGACTTTGAAAAGCTAAGCTATCCAAACGTTGAGTAATAGTATTATACTCTGCGTATCTTATAACATTACGTTCCTAAAACTTACGATGCAGGCTGGTTATCAGCTCTGCAGCATCAACTTTTCTAACAGCTGGAGAAAATACCTCTTTTAGCTTTATGACAACTAAAGGTAAAAAGCTTATAATTATTACGAGTAAGAAACGAGTAAATGTAAATGAATAACAAATTGAAAAGAGATAGAAACATAAAGCCGTAGGCGAAGACAAATATATTGAGGTATATGCATAGGAGAAAGTAATGATTTTATTGATATTTTTGGTGAAATTGAAGGGAAAGCAATAAATTTTGAATTGAGCGGGGCAGGAGGAGGCTTTTTTTCAAAAAAAAATCCACACGTATTCCTTTAACGCGTTCGACGAAGGGTTTAAAGCTTATTTGGTGCAATATCCACCAATTACAATTTTTTTTCTTATTAACCTCAGATTAATGACTAAAAAAGTTTAGATTAGAAGGTATATACAAAGGGAAAAGATTGCAAGATAAATGAAGTGAAAGGTGGAAAATTGGTGTTTTAGTAATAAGACTGTATGGTTGTAGCTCCGCGTTAGTAACTCAACTCAATTTCTTTATAATGATTATATTCGGTTTGGTGCAAGAAAAAATCTTAGTTTACAGTTACAATTTGTTGTACTATTTGCACGTATGAACGTATTGTGGTATTCCTATATGAATTTGAATATGAAGACTAAGATAAATGTAGGAATCCACCAGACCATCATAATAATAATTACTCATAAGAAGGATGACTCATAAGTAGGTAGTCTTATGAGTAGGTAGTTTCATAAGAAAGGTAAATACCACCACCTTTGGTACAATAACATAGGTATCGTAATTTTTCCTATTAGAGACTATATCGATTTATCTGACAACAATAATAACCTGGATTCCTTTGACTTCGACTACGATACCGATGTTTTATCCGATAACCTTAGGCATTAACGACCTAAATATACGCTTGGTAACTAACTAGTTAAGTTTTTCAGCGTTAAGTTACGCTTTTTGACATAGGAAGTCATGATATTACGTAAATAACATAGACTAGAAGTTTATCGGTATAAGGAAAAATTACTTTTATGTTATTTTTTCACAATCCAAGGGTTTTGTAAAAAGAGTTATGAAAAGTTGGGATATTCGCGGTAGTAACTTTAGTAATGGAGATTATAATGTTTTTATAATAATACTCCGTACGTATTATTACAACTTAAACGCGATTAAAGCTGTTATTACTCGGTTTACAAGTTGAAAACAAAATATTCGTAAATAATTTTACGGGTTTTTTAATGTTTGATAGACTTTGTTCGAAGAGATTGTGATATAGCCTTAGAATTCGCTGTTAAATTCGCTATCTTAGAGTGGATTATTAATGATATATTAGCTAATACATTATTCTTTTTCGATATATTTGTGGATTATAACTAGTGGGCCGTACGTCCCTAACTTATTGATGGATAACTTTACAACTTTCGTTTTTGGTATTGCGGCGTTCATTAAGTTGATAATATCAGTATCAGTGGTATTCATTGTAACGGGAATGGTAACGGCAATGCACCCGTTCCTAATAACCAAGGAGATTTTATTATGACCAGTGTAAGCGTTTTTCGAGTCGATTTTAAGCGTCGCGTTACTTATATTAACTTTAAGGAACTCTTTAATCGTAAAAACTTTGGCTTATATCTAGAATGCGACGCGGATAGTTATAATAATCGTAACTTCTTATTGAATTTCGTGTGGAACCCGAAACGTTTCGGTATCAAGGTCAATATAGATATTTACCTCTATGGATATTACTATATACCCTCATAAATAGTATATATAGGCTAAATAGCAGTGCACCATATTGCAGGGTGCACTCCTGCAGAGTGCACAGTAACGTATCACGCTGTAGGCTGCACTTTTGCAAGACGTAAAGTGAATCATGCATGGAGCGGTCTGTAATAGCTATTCCAGACCGACGGCAATACATGGAGCGGTCTAGAAGACATATTTCAGAGTGATACGCTTTAGGTGAAGGGCTTCTAAACCCCTACCTATAGCGTGTACCTTTGGATTCTTCTTCTAACCATCATTATCTTTTACTACATTTATAATCATTTAATGAATACTTTTTTGAATTCCTTATTTTACCAAAAACTAAAGTTTTGAACTTTACTGACATGAATTAGTAGCCGATCCGAAAGATTATAAATAGCCTAAGAAAGAAAGTACAGACACAAGTAAAATACTTACAGCGAGATACTATAGCAGTCCCAACTATTTATACTTTAACACTTTGTTTTTACAAAAATTATACGCCAACGTATATAAAGATTGTAAAAACTAAGTAACTTTAAAAGGAATAACTTTAATACGATATTATCAATCCTTATTTAGCGCTCTATTTCCTAAAAGCTCAGTTACTTTACCATTAACCATTGTTTAACGCTTTAATGTATCCAGGCACTTTTTAAAGAGCATTTTATCACATACTAGCGCACGTAAGCCAAAACCACCAAGTGTAGAAACCCTTAGTTGTGACATATCCAATTTTTGACAATCTACACCATTCGTAAAACATTAAAGCGGTTACGAAAACAGCATCTAAACCGTTTCCTTAATTTAAGAGCGGTTATGATTATACTATCCGAACCGATCACTTTAGTAAGAACGGTTACGCACAAATTAACCAAACTGATTACTTTACCAAAAGCGGCTACGATACACTAATCCGGACAGATTACCGAACATTGGATTACACAACACAACTTTACATAATTATACTCCTTTTAGCCTATCTATTTTCTTACATCCGCCTGTGTATTTCAAGTTTGCCTACGTTCGCCCAATATATTTTAAGTATAGTACTTATAACTTTTGAATTTTCTTAGATATTTATTTAGTATAACGTTGCCAAACGTCAACAAAATCAATTTAAAACGCCTAATTGGTTGGTAGTTGCGTTTTATTTATGTATCATGTGAAATTATTTACGTTCGTAAATGTTAATAAGCCCTATTTCGATCGCTTAAATCATTTTATATACCTTATATTTTTCAAACTACTTTAAACTTTGAATTACCCTAAACTTCAACCCCCTTGAACTTTGAAATCCTAATGTGCCTAAACTCAATTATAGCCCGAAATTTCTCATTTAAATCGTTTGAATATACCAAATACGTATAGAAATCACTATCTCTAACCACCTCGAAACGTTTATAGCTATGGCCTCAAAACCAATTATACTGGAGAAAGCCAATACTTATTTCGACCTTTCAATTGAATATATAGGAATTAGGAAAGCTATGATATACGAAATCGATTTCGACCTATGTAACAATACTATTGGCACACCAGTAAAGGAATGAAAACCCTATATGACAAACATATACATTTTAACCGTTATATTCCGTTATTGGGAGGAAAAGGTATAAGAACCTAACTTACTAAATGATCTTTATGAAGATTTTTGGAATTAGACGTTAGGTATATAGCAAATAGTAAACCCTTTCATTACCAAAGCCTTATGAATTCAACTTTGAACTAAAGGTATTAATACTCTAAAGGGTAAAAATAACCGCCTTGTAAAAGCCTTATTCGAAACAGCGCAACTTACCGATTAACTAAACTAAGAGGATAAAAACTTGTACTAAATGGAATTTATAAAAGAATACTATTTAACTGAATATGAAAGAAAACTAATAAAACGATAGGAATGAGGCGTAAAACTACTTAACACTATACCTACACCCCAAGTTAGAAATGAAGGTTCTGAGGAAAAAAAAAAACGACTACAATCTTTATTAACTATATAAATATAATATACAAAATAAAACCCAATACCAAACCACTCCGTGAATACTAGAAATGAACCGTTCGACTATAGCGGGAGCGATCGAAACACCGAAAATAACCCGATCGACCATAGTGGGAACGGTCGAAATACAAAGAACAGCCCATTTTAGGAATTGACAAACGGCATAAAATAAAAATACGTGCCTTACAGACTCATGCCCGCTAAATACGACACTTACCGTAACCTTTTACCATATCACTTTCCCATTAATAAAAGCGATCTTATAAAAATTACCAACTTCGCTAAGTTTTAGAATAAAGACGAGAATTATAATAGCGAACTATATGATGTATTAGATAATGAAATACGTACCATATTTAGCATATTTAAAAGACTTAATATTGAAACGTCTTAATTTTATATTATCTTGCGTGATGTATTTTCCGGATATATTCAAAAATAGTATATATACTACTTTACGTAGGTTCATATATTGGTAAAATGTTATAATCACCTGAAATCTTACTTTTATACAGAAATTAATTACCAACTTTATGATAAAGACTAAATTAGTACGACTTAGTAATCCGTAAAAAACTTACCGGAAAATGCCGATAAAAACCTATAGGAAATCCTTACCACCTTATTAGCTAAGTTTATGAAGTATTAAGCAGCTTTTGAACAGGAATACAAAGGTAATAAACTGTTTATCTAATTAGTAACGAAAGTTTACCGCAGAAACCCAAATTTCGACCTTACACTTTTTAAATCGGAAAAAGACTTGGAAGCCTTTTGTATAAGCCTTAAAAAGTAGGTTGAAACCTATATACGCCGAAAAGAGAGCATCGTATCAATATTTGTAGTTAAAGAAAATTAAAGTTGAGAGTTAAATTACCAATGAAAACCTCGCCGAAATTATTTATTACGTTTGGGATCGAAGACTGAGGGTTTATCAAAAATAAAAAGAACGTCTAAAGTATAAGTATTAAGGTGGGAACCTTAATAATGATGGATACGAACGTTCGTTCGAAAATGGATGAAATGCACTGCGGCTATAGCAATACTTGCGAAAAAGTATACGGAGTCCTGCGGGTTTGCAAGAACGGTGTATCGTATACGACAAGATCGGCTATTAATTTATTAGCTACTCCATTTACAAGTAGATTCAGATTGAAGGATAATTTTGTGCCGATAATGTATTTATGAACCGGATAGCAGAAAATTTTACAATATACGTAGCCGAATACAAAGGAATAAATAATAAATTTGACGTTTATCCATGCGAATATATATTTAAAGACGAAGACCTTAAAGGTCATGATGTTTACTTATTAATTTAGGACAATAAAACCGCTTAGCGATTTTTTTCCAGCTTATAAAACGCCTTTTTTATACTTACTGTAAGCCTAGATTACATAAACGGAATGCTTGATGCCTACATAGCATTGCAATTTACGCTTTCTAACAGATACGGCAACCGGTTTCGGGGTATTATACCTGATACCGGTGAAGCCGAAATCTTAACAGTCTGAAAACGATAATTCGAAACGTTTGTAACGAGGTTTCTGAAGTTTCAGTTATACCGAATAGGAAAATACCTAAAGGTTCTATTTAATAAAGGCAAAGTGTTATCTCTCGGAACGTTTGTTGTAAATACGAGTTTCGGACCAGTTAATTTTTATGTAATAGACTTTAAAATGATTTTTTTTAACTATTAGTTGATATAAATCAACTCGAAATTAAGGTCCAAAATACGATTAACTAATTTATAAGTGTTTCAGATAGCGTATCCGCATCGCTTCGACTTAAATTCTGCTACTTAAGGTTTTTCACCGAAACGTATATAATTAAGGATATTCATTTAACTTAGCTGGAATTACGGACTTTATACTGACGATTCAGATACCCGGTTGTTAAACGACTTTTACGACTACTTTACATCGCAAGTTATACGAATATGGGAAAAGATATACTTAAAGCTATCGAAAAGTTTTGCCATAAGTACTAGCTATACTTACAATCTCTACGATGGTTTAAGTTCCGCCTTTGAAACGATATATATTTCAGTTACGATTTCATTGTTAATTTATGTATTTAAACAGTTAACTGTTTTTTTATACCGTTGATGCGGAAATATTATCTCAGGTCGTTAATTTTACATGAAGCGTTTTCATTATAGATTATTAGGATGATTCGGTTAATTTTAAGTCTAAAGTTTACGTAGGGCCCTTAAACTGTATTATGACCCAAGCACGTTGGCGGGTCAGAAAACAGGCCAGCATGCAGCTGAGCTACCGGTGAGCCTCAGTGAGCACCGGTGAGCCTCAGTGAGCACCGGTGAGCCTCAGTGAGTACCAGTGAGCCCCAGTGAGCACCGGTGAGCCTCAGTGAGCACCGGTGAGCCTCGATGAGTACCGGTGAGCCTCAGTGAACACCGGTGAGCCTCAGCACTGAAGATGATATGAAGGCCATAAGATATAAAGACACGGCCATCACCACATAGATAGTATTTCCTTCATAGCTCTTCAGTTATTAATCTAAGTATTCAGTCTCAGTGTATTCTAAATAGCCTCACAGCTTTTGATCATTACTTGCACGGTTGCGATATTGTTCACTCAACACCTCTGCTACCTTCTTGATAATATAAACCCTCTGACACCTTTTATATACTCGCGAGTATTTAGTGTGATCATTACAAACTGGATTATATACGATATTAATACGGCCTTTAAATTTACCAAATATCGTATTAAATCTCGAATAGGCGGTAACGAGTGTAAGCAAATCCTAATAAAAGTGTTATAGGGTATTCGAAAATGTAAACAGTATTACAGACCGCTTAAAAAGCATATATAGTGTTATCAAAGGAACTAAAGGGTATCATTTTTAAAGAATATATCCTTTAGATAACGGTTAGCGCCGTTAATAATACTTTTGTCCTAAGTGAGCTTATCCCTACGCTCCTTGTTTTTGGTATCTATACAAGGATTTACATAGACTCCGCTCCATCGCCATTCAATGTATAGAGTACGAATGTTGTGGTAAAGGCTATAACAGTATTTCATTCCCTACGGGTTAGGAGCGACGTATGTAAAGCGTTTGTTATAAGAAATAGCCTACGTAAAACCGGCGTTTTAAACTTATTATTGTAATCAAAAGTTTTGGTTTAAAAAACAAAGGATAAATGGACTGGCCTTTGAAGGATTGATATATTTAATCCTTATAATGGATTTTTTCATTTGCCAAATGGTATAAGTTTGTTTTGTTCAACAATAATACCAGATTACAGAAAAACATATGGAAAGAAACAGCCCGAAATCGTAAAACGTACAAAACCAATAATAAGACATCCCCTAAAACGACGAATATAAACCGCTCCCAAATATAGCCTACCCCCCGAATCAAGCATCGAGTCCGCTCTTGTTAGAAATAAGTGGCTCGCCTATATCAACCCCACTAATACCTCTCTGATAAGGGCGATCCTTTGGTTAAAAAACAAAAAAAAGCCTTAAAAACTTTGTTATAGACTCCTTTATGACGCAAAAGGAAATGGAAAACCACGAGCTAAGCTTGAAGCTTCGTTATGGAGGTATTATTACCACTTTAGATGCCACTTTCGAATAATTTACCTAAATAGAAATTTTAGCTTTAATTGACTAAGGCGTATTTTGTTTTAAAAGTTTCGACCCTGCTAATCAAGGTGCCCATGAGATTTTTCTAATCTGACTCGTTTACGAAGTTAAGGATAAAACCGGGAGACCTTACGAACAGACGAGCCTAGTTATTAAAAGTTATAACGATAAAGGTAAAAATAATATTATAACCTAGTTACTTACGTTATAACGAGCTAGCTATCGTTTGATTTTTGTATTTATGACCTCCATTAGTATACTATATAACTTATATGTCGAACTTCGAGATAAAATATAAATATACACCAATTTGAAAAGTGGTTTGAAAGACGAATTTATACCAATATGTTAAAGGATCTTAGACAACACTACCCGTTTAAAACGATTTTACGTATTATAAAACCACTTTATGGCTTAGTTAAAGCCGATATTTACTGTTATAACACCTATTAAAGATATTATAAGGAATGGCTTGAGATAACTAGCTTTACTTTTGATCTGTGCCTATTAGTATCGATGGCCTGCTCGGAGGGCTTTATACTAATAGGAATATATACGGACGATACTATGATATTATATAACGCCTGGTTTTCCGCGCTTAAAGAGAGAAAACTTCTGAAAGCTAGCTTAAAAGCGAAATCCAAAAAGTACTTAACGCAAAACCATATAATCGATTTTAATAACGTTACTATCACTTTCCAAAATGAAGTTTTAGGCCTTACATAAAAGGGGCAGTTGGATATTCGTAATGAAAAGCTATTTTTTTTCACTAACGGCTTTTTCGTTAATAACCCAGACTACAGTTCCGAAATAGGCTTTATCCTAGTGTTCGACAACGAAACACTGGTTCGAAGTAGCTTTACTAAGTATAAAAGGGTTACGAGGAGCGTTTTGGCTTCCAAAAATTATAATATAATTAGCGGCTTCGATTTTAGTATTACTATGGCAATAACGGTCCAGATAATTATTTCCAATCTTAGTTTACACCCTTTTTCTTTCGTAGTGTATACTGACTCTTTTTCGCTTTATAATTGCCTGGTCAAATTGGGTATTACGAACGAAAAACGTTTGATAATCGATATTATAACCTTACACGAGTTATACGAACGCCATTAAATTAAAGAAACAAGGTAAATCAACGAAAAATCCAATCTAACAGATATGATAACCAAGGATACATCAAAAAGAGCATTGTAAATACTTAAATCGACAAATACACTGTTTTTGGGGGTTGCTGAGAAGGTTTTGCGACCCCAATAGACCATCACACCACTTTTTGCCAATTTGGATCGGCTCATACTACACTATTCGTGCCGATCCACGATTTTGCCTCTGTTTGACCATGTTTGGAGGCTTTAATTCGGGTATCACCATGGCTATAACGGTTTGGATGATTATTTCCAACCTTGGTTTACACCCTATTCCTCTGGTAGTGTATTCTAACTCTTTTTCACTTTATGAGTACCTGCTCAAATTAGATACTACGAATGAAAAACGTTTGATAATCGACATTATGGCCTTACGCGAGTTATACAAACGCCGTGAAATCGAATAAACAAGTTGAATCTTCGAAAAATCCAACCTAATGGATGCAATAACCAAAGCTATACCGAACAGAGCATTGAAAATATTTATATCGATAAGTATACTATTTATTGAAGTTGTGAGGAAAGTTTTGCGACTTCAATAGGTTATTAAACCACTTTTTGCTAATTTCAATCAGCACGTACTATATTATTCGCGTCGATCTCCGATTTTTCTTTCGTTTAACTCTATTATTTTGTACCGTTTCCAGAATTTTATCACGTTTTAATTTGTACGCTTCAATCTGACGGAATTTTCCATTCGTTTATTTTTCTGTTTAATCTTACCATTTCGTTTCGCCCCATTATATTATTTTAATTTATCTTATATAATTTAACACAAATAAATATTTTACCATTCTTCGCCATTTATTATAATTTACAATATCATACCGATTTTAACATATTACCTTATTTATTTTGTTTATTTTAAGTTACTTCCAAACGAATATTTTATGGAGAGCTATAACATTATTATGTAGCGTATTATGTTATGGACGGGTACGCCAGCCTGAATCGAAGATTGTTTATCTGTTATTAAAAGGAAAGGACTAAGTGATCGCTTCCTTACTATACTCTCCGTCGCTTTTCCCTTTTGTACTATCGTTACCGCTATTACCGTTATCGACGTTATTAAAGCTAACGAGGATATGGATTTACACCTTACGAGAAATACTTTTAAGCAAAGACGTAGGGGAGGAATTACCCTCTTTACAACGACATATAATAATATCATTAAATTCGCTTGTGTAGTATATGTTTGAGCTCCGTCTCCAGGTGGTAATATTGGTCGCCGACTTTTTGAACCACCCGTTAGCATCTATTATTAATTAATATCGATTTTTTTGGTTATTCGCAACCGAAATTATTTTTTGAAGCTTCGTGAACGGTGTATTTCTTGTAAAACCAAGTTTTGAAGTTCGGTTCAAACTTACTATAAAGCCGGTGGGCGCGTAATATAGCCTCAGCCTACGACTCTAGGATTACCAGAATAGAGGCATACGAGTTGCCAGTCCGTTCATAACGGTAATAACGGGCCGAACGACCCCAGTTTTCGGAGTAATCATCAACGGACTTGCCTACGGTCGCGGATACAACATATAATATATAAGGCGTATTTATTATCGATCCGAGATTATGGACTCGAGTACGTCGCTTTAACGCATTACGCGTTAGAAAGACCTTATAACGAACCCTAGCGATACGAAGCTCGAGGTGGCAAAATGAATCCGTTTCGTATTCCTCATTTGAAGGCGAAGGTTAAAAGTATACGAACAGGTGAATTTAAGATATATAAACTTTAGCGTAACTGCGTTAGGTTGTACTTACGGCGTGAAAGGGGACTTACAGGTAATAAGGTTTTTACCCGTAGGGAGAGGGTGAGGTTTATAACCTTAAGAGCCCCTCCGTTCCTCCCCTTAGAAGCTGGGGAAAGGAAAGAGAAAGGAGGGAAAGGGGGGGAGGTGGTAGCGGTGGCGGCGGAGGGGCACGAGGCGGCGGTGGTAGAGTTAGGTGGGGTGGCGGCGGCAGGAGGAGTAGTTGAGATTGATAAGATTATGCCCGATGAGGGTGGGTTGTTAGCGGCGGTAGTAACAGCTACGGCGGCGGCGGCGGCGGCGGCGCGCTGACGCTCTCGCGTTAAACGACGTCTTTCTATTTTGTTTTTTCGCGGAATTTGTTCAAAGGAGAGGTCAGTATATAATTATTAGCCAAGTGACCTACCTATTAGAGCGGCTTAGTTTAATTACATTGAATAAAGGTTAAATTGGAATAGGGACTTATATTAACAGAGATTACACGTTTTTAGAAGGAAAAGAAAAGAAGTTTTACCTAAAACGATAACGATGTATTTTTTATACTTAAATAATACGTGATTACGTAATCACCCCTTATAGCACCTGCATAAATACTATTATTAACAACTACAAAAAGCGTTATCACTAACTATATTGCCCCCATTTAGCTATATTAACCAAGGACGAATTACAACTACTACTGCGGTTAAACTTTACTAATTTTAGCTAAATTACAATTACTATCGCAGCTAGACTTTGTTAATCCCAGTAAAATTTGTTAATTTAAACCTTTTGTAATTGATACGACAATAATATTATTATTACAGAAACTATTGATTTGAACCTTTTACAAATTGATATGGTAATAATACTATTACTATAGAAATTGTTAATTTGAAATTTATAACCACACTGTAATTATAGGATGTTACAAAAGGAAGAAAAAAAGAACAGATTGCCTGTGTGAATATTATTGTATACCCTTATAAATAATATATATAGGCCAAGTAGTAGTTTATTGTATTGTAGGGTGCACTTCTACAGAGTACACGGTAACGTGTCACGTTGTAGGCTGCACTCTTGTAAGACGTAAAGTGCATTATGCGTGGAGCGGTTTGAAATAGCTATTCCAGACCGACGGCAATTCGTGGAACGGTGTAAAAGAGGTATTCCAGAGTGATATGCTCTGGATGAAGGGCTTATAAGCCCTCACTTATGGCGTGCACTTCTGAATGCTTCTTCTGACCATCATCATTTTACTACAACTATATCAATCTAACGATTACTATTTTGGATACCTTATTTCACGTGAAACCAAGGTTTTATACTTTAACGACAACCTCACTTTTTCCAACGATCTTGATTTTTATATGGTAAAAACGTCAATTTTATATATAGTCATACATAAGAGTTGAGGAAATTTAAATTTTACTCAATAGGTTACTTCCGCAATTGAAATGGATTTCCTTTCATAGTAAATTCATTTCAAAATTTTATTTAAACTATTAACGTTCTACCAAATATAGGTTGAAAATGTTTTAACGTTACAAGTAAATAGCTTACTTACTATTGGTAAGGTCTCTTCCTATTCATATGAATGTAAAGAGATCGAAGAATAATCGTAAAATTGCCAGTATTGATGATAGATAGTTCGAAGGGAGAAGAGGCATCCGGATAGTGGACACCCCTGGTGAGAGCTTATAAGCTCTCACCCAAAACGTAGTACTCTACAATGCACTTTTCCAACGTTCCTTCTGGGGCGTGGCACGCTACTGTGCACTTTGTTAGAGCGCACTTTACAACGCGACACGTTATCGTGCACTTTGGAAGAGTGTACTTTGCAGAGTAGCACGTTACAATATACCTTACAAAAGTATAGTTTGTAGCGTAACCATTTACTAATTATAAGGATATATAATTATATATATGTAAGTAATATTTTTTCATACGCTTGATATCTATAGTATAATAGTAATAGTATAATTTGTTCTAACGTCTAATTAGTAATTTCATAATAATAATAGTGGTGGTGTAGGTTTTTAAAGTTTTTCATTCGTTCAGGTAGCGATAATATTGTAGTTGGTAATGGTAGTATTAAAAGTTATGAATAGTTGATTGGAAAGGCTGGTAAATCTTATGAATATATGAATTCTGTGAACATGTGAATTTTGTGAAGATGTGATTATAAGGGTGATTGTTAATGTTACGTATTTTTGGAATTAGTGTAAAAAGATGTGTTGTTATCGATTGAGGCTGAACTTCTTTCCTTTTTCTTTTAACAAAGCGTCCCACCTTTGAGGTACACCCCTAATTAATTATTTAGCTTTCTTATATTTAATTTACTCGTTTCTCATTAGATCTTAGGGCTCCTTGTATAGAGTCATTACTTGAAAAATACCATATTTTACCATTTATTCAATAAATGCCCCGTAAAAATAGGGCTCAATAACGCCGTTTGACGCATTAATATAAATACAATAAAACTGCCGCTACCGACGCCCGCCTTTCAACTAACCTTAACTCTCATATATTTAAGAGCCTATTTTCAATCCCGGTTTTAATTTTTAATCCCTCGTTGCTGCCACAAAAGTTAATACACTTTTCCCTATTTTTTCGTCGCCCACTGACAACCAAACGTTTACCCTCTTTTCTCCATCTTTCTTCTCCCCCTTCCCTCATTTATCCACCTCTAAAAAGAAGAGAGAAGAATTTTAAGATTATTAACCTTATCTTTTTCATTATAGATTAAAACTGTTGGAATAGCAGTCAAATTAAGTACAGCTAAGTCAATTTTACTTGCAGTAAAGTTAATTGTCCTGACTGCAAAAATTGGCTGCAGTTTATGGGACTGCACTGCAAGTGCAGTGCAGTAGGTACCCACTTCAAAGTAGAGTATAGGCCAAAGTGTTTTGCCATACAAAGTAATGTGCAGACCGGCTAGCGGTCTGCCAAACTAAGAACTTACACATCTCAATCAATAATCTCAACACAACACCAGTTACTTCGACAATAGTAATTCGAATCGAATAAGTTGCAGCGATAAAATCCTACCAATACTGATCAGTGCTTATTAGTTGAAGAACATATTGGTTAAATAAAAGGAGAAACTATTTTCCGGTTTCGTTTTACGTCAAATAATGGTTCGGATAGAGACAACATTTTTATGAAGTGATTTTACTCTTACATAGGTTTCTACGGAAGTAAGAAGAGAATACTTTTAAGCTGCGTTGTTTTTTACGGTAGTTTAGAGGTAACGACGGTATTTCTATTGAAAATATTAAACAATCTTAATTGATACTTTTCAAAAACGTTAAGATTAACTATCAACAGTCTTAAATTTGGCAAGTTGGCACATGGCTAAGTTAATACTACTACAGGTGCTACTGTTACAAAAACAACCAAGTCCCACGGCTAAAAACTAAACAACCTTCACCTTTTACCACTTATATCGATTTTTGAACTTACTTTCAACATCAAACTTTTGCCTATACTTTACTCTTTTTACTTCCCCTCGAAAACTTAAATCGTTAAATTCGCTTCTTTAAGCGAAAACACTGAAAATCGTTAAGTTGCACCTAGAAAGCCACGTCACGCGAATTCAAGCTAAATCGCTAAGTTCCTACGCGATTTCACATCAAAAACGCTAAGTATCTTCGCTCAAAAATTACCAAACCACTTTCCCTACACATCTTACACGTTCTCTACAGGCCAAACCGTTAACATGCCTCCAAATTAGACATTTATGAAGAAAGTTAAAGCTTTTGAATTAGTTTTCACCAAGTGTTACGATGATAACTTATGGGTATTAAATGTGAATAAATAATAAACGGAAAAACTCCTTACTAATTTCGTTGGCTGTAATATCATTAATTAAAATGGCGGCGAAAAAATTAACTGCGGTAAACTTAATTTTCGCAAAAACCGTAAGTTCTTTGACGACTGGACTATTAATATGTAAAAGAAGATATAGAAGACTATTAAGTTTCAATTAAAGGAAAAAATTGAGCGCCGAGGGATTTAAGTACTAAAAAAGAGTTTTACGAGGCTGGTAAAGACTTTTTTTAACTTAGCTCAGCTTGAAGAACGTCCTTAAGAACCATGACTTAAAGGAAAAGGCGTTAAGAAATTTTACCGCCCTTACACGCAATCCAAAGGACTTCCTTTTTACTTTTAGCTAAGCTAAGCCTCTTTATATACTGACGATAAGAAATATGTTAACCTGTTCGGCAGTCCAATACCTTTACGTGACAGCATGGAGTATTACCTTAGTGGCAGCCGAATTCGTAAAACAAGGGTTGCTAACGCGGCCAAAAGGTATTAATATTAGCGCTCTACATTAATTAATTAAACAGAATCCTTGCCGAAACCTTTAACATTAAGAGGATTATCACCAAGTCCACTGCAATGGCAACCCTGAAGCCTATTTCCCCTAAGATTTTTAACACGTTCAGTTTTAACAACTAAATTAAGGAAGGACTAGCTTTATATGTGAACCTACTTTGGGTACGACTACTGGCTTTGTTCTTTGAAATTTAGTTAAGGGTAACTATCCAGCTTACTAATATTAGTAATCTTAATCTTTTTCCTAGCTAGAAGAAATAAAAGTCTTTTATGACCAGTATATTATATTTCCCCCTCGATACGCTCCCATAGTAAATACAGATTATACAGTAATCACTATATTCGTTTAGATTCGGGAAGGAAAGAAAAGGTATAACGGTAAGCCTTATAACCCTCTCGACATTAAGTTGCACCTATTCTTTAATATTTGCCGCAAAATAAGGGTGAAATTGTCATGTTTTCACTCGTTGTTTCCCAGTATCCTTACCGGATAAGCCGAGGATTTCTACCTCTATTACCTGGCGAATTGCTTTTCTTTCCGTAAAATCTAGAATTATATGAAGGGCTACTTCGAGTACGATGTTAATCTTACTTAATATTATACTGACTGCAATATCACTAGGTGGTTTTACATATTGGATTACAAAAAAAAGTCGGAAAGCAAAATGATTTTTTTAACCAGATATTTAATGGACTGATGCTTTGTCAACAAGTTATAGGGAACGTAGGAGTTGGCGAAGGCACCTTACGCTAACAGGTCTGGTAAATAGTTACGGGTTGGAAAAAGTTTGAATACGACCTCCAATGACTTGATATCACTTACGAAGAATTTTTTTTGGCTAAATATATTCCTCGCTAGCAACTGTAACTACTTGAGTTTCCAGCTCGACGGGTTTTTACCTTTAAGCTCCGGAATTTAGTGAAAAGGAAAAAGATCAAACCTATTCATACTACGTTAATCGATGGTATGAAAGGCCCAGCCAATACGGCTAACAAAAAGTCCGAACCTTTACCTACGACCTTTTAAGGTCTTTAAGCCGGCTAAGCAAATTTACATTAAGCATTAAAAGATGTTGGATTTACGGTAAGTAAAGATGTTAGTGAATACGTTATATTACCACCGATCATAAATTGAAACATATAATATATTATAGGTAATTGCCTTTTATCTTTAAATGGGAATATATCAAGATAGTTATATATTTTAAAAGAAGTAAAAATCAAAAGGAGGAAAAAAAACCAAAGGCTATTGGCTGGCATGAAAATATTGGTATTAACACTGATATTCGCCCAGAAGCAACATAAAAATCTACCGACCACTCCTTTTTATATCGTATTACATGTAAAGATCTTTATAGCCGACATAATAATGAAAACCATGGCCTTATATAACTCTTTACCATTTGAGACCGTTATGCGGAGTAAGTCTTTTAAGGGATTATTTCGGATACGGGGGTAATACGGTATTCAATAAGAGGCTATTCGCAATATATCGCATTGTGAAGAGATACTTATATTGTTACGGAATCTTATTATACGGATGCTGGTAAGGCTAAGGTTGGCTTTAACTTTGTAAAAAAAAAATTTTTTACTGGAATCAACAACGGTTAAGACTGTTATTAGCCTTTTTTTACGTATATGTTGGAATCTTCTACCCCCTTTCTTTTTTACTTAGAAGACATAAAGAACTTCGGTGTTAACTTTAACGTTTAAACTGACGAATTAATACAAGTTAAAGTCGGCAAATGATTTCCATTTAACCTTAAGTGGGGGCATCTCTGATTTTATCTTCAAGGGAAGAAGGTAATAGTATTAAACCTAACGAAGGCGGAACTTCGTTAATTTTATCATAGGTTTTACCACCTGGCAATTGAAAGGCTTTATAAAGTTCAAAGGTAGCTAACTACGAAACTATGAGCTTATTAACTTTAAAGATAATTAAATGGCTTTATTACTACTATTGAATACATTTCTAAGCCCCGTTAAGGTTTAAGTTTAAGTTAAAAGAATATTAAAACTTTAATTAGAAAGTTTTCTTAAACGTGTTTTACCTGGACGGTAAGCTAGCATTATACGTTATAGACTCCGTTACGGTTTTTTACGGCGCCAAGTTCCTTCAAACCATTATGGCAAAAGAAAAATAGGAGACATTAGGTATTTTGTGGATTGAGACGTACCTTGGGCCACTAAACGTGTTGGTTTACGATACTGACATCAATTTACCTAGGATAGAGTTTCAAGCTAATATAAAGTTTACTAGGGTATTAGTAAAGTAACAAAGGTAAATAATATTTTATAAAGGGCTTACGATGTCATTATATTGAAAATCAAAATCTTTATAATTTAAGAAGCACGGCTTTAAATGACGGTAAAAGGTTTCAACGATATTATTAGCCTTAACGGACTTATACCAACTTTACTGGTATGTAGGGTTAATCCACGTATAATAACTAAGTCGACACCCTAGTTAAGTAACCCAAAACGTTTTATAGCATACAGTAAAACCCTAAAGGAATTAAGGAAGAAATCGAAACGCCACTAGATTAATAATGCCCTTAACACTAGAAATAGTCCTTTAATAACAAACGTGCTTTTACTCACCCTTTAAAGTAAAGTCTTTTCGTAACGCAAGCCAGGCAAATGAAATAAGCCGTATAAGATATTAAGTATTATTAATTAAAATATAATAGTTGAAATTGTTAACAGCCCTGTAGTTTTTCGAGCTATGAAGGTTAAGCCGTACCGAAAACCCCTTGTATTCCGTAAGTCTGATAGAGATCCAGACGTCGATAACCTTTAAGCTAAGAGAATTAACTAATACAACCCTACGAATCCGATTGTTAATAAGCTAATAAAACGTTGACGTCGTAGATGACCATCTAAGAGGAGGATATAAATTAAAGGGAAGGATGGCGATGGGGACTATAGGCCCGGTAAGGCGTATACAACGGCGTGAGTATTTTAGAAGGAAAAGTCTAACGGAGAACTTGCCCTTGAGTTGTATACCGAAGGCATTATTAACATATTAGGCAAGCCTTTGAAAAACAGAAACCAGTGGAAATTAACAGTTTCCTATTACAGAAACTTATACAGCTTATACCATTAACGTAATTTAAAAGCTAAGAGGTTACTATCTTTAAGTCGAAAATAGTTTACGACGTTAAAAGCAAGATTACGTACCGGCCGTACGAAAAGTTACGGATAGATTACTTAAGGATACGGTAATAAAGGTAAAGACTAGATTTTCACCTAATCGCTTATAATTCAGAAGATTATTTAGCGTTCAATCATCGTTATTGCTGTAAGTTTAACTACTGGTATAAAAAGATAGTTTACACTTCATGGTCAAGACATTTCGTAAATGTAAATATAATCTGTTTCAGATTTTCAACGGATTATACTGTTGGGATTCTTAAAAAAATTAGGGGGCAAGATTCTGGCCGGTACGGAAATTTATTGTATTAAGCCTTTATACAGACTAGCTAAGGCAAACGTCTATTGGTTTTCGATATACCAGGCGTATTTTAAAAATAGGCTTAGTGTAAAGACTTTAACCTTCAACCCGTGCCTATTAATTGTAAAGGGTAAAGACTTTGATATCGTAGGTATGCAAACTAACGATACACTTTTCCTCGGCGATGTTGGGTTTGTGGTAACAGAACAGCGTATAATCGAAAAGTCAGTCCTCTAAAAGTGCAACCTAATTATGACGTTAACTAAGGGTATAAAACTTAAATTTAATGGATAGTTAATCCGTATCCATAGTATTAAGGTTAAAAACGGTATTTACATTAGCCTTCGCTAAAAGGGGCAAGTTATAAGCCTAACGATTATCGACAAAACGAATAAAGTAAGAATATAGAGGTATTTAGAGTAGAGGGTCTATGCGGTCTACATCGCCACTTTAAATTAATTGAAAGCATCGAACAACCTTTCTATTTCAATATAGGCATAATAACCATAAAACAAAGACTTTAAAAATTTGAATAAACGGATTTAGTGGCAAATAAACCATTTGAAAAGATAAATTAACATGGTTTTTGTAAATTCAATAAATGCGAATTTAATAATTTTTACGAATAGGTTATTTGCTAATAATTCTCACCTTATATCGCAAATCGGATTTTTAATGATATTAGTTATTAAGGATAAATCTGAAAGATAATTTACGATCACCGGAAACCTTATATACTGGATATTTATTAAGTGTAAACGCGTAACCAGGAGTGTGTTGTTTTTAAAAGTCTATGATATAATGGAAGGCTTTAACATTAGTATAGTGTTTAATAGCATATTACGGATTATTAATAAATAGCTAGGATTGTTACTGATACCTGTGGTGATATATACCAACTCTTAGAGCTTTTACAAATGCCTATTAAAACTAGGTACGACTGATAAAAAATTTCTAATAATAGATGTAATAGAGTTAAGGGAGGTATACGAAGCCCGGAAAATCAATAAGTTCCGGTAAATTAACGGTAAAGATTACCCTACTGATACTATAATTAAGGCCACTACTAATAACGCCATGAAAAGGTTTGTGGATAGCAACACGTTAACTATACGAATTAAGGGATACGTGGATCATCTGGCACATGATATGAAGGAATAGGGTTATCCTGACATACTAAAAAACCGCTAGGGTGATAGCGATGGCAAAGGTAACAATATAAGTAGTTTAAACTACTGGTACAAGGTACGTAAATGGTGGCGTAACTGATTTGCGTAGGTTTGTGGCGAAAGATCTGTATACGTATACAAGTGGTAACGTACCTGATTTTCGAAGATTTGTAGCGAAAAATCGGTATACGGGATTTGAGGAACGGAAGCCTCAAAGGGGTGGAGAAAAAAGGCCATGAAAGGCCGTAATTGATATTGATTTTAGTACAGATTGATCGGAATTGATAGGGGTGTGGCTCATTGTTGGCTTACATATTAAGGAGGGATTTCAGAGGTTGCCACCAATTGATAGCAAGCTCCACTGGCGTGCAGGCACAAAACAAAAAGCCGCCAGTATTGGAATAAAAGTCAAATGCAGTACAGCCAAGTCAACTTTACTTGCAGTAAAGTTAATTGTACTGACTGCAAAAATTGGCTGCAGTTTGTAGGATTATACTGCAAGTGCAGTGTAGTAGGTGCCCATTTCAAAGTAGGGTACAGGCCAAAGTGTTTCGCCATATAAATTAGTGTGCAGACAGGTTAGCTGTCTGCCAAACTCAAAACTTACACATCTCAATTAACAATATCAACGCAACACCAGTTACTTCAATCACAATGATTCGAATCAACTACGTTGCAACGATAAAAGCCTACCAACAAAAACCCATATTACCTATAACGAACTCGACGCTATAAACGTAATATCGTTAAGTTGTCGCGCGATTCGTATCACCTATTCTCCCTTTAATTTTTGTTATATTAATGTCTTTATAAATGAAGCCGAGTCAGCGGAACGTATCAGCTACCTCAAGTTGCAGCTAACGAAGATATGTCGCGAAACCATTTAAGCGCGTAAAGCATTAAAAAGACGTATCTGGGTTCGCGTTCCCGAGCTGCTATTCAATACGCGTTATATGCCATACGTTACGTCCATCACCGCAGGTAGGTTTATTAGCGATTACCATCAAATCGGGTATCGTTGGGCTTGTTATTACCGTTATAGATAGATTGACAACAGATAAATCCCCATTCTAGTAGTTTTGAAGCTGTAAGTTGAGGCCTTATTATATGCCCGCTGTTTTTACAGTAAGTAATCTATTTCTTTAATTCGCAATCCTAATTAAGACGAATTATTTTCCAATCTTCAAATACCCTATTCGGGGTTTTCCCAAATTTTTTTTTGCAATACCTGTAATTAGCCGAAAATATTTAAATATAAACATTAACCGGTGGCTTAAGAAAATGACAATCTCTATTACTTCCTAATGGGCGGACCTACGTATATATTATATAGGCGAATTCGATGACGTTGTCATGAGTCATGATAAAAAATGTAAAATCACTTTACGCACCCTATCTAAGAGTATGTAGCTTAAGGCGCAAGGTTTTCCTCCCGGCGGCGACTCTGATGACAGCGTTAATGGTAGTGAAAGCGGTGGCGCCAGCAGCGATAGCGGCGATGGTAGCAATGATAATGACGGTGACGATAGCAAAGATGAGAGCAAGGAAGAAGAAAATGAAAACTCAGACTCCACCGTCTCCTCGCCTTTAGGCAGCAACTAACTGCGTGTTTTCATATTGGTCGACTTGTTCAGCTTTAGTACAGTCAGCTGCATAGTAATGAAATTTCTTTTTAAAAAAAAATCGTAAAGAAGATGAAAAATACTAGAGGTAAAGAGCAAAAATGTTTCAATAAATTTTTAAATGGTAAAAATAAAGAGGGACAATATGTTAGAAGCGTTGTTAATAGTCAAAAATGAGAGCAAAAATATGACAGAAGCGTTAAGAATTTGCAGTTTAACGAAATCAACTTTTTGAAAGACGTATATAAGATGCTTAACAAATGACTTACGTGATAAATACATAATCTAAAACGAGGTTTATAATTTGTATCGATCTATATACCTATTACAAAACTCTTCATTTTAATTAACGGATCTTTCGCCAACAATTCCGACTACAACTCGCAAATGGAATTCGTTTTTTTTTTTTTTTTTTTTTTTTTTTTTTTTTTTTTTTTTTTTTTTTACAACGAAACAACGATTCAACAGGAGCTTACATTCCATAAAAACATTATTTATTACAAATCGACTTAATGTAAAAATATTATACAAATTATTTTAGTTTCGGAAATCTACGGTATAATTAAAGGTTTCAATTACATTATTAGTATAACGATAATGGTCCAAATAATTATTTCTAACCTTGATTGAATACCCCTACCTTTCATAATTTACAACAACTTTTTTCTCCTTACGAATACGTTATGGAACTCGACATTATTAACGAATGACATCCCATAATTGATATAGTTTCCTTGAGTGAATCATATAAACAAGGAGAAATTGAGGAAACAAACTCAATTGGCGGAAAATCAATATCAATAAATATTATAATAAAGAGCGCCCCAAATAAGGCATCAAAGGCGCTTATATTAACGAACACTCTCTTCATTAATGTTACCAAAAAGATTTTACGACCCAACCCCAACTAGGGGAATTGCACAGATTTTGTCATTGTATCGCAATTTAAATTCACCATTTACACTGCTTCTAACATTCCATTACTATTTAAATTTAACATTCGCACCGCTTTTAACACGTTGTCACTTTTATTCTTTTACCTTCACTTTACCAAAATTACATTTACCGCTTACCCTTAACGATTATCATTTAGGTTATGATTTGCTTTTAACAAAAATCCATTACCTTATTATATAGCAAACTATACTCAGGCTGGACACGCTGACCCGGGAATAAAAATAGGTAGGTAGTTGGTACCGAAGGTGGAGAGAAAAGGTGGCGTCGCGTCCTAGTCATTCTCCTCTTCTCTACCCTCCTCCTCGTTACAAGCTCCACCGCTATCGCCTCTATCGACGCCGCTATCGGCGCCACCAGAGGAGTAGTTCCACGCCATATTCCGTGTACTTTTAGGCAAAGGCGTAAGTGGTTATTATTATTTTTTACGGCGACGCGTAATAACGTCGTCGAATTTGTCTACGTACTACATACGTAAGTTCCACTTTAAGGTGGAAATAACGGTTGTCGTCTTTTAGGTCCACCAGTTAACGTCTACTACTAATTACTATCGGCTTATTTTAATTATTTACAAAAGGGGTTGTTTTCAAAAACGTTCCAAGCGGCGTATTTACACAAATAGTGAGATTAATATTCGCGGCTAGGATTATGAGTTTAAATTAAATTTACTGTAGAAAAGACAAACGCAAAACTGGTCTTCGGCCCACGACCCCATAACTAACGAAATAAAAACGTATCTGCTACTAAATCTTTTCTAACGATGATAATCGGCTGATCAACCCCCGTTTTAATAGCACTGGATAATAAACTTACCCATGGCCAAAAACACAATATATGATACGTAAAACGTATCTATTAAAGGTCTGAGGCTTCGAACCCGGATACGCCGCTTCAACGCTTTATACATTGAAAAGGCTTCACGATATATCTTGGCGAACCGCAACTCAAGGCGGCGGGCTAAATTATTTGCCTTCGCCGCATTTACAAAAAATATTAGTATAACACGAATTAAAGGGTAAATTAGTAATACAAGCCGCGTTAAATTTCCGTCAAGTTACGCTTTTGATGGGCGGAGAGAGTAGTCGCCACAGGTAAGGAAGTTTTTACCCGTAACAAAAATATAAAGTCTATAACTTTAGCAACCTCCCGCTCCTCTCCTCAAGGGTAAGGGGGAAAGAGTGAGGTTAAAGTAAGGGAAAGGGGGGTAGAGGCATCGGCGGCAGTAATAGCGGCAGCGGGAAACGGGCTAAAATTGAAAGCAAGAATAAATGATATCGACCTGAAGGACGTAAAATTAGGGGTAACAGTAGTAGAAACACGGCTTATAACGGTAGCGGCCGCCTCAATCTTTTTATTCAAACGCTCTAGAAAGCGCTTAACACTATACTTTTTACACGACATCTATTCACGTAAAAGGTTAATATATAAAATTCATCAAATAAACTACATTTCAAAATGGTTTAAAATAGTCAATGAAAAAAATAGGTTAACTTTATATACGCTAATTAAGTAGTTGAAAATTACGTTGATAAAAAAGGCGTGTCTTTCAAAAGGAAAAGAAAAAAAGTTTTAGCTAAACCAATAACGATATATATTTTTATACCAACCCCAAAACACATGATACCGTAGATACTCTTACGTAATTACACCTTTTTAAACCTTTTCATCTACACCTCCAAAAGTATTAACAATGAACGCTATGAACGACTCTACTACTACTAATTATTTAAGTTAACTAAGACTTTATTATAATTATCACCGTGGTTAAATAATCAATACAAACCTCTACATGACATATCATTACCAAATTATTGTTACAAAACTAGGAATATGAAATATATTATAACTAAACCATTATTACTGAACTTTGGATATTGATTATATTACAAACTTAATTATGACTATCAAATTTCAAACACGGGCCTAGTTAGGGAAAGCAAAGATTGCTTATATAGAATTTACCTTATATATTTATAGTTAGTAAGCGGTCATATTGTAGATTACACTTTTGCAAAGTGTACGGTAACGTGCTTATTTGTAAGTTGCATTCCTACAAAGTGTATAATAACGTACTACTGCCTAAAATTGGCATTTGAAAAGTAAACAGTAACGTATTAATACCCATAAGGGAGATTAACAGAATACATAGTAGAGTGCCACTGCCCATATGAAAGGTTATAAACTCTCACTTGTATCGTGCACTCTCCAGATGCCTCTTCACCTTTCTATTTTACGATATTTCCTCAATCAAAATACCAATCTTTACGATTACTCTTCTAATGTACCTGGTACAACAAAAAACTTAAAAAAAATAAACATTTCAATGGTTGTTTATAACCTTTAGCATTTAAAATACACCAATTTACTTTTGAAAATATACCAATAACTCATTACGCCTTTTATTCGATATTTCTTGTTTTTTTTTACCTCGACAATATTCTAATATATTCAAAAGGTAACTTGAACGATGATAACGTTAACATTAAGTAGATAAAGATACATTTTCAAACGTTGCTAGTTTTAAATTGAATATATTCAAGTGTGTATTCGGTGTTTTAAGGACTAAATACCCAGTATTTGTTATAGAAACAGGCATGAACGTATTTATAGATTCAGACAATTTACGTGTTCTCAGAGAATAGGCAATTTTTGTATTTATATCAAAGGTAGTGAGTGTCCTCAGGTTTGTCAACTTTTATCCACCATTAATTAGCAACCATTTTATAATCGTTAAACCTTTCATTCGACTAATCAGAAATAGTATTTACTTTTGTTAGGGGTACGAAGAAAAAGTTACTTTCGAATAACTCAAGTTCTACTTTTTTCCCAGCTCTGTCTTTATTTAATAGGATCACAATTACAAAAACTTTTTGAAACTCTATTATTTCTGTTAAGCCTTAGGGGATCACCTATTTTTACGTGAAAATGATAGTAATTTACGCCTCAAAAAGTATTTATTTCCTAATTTATAACTTGATGAAAGTAATTACGAAATTTATGATGATTTTCTAAGGATTATAAGTTATTTAAAAATGTAAAACGCGAAGCATTAAGTTAGCCCACCCGTTTAATATTTTTACGGATAATAAAAACTTGGAGTTTTTTGAAACTATTCAACTAATTTTCAAACGATAAGTTTTTGGGGTTGAACGTATTTTTTTAAATTCCCTTCAAAATAGTTAATAATAAAGAATCTAATTATATATGAATCAATGAATCATTTTCATAAAACTAGGATATTACTAAGATTATTTCAGATTACTGCTTTTTAAGCCGGAAATGATGGACTTTACGCCCCGAATGGATTGGTTTTAAATAGCTTCTGTACGTATATATTTTTATATTTATGGTTGTTGACGAGTTCATTCCGGAAAGTTACGAAATATCCACGAATATTATCTTTTAAAACAGTTGAAACTCTGTTATTACTCGAGATCTTATTTACCAACGTCTGGTTTGTATAGTATGTATAGGTAACCAGAGCTTTACTATCGATATTCGTATTAACAACGATCAAATACTTAAAGTTGTTATTTTGAAGTATTTAGTAAACTTCGATAGTATTTTACGGTTTCCAAATCGTATTTGGGCACATATTTACGAATCTATTACCATCACGTTAATTGAAGTTCTCTACGATTTACTTTATATTAGTTATTAAAGTCGTGAAACCATTATCTTCATTTTAAGAATATATTTTTAACACTGGTTACACCGTGTAACATGATGTTTGTGCCTAAATTTAAGGTTTATTGGCCTACTATTTATTAGAGATTACACCTGAAAGGAGTTTTCAAACCTTCAGTAATTTTTGAACGGCTTTGGAGAGAGCTTTTTCTCGACTTTATGATCGACTTCCAGTATGAACGTGATGCTAATAAACGTTACTTTATAATTATTGCGAACCGTTTGAGTAAAGCTAGTGCTTTAAAGGAAATGAATGTTATGAACTTTGAAGCTTACATAAAGGAGTTTTCAAATTGTTATTAGTGTTTTAATATTCTTTTTTGTAAGATCATTAGTAACTAGAGATAGAATTCAACCGTCGGGTTTTGGAAATTATTTTGCGATTTGATATGGGTGAAACAACATTTAAATATCATGTTTTAATTCAAAATGAACAGAGTAATATAATATACTAAATAAAAAGTTTTAACGTATTTACGTATTTTTTGGTATTTTCTACCTCATTTAATTGAAATTGTTCATTACCCGGTTACCAATTTGTATTAAATGATAAGGATATAACTATTATCGGTATTGGTTCGTTTCTCATTTGTTACGGCTATTAAGTTAACTTTATATAACCCGTTCAATATTTCTTTATTTTAGACACGAAATTGTATACAATGGTTAAAGACTTTGTTCAACATATTCTCAACGTCACAAAATTCACGTAAATCGCAATAACGGATACGTAATAGTGTATAAAAGAAACTACTACTAATAAATTCTTTTTGAAACGGTTCCGTGTCACTAATAACGTCTGTTTTTTTAATGATAAATGAAAGGTTTCGACAAAACTAAGTTGAATTTATAACAAATACTGTATTAGACGTATTATCGTTTTTTATTTTATCGAGTTTAATATTTGGGAAGGAAAACATCCGTAGTTTTATGTAGCTTAATTTATTTAATCCGTTATGAACACGTTTTCAAGCCATTGGGTTCATAATTTTTAACTATTTATTATCGATGATATATGTAATGATAACGAAACAGAACTTGAAAACTAGGTTGAAAGCATTTTAAGAGTTTGGAATAAACCCTAAGTAAGTTGCCCCTGATTTGGCAACCTCCTAAAACGAATAATATCAATTAAATATGTTGGTTATGTATCTCTAACTCAAGATTTATTTTTAAGTTAGTTAAATACTATGGCTTTCGATATTTTTCAATTACGTTATATAATGGCAGAATTTAATAACGGGTTCACCCCTAATATTGTAAATGGGCTTCAATTGTTATATTACGTGCTATTAAGTGACTTAAGAGCCTTTATTTCATGGATATCGAATACATATTGAATTTGTGTTAATATTACGACTCAAATTACTTATTTATATGATTTTATTCATCGTTCTCCAAATTAATACCTCAACTATTGGTGGTTAGCCACTTTTTGCTTTTATTTACCAGTTTACTGAGCTTACCATTCGTACGACCTAGGTTGCTATTATTACATTCAAAACCTTGACCAATTGTTTGATTGCCTTTAACTAGGGGTTTTACTCACTTGTTAACCGTGATATTCACGTTCAATTTTAATATACTCTATTTACCTGAAAACTACTTTCCTTATTAAGAAGTTTTACAGACTAGAGGCCGATGGAAGGAATAGAAGTGACGAAAGTAGATTCAAAGCAGTTGCAAGTGTTTACTTTCCATTGTGTAATCCGATATACTTATATAACCTTTTTTACTGTGATAACTTAAGTCTATACATTATTTAATCGTTCGTTAGCATTGAGAAAACGGTTTTTATATAGATAATCTATTTCTCTGTTGAACTTGAAATGCTAAATAAGCTTTATGATGATAGTCCTTAAATGTTGCAATGTTGTCGATTCGATTGGTCTTTGAAATAAAAGTAGTATTTTATTGGTCAAGTGGTCGATATATTGTTCTAGATCTGGCAGACCGCTAGCCGGTCTATACAGTAATTTGTATGGCCAACTTCTTGTCCTGTGCGCTAGAGTGAAGTGCAGCGTATTGCATTCAACTTACACCCAATGCGGTAAGTTCGTACAAAGTAATACACTTGTAGTAAAGTTAATCTACTGCACTTTATATAATATTATTCTAACACTCGCGGCTTTTTAGTTTGTACACACACGCTAGTGTGGGTGAACAATTTTTTTCGGTTGCCACTAAATTGCCTCCTTGTTAACTGGCCAGACCCCTGTCAATTCCATTTGACTTCCATACTGAATTATACTCAATTGTATGTAAATAGACCCCATTTGACCTTAATTACTCCGTTGCCCTGAGTTCCGAGTTCATTAACTCCTAAAAAGATTCTTTCGTTACAAACCTTTATAAACCTTCACTTTAACCATGTCAGTTAAACAAGTTACTATTATCAGTTTCTATATTTCTTTAGCAATTTTCCAAATTTCCGGCATATCCCTATTTGTTGTCACGTGATTTGGGCCTTCCGGGCAGCCTATCAACGTAGCCCTCGATTCGTATGGTTAGCTTATTACTGTCTATAAATTTTTTTAGGGATTTTTTCGGCGATACCTTCGTTATAACATTAGCAGAGTTATCTTTGCCATCGATTCATCGGAACCTGCGTGAAGATTCTCGTCGCAGTTTTCTTAGAGCTTTTTTGTAAGTTATAATACGTTTTTAAGTACTTACCGAGGGCAGCGATTCACTTGTTAGACGTAGGTACGATTTAAAGACTAGGAGCGTTGGCACTAAGCTATCAGAGCACACAATGACATTAAGGCCTTCTACTGCCATTAATAAGCGTGCCTCTGGATCTGTAAAACTTTTAATTACCAACGTAAGAATATTATACGTTTAGCGAAGTAGGTTATATTCTCTTTTAACTTTGTTAATGATTTAGTAGGCTTTAACAAGTACCTATTTTAATTGGATCCTTATTATTTTGATATCTTTTCAAAAATTTACCGCGGTAAAGTTGGTACCGGCATCGTGGATGATGATGTCAGATAGGCCCAGATACGTGTTAATTTACAGTATCCTTAACGTTTACCACATATCTTTTTCCGAAAGGGACTTTAGAAATTTATTTTTATTAAAAAAACTTGCAGAATGAATAACGTAAAAAATAGGCTTATAATTTATTTAAGATATATTAACGAAAATCTCGTAGTTAAAATCCTCATCGTTCTTTAGAGTAAATTTAAATTTACGGGGGGTTTAAATATACGTTTTATAGTGGTAGTAAAGTCTTTCAATATCCTTCAAAGAAGAATACTCCACATCATCATACCTTGCGGACTTTAGGACTTTTTATAACCTATTTACGGTTAGATAGTTGAAAAGCCGATATAGTTAACGTATCTCTGACTTCTTTAAGTTTAACACGATTACTTAGTAGATTTAAAGATAAAACTATAGGTGCCTTTACTTAAGGGCGAGTAAAAACCTCTACCCGTTTTTAACCAGTTCGTCTTTATTAATGTCGACGTTAACGCCAAAAGTTTTAATATTCTCCAGGCATAGAAAGGAAATGGGTAGGGAACTTGAGGATATGAAACGTAATTCCTTCCATAACAGTTTAAACTACTGTTGTTCTTAGTAACGATAGTTGTTCGCCTGAGCTAAAGCCAACTTTGGCCTTATTAGTATCGTGACGATTGATCATAGTAGCTATAGTATTTTCCGTCCATAGTGCCACATATTACGAATATCCCTCTGTTTAGTAACTTATTGACCTTATATCTGGAATAACACCTTAAAATGTATAGTCTGCGGAACGATCGCGAAAATTAAAGTTGTGTAAGGGATTCGGGGCTTGGTTAGAGTAAAATTAAGGGTTTTTTTACCACCTAAACAGTATAAAAAGGCGTGGTCAACTAATTATTAGACCGTATTAGGAACAGTATCTTTATGTTAATTAATATTTTTAGGGGCATTGATATTAATTGGTTTGTCGCCCTTAAAGCTTGCGACTTGATCCAAGTAGTCCTGTTTAAAAGTAGTAGAAAATTAGATGTAATACATTATCTTTCTGTTATTTCAGTCGGCGTGGGGATATAGAGTTAACCAGCAGTCAGTTTTTCTGTAGATTTAACATCTCTTGCTAATATTACGACGGTAGTACTTACGGTTAACGGGTCTGCCTAAATCTTGGTTTTGTTAACGCCAGTGTGGCTGTTGCCTTTAGTCTAGGGCTGAGGTCGATGAGTCAGACCTTAGGAGTTGTGGGGGTCCTTACTTGCGGTCGACGTAATTAAATACCATAAGGTCTTCCTCATTCACTTTAGAGAAGTTATTAGCTTGTAGTTATATACCAGTCGATCTGGAAATTCGAATAGTCACAGTCGCTAACGAGGAACGTAGTTGGCTAAGAAAAACCCTTTATAGATGTTATTAAGGTATTAGAGGGCGTATTTAAACTCTTTGTAACCCATGAAGGCTTGCTAAACCTACTAGTCTAAGGTGCTTTTGCCAGTTTCCACGTTCCCTATTACTTGTTAGCAAAGTATTAGCCTATTAAACATCTAACCAAAGAGATTTATTTTGTTTATCGACTTTTTCTTGTAATTTGGTATGTAAAACTATTCGATAATGTTTTAATCGGTGTGATATTAGGTAAAATGGACATCGTATTGAAAGAAGCCCTTTATAGTATGGTAAATTTCATGGAAAGAGGAATAGTTCGTCTGTTACCGAAGGGAGGCATCTTTAGCGTAGCTGGTCAGGATGTTGGGAAATAGCGAAAGAAAACCTGGCAATTTAACCCTACTTATCGGCAAATATAAAAAAATAGGCATAATTTAAATTTGACAGGTTGTAATGCTTACCGTTATACTTTTCCTTTTCTCCTCAAATTTTAACGAACGTAATGATTACCTTTTATTCCATATCTACCATAGGAACTCATGAAGTTGAAAAAGTGATGTACTGGTCGTAAGGACCTTTTATATCTTTTGGCGAGGGAAAAGACTAAGGTTGTTAATTCTGGTAGGCCGGATAATTGCCTTTGGATAAGTTTGAACGGAAAAAGCTAGTAGTTATGCCCGTAGTAGACTCGTGTATAAAGCTGGTCCTTCCTTGATCTTGTTATTAAAACTGTATATGTTAAGGACCTTGGGGAAAATGTGCTAAAGGGTTTCCGTTGCGGAGGATTTGGCGATAATCTTCTTGGTATTAAGGGGTCCATCAATGTTTCTACTTAATTTATTAATGAAGAGCGCTGATATCAATACTTGTAGCCGTGTTGGCAGCTCTTTCTTCACGCGTTCGGTCGCCGCTAAGGGCGTATTCTGAGTTGTCATGTGAGAGCGCTGGACTGCCGAGAAGTTTAATAGGTTCCTTATCTCCAACACGTAAAAAGGCATAACTTAGCTGAGAGTGAAGGGGAGGTCTCCTAAAATATGTGTGGGAGCGTTAAGGTTTCTTAATACGTTTTTCCTTAGGCCATAGATTTTATAGGTATTCTTTAAGCTAGGTCAACTCCAAGAGTATTTCCGCCAACTTGGTAACGTTTCCCCTTAGCAGGTAGATCCTTCAGTGTTCAAGTTTAGTTTTCAGTTAATATTTAACGTTTTTTTTGGTTAACTTTTACATATTAATTGTCCAGCCTCCGAAAAATTTACAGAATTTGAGAAAAATGTCGTCAGGATTTTCGTCGTCGACATATTTCAAGATGAAAAAGCCGATAAAGTTGATTAAGTGTTTTTCGGTTGAGTTTTCGTTAACTTTTTATCCCTAAAGATCATGAATATAGTATTTGGTGAACAGGTGACCAAGGTTCTTAATTGCTTCTTTACTTATAAGGTCGGTGATAGCTTTGAAGTACGCGCCAAAGTTAGTCATCTTGACGTTTTAGCTTATATAGGACGTGTAGTTCGAGGGACTTGGTAATATTTGGTGTAGGGACTTGGTGTGAAGTCGCGTAGAAACTTAGTGACTTGGTAACTTGGTGACTCGGCGTAACGTCGCGCGATGTGGCTTGTTTGGCGTAACTTGGAATTTTCGCTTAAAACAGCGAACTTGATTATTAAAGTCATGTACAGAGTGAAAAAATTAAAGTAAGGTAAAGATTTGGTGTAAAGAGTAAGGTTGGAGGTCGTTTGTTATTGGTAAAAGGCGACGGTTAAAGGTTGTTTAACGTAAGGATTTAGTCGTTTTTGCAGTAGTAACACTCGCAGTAGTACTAACTTAGACGTTTGTCAACTTGCCGAACTTTGAGACTTGTGACAGTTAATCTTAATATCTTTAAGAAAGATCAAAAAAGATTTCTTAGTGTTTTCAGTAGCGATACCGTCGCTACCTTTAAGCTGCCGTAAAAACTGATGCAGCCTAGAAGTCTTTTCTACTTACTGTCGTTAAAACCGACGCAGTAGTAGAGACCCTTCGCAAGAATCTTTCCTCTAAACGAGCCGTAGCATAGAGCGTAACAACCGGAAAGTATCTTCTTCTTCTACTTGGCCAATATGTACTTAACCTAATAAGCACACTAATTAGTATTAGTAGGCCTTAAACATTGCAACGTTGTCGATTCAATGGGTCTTCGAAGTAACAGTAGTATTACATTGGTCAAATTGTGGATGTATTATTCTAGGTTTAGTACACCACTAGCCGGTCTGCACAGTAATTTGTATAGTCAACTGCTTGACACGTTTTGTAGAGTCAATTGCAGCGTATTATACTCGACTTATACCTAATGCGGTAAGTCCGCACAAAACAATACACTTGCAGTACGATCAACTTTACTGTAAGTAAAGTTGACCTACTGCGCTGCATGTAATACTATTTCAACACTTTAAATAATTTCTCAATTACTTCCTTTGTATTTGGCTTTAAGTTTCAATGAGTATATATATAGCAAGAATTAAAATGATTCACTTTATTAAAACATAAACTATATTTAATACCAGTATTTAGTCGTTTATCAATAGTTTTTATGTTGTTACCCGAATTTATATTTACCTTCAATCTTCTCGTCAAATTCTGGTTGGTCATAAACTATTTAATAAACGTATTAGAAACATGTTCATTTTTGAACACCGTTTAGATATATTTTAACATGTGAATCTTAAGAAACTACATATTCCTTCATAAGGTCAAACCAATTCTAAAGCAGATATACCTGCATTGTTGATAACTTTATTAATAACGATAGTGAGGTAAATATTTCTCCCTTCGCCTGTTTTTACAATATTAATAGTAAGAAAAAAAATTATGTAACGACGGAGGTACGTGTGAAGGAAATCTATGTAACTACATTGATAATGAAAAAAGTTGATTGTAGCAGGGAAAATTTTGTATTTTTTTCCGGAGGGGGGAGGGGTGGAGGAGGCTATAGGAATATTTGTAGGAAAGGCGGTAGGGAGGTTAGTGCCAATTCCTTTCATACAACGTCAAACTGTTCGATCGCTAAAACCTTTTATATAATACTAAAAATTTCTAAGCCGCTTCGAAGCAATTGTTACGTACCATTCATACCTTTTTGCTTCCTCAACACTTTCTACCACCCCCTACACTGGAGAGGGGGGGGGGGGGGACTAAGGAGTAATGTCACAAGCTGATGCCTAGACTAATGGTTACTAGGGATTTAGCCCTGGTGGTTGCCATTGCTTCTACAAGGCTTTAGAGCCGTTCGGAAGCATGCTTTCACCTGTTATATGACCGGATCACTCCTTTTTTATATCTATATAGAAGATCCTTAGCAGAGGTTTCTCCTTCCTTCTTCATCAAGGATTATAGATAGTATCCGACTACCTTGAACGACAGCTCTGGCCTAGTCCATTCAAACTGCTGTTGCATTAAAAGTGGTTGATAATTTGTTACTTCTAAGCTTGGCATACCGCTAGCTGGTCTGCACGCTAATTTGTATGGTCAAATGCTTTGGCATATACCTTATTTCAAAGTTGGTACCTACTGTACTAGACTTTTAGTCAATCCAATAGACTGTGGTCAATTTTCAGTCAGTACAATCAACTTAATATAAGTATAGCCGACTTGACTGTAATGAATTTGACAGCTATTTCAACAAACAAGCAATTTTTGGCTCATATTGATAAATTTTGTCAATCTTTTATTAATATTTTTCCAGAGTTCAACCTACTGAAAAATTATGTTTGATTAAACCTTTCAACCGTTTGTCAATCACAACATCTACATTTATTAAAAAAAATATCCTACTTTATTATCATACTCTTTATTAAAAAAATATTATAAGTAAATACAACGAAAATTAACCAACATAAAAGATATCAAATTACCGTTGTTAAACGTGTCGACTTTATTCTAGGTAATACAATGAGTTTTTATAGCTTTTTTAATCGCGATCACCTAAGCTTACACGTTATCTAACCGTTTATTAATACTTACAGAATGACTTCGAAGCCAGACTACTTATATAGGTTAATAGTTGATAGTATACAACTTGAATGACATGGCTTAATGGTTGCAATAGATAGGTTAACACATGTAAGTAAACGTGATACTAGTGTGTGGATTAATTTACGTTGGTAAAAATAGCGAGCTAGTTTATACATGTAAATAAAAAATATGAAAAAACATTTGTAAATATGGACTAATAGTATGTGTGGCAAGGAGAAAGGGTGTGTAGCACTACTGATTAAAAGTGAAATGGTTGTTGAAAGAGAAAAGTTTCTATATATTAGATGGGTAAACCGGAGGTCATGTTATAAGTTTGTTCCTGGATTAATGATTACCAAAGATTTAACCTTAATAGTTACTATGCTTTTAAGATATTTTAAAGCTAACTAGAAGCATATCTTTACAATAGTTATTTAACCGTGATACTCCTTTTCTATGAATCTGTAGTAATTTCTTAATAAGGGTCTCTTCGTCATTCTTTCTATCAAATATTAAAAGAATATTTGATTATCCTAAAAAACAGATCTAGTTTTATCCCTTTATACTTATAACCAATACATCACTTTTCTCCATCGAGATATGCTTATATTGAACACAATCCTTTTTAATTACAACATTTATCAAAATTTAGAAAGGATTAAAAAGTATTAATATGAATTATATAACTTGTTCAACGTTCAATTACAACTCTTCTTCAATATTTGCAGCCAAATAAGGCTTAAACTGGTAAACTTTTACTTTTTGTTTCCTAGTATACTAACCAGTTAATCCTAGGATTATTAATTTCGGTAATTCACAAATCTTCAATCGATTTTCTAAATTTATTATAATTTTAAAAGTGATTTGAAACATAATATAAACCTCACCTAATATCTTACGGATTAGAATATAATTAAATGGTTCTATATATTGGATTTTAGGACAGATTAGTAATTCGAAATGGACCTCATGAATTTGACGTTTGACATATTGACATATTGTTAATATGTAATCAATAATATGGTAATTATCAAAGTTATATCAAATTAATAAGTCAACTGGGCCATGACAGGTTGTAAAAAGTTTTAGTATGTATTATAATTTCATAACGCTACTTATACAGGATTTTTTTTAACTAATTATAACTTTCGTTTACGATCGTAATAGTATGGGTACCGGGTTCGATTAATATATATCCCTGGATCTAAAAATTAAATGACGATAATAAAAACTTATTCTACCTTTATTACATAAATCGAAAATAAAGCAAACCTAGTCAATATGGTTAAGAAAGGACCCGGATTAAAAAGCCTGATCATCGAGCCAATTAAGCAGAAGGATATTTGACTTCGTTAAGATTTTGAAATCAACTAAAAAAAAACCCCTTTCAAATATCCAAAAGCGTTACATTTATTTCAAATAAATTGTTATGAACTCAGGCCATTAGCTATTGAGATATAGGTTACGTGACTGTACACATAACAGAATGGGCAGCACTTGTCCTGGGCGTAGCTCGAGTGCGGCTCATACGCGGTCTTCAGACATTACGTGCCCTTACACATAACGGATCGTGTACGGACCGCGTATATAAGTCTTGCATAAAGAACCGTTGCATCATTTTCTAGTCTTCTTTAATACCTTATTTGTGAAATTTACGTGATACCTCCTTGCGATACAATTTTAGGTTGGATTATAATATATAACGAAGATTTTTTATATTGGTAAAAGCATATTATTCATACTAAAAAAATCAATTGTAACTATCAATTATTTTACAACATGATTAAACGTTGTCGGAAAGTTTAGGGCGTCTGGGAATACCTCATCCTTTATCATTATAAATATACCTCTTACCGATCTGGAGCCTACTTAAGCCGAAATGTCTCGTTAATAAGATACTGCAAATTATATCGCGTCATTTTGAAAGTGTATGTAATAGCCCGTTGGATCTATTTTTTTCATTCGACTTCAGGTCTAATTTCGCCTAGGTCGTTAATACGATCTGGCAATTTGAAGCCGACTTAATGGTTATTTAAGCTGGTTTTTATTGCCTAAAAGTAGCCGAAGGCGATACAACTCATCGCCATTCAATAAATTTACCTTTGATCATGAGGCGATATATTAAACGATCGAATTTATATCAAGGGAAAATGAAATGTAAATTGATAAAGTCAAGTTTACGTTTCTGTACGTATAGAGTTATGTTACCCCGAATATAAAACAAGTTGTTTCGGTATATTATGAGGCCAGCGAATACAACATAATCTACTATACGAGTAAGTTTTTCGACCGTATTAAGGTTGCTTTTAACTACTTCTAACATACGGATTAAGCTTTAGTTAAGTTTAAAAGATTACCTATAAAGGATAAAAACCCACAGTGACAGTTTTTAATTCAATTCTAAATACAATTTACTTAGATGGCTAGTTTAAACTAGACTTTTGCAGTCAAGTAAAATGACTTTGGCTTTCTTTTTTCTCCACGTATTCAAAAGGTATTAACTACGGTGAGCGTGAGCTGTACCAGAAATATTGCGAATTCGTGAATAAACTGGAGTTTTGAAACCTAAAACAACGTTTGAATATACAATTGTCGTATCCTATATAGGTACCTCAACCGGATGAAAATACAGTTATAACAAAGATTTACGCCATCCAGTTATTATTATTATAGGGTTGCGGTAATCGCGGTTGGCCATTCTAATAGCTTGGTCTAAATGAGACCAAACCTTAGGAAGCCGGGTTATATAAATAACGGCGTAAAAATGCCGAGCTAGGCAGGCTTTTAGATGTTACCTACACCATAGCTTTTTGAACCATTACTAACGGGGTTGTAAATTTTGTTCCTCCTTTCCTTCACCGTAAGTATATGCGATTAAGGTCGAAAAAATAAATATAAATTATGTTGGTAGGCCTTAGACGTTGCAACGTTGTCGATTCGATTGGTCGAAGTAACATTAGTATTGCGTAGTTAGATAGTGGATGAATTGTTCTAGGTTTGGCAGACCGCTAACCGGTCTGCACTGTAATTTGTATGGCCAATCGCTTGTCCCGTACCCTAGAGTGAAGTGCAGCGTACTGCACTCGACTTACACCCAATGAAGTTAGTCTCCACAAAGAAATACACTTGCAGTAAAGTCAACTTTACTGTAAGTAAAGTTGACTTACTGCACTGCATATAATATTATTCAAACAAATTCCGTATTACCGTCAATAGAGAAAGCCTAACTCCTAAATATAATTTCGTTTCAAATTTACATAGATTTAATGGTGTAATAATAGCATGAAGTAAAAAGAAGTTTAATTTAATTGAAATAAATAAAAACAAGGATTCATTTCTTATACTTATACTTTTTAATAACTTTGACTTTCTGAATTCCTAGGTCGATGTTAGCTTTGATTATTATTTTATTTCAAACCAGATTTTGGTACAATGGGCATGGACAAAACAAATTTGGGTATTATATTTTAGAAATTTAGATATATTATTAGGGTTATGAAGAAATGCCTATATTATCTATATTACAAAGTTTCGCATAAATATTGATTAATAGTTGAACTCAATATTGACATATATTATGACTGGAATAACTCGGGATATAAGTTTTAACATACCTTGGATACTCTACTAACATTTTACCTTAAGCGTTGTCGAAAGTCGTTTGATAATTAATAATTTAGAAGCATTAATAGCTGATGCATTAATATTACGTCCCAAGTTAGGGCATATTTAGGGTGTTATAAAATTGGCTTTTATTAATTTCATAACCTGGTTTTCACAGGTAATATGACGTACAAAGAAACAGTCGTAATTAACTTTCGTTATGAGTTTTTACGAGATAACGCAAATTCTATAGTCGAAGGCACTGATGGTTATTAAAAAGAAAAAGGATTGATTCTATCTATCATCCAAGATGGCGAAGTTTCACCATTTTTTTAAATGAGGAAAAGGCAACGGCTTTACTCCAGTAATGTGAGTAAATAGATTATTATATCTATATTTAACCGAACGCGGATGGATCTTTACCAGATAAATTATAAAATATGTTATATTTTCTGGTTCAAAATTAATTTCTCGAATTAAGACGTTAGGTTACCGAGCTAATGAATAAGGGTTAAATTCAAGTAAACCTTTCATCAGTTATAGCGTCGGTATTTTTGAGTTATAAGAGAAGGAGGAGGGGGGGGAATGAATAGTTTCACGTCGATTACCAAGCTTTAAATAAATTTAGCTTCCAATAAGATTGACGAAGATTATATTTTTCTCTTAACATTTATTAAAACAAAACCTACTCGTATTATTGAAGTTAACGTAGTTCATGAGGCTTAATATCCGAACAGCTTTTTATCGTATCCGAGTTATACTCGAATGAAAAGAATTAGCGGCTTTTCGTCATTGTTTTGGTTTATTTAAATGGTTGGTTACATCCTTAAAGTTAGCTGAAGCGTTAGCAACTGTTCAACGTTAGATTAATTAGATAATAGCAAATGTGTGAAATAATTTTCTTATGACTAATTCAATAACTTCCCAGTCTTTTCTTTCGTTATTAGGTTAAACTATATAGTAAAAGTTAGTATAGTTTCTTGACGTCTTTACAATGTTAAGTCAAACTTAAAACTAAAAAAACATAATTTTGTAGTAAAAGAGTTGAAATACCTTAATATTATCGCAAAGGTTGGCGTAAGTATTTAGATCGACCCCAAAGCCCGTTAACAAATAAAAGTTTATACGTACTATTTGTGATATTCGAAACTTTTTAAATTTTGCTAAATTTTATTAAAACTTTATTAGTAATTTTTTCGAATTAGATAATTAGCTTATTCGAATTAGGAGATAAGAAACTTGAGAGGATTAGATGGATAGGAAAGAATATACGTTTGAAACGTTAAGGTATACATTTATTACATCCTCGACTTTGGTATATTAGGATTTAAACCGGTTAACGATGGGTGAAACCGATTATTCAGGGATAACTTTAAATTGGTACGTTTTATAAAGGGATAAAAACAGTGTCCTAAAACTGATTATATTTTATTTCGTAAGATTATTGGAAGGAGAACGCAATTATACTATTTAGAACAAAAAGATTTTCGTAATTTTATCCTATTAAAAAGCGTGTTTATCGAAACATCATATTATTTATACCCTGCTTACTATATTAAATAATTATAAAAGTTAAAAGTGTTTTTTTATCACTTTTAATAACAAAACATTAAATTCGATACGTTGAAATTTTTCCGTTTTTCTATTTTTACTAACGTTACCAGCCCACAACGTAAGGTATTCACCCGAATATATTAATCCATAAATTACGAAATAATACTAAAGTTAATAAACGAGGCGCGCGGGGTGTCCAACTATTTTTATTCCTATATTCAAGATAGTAGCAATAAACGCGTTTATCATGAAAATATATATTACCGTAAGAAATACGAATAAATTTGTTAAAATGAAGGCTTGGTTGTTGAATCGCGAAAAT
Organism: Anisogramma anomala; assembly: GCA_038502455.1. NCBI lineage: Eukaryota > Fungi > Ascomycota > Sordariomycetes > Diaporthales > Gnomoniaceae > Anisogramma > Anisogramma anomala. The sequence continues at coordinate 11,631,735 of JASMMZ010000006.1, read as the reverse complement.
ATACGTTGAAAATAGAAGCTGAACGATACTAAAGCGTCGACTATTATAATATCTCTTTGGGTTCGGCTTGAATTAATACTGCCAACTTCCGTAATATCGTAGAATATTGAAGCGTTAACGGTTACGGCATCACCTCAAGCTTAGCCTACACTAATATCCCTTACTTTATCAATGCTGGATGATTATATTATTTTCGGATAAATGACTTGAACAAAATTATAAAACTGAAGTAAAACAAACAACTTGTTATACGCTATTCAACTACTGATGGTTATCGAAAACACTTAAAGTTTTCAGATTCAGGTAAGATATTCGATAAAAATAACGGATTTTAATATCGAAACAAAAAGTACGCTATGTTACAGTAATCATTTTTAATCAACAAATTGAAAACTATTATCGACAAAAATTTACGTTAAACCCAAAATTCGCCTATTATAGGTAATCCAGGTAAAAAAAAATTATTTCAAGTCCTTTAACAAGATAATGACTGATAAATGATAATCGTAAAGATTCCAGATTAATGTCGAATATATACGTAATGAAACGATACGAACCCTCTTTGTATATTACGATAAAGCCTTTTCTAACCACTTTTCATTCCAAATCATTGTTAGTCCCACTATTTTTCGAGTTTATACTAAATTGACCGATTATCCATAACGAATAATAATATTGATCAGTGTTAAAAAATCGATTTTTAGCGTTTATTTAGCTGAAGATAATAAAATTTATGATCAATGAAACGTATATAAAGCTTTTTATGAGTGTATAATAACGTTTTTATAAATTTCTTACATTTATTATTATGAATTGCGGCTCTAATTAGATAAGTTCCCTTTGAATGACATCATAATTTGTATGAAAAATCGAGTTCCTTGCATCGAAAGTATACTACTTATGAAGAAAAACAATAAAAAATAAAAAAATTGAAAGATTTGAAAGTGATTACAAAATATTGTCGTCTTTTCGCAGTTTAATTAGGTATTATATTTCTCATTCGATAACTCGTATTTAATAACCGGATGTTGACGGTTATCGGGTTCAATATAAATCGAATCATTGATAGATACGAAATATCCCTTTTTTTTAGGTGGACGGGGATATAAAGTCGATAAACAATCCGGTGGAACGAGTTTTTACGTTTTAAGAGCATTTACTGAAAGGCATAAAACTAGCTTAGGCGATTATAACATATGTTGAATAATTGATGTAAAAGATAGTAAAATGTCGGCAACGCTTGATGAAACGATATAAGGTAATGGATAAAATTTGGTTTAATTCAGGTGAAATGAAAACCAACCGTTTAAACAAAAAACTCAATAAACTATATAATTAATACCGTATCGTCGACATTTGTAATCCGTCGAATATTATTTTGAACATATTTAGTAAATACCTTTTATTTTACTTAAATTCGATATAATTTGCGATTATAGACCCTTTGAACTTATATCTTTTATCCGAAATATATCTAGAACCTATCCTCGCCGCGGACGATACAGAAAAAGGTATATATAGAAATTTGAATGTTGAATATATTTTCATTACCAAAACGGGGCGGAACGGTATTCGTTATTCATTAATTAAATAAAATGTTTATAATAAGTTAAAGTGTAAATTATTGGAGAATTACTAGTATATTATAACCTTAGATAAATTTGAAGCGAAAGGAAAAATGTGGTTTTATAACAACCAAGCGTTTTAACACTGGCATCGGGTACTCTTTAAAAATATTATATTGAACAAGTCGCTTTTACTATAAGAATGAAAGAATATTGATGAATAGTAGTAAAAATCTATTAATGTCATACTATAATACGGTATATGAAGTTGTGTATACATTATCCGGATTTTTCGGATAAATATCCGATTATAAGGCGACTTTTAACGACCACCTTTTGAACATTATTTATAAAATTTCATTATTATCGTCTTGACTTTTTGAACAGTAACGCTAATATCATTAAAACCCCTATTAAGACTAGCTCCGAACTTTGAAAAAGGCTGGTGGGGCGGAAAATGCGAAACGGGGTATGTATTAGGCAATGCTGATGAAAAGGACTAACGTAAAACAGGTCGGGTACAAGGCGAAGCTGATAAGGATATATAACGTTAAGTAGGGCGAACATTAGTAAAAGCCGACGAAAAAAGATAAAGCGAAGCGAAGTGGAAAAAGCGACCCTTCAGTCAAGACATAAATTACCATAATACTTTAAATTGGGTCTGGATAATATAGTTGATATAGATACAGTCGTTAATCCGTTTTCAGTTAATTAGATTAACCTATTTCTATATAAAGTGAAAAAAAAAAAAAAACGTAAACATATATTAGGTTTTTACAGTTAAACTTTGAATATCGTTTGTTGTATTTGTCAAGTTATAAGTTATATTAATTATGAAAAACATAGTTTACATCATTATATTTTTTCAATTACGCGGAACAGAATAATAAAAGGCCCTATCATGGGTACCGGCAATAACCGGGGTAAAAATATTTCGATTGAAGATACAAGTAGTAGAGGTGTATTGTTACGGTAAACAAAAAAAAACGTTTAAGGGAGACAAAGACGTTTTTAGGGACGAGAAAGCCGGAGAGAAATAAGGTGAAGGCATATAACTAAGGGTATTATAATTCATACAGACAGAATAATAAGGACACTTTATATGCGGGTGATATTACGAAATCGAAAAAAATAATTAACCAACTCGGAAAGGGCAAAGGAAAAAACGAGCTTATAATCTAAAACGTTACCTTAACACCTACAAAAAAGTCAAAGGATACAAAATCCGTTTTGAAAAGCTATGATAAACTAATATAATAACCTACGTGAGTTGAAAAAAAGTTGTAGATAAATTTACTTTTTCAACTATTCTAAAAAAATAGGTCAATATTCAGTCGGGTTTATTACAAAATCAATTTTAAAACATACTTTACTATGCACCTTTCGGTGAACGTGACATTTTTCAACACAATAAATAAGAATTCATACCGAAAACTATTTTGGAATCCATCAAAAGATTAATATAAAATATATGAATATCTTAAACTTATAAAGGGAAGAATGTAATCTTTTCATTATTATCTTGAAACAAAAAAAATTACTTGTAACGCCGAGGCTCTATGTGATATAGTTAGTGACAAGGATACTAAGGTATAAAAACAGTATACTGTAAGGGGCGTCTAATCGTCGTGATTAGTTATATCGGTAACTATAGAACTTATAATAAAACCACACAATACGTAGACTATAATGATAATAATGAAATAAAAATAAAAATTAGTAACAGGAAAATGAAGATTATAACGAAAATTTAAAACAAAACTTAAGCTAATATTATATAATTTAACCAAAATACGCGAAAAGAGCGAATTAATGAAGGAAAATGAAAGGAAAAAGGTTTTACGAGTTAAGATAAGGGCTGTTTAATAAACATAAACAGCTTGAGATTAGTACAATTTTTATGTTGTAAGATGCGTTAAAAAGCGCGTTATATGACGTAAATGGCTCGAGATTAATACAGCATATACGTTATACGACGCGTGAAAAAACGCATTATATGGCATAGGTGGCCCGGAATCAACAAACCTATACGTTATATGTTGCGTTGAAAATCGCTTTATACAGCCTAGGCTCAACTCGCTCCCAGTCTCCACCCTATACGAATACGGCTCGGATTTATTATTTATCCGACGGGATACCGTAATATTCGCGGTTGTTTTAAAAAAGGGATCCATATTATAAATTTCGGCCATTATCCATGAAGTTTATAGGTTGCCTAACTGTATACGTAACGGGATAAGTAACATCCGGCCTAGGAGTAGCTCCAACGCAATTCGCAAACATTACTTACGAAGGTACAGGATGGACCATACACGGAAAGTACACATAAATCTTACATGAAACACATCTTTAGCCTTCTATAGTCTTCTTTAGTACCTTAATTATCAATTACATTTAGCACAAACTTGGTTTACCTTCATAGGTCGAACCATAACATAAAACTGTTGGTTGATTCACCATATTATTGCCAAACGCAAATTGAAAAGGGTAATATATTATATGTAATACTTCTCCACATTGAATTTTGAATATTGTGAAAGGGTTGAAGATTTTAAAGTCGTGGAGGTTCAAAATAATTAATAAAGCTTAATGTTATCGGTAAATATAAACATGGTGGTACCGGTACAAAAAAAATGTAATAATTGACCGATCACGCCTTTTTAAACCCCCTAAAAATAAAAACCAGTATTGTCTTTAAAACGATGAAACTTTTAACTTTATACCTTAATTTAATATTCGTGATCATTATGTAAAGCAAACCCTTTAAAGTATTATACTGGGCATTATAGTAATACAGTACTTAATAAAAGGTTATTCGTCATATATTACGATTAGAAAAGATATTAATATCGTTATAGGACCTAATTAAATAGATGTCGGTAACGTTAACTTCAGTTCAAGCTTTAGACAAGAACATTTATAGTTAGAATTAATAATTATTACGAGAGTTTTTAGACTTATTATCTTTTATATTTTGGAATATTCTTTTTCTTTTTTTCTTAACCTTACATATGTAAGAAAATTTGGCATTTATATTGATATTTAAATTAACGAATTTGTTCATATTAAGGGAGTTTCACGGTTTCAACTTAATTTAGAATAAGAATACACTTTAATACACTTCTGGAGGTCAAAATTGATAATGTTAAACCTAAGAAAATATTGAAAGAGTGGATAATATCGACAATTTTACCACCCGGAGTGTGATACGTTATAGGAAGCTTTTAAATCAACTGATAATTGAAATGTATATTTGGAAGCGCTAAAGAATATTGATATATCTCTATCACTATCAAATAAACTTTGAAACTATCCTAGTATTTCACTTTGGGTTTAAGGAAAACTATGAATCTATATCTAAAGTTTTGATCGATATATTTTGCTTAGAACTTAAAATTTTATTTTATATCCTTCATTTCGTAATAAACTTTCACCGAGCTAAGATTCGGAAAATAAATAAGACGAAAACCATATTGAAAATATCACTTATTTGGTGGATTAATATGTATTTCAGACCTCTTAGTATAATAATTTTTGATACCGATACCAATTTTGCTGCGATGAGATTTCAAATCAATGCCAAGTTAATAGGACTTTAATTCAAGACGGTTTCAGTTAAGATTTACTAGTGTATTAGTAAATTTGAAAAGATTTAAGTATTTTTAAGAAGGGAATACGATATATCAACACCAAATATTAGCAGTTTTTTATGTTTTCAAATGAAGTGACAAATGGTAGTAAAAGGTCATAGGAACATTATTAGATTTAACGGTATCATATAAACTTTGTTAATATTGAAACATTATCTACGTATAATGATTAAATTTTTATTATCTCCCAACATTTAAAACCGGGTTATGATATACAGAAAATCTTGAGTGAAATTAAGGAGGAAAATGGAAGGCCCTTAAATTAACGATACGTTTAAAACTAAAAACGAACAATTTAAAATCAAAGTGACATTTACACCTTTTGAAAGTACATTTTTGACATGAAAAAAGCCAGTCAAATAGGATAAAAGGTATAAAATACTAAGTTTTACTAATTTAAATTTAGTGATTGAAATCGTTAATAATTTCGTTTTTTTTCGTATTATGTAGCTTAAATTTCATGAAGCACGTTTTATATCCGATTTCAATATCTCAACAAGGAATCTTCCAGACAAAATATTAGTGAATATGATCTCTTAAAGCCTATTATAAATGCATTGATGAAACTTTAACTATATAAACACCACTTCCAAGGATATATAATGAAAATGAGGACAATAACAAGGATAATGATCCTGGAAAAGTATGTACAACAGCGTTGGTATTTTGAAAAAAAGAATTTAACGAAGACTTCACCTTTAACTTGCAAATGAAAGGAATTATTGATATACCAGGTAAGCTTTTGAAAAATAGCAAACGAATGGTGATTGATGGGTTTTTGTTACAAGGATTTATGAAATTCTTATTGTAAGCGAAAATGAAAGAGAAAAACGTTAAAATATTAAAATCGAATATAATCCATAAAGTCGAGAGTAAAACTAGGGACCAGCTATACGAAACGACACAGTTGATCTTTAGAGATATAGTAATAAAATTGAAAATGTAATATTAACTTAAAAGCTTTACATCTAGAAAATGAATTGTAGTTTAATCACCAGTCTACACAGTAATTTATGAAGAAAATTGCATGGCCCATACTCTAGTGTAAAGTTAGTGCATACTATACTTGAATTTCAGCTAATACAGTAAGCCCACAAACAATACACTCAGCTTGCAGTTAGTATAATGAATTTTGCTGTAAGTAAAGTTAACTTACTATACTACAATTATTACTATTCAAACACTGGCGGCTTTTTGTTTTCTGTGCACACGCCAATGTAATCAACTAAACTTATCCAATTATCACTAAATTATATACTTGTTAACTGGCCAGACCCCTGTCGATTCTAGTTGACTTTCCTACACAAATTGACTTTCATTAACTTTGACTACCCTACGGCTTCGGATTTTGGCTTTACCAATTCCCGTATACAAGTTTTTCGCTATAGACTTTCGTGTATTGGCCTACCGCCGCTATTGGCTGTCTTAACCCACATGAGTTAAACCGTCTGCTATTTGAGTTAACTCAAGTGGGTTAACTAGGCGAATACTACCTCTGCTACCGTTGGCTGTTTTGATAAATGTGGGTTGATTCACCCGTTAATCATGTTTAACATATATAGGTTAAATAACATATTTTTGTCCCTAATTCCACCGTATCACTCAAAAAAGTCGTTATCGCTATTTTTATTCCCTTGGTAATTTTACTGTTTTCTTGTATATCCCTATATTCTTGCACGTAACTTAACCTTTATAAGTAGCCTGTTAACGTAGCCCTCGATATATATGGTCAGTTTATTGCTATCCACAAACCTGTTCATGGTTTTGTTTGGTGATATCTTTGTTATAGAGTTAATAAGATAGTTCTTGCTGTCGATCTATCGAAACTTTTCGATCTCCCTACCTTTGTAGGCTTTACGAAGTGCCATTACATCGATTATCAAGCTATTTCCACTAGTAGTTCCGAGCTTTAAATGAAATTCGAACAGGCTTTTTGAATAGGTATAGATTACCACCAGTATAGAAGAAATCTTTAGTTGTTTGGTGATAACGTTAAGGGTTTCCTATAGTTTTATGCTTACATCAAAGCCAGCACACTACATGTAATCCTCTTTCATTTAATTTAGGTCTAGTGGATTAAGTTGCTGGTGATTCTGAATTGGTTTTCCCGGCTGTGTTTATTGACGAAGGTCATCAGGAAGCTAATCTATGATGATCATCAACTTAGCTCTCGACAGGTCAATCGGAACCATGTTAATCCCTCGGTCTAGGTTACGAATTTGACATTCAAGCTTCTTGTTCAACCGGTCAAAATATTCATATGTTGGGTCTTTCGCTTGTGCTGCAATCGATAGGTCGTAGGAGGTTTTTGACTTGCATAGGGTGAAGATCTAGCTGCTACGGGTGCGTTGTTCCAAGTACCTTTTAGCCTTAGCCACGTTAATGTTATAAATTGTAGCTAAGTCAATGCCTTAGCTCTCTTGGCGAAAGTTGAAGCCAGTATTAATATCAAGCATGCGGATTAAACATTTATTAAAGTCGAGCTGATTGTTCTTTGCCTAATTGGTTATAAGTTTTTAATTCAAAACTTTAAATCCTTGATCTCCTACAATTTTGATACCCTTAACCTAGCCGTTTTAAGGGAAAAGTTATAGTTAATTCGTATATTTACTAACCCGAAACCCTTCCTTTACGTTACCATAATAACGCATTATATATTTAAAAACTGATACTTCACTGTAACTTAATATACAAGTAATAGGTGCAAAACTAATAAAAATTTGTTTCAACAAATCTGAATAATGGCTTTATATAACGTATTACCGTAACCAAAGGATACGTAATATATAGTTCTTTTTATATTTTTAGCAATATAATTCACTATAGATTAGTCGCTGAATACGTATATGTTTACGTTATATTACGGCTATTCAAGGTGAACTTCCCTTTAGTTTTAGTCAAGAAACTTGTTACCAAGATGATTATTAAACTTTAGATAATTTTCTAAATCGGTAATAATTACATAAAATCTTTGCTTTTTCCTTTATTGTTATATATTTGAAGAATCCAACGTAACTCTGGATACGGCTGCCTCGTGACTTTACCTCTAACCTCATATACGATTTTCTACCTAAAAATAGCAATATTCGGGCCTGAGAGATTAAGTTGATTTTAGACACTAATTGTATAACTTTTCGAGTTAAAAGACTATTAATCTCGAGTTTATCATTTTCCTTAAAAGGTTTACCGAAATTTTTGACAACGTTTTGTTCCTAGAACTTCAACATTAAGTCTTTGTCATCTTTTTCTTTTTTTGTTTCCCTAAATACTATTATAAATACGTCCCGGTATATACTCCTCGTCCTCAACATTTTCCCTTTTCAATAATCTTTCGCACCAAAGACTTTTTATTGACTTGTCCATAATAGGTAGAGAAGGGTCATGTTAGTTTATTGATTTAGTTGAAAGGTTTATATCTCTATCATTAATTACCCTAATACAGGGTTTACCTTAGGTTATACAAAACGTCGCAGGGTTATTACTAATTTTCACCATTACTCTAGATTGACGATACGTAATATTTTATATGGGGTATCCCATTTGCCTAACTCCCAATATACGAGGATTTTTCATTTCAACTCCAGAGCAAGTTGGTCAATTATTATAGGACCATTTTTGTTGTTAAAGTTATTATTAATTTGATGCCGTGCCTATTCTTTCCGTGGCTTTTTTAGCCATTTGCCGTCGGCTATAGCTTGATTTTGGGTACTTGATAATGGTAGAGATTTACTGGTCAGTCGTGGATACGTTTTAAAAACTAATAGCGTTGCACCTGACCGTTAGGTCCCATGATGTTATTTAGACCTTTTACCACCATTTGAATATGTACCATGTGGTTTGTAAAGCTTTCAATCTCTAACGTAAGGATATCATATGTTCGGCGAAGTAGCGCGTATAACCTTTCAATCTTTTCAATATTTTAGTTGGCCTCTATAGGTACCTATTAACAACGGATTCTTATTATCTTGGTATTTATTTAAAAATCCGCCGCCGTAGAGCTCATACTGATATCGTAAATATCGACATTTATTGGGAATAACTACGTGTCAATTTATATCATCCTTAATTTTGTTTTTGCGACCTTTGCAGATAAATACTTTAGTTGGTTTCTTTGTAAAAATAGGCTGCAGAGTTAATAAGCTGAATTATAGGCCTGTTATTTAAGTATAATACGTTGATAAAGATCTCGTCATTAAAGTTTTTTTTCGTCTTTTAATATAAATAAAAATATTCCAAGAGCTTAGGTATTTGTTTGCCAGTAATTATAAAGCTTTACGATAGCTTAAAGAGCAAAGTATTCTTTATTATTTTATGTTACTAATTTTGAAACTTTTTTTTCTACGATTGATTGGTTGAATGGCTAATGTAATTTTTACATTTCATCAACTCTGTCAGATTCAACACTGTTGCCTCAGAATCTTAAAAATTAAACTAGAAATACCTACACTTAAAGGCAAGGGGAAACTTATAGTCGTTTTTAACTAGCCCATTAACATTAGCGTCGACGTTAACGTCGAAGGTTTTTATATGCTAAAAATAAAGAAGAAAATTATTAGGGGATTTTAAGATGTAAAACGAAATCTACTTACTAATATTCCGAATTACTGTTATTCTTAATAACGATAATTGTTTTCTTAGGCTGAACACCATTTAAACATAACCAGCATCTTAATAATAAATCTTTGTAGCAGTAGTGATTCCGTTCTTCAATGTTATGTATTGCTAATAGCCTTTTATTAAGTATATTATTTCCACTTTATTTGATGTAGTACATTAAGACATGTAGTCTGCATACGATCGCGAAGGCTAAAGTTATATATGAGGTCAAAGGTTTGGTCAAAGTCAAGTTAGAGGTTTTCATCACTGAAACAATATAGGAATGCATAATAAGCTAGTTACTAGGCCGCGTTGAAAGCAATCATTCTTATATCACTTGATTTATTTAGGGGTATTTTCGCCGGTAATAGTTCTTTTAATTTCGAAATTTTAAATGTAATTTAATTAATTTTACCCTCAAGTAATTTAAACTCGTGGAAATCTGAAATATCTGCTTTTTCCTGTTTACAATATGTTCCTTCCTTTATGTGAACTTTTCATATCGTTTGTTAATATAATATTGGTTTATTAAGCATTTAATTTGAAATATACATCGGGTTTCCCCCTTTTTTCATATGATTGTGATTGACCTAATAATAGCCCAGTTCGTATAATATTGCGCGAAATAAATATTGTATTCGAAGTTGCTTTTTATTCTCTCATAAATCGTTCTAAAAGTCTTTAGCCGCGTGAAAAAGATTAAAAAAATCATGACTAGTGTTCCATTGAAGGATTGTTTTGCAATAATAAATAAAAATTAAATAAAGAGACTATTGATAGAGCTTTAGAAATTGCAACTTTGTCGATTCGATTGGTTGAAGTAAAAGTAGTATTGCATCAGTCAAGTGGTGGATGTATTGTTTCAGGTTTAGCAAACCGCTAGCTGGTCTGCGCAGTAATTTGTATAGCCAATTACTTAGATTATTCTTTAGTGCAAAGTGGATGTATACCGTACTTAACTTACAGCTAATATAATAGGCCAACATAAAACAAAATATATAACTTGCAGTCAGTATAGTCAACTTTACTATAAGTAAAGTTGACCTACTATATTGTAATTACTACTATTCTAATACTAGCGGCTTTTTAGTTTGTTCGTGTACGTTAGTGTGGTTGAAGAATATTTTCCGGTAGCTGTTGAATTACGAACTCGTCAATTGGCTAGAATCCCCTAATTTCAGTTGATTTCTACACCAAATTAATCCTTTTTGTACTCGAATTGACCCTGATTAACTTTAATTACCCCATGTCTTCAAGGTTCGATTTTATTGATTACTATAAAAGGTGTTTATTTTATAATCCTATGTAAACTTCCAATTTAACCGAACTAATGAAATAAGTCGTCATCGTTAGTTCCAGGACAGTTTCCAATTCAACAGCATATTCCTCATTACTACTAGATAATGTAGCCTTGTCGGGAAGCTTATTAACGTAGCTCTTGATACGTATAGTCAGCCTATTACTAGTTATAACCCTTTAAGGGATTTATTCGGCGATACCTTCATTAGAGCGTTAGTACAATTCTCTTTCCCGTTAATCTACCGGAATTACTCGATCTCTCTATCTTTCTAGGCTTCACGGAGTATTATGAAATTGATTATAAGGAGTTTTTCGCTAGGGGACCCGAGGTTTAAAAGGAATTTAAATAGTATCCTAGAATAGGTATAGATTACTACCGTGATAAAAGCAATCATTAGCTCCCTCGTAATAATAATGAGGGTTTTATATATTGTTATGCTTATATTACAACCTATAATTACGTTATAAACCTTTAAAATCAGTATGCTTAGTGTAATTCTTATATGTTTGAAAAAAGTTTAACGGATTCGGCTGCGCGTAACGTCAAATTAATTCTCCTGTTTATCTTCATGAATGAGAGTAGCCAGAAAGCCGATTTATAAAGATAAGTTGATGTTATTTACAAAGGATTTATCCATACAAATTATTAATTTTTCCCTAGATTAGTTGATTGGACCCATATGAATCTTTGGTTTATATTTTATATTTACCACGCAAGCCTTTTGTTGAATAGGTTAAAGTCTTAATTTAGTAGATCCTATGCTTATACCGTAATGGACAGTTTGTATGAAGCTATAGATTGGTATAATGTGAAGATAAAACTATTACGGGCACGTTGTTTTAGGTATCGTTAAGCTTTAATTACGTTAACCTTGTCAATTGTAGTCAAGTTAACGCCTTAAGCATTTTAACAAAAGTTAAAGCTAGTATTAACACCAAGTATAAGAATTAACGATTCGTTAAGGTTAAATTGATTTCCTTTCGCCAAAATTGTAACCGGTTTGTAATTCTAAAATTTGGAGTCTTTAATCGATTGGCATTTCGATATTATAAGCCTAGCTGTTTTAACGAAAAAGCTATTATTATTTTGTATACCTATTAAGCCGAAGTATTCCTTTTATGTTACCAACAAGTACGGATCGTACATTAAAAACTTTATTCTTAATCGTAATTGAAAGTGTGATTGATAGGTCAGCAATTAATAATCGTGTATTTTACTTGTTCGTAGAGTGGTTTAATATATAATATTATCGTTTTCAGAAAATAAACAGTACTTAATTTTTATGGTAATTCCTATAAGACGATCCGATATAGATTGATTTGTAATTACGTGTATATTTACGTTATATTTCAGCCATCAAGTATGAATTTTCCTATAGTTTTAGTTAGTAAACTTGTTATCAAATCGGCTACTAAGCGTTAGCTCATTCTCTAAATCTCTGAAAATTATGTAAGGATTTGTGTTCTACTTTCATTACCGTATTTTGAAACGATTGAGAGTAATGTTTTGTACGGACTCTCCGTAATATTGCCCTTAACCTCGTGGATAATATTCGACTTAAAGATCGTTATTTTTAGGTTTTGAAGGCTAAAAACAGCTTTTGATTCAAATTATACGACTTTTCAAGGTATTAGGTGGTTAATTTCAACTTTATTGCTTCCCCTCAAGGGTTTTCCCAAGGGTTTGATAATATCTTATACTAAAAGCTTTAGTATCAAGTTTTCATTATCTTTTTTTCTTCTTATCCAAGTAGTATTATAGATACTACCAGTTGTGTATTCCTTTTCTTTAATATTCTTCTATTTCAGTAGTAGTTTGCACCGGCAGCATTCCATCGGCTTATCAATAAGGGGTGGAGGAGGCCAATATCAGATTAGTCGTTTAGCTTAAGGGTTTTTATCGTTGTTTACCTTAATGTATAGTTTGATCCGAGTGGTATAAAATGTTACGATTCTCTTAGTAATTTTAAAAACTACGTTGAATTTGGCGATAATTAAGATTTTATAAAGTCCTTTTCGTTTTCCCAACTCTAGTTATATGATGACTTCACTTTATAACGGTACAGTAAGTAAGTAGATTATCTTGGGGTCGTTTTTGATATTAAGAGCGTCGTTAAACTTTCAGAGTACCGATTCCTTACATAATTCCTTTAATGTTTTCCCGCAAGTTATAGCTCGCCTTTCGGTATTTGTTAATAGAGGAGATTTACTCGTTAGGTATAGGTGCACTTTAAAGACCAATAGTGTTAGAAATAGGCTATTAAGCCCTACAGTATCTTTTAAGCACTTTACCATTATTGAAAGGCGTTCCTTGAAATACGTTAAGCCTTTAATATTTAGTATAAGGATATTGTACATTCGGAGAAATAGTGCATATATCTTCTTAACCTTTTTAATATTTGATTAGGCCTTTATAAGTCTTTGTTTATACTGAATATCTATTATCTTAGCATTTTTCCAATAATTCACCGCTTTGAAGTTGATATTAACATTGTAAACGACGACGTCAGATAGGCCTAGGTACCTGTTAATTTACATTATTCTTAATATTTACTACGTATCCTTCTCCGATAAAGACTTTCAAAACTTTTCCCTATAAAAAGAGGTTTTGAAGTAAGCGAAGTGGAAAATAAGTCCATTAATAAAGTATAATATATTGATAAAAACGTATTAATTCAAGGCTTTATTGTATTTTAGTGTAAACTTCAATTTTTGGGGAGCTTAGGCATATGTTTCATAGTGGTAGTAGATCTCTTGGATTTTTTTTAAAGTAAAGTATTTCACGGTTTTATACCTTACAGATTTTAGGATTTTTTATAGCCGATTTACAACCGGGTGATTAAAACGTTTATATAATTAACGTATCTCTAGATTTGTCAATTTTAATACTATTTCCTTTTGACCCTGAATATAAAACTATAGGTATCCATATTTAAAGGCGAGAGGAAATCTTTAACCGTTCTTAACCAGCTTATCGACCTTAACGTTATTGTTTACGCTCAAGGATTTTATATCCTCTAAATTGAAAGGGAGAAGGGTAGAGAAACTTAAAGATATGGAATGTAATCGATTTAATAATAATTTGAATTATCTTTATCCTTAAGGATGATAGCTCTTAACTAGGTCTGAAGCTAACTTTAGCTTTATTAGCATCGTGACGATTAATTTCGGTAGCCGTAGTATTTTCCTTCCGCAGTGTTACGTATTGCGAATAGCCCCTTTTCAAGTATCTTGTTGCCCCTATATTTGGTATAATATCTTAAAGTGTGTAGTCCGCGTAACGATTGCGAAGATTGAAAGTGTATAAAGGGTTAAGGGTTTGTTTTAAGGAGAGGTCAGGGTTTTTACCGCTCAATTAGTATAAAAAGGTATTGTCGGCTAGTTATTGAACCGCATTATAAATAGTGTTTTTATATTACTTGATTTTATTAAAGGTATCATTACCATCAATTATCTCGTCGCTTTTGAAGTTTACCATGTAATTTAAGTATTCCCATATGGAATTAAATGAATAGTAGATATAATATATCACCTTTTTGTTATTGCATTTGGTAGGGGGTCGCGAGTTAATCAATAACCATATTTACTCTTAATCCAATATCTTTTACCACTATTACGGTGATATTTTTTTTGGCTCTATGGGTGTTAAATTGACTATTAAGTTTAGTCTAAGGTTTTTAGACAAGATTTCAAGCCTTTGAAATATCTATAGTCGTATATATCGTTGACGTAATTAATCAACGTAGATTTTTTTTTTATTTACGATAAGGAAGTTATTAGTTTAGGGGTATATATTAAGCTAGTTTGGTATAAACGTTATTATAATTGCGAGATAGAAGCTTAACTAGCTCAAAAATCTTTTTCAGGTGGTATCTGGGCGTTATTGAGCGTATTGAAACTTGTTCACGCTCGTAATGGCTACCTATACCTGCTCGCGAAATGTAGCTTCACCAAATTAAGCTTTACCTATTGATTTCTAGTACAATATCAGCTTCTCAAGTATTTGATTTAATATATTAATCGTTATTTCCTCCTTTTTTCTCCGGTTATTACTATAGTTTTTCTGGTATTATCCTAATACATATAGTATTGGATAAGGTGGACGTCGTATTCAAAGTGGCTTTTTATAATATCCTAAAATATGTAAAAAGTAATTTCTCGGATTACAAAGCTTAGTTAGTAGTTTTTAGCGGATTTTTGTAGGGAGTTCAGTGAATAGTAAGTTAAAACCAGTAATGGGAACCTTTATCTACTTACAAATATTTCAAAAGAGTATTATCTTTATATAGAAAAAGCTATAGGATTTTTTGTTGTATACTTCTATATTGTTCCTAATTTTGACAATGTTCTCAAAAAGATTATATTTAATATTAAATATTTTACCAGGTTTTTGAAGTAGGTCGCAAAAATCATCTTAGTTTTTATCGGTTTTTTTTGTAGTTTAAATCTTAGGGCCTTTGAGTTGCAGTTTTAAGGGTAATTATTAGTCGCATAACTCGAGGGATAAAGTTCTGTAGTAGTACTTGTAGTGGGTTTACACGTATATGTAAACCTGTTATAGAAAGGTGTTTAAAGGACTTGGCGATTCTAGTGAAAGAGTTGGGGGGCAATAAGGGCTTAGAGGTTTTAGGGTACTTAATGGTTTTACTTAATTAATTGTTAAGAGGCGTTAACGTTGGGACCTTTTACCGCGTTGGTAGTTATTGCTTAACGCGCTTTTCCGCCGCTAAAAACGTACCCCGCACTGTTACATAGAAGTGTTAGACTTTCAAATAGGTTAACAGGTTCCTTATCGTTAAAGCGTAAAGATATTGAATTTATTTAAAGATAGAGAAGAGGTCTTCTGAAACATATATAAGGTCGTTAAGGTTTCTCAATCCCTATTCCTTTATGGTGTAGGTCTTGAGGGTATTCCTTAAGTTTGATCAATTTAAAATAGGTTTTTACTAGCTTAGTAAAGCTTTTTTTTGGTATGTAAATACCTAATCGTTTTAGTTTTGCCTTTAGTTTTGACTTAATACCCCTTTATAAATTTTTATATATATTAATCATGTAAACATCAAAACAATTAAGGTATTTGTAAAAAGTACGGTTGTTGCGGTTAAGGTTTTCGCCTCCGTTTTGATCGACGATATAGCTGCTGATGAAGTCAACGAAGTATTTTTCTGTTAAGTCTTTTTCAAAATTATACCCCTAGATCTTTTTATCGTAGTGCTTTTAAAAAAGAGGTCCGAAGTCTTTAATTGTTTTTATTCGGTTTTAACTGGGTGCTATCTTAAGGTTTTAGCTTGTGTACGACTTAATAAATTAACGTGTAGTGAACTTGGCGATCTTAGGGGCGTAAGGACTTGATGTTTTGGCGTGAAGTTGCGTAGGAACTTGGTAACTTGGCGTTAGGTTACGCGACGAGGCTTTTTCAGTGCCATTTAGCGAATCTTGGTATTTTCGTTTAAAGTAGAGAACTTAGTGTTTGAATTGTCGTGAGGAAATTGAAAAATTAGTATAAAAGTAAAAGTTTAGTGTAAAGAGTAAAGTCAAAGTTCAGTTATTGTTGTTGGTAAAAGTCGAAGGTTAAAAGTTTTAAGCTGTTGGACTTAGTCGTCTTTATAGTAATAATAACTATAGTAGTACCAACTTTTCCATTTGCTAAATTTTCGTTTATAACTTCTAGCAGTTAATCTTAATGATTTGCATTAAGAAGGATTTGTGAAGACTTCTTAGTGTTTTTAATAGTGATACCATCGCTACGTTCAAACTGCCGTATAGAGTAACGTAGCCTAAAGATTTTGTTTTATATACTGCCATAAAGATTGTCATAATAGTAAAAACTCTTCGCAAAAACCTTTCCTCTACTATAGCGGCCGTTTTCGACGTAAAGCATAACCAGAAAGTATCTTTTTCTTCTACTTGGCTTATCTGTGCTTAACCTAATAAGAATTGATCAATATTGGTAGGGCTTTAGACATTGTAATGTTGTCGATTGGATTGGTCGAAGTAACAGTAGTATTATATTGGTCAATTAGTAGATGTATTATTCTAGGTTTAGCGGACCGCTAGCTACTCTACGCAGTAATTTGTATGGCCAATTGCTTAACTCGTGCCTAGTGTAAATAAGGCGCATACTGTACTTGACTTACAGCCAATAGAGTAGGCCCACACAAAACAATACACTTAATATGCAGTTCATATAGTCGACTTTACTATAAGTAAAGTTGACTTACTGCATTGCAATTCCAACTATTCCAACAGGGACCTTTATTTACTTGTGTCGGTATGGTCTCAAGCCTGTAATATTGACGTGAATATAAGGTCTTTGAAGAGTAATCAGAATGATTGGTAATTGTAGTATAATAGATGATGATGATTCAAGAAGAAGTATCCAGAGGTGTACGCCACAGATGAGGGCTCATAAGCCCTCGCCCAGTGCGTACCACTCTGGAATACCTGCTTCTAGACCACTCCACGTATGAGAGTGTAATCTACAGCGTGTTACGTTATCATATACGGTGCATAGTACAGCCTGTAGCATGACACGTGATCGTGCATGGTACAGGAGTGTACCTTACAGCGTAATATACTGTCACCTAAATATACTATCTATGAAGGTATATAATAATATCCTCACATGCAATCTTTTCTTCTTTCTTTATGCGTTCTGTATCTAGTAGTGACAGTATAGCTTTGGTTTGTATTCGTAATCCAGTAGTAACAGCATAAGTGGTGTAGTCTATATTAGTCATTTGGTTACAATATTAGTAGTTAATAGTAACAGTAGTATATGCCATCGTTCCAGGTATAGTGATATTCCTAATTGGTAATGACAGTGGTGTATGCCATCGTTCCAGAAAAAACTTCTTTCCTTTTTTTATCTCTTTTCCTTTTGCTTATAGTAAAGTAGTGGTATTGCGAATTAGGTTACATAACCTTTCTCGTAACGTTGATAGTCGTAGCAAATATCAAAAGTAACGTACATGTTCTGAATACGTTCTTCAGGGCGTTGTACGTAGGTGGAAACGGCGAAATACTGCTTTAGGTTGCTTGTTTTCGTGGTGATGGGAGCGCTTTTGTTTTTTTGCGGGGGCCCAGTTGAGTATAAAGCATCTAGCCATTCATCCTCCTGAAATATCGGCTCGGATTCATGTGTTGTAGCCGATTTTGAATCAAGCGAGCGGTGCGTTTGTTGTATTCGTAGCAGATCTTGTGATTTGTGGTCGGTTGGAAATTGTATTTGCGGCAGATCTGGTGATTCGTGATCGGTTGGAAATTGCGTATCCAGACTTTCCTTCTCTTGTATGTGTATACTAATCTGTGTACCTAGCTCTTCCTCCTCCTGTAGCCCTTTTTTTTCTCCCTGTAGCTGCGGCCTAGACTGTGTATATAGAACTTCTTTCTCTTCCTTTCGCAGCCCTTCTTCGTCTTAAGGCTGCGGCTCGGACTTTGTACCTGGCCCCTCCTTTTTTTGAGTTCGTGGCCGGGAATCCGTCTACTTCGGCATTTGTATTAGCTGGGCCGTTGCAGACATGGCTTTTGCGATGCGGCTATTACTTCCACCGGGTGTATTAATACCACTATTTCGTAATTGTCTTCGTAAAATATTTGCAATTGTACCATCTACCATTCTCCACATATCTAGTTTCCAATCCGCAAAATTTTCCTTAAAATTTTTAAATAATTCGCGCCCTTTAATTTTGCCATTACAGTAGTTGAAAATCATGTTCGTAACATAGGTGTTTGCCGCATAAGGATCCAAATCCTCTACTGGAACCTCGATTTTGTCATCCAAAAGGTTAAAATCCAAATGCTTAAGGATACTACTTCGAAATAACGTATAT
Source organism: Anisogramma anomala (assembly GCA_038502455.1). Taxonomy (NCBI): domain Eukaryota; kingdom Fungi; phylum Ascomycota; class Sordariomycetes; order Diaporthales; family Gnomoniaceae; genus Anisogramma; species Anisogramma anomala. Next base: position 11,612,793 of record JASMMZ010000006.1, on the reverse strand, counting down.
GTAAAAAGGTACTCCATAGATTCGTTAGCTTTTACCAGGTCCGTTACTGGTAAAGCCATTATGTATTTAGCGTTTGCTAATAAAAATGAATTTTAAACGAAGCGAACAAAGAAAGGTTTTGTTAGCGTTTAGTATCGCCACACTAGCCAAGCGTTTGAGAAAACTCAAATAAACTTAGAACGAACAAGGCAAACGAAACTGAAAAAAAAAAAAATTAAACGTAAAAAGGTTTTGTTAGCGTTTAGTAGTGCCACACTAGCCAAACGACTAGAGGAAAAAAACTCAAAACGTTGTAAGTATTGAACTTGAAATACATAGGACGAACGTAGGAAAGTGGGTAAGGTAAAGAAAAATTTAGGTAGCGCAAAGGAATTTGGGTAAGGTAAAGTATATATGTATGTAGGGAGGCGTAGTATTTGATTCGGTGTATGGTAATCTGTCCGTATTCGCGTGCCGTAACCGAACTTGGTGAAGTAATCGGTTAGTTGCTTGAATTGTAACCGATTTTGCTGAAGAGATCGGGTTGTTTGTTTGTATGTAGCCGATCTTAACTTTGTTAAAGTGTATGATTCGTAAAAAGAAAAAATTAAATAGGTCCCAGCAAAGGATTTCGAAACTTGGTGGTTTTGGCTTTCGTTGCCTGGTACGTGATAGGATGCCCTTTAAAAAGGGTCCGGTTGCTCGTTCAAAGAGCCAATGCAAGTTGACGTTTGACGGAACGGGGCTGATATTCTTAAACTCACTCCGAATCTTATAGTCTTGTAACGCTTTGGGATTCTCGGCGCTCCCGCGTAATTTCATAATCCCGTATGGTTCTTATTAGGCGTAGTGTCAAAGAATTGGCAGTTGGGACCGCTACAGCATCCCGCTATAGGTATTCAACTTTTGTCTGTCTCTTCTTTCATAGGCTGTATGTAGTCGACCGAGTTGGCTGCTTATCAGGGAGGGAAGTTTTCATACGTACCCGTAAAGGTAACAGTAAAATCAGGAGGGTATTGTAATAATAAAAGATGATCATGATTCAAGAAGAAGTATCCAGAGGTTTACGCCACAGGTGAGGGCTTATAAGCCCTCGCCCAGAGTGTACCACTCTGGAATACTTGCTTCTAGACCTCTCCATACATAAGAATGTAATCTGCAGCGTGTCACGTTAATATATACGCTGCAAGAGTACAGCCTAGATCATGACACGTGATCGTGCATGTTGTAGGATTGTACTTGACAGCGTAATATACTGCTACCTAAATATACTATCTATGAAGGTATATAATAATATCTATAACTTGCAAAGGTTTACAAAAGGCATTTTTTTTCGTACCAGGGAGATTATAAAGTTTTCCTTTATATATATCTTTATTATTCCAAATTTTAACGAAGTCCATAAAAATCCCATAATTGATATTAACCATTTTCATAGGTTTGGGAGGAAGATTACGATATTTGTTCTAGTAGTCGTTGATATTTTCTGTCATTTAAAGTTTTAGAGCCTCTATGTTGCGGTATTGAGGGTAATTTATAGTTGCATGGCCTAGGTAAAAAAATCCTATAGTAGGACCTGTAGTAGTCTCGCGCGTGTAGATGTACTTACTGTGGAAAGCAATATATTGAGGTATTTGGAGGTTTTGATGGAAGGACTGAGGGGTAACGGTGACTTAGCCATGTGAGGGGTCTTGAGGGATTTAAAGATTTTGCTTAATTAAACGTTGGATAGCATCAACGTTAATCATTCTGACCGCATTAGTAGTTGCCTCTCTACATGTTCTAACGACGCTAAATACGTATTCCACTCTGTCATATGAAGGTGCTAAACTATCGAATAGATTAATAGGTTTTCGATTATCTGTACGTAAAGAGGATTGATTTAATTAAGGATTGATTAAATGTTCTTTGGAATGTATTTAAAGGCGTTAAGGGTCGTTAATATCCTTTCTTTTAGGTGTAGGTTTCAAGAGCCATTTTTAAGTTGTGTTAGATAGAAAATACCTTTTGTTAACTTGATAAAGTTCGCTTTTTTTTCTGGTGTATATGACTTTTGTCGTTCTAACTCTACCTTGAACTTGGCTTTAACACACTTTTCAATTCTCTTTATTATATTAATTATCTCATTAATGAAGAAATTACAATATTTTCAGAAGGACTGGCCTCGGCAGTTAAGTTTTTCGCTTCTATTTTGCTCAATAATATAGTAACTAATGAAATTAACCAGGTGTATTTCAATTGAGGTTTCATTCATATCTTGACCACAAGACTTTTATCGTAATACTTGGGAAAAAGGGATTCAAGAGCTTTGATTACTTTCCGTATTTTTTGGGTAAATGTTATTCTAACGTTGTGGTTAGTGTAAAACTTGGTAATCTAGGCGAGTGAATTTGGTGGTTTAGCATGAAGTCGCGCGATGTGGCTTTTTTAATGCGAAATGGTGATTCTCGGTTTTTTTGCTAGAAATAACGATATTAACGAATAAATTGACGAAGAGGAAGAGAAAAAAAGAGATGTCAAGACACAAGCTTCGTGTATAAGGTAAGGTTGAAGGCCACTTATTGTTGGTAAAGGTTGAAAGTTAAAAGTTATTAGCTGTAGGAATTTTTGTTTTTGTAATAGTAACACTCGTAGTATTAAAGACTTAGCCTTTTGCCAACTTATAGGTTTAATACTTTGAGCGGTTAATCTCAACGCGTTTCTTTAAATAAAATTTAGTGAAGATTTATTGATGTTTTTAATAGCGATACCGTCGTTATCTATGGTCTGCCGTGGAAGCTGACATAGCCCAAATGTCTTCTTTACTTACTTCTATGGTGACTGATACATTAGGAGAGGCCTTTCGTAAGAGGCTTTCATCTACTTTAGTATTACCCAAAGTATAACAACTAGAAAATAGCTTCTTCTTCTAATTAGCTTATCTATTCTTAACACAATAAGCACTGATAAGTATGAGTAGGCATTAACTAATAGGCCTTTAGATGTTGAAAAGTTGTTTATTCGAATCTTGGTCGAAGTAAAAGTAGTATTGAATATTCAAGTATTGGACGTATTGTTCTAGGTTGAGCAAACCGCTAACTAGTCTGCACAGTAATTCTTATAGCTAATTTTTTGGTGCATTCCCTAGTATAAAGTGGGCACATACTATACTTGATTTGCAGTTAATATGGTAGGCCCATAAATAATCCAATCTACTTGCAGATGATAAAGTTAACTTTACTGTAAATAAAGTTGACTTACTATACTACAATTACTACTATTCCAACATTTAATATAAAGATTTCAATGTTTATTACGTATTTATTCATTACATGAGAAAAATATTTCGACTTCATTAATAAATTAATTAAAAATATCACTTTCTCATGAAAATTTAGGTTTACAATAGCGAAATAATGTGTTATTCGTAGTTTATGCTTATCAAAGGGTTAGGCTTTTGAAAGTACAAGCTAATGAGAACTTTGGTTAAATGTATTGAACTTAACTTTAACGAATCATTAATTTACATTGATAATATTGAAAATATCCGTAATGAATACCTCAACCTTCGCTAAAAATAGCAGACCGCAAACTTGTCAATCATGGGTAAAACCGGCGAAATAAAATTATGATAGTACTTGAAGAAAAACGACCGTACAGATTATATTACTTCAAATTTCTAACCGAAAACATCTTATAATATATCAATCACAGAATAAGTTGAATATCTATCAAACGGGATTTTTAAAGGTTGAATTAATAGATTCAATAATAATAACACAATTTGTATCATGGTATTTGTGAATAATAGTATATAACCTTACAGATTGTATATATAGGCCAATTGGTAGTGCAATACACTGCAATTTACACTCCTGTAGAGTAAACGATAACTTATCACGCTACAGGCTGAACTCTTTCAGAGTGCATCATCTATGACGTTGTTTAAAAGGAGCGTTCTAGAGTATAAAGCAAAAATACCACTACCCGCATAAAGGGTTTAAAACCTCCCATCCATGACATATACTTTCTAAATGATTTTTCCGAATGAATCTATCTTTATTATAATATCAATATTTTTAATTACTTTTCATTTATATTTACGTAAATAAATACACCAAATCGATATTAATCAATAGCTAATTACTACGATTATGGATAGTTGAGGGAAGAAAAGACAAACCGAAGTTAAATAACTATAACGTAATACTATAGCGGTTTGAACTATATGGACTTTACTATTACTATTTGTAAAAACTACATTGGAATGTACATTTACGCTGGAGCACCTTTATAAACCGAATCATAACAAAACTATAAAATCCGAAATAATTTTAAAGAGGACGACTTTGATACGATTTTATTCACCAATTGGTATTTCATTTATGAGAAGTTCCGTTAAGCTAACCTTTAACTTATTTTTAACGTTTTAAACATATATGAGTATATTTTCAAAAGCATTTTATTACGTATTAAATTAGGTATACCAAGACGATTAAGTTTCGAAACCCTTCATTAAAACTCACACGATTTACATTTAGTATTCAAACCTCTGAAAACCCCAAAAGCGGTTATAAACGCAATATTTACACTGCCCGCCAAACCGAAAAGCGGTTACAAACTTAATATACAAACCACGTACAACTATTAAGAACGGCTGCCATAAGATATACCAGCCGTTTACTAAATATATATCAAATATTATATACCGGATTACACTATATACCTCCCTATATTAACATTTTTCTTTACACTTTTACATTTACCTTATTCATTTCCCTACGTTCGCTTTATACGGCGTATTTTAAGTTTGGTATTTACAACTTTAATTTTTTTAATCGCTTAGCTGGTATAACTTTGATAAACGTTAATAAAATGAACTCAAAACGTTCAATTAGACTGTAATTACACTTGATTTATATATCAATTGAAATTTATTCATATTTGGCAAATGATCAATTCCTTATTCCCTTCGTATTTACGAGTTTATACGCCTTTATTGAATCTTGAACGTACTCGAATCCTAATTATGACACGACACTAATAGATTACGCCGCTTTAATATTATAGTTATACGAAAAGATCACCTACCTTAAATATAACTATTATCACATCAATAAAAAACATGGCAAAATTAAAAGAATATATAAAGTACATTTTTATATACACTTCTTATCGTATTAGTATTTGAAAATTTTAAACTTTAATTTATAAGATAACAATTTCTGTGTATTATTAAAATGTTTAATTATTTTTATGGTGAATATATATATTTTAATATAACTTGTAACTATTATAATGGTAAGATTAAAAGGTGCGATTTACTCGACAATTTGAGAGAGAATTTTTAAACAGGACGTCGGATATATAAAGAATGGTCGATGGTACCATTTCGAGATTATTGCGAAAACAATGATAAAATAAAGGTATTAAAACGACCGGTAAAAATAATATCCGTATTAAGAAGGCTTTGTTGACAACGGCTTAATTTAAATAAATATCGAAATGAATAGATGATAAAGTGATAAAAGTAAAGTTTATAATGAGATATTAGTTGAAAAAAAGTTAGAAACGCCTACTTAAAATAACAGACTGGGAACGAAAAAAGCCACCGTAAATAAAAAAGGCGTTGAATAAGGTTGAATGCCCGCTGCAAAGCGGAAACAAAGCTGGAGAAATTAACGGAAAAAGAGAAAGTACTGCAAAGATCATCTACGACGAAATTTATATACAAATCTTCCCCGAAACACTGTGAATAAAGACTAAAATAAAACCACACACTGAATACCGTTAATAACCAGCCTAGTTAGGATAAAAGCTTCCTAGAAAAAAACAGTTCTAAGAAATAATAAGCGATATAAAATGCTAATACGTACTTTACGTACCAATACTCGGCGACAACGACTATTACCGTGACCTTTTACTGCAAAGATTTTCTATTAATAAAAACGATCTTACGAAACTTACCAACTCCTCTAAGTTTCAAAAAAAAAAAAAAAAAACCTATAACGGCTATATAAGAAGTTTAATCATGTATAATACTTAATATATATGAAAGGCTCAAAATTAAACAATCCTAGTTTTATATTATGTTACCAGATATAATTTTTGGGTAATTAAAAAAGTAATATTTATATAACTTTACGTAAGTGAGTACATTTGCGAAGTGTTACAACCGCTTGAAATTATATTTCGATGGATAAATTAGCAAGGAGTTTTACGATAAGGTGTGAACTAATATAATATTAAAATCCGTGAAAAATTTATTGGACAACGTTAATAGCAATCTTCAAAAAGTATTCACCGCCCCATCAATAAAGTCCCAAAAGTGCTAAACGGACCATCAGACGAAATATAAAGGAAATATACTATTTGTACCAGCAGTAATAAAAATATACCGCAGAAACCTAGATTTCAACCTTTTACTATTTCAATCCGAAAAGGGCTTAAAGTCCTTTTATATATGTTTTGAAATATTGTTTAAAATCTTTATACTTCGATAAATTAGATTAAGAATAATATTTATAACTGATGAAATCAAAGTTAAAGGTCAAATCACCCAAATAAACCTCGCCAAAACCATTTACAAGGTTTTAAATCGAAAGTTTAAAGTATATTTAAGGTAAAGTGAACACGTTGAATATAGTTACCAGAAAAAATTGTTTTAGGGAAGGAGCTTTGGAAGAAGAAGGTAAAACAACTATTATTCAAAACGATCTTATGGTTCAGGAAAAAACTTATCGCGATTATAATAATAATTATAAAGAGGTATACGAAACCTTATGGATTTTTGAAAACGCTATATCGTATACGACGAAATCGGTTTATAATTTACTAACTACCCAATATATAAGCAAATTTATATTTAAGGATAGTTTTAGGACTATTACGTATTCAAAGACTGGATAAAATCAATTTTGTAATAAACGTAACCGAATTCAAAAGCGTAAAACATAAGCTTAACGCTCACCCTTACAAATACACCCCTGGAATAAGGTTTAAAATGATAATTAATACTTAAAATCCTAATACGAAGAAAATTTCCAACGTATTTTCAAAGGTTTAAAAAACAACTACTTTTTACAAAATATAGGATTAAACTATATGAACGGAATGTTAAACACTTATATAGTATCATAATTTACGTTTTTAAACAAATACGGTAACCGTTTTTAGGGTATTATACCTAATACCAGCATGGTCGAAATTTTAATGGCCGTAAAAAGACAATTCGACGTATTTGTTGTACAATTTTCGAAATTTTAATTTCACCAAATGAAAAAATACTACAAGGTTTTATTCGGTAAATACAAAGAGTTATCGTTTATAATAATTGTTATAAATACACGATTCGAACCGGTTCAGTTTTACGTAATAAATTTAAAATGCCATTTTTATCTTCGTTAGCTAATATGAATACGTTCGAAATTGACGTCTGGAATACGACCAATTAGCTTATTCGTGCCTCGGATAATGCATTTGTACCGTTCCGGCATAAATTAGGCTAAGTATAGTTTTTCCCTGAAATACGAACGACCAAGGCTATTTATTCAACGTTACCAGAATTACGAATATTGTACCACCGATTCGAATACCTAGTAATAGAATGACTTTGACGGCTACTTTACGTTACGGGATATACAAATATACGAAAAGACGTTTTAAAAATTATTGAAAGGATCTGCAATAAATATCAACTATATTAATATGATTTCAAACGATTGAAATTTCGTCTTTGAAGTAACGTCAATTTAAACTATAAGTTGATTATTAAAATTATGTACCTAAATAATTAGCCGATATTATATGCCCTCAACGTGAAAATATTATTTTAAACTGTTGAGATTAAATAAAACGTTTCCGTTGTACACTGTCAAAACACTTAAGTTAATTACTAATGAAACTTATACCTAAGATTTTCGGACTAAATTACTTATAACGTTAAAGCGGCTTAGAACTTGACTAAAGAGCGTATTGAAGTTGTCATCGCCGGTGACAAATATAAATAAATACTAAAAGAAACACTATAAGGTATTAATAAGTACAAACTGTATTGTGAACCGCTTGTGGGGGTATATACGGTATTATTTGAAATATTAAAGAGAACTAAATTTAGAGGATTCGTTTTTTAAATAACGGTTAATGCTGTTCATAACACATTCAGCTAAAGTAGGTTAATATCTTCCCCTTTTGATTTGGATCTTTACTAAAAAAATCCATATAAACTCTATACTATCATTGACCACAAAATAAAGGGCGAATGCTAAAGCGAAAGCTATAATAACTTTACGTTTCCTGCGGGTTCAAAATAACTTTTTTAAACCTTTAGTTATAAAAATGACCTACGTAAAGCTGGGGGTTTGAATTTACTATTGTAATTGGAGGACCTGGTTTACATAAATAAGGAAGAATAAACTAGCTTTTACAGGATTCACTGACTGAAAAGATATAATATATTCGTAAAGTTCCTATACATTACAAATTTGTTTTACTAAACAAAATACGAAAAAATAACCAAAAAATGATGAAAATAATCGTGGTCAAAAGGTAATTTAAATCATATTAACAACGGGAATTCTTTTACAACAATGAACTCAAACCTTATTCAATTTTAATATACCTTTTAAATCATATTTTCAACCTGTTATCACTATATAAAACCGGCCCGCCCGTTTTAATAATACCAGTACTTCGTCTCTCGGGCGGCCCTTTTAACTTAAAACCCAAAAAAAACCTAAAAATTTTCTGTAACCCTTTTTATTACTTAAAAGGTGATAATAAACCGCGATGTTAAGTGAAAACTTCACCGCAAAAACATTATTACCGCTTTTAACGATGAAAAATCATGGTTTACAACGTCTACAGAGTTTTTCTATTTCACCTAGTATGTAAAGTTGAAAATGAAACCAAAAGACTATGCAAAAAAACCCATGTAATTATAAACAAATAAAATAATAATTGTAAAAAAATATCATAACCTAATCACCCACTTCATAATAAGCAAGTCCCCTCTTAATTCTTTCACTTATAGCTTTTTCTTAATACCCCTCATAGTTTTTATGTCATACTTCGTAACATTATACAAGATTATAGGTAATTTTAAAGGCGGCTTCAATAACGTTTTTACGCCGATATACCTACCAATTTCAAACGATATTACTTACTTAAAACGATTTTCCATACTTTAAAACCGTTTTACAGCCCAATGAAACTAGTGTTTACTAGTATAATACCTATTAAAAGCATTATAAGAAACTATTTGAAATAGTTAGTTTAACTTTCGATCTATATATATTAATTTTAATAATCCGTTATAACAGCTTTATTTTAACGGACATACAAATAGACGATGTACTAATGTGATATAATTCATTTTTTTTCTGCATTAAAAAGGCAACCTTTAAGGGCCGCTTTAAAGGTAAAATCTAAGACATATCTAATAGAAAACCATTCAAATACATTAAATAACATTACTATTACTTTTCAAAAGGGTATTTTAAGCCTTACATAAACGGAGCCACTAAAAAGAAGATACATTTGTCGTTTTACATAACTTAAAACTTGTTAACTAATATAAATGTCAACGCGAACTTGTTGTCCAAAATACTTTGATAATATAACCGAAAACGGTATTCGACTTTTCGATCGTTAAACAATATTAAGCCACCTTATTGAACAATGTATATAAAGAGTTTAAGAAGCGCCTTATATAGTAAATGCATAATTTAAAACGCGGTTCACAATTTATATCGCTGGATATACGTATTACAAAGCTATTTATCTTTATTAATAGCTCCTTCACTCATTATAATAGGTACATTTTATAAAAGGATTTGTCCTAGTTTAAGGTCATGAAATATGAACTTAAAACGGCTTTACGTTTCATAAAAACATTATCTATCAAAGCTTTACTAAGTATAAACGGGTTTTAAAAAATATTCAACTTGTACATGAATGGGATGGTTAAAGGTTTCAATTTGAAAATTATCATAACTATAATAGTGCAAGTATTTATTTTCAACTTCAATATCAAAAATTTCTTCTTTGTTATATATACTATTTTTTTCACTTTACGAATATTTGGTTAAATTTGACATTACGAACAAAAAACGCTTAATGATCGATATTATAGCCTTAAGAAAGTTATATAAATTCCGAAAAATCAAAAAATAAAAATATCGAGGTAAATCAATGGAAAAATCTAACCTAACTAGTACGATAACTAAAGGCACCTTAAACGGAGGATTAAAAACGTTTACATCGACCAATACTTTACTTGTTATGGTTGTTAAAAAGATTTTACGGCCTTAATAAGGGTAGTATACTACGGCTCACTTTTGTTTTTAGTTGTTGTTTTTATTTCACGTTATGATACTACTTTTCATGATCTAAAAGGGTCCGAAATCTATTATTTACGACGTTCCCCGAATTATATACCAGTATACGACTTATATCTATACCGCTTTAAAAAAAATCCTTTATTTAAATTTAAGATTTATATTGTTTGTAGTATATCATCACTTGTTATTTTATATACTTCGGCCTTACTAAGTGTTTTATTTTGAATCTTTTTTATTTAAGCATAAAACTTCACATAGGTTCTGATACATTATTACTCTTTATTGTATATATTCATAAACTATTTTAATTTTTATACTCATTAATTTCAATACGATTATTGTTATACAAAGTATCAATATTACTATATAGCCTACTACACTATCGTTGGATTCATTAGCCCGGTTGAAAAGGGAAAAAGCGACGCCGTCGCGTCTTTACTATCCTCCCCGTCGTTTTCCCCCTTTGTGTTGGTACCACCTCCATTACCGTTATCGATGTCGTTATTAGCATCAACGAAAAGGTAGCCCCACGCTTTGGGCCGTATACCTTTAGGCAAAGGTATAAAGGGATTTTTACTCTTTTTATGGCGACGCGAATTAACGTCGTCAAACTCGCCTACGTTATATATATAAAGGCCTAACTTCCAGGCCATAATGGCGGCTACCGATCTTTTGTTCCGCTGTTGAACGTTTACTACTAATAAATAACAGTTTTTTTTTGGTTATTAACGAACATAATTATTTTTGAAAGCTTTTCAAACACTATTTTTTTGCGTAAGAACATTTCATAAAACGGTTAAAATTTATTATAAAACTAGCGGACGCGTAATATGGCTTCGGCTTACGGCCTTAAAATTAACGAAATGGTTGCGTATCTGTTGCCAATCCGCTCTTAACGGTAATAATAAGCCAAACGACCCCCGCTTTTGTAATAATCGTTAATAGACTTTCTCGCGGTCATAAACACGATACATAGTACGTAAGTAATATCCATTAACAGTTTAGGAATCCGAATTCGGGTACGCCGCTTTAACGCCTTACGCCTCAAAAAAGCCTCGTAGCGAATTCTGGCATTACGTGACTTGAGGTGACGGAGGAGGTTCGCTTCGACCACCTCATCTATAAAATATTAAAAACAGGCAAACAGGTGAATTTAATAAACACAAACTGCGACGTAACTTCGCTAAGCTACGTTTATAGCACCGGGTGGTTCCCACAGGTAAGGGGGTTTTTACTCGCGAGGAAAGGGTAAGTTTTATAACCTGAAAAGCTCCTCGCTTCTTCCCCTGAAAACTGGGGGGGAAAATAGAGGGAAAAAGGAGAGAAAAATGGGTAACGGCTTAGGCGATGACAGCGGCAAGCGGCGAATTCAAAGGCGAAACGGGGATAAAGGGGATAGTACCCAACGAAAGGGGGCTATAGATGGTGGTAGCGGTGGTGGTATTAACGGTAACGGTAATAATAGCAATAGCGACAGTGGCGGCAACGGCGCAACGGCGCTTATGCGCTAAACAGCACCTGGCAAACAAGTTTTTACACGGTATCTATTTAAAAGCGAGGTTAGTATATAGGTATTGGTTATTTAACCTACTTATCAGAGTAGTTTGACATAGTTAATGAAATCAGGAGTTGGTTTAATTGGTAAGAGGATTTATATTGACTTTGAGTACGCGTTATTTAAAAGAAAATGGTTCCATAGACTGATAATGATAAATTTTTCATACTAACCCAAAACAAGTAACGGCGTAATCATTCCTACGGAATGATGCCTATAACACCAGCGCAATCACACTTCTATCGAAAACAACAAAAAACCTTTTTAATAACCATATCGCTACCTATTAACTACACTTACTTAGCCTTTATTACAATTACTACCGCGGCCAAAAATTCATAATTCGAACCTATACAACTGGTATCTTAACCATATCGTTATTATAAAAACTATTAATTCGAACCCCTATGATTGGTACATAACCACACTATCAATACAAAACCTACTAGTTTTGACCTTTACAATTTATATTACAATTATGTTATGACCCAACATCTGCAGGGTGCACCAGCGGCGGCCCCGCAGCAGATAACAAAGGAAATCGGTTGGACACAGCCTCTCGGCAGGCACCAGGGATCCACAACAGACACACCGTACACAAGGGTTAGGGTCAGCATGGTGTGAGACTCGATGGACTCGGTATCGAGCCAGTCGAGCCTACACTGAAGACGTATGAAGGCGCGGATATATAAGGACACTTTCATTACCAAGATACATAGTATTTCCTTCATAGCTCTTCAGTTGTCAATCTAAGTATTCAGTCTACCCTGAATAGCCTCACGGCTTCTGATCATCACTCGCACGAACACAGTCTTGATATTGCACCTTTTGTTACCTCTGCTACCTTACTGTTAACATAAACCCTCTGACACCTTCTACATACTCACGGGTATTTAGTGTGATCATTACAAATTACTCTATTACAACTAAGCTATAAGTACGAAACTTATGAAAAAAGATTGCCCTTATAAATATTATCATATACCCCTACAATTATTATATATAGGCTAAATAGAAGTATACTATATTACAAGATGTACTCCTATAGAGTACATGATAACGTATTACGCTAGAGTTTATATTCTTGCCAAGTGAATTATCCGTGATGCGGTCTAAAAGAGGCGTTCTAGAATATACGGCAAAAGTGTTACTGCACGGATGAGAGGTTTATAACCTTCTATCCATAGCGTGCACTCTCTAAATGCTTCTTCCGAACTAATCCATCTTTACTACAATAGCAATCTTTCTGATTACTCTTCATTTATATTCACATGAATAAGAAGACCTTACGGACAATATACATATAATGTCTTTAAATTTTATTATGATGAAAATAATAATTGTTACGAACCATTCTTTCATCAATGATATTAACTTTACATAGTTAATCGAGTTTTAAATAATATTCCTGAACGAAAATAAATCGAATAAGCAATTCATAATTACCTGTAAGCTTGTACATAAATATTGGTTAACTTAAAATATATAATACGAAATATATTGATATTGGAAGATTTACGGCATAAATATAGGCTTTAATATATATATAATACCTGAAAACGCCTTAAAAATTATTCCCAAATTATAAGGATTATCTCCGATACTTGTGATTGTTAATTTGAATTACCGGAGATTTTACGAATACCTGTTATATCCAGGTACGACTCATAAAAAACGTTTGATAATGAACGTAATAGATTCAAGGGGAGTAAAAAAAACCAAGACAATCGACAAATCTCGGTATATGTACGGTAAATATAACTTCGTAAATATTATAACTAAGGCTATGCCTAATGATGTTTTGAAAAGGTTCATAAATGGCAATATATAAACTGTAAAAATCGAGGGTAACATGAACCGCCTAGCACATAAAGTAAATAAAAGAAATGCCCTAGTAAATAGGTAGACCGCTAAAGTTACAGTAGCGATATTACTGTATACGAAAGTTATACTCGGATTTACTGGTAAAGGTTATATAATTAATAGCGTAGAAATTTATAATGTGTATAAATTTGTGGCGAAAGACTTTTTCATTTTTTTATTTACTATCACCTGGAAGTGCCAACTACCAGAGACGCACTAGCTGCTAATAAATAGTCCTATAGATTCCAGCGATAGAGATCGTAACGCAGATTCCATTAAGACCCGTGCGAGTCCACAGGACCCTACGCTATCCTCCCAATCAAGACCTTAGAGTGCTCCGCAATTAAGAGAACCATGGGAATGTGAACTACAACTCTAGTTTGGCAAAGCGTCGTTGCCGTCCCAGTCCATAACCAACGCCTAATTGCGCTAGTAATATTACTATAAGGGCCTTCAGGAGAGCCCTTGAAAGCAGTAAGAGCAAAATAAAAAGCCTATGTATAAGGTATAAATAATTTCAAAAAGCGCAAACACGTATGGAGAACCTTTAGTATATACAGGTAAAAGTCAATTTATACGTATAGCTGTCTATTATTGTAACAAATCGTTACGGGAAAACCCTTATACGTGCAGCGACTCATATGTGATGTTCCAGTTCAAAAGGAAGCCCCTTATTAAATCCGCCTTTAATTTTGAACCTTCCCCTCTAATACTAATTCGTGTATACACCAATGAAAACACCTTCACCATAGGTCAAATGAACTAAATCTTATAACATGCTTATCTATAATATGGGTCCCTATACCAACGTAAATAATAGTCTTTTTACGAAAAAAACGTCCCTAACGCGCCGCAAACCGCCTAATGCACTTTTAAACCCCATAATAATAGCTTACAACCTTTATAAGAGCCCTAAACATACACGCCCCTACTTTTTTTCCTACCTCTTTCTACTCCAACCCTTTCCCCTTCGTTACCCCTATCTGTCCCCCATAACCGCGCGGTACATAACCTTATACGAATTATATTGGGTATATCCTAACAAAAGCCTCCAACAGTATTTTTATTAAAGGGGGAAGTCAGAAAATACAATAAACTAGTTACGCTTATAAAGGCTCTAAAGTTATAAAAAAAAGTATAGTAAAAAACTGAATATTAATCTGTATTAGTAATTAAACGCAGAGGCGGGAATATTCTTATCGAAATTGGCACCGCGGAGCCTCTAGCTAGTTTGCCAACCATGATCACCATAAAGGCGCCCTCTTGGCGCCTAAACGCTTTACGAAAGCCATTTCACGTTGCCATTAAAACGGTTGAAAACTACGTAACGTAAACTGCAGCCGCGACGTTATTAAGTTGGCAGGGCCCCATTATTACTAGGGGAAAACTAATAATAAGGATGAAAACGACGGCTTTAATAACAGCAGTAAAACGGGTTTTATCGCCAATGAACTCACCAACGCCGCCCCCATCCCTGTCCCTCCTTCTTCCTTCACCGCCAAATCAATCTCCGCTTTTAATCCGTCTCCAAATTATACCCCTTTCTGTGTATAAAAACGCGACCGGCTGGAAACGGCTGTAAGAGCCTTAATAACAACGGTAATAAAATTATTAAATGAATAAAGCTAACAGATGAATAGTATAAGGTAAATGAGTGGATCTAAAACATAAATATCGCCAATAGGTATAAAATACACTCGTTACCAGCAGGTTAAAAAATCGGCCTATATGATCCAAAATCTTAATTTATTTTTACTTTCGAAAAACATTCTGTAACATGTATAAATGTCCGGAAATCTTAAGGGTCTGTAAAAACCCTATATATATAGGCCTTGATTATTGATCTTTATTTGGTATTCCTAAAGAGTAGTAACTATCGTTTTTGAACCTTGAGGAAAACCGGAAATAAATAAAGTAGGCTAAAGTAAACTCTGTTTACGTTTTATAGTCAAAAACGTTAATGATATCAAGCTAAATCCCTTTATTTGTATCTTATAAATGAAGACCGGTATAATGAAGGTCGTCAAAGTATTGGGGAAAAAATAGAAAATGATACAAATACCATAACTTACAATATTTCAATCCAGGTTTAATGAAATACGTGAAACCCAATTTTTTATAGTATAGGGAAAACTCCTCTTTTTTAAACCATGCTACTTCCATTCCACTGCCTTAAAAGGAGTTTTAAAAAACAATTGAATCCAATTAACGAAAGCTTGATTGTTATCAAAAAATGTAGAGAAAATATAAGGTTAATATTGAAAAATTTATCTGAAACCTTATTTCAGTCAATATTTTTATAAAACAAACACTATTTCCCTATAATGCGGTTTATAAAGAATTTATATCATGTGGAATTCCCTAAAAGTTTATTAAAACGAAGTGTCCGGCTCCCGTTTTAAACCATATATTACAATAGTATTATCGATATATATCATAAATTAACGTATAGTTATACGAAGAACGATTGTTCAATCGCAAAGCGTGTCGATAGCCTTTGTTCTTAAACGTATATAATATAGTAAAATAAACTAAGAACCTCTATTACTATATGGCCGTTATAATAAACCACTTACCTATTCCCAATGTATCTCTACCAATTATATAACTATTCGAAACCATCGATAAATACCGTGGTGTAGTTTATATTGTAGTTAAAATATTATATCCCAAACAGTCAAATTTTTATTTCCTTCGTTCATCCGCTTATAAGTAAGTTGAAATATGTTACTAAATACCGAAAATTCAGTAAAACTGTTCATAAGAAATATTAAAAATTTACGTTAAATATTAATAACCTTAATTCGGGTTTACCTTTCGGATATTATCTCTGTCAACAAAGAAACTTTCCTAAATAGATAGAAACGTTATGACCTATTAACGCTATTGGAAGATGGTTGGAGCGTTGGGAAGCCTTTACGGTGTATAAAGCTGTTTAATTAACATATGTTATAACGGCCGGGTTTTAAGATAAAGCTGTAGATTGTAACGTGACATCTGCCTCTATAATCCGCTATATAAAGGGGTACCGAACGTTAAAGGTTTTTAAGCGATAAACGAAGTATAGTTGTTATTAATCGAAGTTAACCTTACTAGAGAGTAAACCAGAGTCTTTAAAAGCGATAACGTTAGTCGAGGTTTTATATAACGGGGCAACCGCCTTCATTGCGACGATTAATTTGATCATAATCAGGTTTTTAAAACCCTTTTTCCTACACCCGTGGTACCAACTCTCGAAATAATAGGTAAAAATAGGTATAATCGCAATGGCGGAAGTCATTCGTTAAAGGTGTAACGAAAGCTCGTATCTCGTACGTAAAAGACATTTATAATACCGAAAAACATTTAATACCCTTGCCACTTATTCGACAATGTAAACCCTTCCTAATATGATTCTATTGAACTAAAATTCGAGCCATCGTATACTGAAAAACTTGATTTTTATGGATGGGTTCGTAATCGGATAAACTAATCCTATAATAATAATAACGTATGAATCACCTCGTTTCGAAAGGTCCTAAAAACCATAACATTCAATAATATGTAATAATTTTGCCTCCTCCAGTACGAATACTAGCCTATTTTTAAGTAACAATTGATCTGCCTCTCTCAAATTAGCTTCAAATCCTTCAAAGATTCACTTCAAAAAGTCTTAATTCTTTAGAAGAAAAAAACGTTATAGACTTATATAAAAATAAGGCTGAAGCAAAACCTCGCTAAGTTTAATATATATATTATATGAAAAATCGGAAAACAAGGGAGGATTATTTGGTCTTGTAGTTAAAGTTTGAAAATCATATGGTTAATATTTAATACAGTACCCTTATTACCCTATAATGAAAAAGCCTTCAACGACAGTAATCACGTTTCAATAAAACCTTGAACGCTTCATCTTTTAAAACAGGCGGTTATGAAGTAAAGTATCAAATACGCCTTATAAATTATATAATAAAATCGATACATCATTCCTTACAGTAAACGAAAATTCGATATCGTATATAAATAATGTAACCAAATTGTGGATAAACTCTCTAAACGTCTCTCCCCCATTGTAGGAGCAAATTAGGCCACGTATTATAAACAATCAAGACATTCATCGGGTTACGATAAGCTTTAACCCCTTGAAACAAAAAAGTATAAATGAGGTAGGTTTTCACAACAGTAGATTAAATAAGTAACGGTCATCGAATTTCAGTATTACAAATACCTCCGATCATCGCCACATTTATGATAGTATATTTGAATATAGATATTGATTGTAAAATATACGAAAAAGCCTTATTATAAAAACCCAACACACATTAAACAAACGTACGGTAATATTGTCAAACCCGGCTAAAGTATTATGAATTCTAATAATGTTATGACGAACAATTTTATTAAATACATCAATCCCTTGAAGAATAATACACCTGACCCTACTCTAATTACCCCAAAAATTGTTTTAAATATCGTTAATAAATGAAAAACCTATCAAAAATATTATCTCATAAACCCTGAGTCCATTGAAGGGCATCGAAAAGAGAATAACCGTTTATTTTAGGTAAAAAGATATGTAACGGTAAAGGAAACTTATACTAGTAAATAATCCTATATACTTCCGCCAAATCAGTAGTTTAGTTAAGTTCAACTTTCCAAAAACCGGCTCATATCCGTTACATCTCGACGTGAAAATTTCGACGCTTGATAAATCTTATACTATACGGTCACACCGTATCCGACTTCCTTGTATAATGGAAAAACCGATACCACTTAGGGGTTTGTCATTCTACAAATTTTACCCATACTATAATGGGCCTTCTGACTACATATAAGGCGTTTCTTCACAACTAAGTCAAAACCCTAACCCATTGATTTACTAATACCTTGTCTTTGATATATTTAACTTATAATAAGGAGGTTATATCAGTAGCGATCAAGTCGCTAAATCTAAACAGGCCGATTTTTGGTATATTAATGGGAAAAATGAGAAGTGTATAGAATTTACCTATTGGAAAAATTGAAAGTAATACCATATGGTCCTATTTTTATTAAGTCTGGTCAAGATTACCGTTGTGACGTCTTAAATATTAGTAAAGGAAAAATATAAGATATGACCTAAACGATTGATAAAGACTAACACTTCACCATTAAAAAGCATTTTTGTTTAGAAATACTTATTATCCAAAACAAGACCCTTTTAAACGTTATTCAAGGTAGTTTATGGCCGTTCATATATAAGATTAGAATTACTATCAACTATACTTGAAACTCCACGAAACTAAATGTCAAATTTTATCAATATATTGTTTGTAAATTAATCTTGATACACGTCAATTATATCGATACCATTAACTTGTAATCATAAAAGCTCCCTCTCGAGACTCTAACATATTGAGGTAATGGTTAAAAAAAATCATTCTCCGAATTTAGGATAAAACTTGAAGTCGAGTTACTATCAGAAATTCATGTTAACTTTTTTACGTAAAGACGTATTTACCCCAATGAAGTTTTAAGGAAATGGAAGCGCACTTCAGGTGATATTAAATAAAACCCTATCTGTTATCTCTTTTGACACACCAAAATTCATATAAATTGATAATATTAACGCTCTCGTTCGCATAACTCATGAAAAAAGTCTGGTTTACAATTGCTATTTTCTACAAATTTTCCTATATAATCCTAAACTCTGTATTTGTTTTCGGCTTTCGGTAATGCTTAATCACCCTATAAGTGGTAGTTATATACCTATTCAACATTCTTTAACGTTACTATTAGTCACGTATGAAACTGCGGAAAATTATTTCACTATTTTCTTACTTCAATTCATAAAGCCAGTTGTAACCTATTAGATGAGGAAAGCATTGGGGAAAAAAAGAATCTAATATAAAAGAAAAACTATGGCTGAATTTATTATCGGTAGCCTCTGTTATAAATCGTTTTATTTAAAATTTCCAAAAAAAAAAATCAGGCTTTGGTCAGAAAAAGCGTTAAAGACTTTAAATTAGTTCCATTAACCTTGGAGAACCTTATCCGAATCGTACTTAACTTAGCCCCGGTGGTTGACCTGCCGACTAGCTGAAGGCTAGACTTCCCCAAACTAGCAAAGCCCACGCGTACCTCGAAAAACCTGGGCTGTAATGCGGAAAAGGTAACCGTCTCTTTTTAATTGACAACAGTATCGTTTACCTCGTATAAAACAAAGTTCGGGAAAAAGTGTTAACTAAATAGAGGCGTAATAATTTGTAAATTCACGTTGCTTTTGAAACCGGTAACGCTCGTAAAAGATATGGGTCGGACCGTGTTCTTTCCGGCAAAGTATCCTTGAATACTAGTGTAGAAGAGTTCTATCTTTCAGTCCCTTTTCTCTGAGCGAAGATTCTGTTCGCTAAACCAAATAACTACCTTTTTTTTAGCTAATAACTCCCCCGTCACTTATGTATTATAACGAGTCTCATCAAAAAGTGTAATTTTATTTAACCGTTACTTCGAAAAGCGAATTTTACTCACATCTAAAAGCCTCCAAGTAGTTTTTATAAGCCAAAGGAAAAGGTTCGCGAAAATTATAGTACTGAGGAGTAACTAAATACAGTATGGATACGTAATCATTAGCCAGAATCTCAAAATTAAAACATCAGGTTGGTTATACGCAACGTAAATTAATACACTATTATAGATAACCATCCTTATAAAATTACAACCGATAACATTTATCTATTTTCCTAGACCACTCATTAATACAAAATAACCGTAAAGATCTAACAAGCTATAAAAAAGAAACAGTTTAGGTTGCTATACTCGTATTAAATTTCTAATCATATACCAATAAATAAGCGTCGATTTATAAAATTCTAGCCAAAATAGTGATTTTCCTATTTATCAACTTTAAATGTCGATTGAGGTTTTTGAATTGAGAAATGCATAACGTGAAAGACTTCTTTCACTACGTATATACACCAGAATTAATAACACATAACGGAAAAATTTCTAAATAAATAGAGCGAAACTAGTATTATGTTTTTAAATGGAAGCTTGTTTATAAGTCCTTTATATGTTTTAAGAAAAACGTACCCCGTAAAGGTTTTATCTACCGATTGAATAACGAACAAATTCAGTTACACCAGTTTTACTAAAATATATCGAAGTAAAAACCATTAACCGTCACGTCTTAAACCCTCCAAAACTCTTTAAAAAAACGTACATCTTCCTCCGCCGCTGCCCTTTCTGATATAATACGTTACGCGAAGAATTGATTCATATAATCGCGTATAAAGTCTAATTGTATTTTAATATACGTCAGGACACTTTATAACATTGAAAGCACTAACATTCTAGCTTCACCTACCTTTACAACTCATGTCATAAAATTTGGTGAAACAAATGTATTTATGCACTTCATTATAAAGGCGGCTGGTAATATCGGAGCCATCGTATAAACATTGAGGGAAAATGTACAAAAAGACCTTTGTAAAGAACTTCGTACCTATTTAGTTTAAGTAAAAGAGAAAGAGAAAGGCGGTAAAGTCCTATATTCCAGCGCAAACATACCTATTTATTTCCCATAGCCCTTGTAAATAAAATAGTTGATAACGTACGCCACAATAAGTAATACCGATACATACTACTATATGAATTCAGGCACTTCAAAACGTATAACGAAAGCGTTAATATTGTATTCGTAAACCCGATATATGAACTCGCGAACTTCGAAGTCGCGTTTCTATATATTGAAAACCCTATAAAGGGACTTGTCGTTAAAATATTGAATACGATACGTAACAACTTTCTTTTTCACCAGGAGGGATCCAATTACCTAACTCTTCTACTAGGGCCCTTAGGTACTTTGCAAAAGTTGGGTGGCCATTGTAGGCGTACTAAGGGCGCATATGATTGGTTTAGCCCCTCTAGCGTTGGCTATGGAGGGGGCTATTAAAGAAAATTTGCTGGCGATATTAAGTTATTGTATGTAAGTCTAGTGGTATCACTAATAATTTAGGGGGATACCAATGAATATATCGAGATAGATGGCGAAAAACTTGTATATAAGATTTAAAGAACGCGGCTTTCGAGCATATAAATTAAAGGGATGCAATTGAAATGAGTTTCGATATAAACGGATTGAAATGAATTAGGGTTTGAAATATAGATTCAAGAGGGAGTTTGGAACTTATCACAAACTAATGGAGAACTATACTAACGTACGTAGGCATAAAGAAACAAAAAGTCGCTAGTGTTAGAATAACAGTTAATTGTAATATAGTCAAGTTACTTGTATTCACATTTGGTTTATAATGTCAATTTCAAATTAGCTATAGTTTTTTTTTTTTAATTTTAATTTATTTATTGTAAGTTAAATATAGTGGATATATTCTTTAGGTTATTTTATATTTCAAGTAATTAGCTATCAAAATTGGTGGGTCAACCAGTTTGCAATTCGCCAAATTTAGGTATATCATATTACCAGTTTTAATATAGTACTAGTTACTTCAACCAGACAATCTAATCAACTATGTTGTAATAATAAATGCCTACTTACATCTTAAGTATAAAACCAGAATAAGGAAATATTCGCTAATTACATATATCATTTGATTTTTACATTTGATTTTGATAATTAAACAGTTGGTCTTAGTAATTTTAAATGACTGTTCACGATTTTCATTTTTAATAGGGTTTTCTAAGATATATTATTTGAATATTCAAAATCATCCAAATGTCTGCTTATTACGTAATTTTCCTAGTTTTATAGTAAAGCTTGTTAATAATAAGATTCAATTCATATAAACGGTGTATATATCGTTGGTATTACTAATTTCATCACTTATAGTTCAAAGTTTTATGTATTTTACAATAGCTAATTACCCCTACTACCCTAATATATATTTTATATTCACATTGTTGAATATCTAAAAAAAAGAGGCCGATCATTTTATATTTGTAATGTAACTAAATCAAAACTATCGTTGAAATCATTCGTGTACTGTTTATATAATTTAATTAAGAGAACGAGAAGGAAGCCTATATGAAGAAGTTGTTATAGGTTATAAAAAGGAGTATCCCAATCACGTGACAGATTGTCTTTAAAAGATGGTAAGAGTACAGTAACTACTAAGGTTACATCCCTAATAATTAATTTTCCAGACACCAGCTTATAACATTACCTCTGGTATACCCCGATCCGTATAAGCCCCCTCCAACCCTCTTCTCTCCTGCTTTTATTTTCGTAAACCCGTTGTTCATTTTCATTAAGTTGAGTTAAAACAATTATTGTTACCACTTAACATATATGGTTTAACATGCTCATTATTACTATAACCTAATTAACTAAAGGAGGTAAACTCTCTCGTATTATTATTCAATCTATGTAGGTTAACTTTCCTATACAACCACAGATTATTTGAATTAATATAAATAACCCATTTACTACTTTTTCTTAATATACGTAGGATAACTGGCCGATTATCATTAAAACTTTGAGTGGGTTTACATATTTGTTACAACTATTATCTTACGTGAATCAAACGTTTTATTGTATCAAAATTATTAAATAACGACTTTGAACGGTTCAATTATTAGTAAAAGAAAATATTAAGCTAAATATATTAGCGGGTTTGATGTGAAGGCCCGTCGTTTCCGACTGAGTAATAACGAAATATGATAGCGTTCAGAGCCGTAGTATTGAAAAAAACTGAAAAAGATTTTTAAATCACGTATATATAATATTTCTCTTTAACTAAGATTTGTTGCAATAAAGTGTTGTTGATAAGTGTGAGATTCACTTAGGGTTCATCCAGGGTTGGTAAAAAGCCTTTTGAAGAAAATTATATTCAGTTTCATGATAATTATTAATAATATCGATAATGGGTAGTTGATAGTCGCGGATTTGTTGATTTAGAAGTGGGTTGGAAGCCGTTGAAATTTTTAGATCGACTTAAAATCGAAAGTTGTTCTGCCCCGAATACTAAGTTTGACGATATAGAAATCGATAATACTTACAATATAATATTTACTATAAAGTTAGCCTCATTTTCTCTTTTTAAAAAATTGTTCGATTTGTGGTTTTTTTTTTAAAAAAAGTTAAACTTCGTCGCCAACCCAACACCATTCCGAAAAGATATGTTATTTATTTGTGGATCTCCATATACGCTGTTTTATAACTATTATTATAGTTTACGTAAGTTCCCTAACAACGTGAATGCTTCAAATGAAGGTTTTAGTTTTCATGCGTAATTTCATATTTAGAATAAATAAACGATGAATAAGTTATATATGGTGGATGCGGTAACTATATATTATAATAAAAAAATTTAATACAAATATTAATAGTACTTTCTGTTGGTAGGTCTTAGACTTTGCAACGTCGTCGATTCGATTGGTCTTCGAAGTAACAGGTGTATTGCATTGGTTAAGTGGTGAATGTATTGTTTTATGGTTAGCAGACCACTAGCCGGTCCACACTGTAATTTGTATGGCCAATTGCTTGGCCCATGCCCTAGAGTGAAGTGTAGCGTATTGCACTCGACTTATACCCAATGGGGTAAATCTGTACAAAGCAATATACTTTACTTCCAATTCTGTACAGTCAACTTTACTGGAAGTAAAGTTGACCTACTGTATTGTATGTAATACTATTCCAATACTAGCAGCTTTTTAGTTTGTGCGCGTATGTTAGTGTGGCTGACCAATCTTTTCTTGTTACCACTGAATTGCCTTATCGTTAACTAGACAGACTCCTGTCAATTCCAGTTGACTTCTATACTTAATTGCACCCAATTGTATGTAAATTGACCTCATTTTACCTTAATTTCTCTGTTACCCTAAGTTCCGAGTTTATCAACTCCTATAAAAAGTTTTTCCGCCATAGGCCTTCATACGCCTTCAATTCAAACGTGTTACTTAAATAGATTACCATCATTAATCTCCTAGTAATCTTTCAGTTTTCTACCACATCCTTCGTCACTTAATTCGGGATTTTTAGGTAGCCTATTTACGTAGCCCTCGATTCGTATAATTATCCTATTACTGTTTACAGACCTTTCTAAAGCTTTGTTCGGCGATACCTTCGTTATGGAATTAGCAGGGTTATCTTTGCTATCGATTCATCTGAACTCCTTAATTTCCCATCCTTCGTAATTTTCGTAAAGTGTTATAACGTCGATTATTAGGCGTTTTTCACTGGTAGCCCTGAGTTTCGATAAGTATTCGAAGCGGCTTTATAATTCGGTACAGATTACTACCGGGATAGAAGGAATCTTTAGTTACCTGATAATAATATTAAGATTTTCTCACATTACCATGCCTACGTCGAAGCCCGCTATTATGCCGTAGATCTCCGAAGCCAATACGCTTCGTGTAGTCCTTTTATACTTAACGAAGGTCCAGTGGATCAAGTTACCGATAATGCTAAATTGGTTTTCCTATCAATCTTTATTAACTGAGGTTATTAAAAATCCGATTTGTAAAGACAAGTTGATGCTATTTATAAAGACCTCATCCATAAAGATTATCAACTTGGCCTTCGAAAGGTTGATTAGGACTATATTAATTTCGCGGTATAAGTTCCGTATCTGTTACTCAAGCCTCTTATTTAGCCGGTTAAAATCCTTATCCGTAAGTATTTGTACTTATGCCGCATTAGATAAGTCGTAAAAGTCTTTCAGTTGGCATAAAATAGTAATATAATTACCTCGAGCTTGTTATTTCAAGTACCGTGAAGCTCTAGCCTCATCAATCTTGTCAATTGTAGTTAAATTAACGTCTTAGCTTTTTTAGCGAAAGCTAAGGCTGGTATTAACACTAAATATGCGAATTGAGAATCAATTAAAGTCAGGTTCTTGAAAAATAACAGGGAAGATAAGCTGTTGGCGAACACTTAGTCTTTTACATTTATAAATATATCTTTTACCCTTTTTAAGCTCACTTAGGTTGATATCACTCGCTTGTAAAATACTGTAGGTTATATCACGTCGGCTATAAAATAATTATTATAACCGGGTTAATTAACTTTAATTATCGATTTTACATCCGATTTTGATTAGGTCGTCACGAAGATTTAGTAACTTGAAGCCGAATTAACCGCGACTCGTAAAAAGTTTTTACTGGTTTAGGGTGGGTAAAAACGACATAACTAACTGTGATTCGATGGATCTACTTTTACGTAGGCGGCGAAGTACCAAATAATTAAATTTGTACTGGAAACGAACAAGATATGAATTAAAAAGAGTCATTATACGTTATTTTACGTATAAGGATATTATACAGCGACAGCAGAGTGAGCGGTTACGACGTATTACGAAGGTGGAGAATATAAAGGCAGGTATAATATAATGATTTTTTTTTTAAATATATTAAGGCGGTTTCTAATAACTTTGACTACGTAAATAAGGTATTAGTCGAACTTAAAGGCTTAATTATAAATAATAAAGACTTATGAGTATTATTCGTAATTAAGTTCGAAATAATTTTTGCTTAAACGGGTGGTTTAAATTAGCTTCTGGCCATAAAGTATAATTACTTACGTTTTCGCGTATAGTAATGTACCCGCGACAAATTTAAGACGATAAGTAGCTGTTGGGTAAACTATATCGTAGCCTTAAAGAAATACCGCGAACTTATTGACGAGTTAAAGTTTTTGAACTTAAAACGACGTTTTAATTATTAATTAGTGAAACTCGTTTAAGTTTTACAACTGGATAGTAATATGTTTATAACGATAGTCTATACCTTTTTAACGCTTATATTAAAAGGCCGTAATTATTATAACTAGTCATTTCGATATCGCAACTAATTATCTTAATAAATACCTTTAATAGGTATTGAAAATTAAAGATATAAAGCGATATAAGCGATATTATAGGAACTTTAAGTTAAGTTAACTTCAGAGCATTACGTACGTTATAGCTTATCGCATTATTATCAATATATTTACGATTTTCGCCCGGTATTAATTTTTATGTAAGTATATCAAACGATTTTTATTATGATTTAACGCAAATCCACCTACATATTATTATTATACTTTTTAGGGTTTAATGAATGACGGCGTTATTAATGCTAGGGACCCTATTATAAGTAATTTCAAATACTAGGTAATGTCGTGGGAAAATGACGATAAAAAGTGTAGCGGAAATAGGTAGGCGCCGAGAGAGTGTGCTAGTAGGAGGCGGGACGGATACGAGACAACGTTGAGGATAGCAGATAACGCGAAAAAGGTGGGGTATTAGGAGAGGCCGATAGCGGATAATATGAGGAGGGACAGACGTTAAAAGAGGCCAACGATAAATGATAAAGTTAAAAGGGACGGGCGTTAAAAGAAGCCAACGATAAATGTTAACGAAAAATGAAGCGGGATGTAGAACCGGGGATGGAACCTTTTGAACGGGTCACTAAAAATTATAATACGTTAATTTGGGCCCGGGTAATGCGGTCGGCTCGAAAGCGATCTTACGTTCGTTTACGGTCAGCCTGGTTAGTTTGTTTCTATTTCCTGTTAGCAAATATGACACGGGTAAAATTGTTCATCGCACAATTCAACCTCAAACGTCGCTCGTAATATTTTGTAAATCGTAATCTATATTAATTATAAAAAATATAGTTTAAATGGTGATATTATTTTGACTTCTGAGGCCAAAATTACGGAAGAATATACGGAGGTAACTAAAAGGGGTTGGGGCGAAAACGTTACGCGTTAAAGCTCGATCGGCTGAAAGCATTTTGTTTTTGTAAATAGGGGATATAATAAGAGTTAATGAAAAAGTTTGTGGTAAACATGAATCTAAAAGGAAAAAGAGACGTAAACGTATAACTAAAGGGATAACAGCCTATATAACTAGTATAATATGAACTTTTTATGTACGAACTATACTACGAAGCCAGGTAAACTAATAAATTAATTTAAAAACGGCGAAGGTAAAAATGAGTCGATAACCTAGGATATCTCCTTAACTTTGACGTATAAGAGATAAGATATAGCCCCTTTTTTTTACCGCAATAACTAACTATCGTAAAAGAGTATATATATCGGATAAAGTCGTAAGTAAAATTATTTCCTAAATACATTACAAAAAGAAGTCAATTTATAGTGAAGTTTTCTATGGGGTTAATTCATAAACTTACTTTATTAAAAATTTCCCTATATATACGATACCCTTATATCCGATAAACTTGAATGTAAACAACGGAACTTGAAAATTTAAAAAGTGGTTAATATATAATATATAAACGTTTTTAACCTATAACAAAAAAAGCTCATTTTTATCTTTATTATTTTTCAATATGAGGATTTTTTTTTAACATAAAGGAGTTAAAATTAGCAATTGATATTAATTTATTAGTATATAATAGGGTAATGTACTACAGAAAGGAGCTCGTTATCCCCTTTAAAGGCGTTAGCGATAACACAACCTAAGTTAAACCTGTTATATACGTTAACTACAATAATAAGTTTAGAAAGAAAGGAAAAAAATATATGAACAGAAATAACTGGTGGAAATATATGGAGGACAGGAAAAATAGTTTTAAAAAGGGTAGTTAATGAAGGAAGGTTGTGGTATAAAAGTGAAAAAGAGAGAGTTTTAAAAATTACGGGGGGCGTTTGTATTTATAAAGATTAATAGACCGGATTCGGTAAGGGCTACGTATTATACGGGGTGCGTTACACGGCATTAAAAGTAAAAACGCGACTTTACACGGCGAGTTATACGATATCAATGGCAAAAATGATATATTATACGACACGTTAAAAGGTACGTTATACACCGCCGGTGATAAAAAGGATATATTATCTGACGCGTCAACGGGTACATTATACGGCGCCGGTAGTAAATAAATACATTATATACCCAATTCACAGGCGTATTATAGGAAAACAGTAATATGGCTAAAGGGTGCGCTATACGGCGTCGAAGACCTAGGGTTAAGCCGGTGGAAATGTTATACGATATGTTAAACGGATATAGCCTGCGTCCGGTATTTATCCAAAAGAACGCCGTAGCTTTTTTAATATCTGGGAAGGAATTTATATATTATAGACTTAGTCCGATAGTTATTAAGCCTATAGGTTTCATAAATGTATACGTAACATGATAAGTAGGATCTGGCCTAGGGTCAGCCCGAGTGCAAACCGGGTACGATCTGGGTATAGGCCGGGCACAGTCCGTATACGGCACGTATAATGGCACTTAACGGGCTGGGCACTTATTTTGCCTAAGGGCCCTGTACGTTAGGCCACGGTATCCTCTTTTAGTCTTCCTTCGCACCTTAATAGTAAATCCTATTTATTACCTACTTAGCTTACCATCGTAGGTCAGAGCATAACATTTTATATCATTTTAGATTTCTCTAAACGTAGTTACTTGGGTAAGAAAAGTTAGGCAGTAATCCTTTACGTACCTTATAAGGGTTCTGGGGAATAATAAATGAAACGGGAAGGAGAATCCTCCATTTATTTATAAATGTTTAGCAAAGGCATTATCATAGTGTCAAAGAGCTTATAAAGCTTTTATTTATACTTTTTATTTCGTTTTAGATTTTAGAGAAGTCAGTAAGGAGTTTATCGTTCATGTTAATTATTTCAACAGTTTCTGGGAAAAGGTTGCGATAATTATCCCAGCTTCGAATAATGTTCACTGGCCATTCAAGCTTTGAAATTTCCAAGGTACGTTGTTAAGGGTAATTCCTAGTCGCTTGGTCAGAAGGGTAAAGTCTTGTAAAATGACTTATAATGAGCTTTCGTACGTATTCAAATTTGAAGGAAAATGGTTTTTAAGCTGTTTAACAATTAAATTACTAAGAAACAATAGGTACTTGAAGTTTTTAAAAGATTTTACGAACTTGGTTAATTAACTGGTGTAAAGTATTAACGTCAATACCTTTAGCCGCGTTGACGGCCGTTGCTTTAAATGCCTTGCTGCCGCCAAAAGATTATTCCGCACTATTATGTAGGGGTATTAAATTATCGAATAAGGAAATATGTTCCTTATCGCTTACTCGTAAAAAGGTTTAACTTAGCTAAAGATAATTTAAAGGTCTCCTAAATCGCATGTATTAGCGTTGAAGTCCCATAATAGATTTCCTCTTTCCTTAAAGATATAAGAATAAGTATCTTAAGGGCGTTCTTTAAGCTGTACCAACTCAAAAAAAGTATTTAATAATTTAGGATTTGTTTTGTTTTCGCATGTAAATCCTATGACGTTCAAGTTCGGCTTTTTACTAAAGTCTTAACGGTTTTCTCAATTACCTTTTACCTAGTAAGAGTCTAGTTATCGAAAAATTCGCGATATTTTAGAAAAGCGCGGTTATAGTCTTTACCGTCATTGTATTTTAAGATGAAATAGCCAACGATGTTGGTCAGGTGCTTTTCGATTAATTCTTCATCAAAGTCGTATCACTAAAGGTCGTAGTCATGATACTTGGTAAAAACTAATACAAAGACGTTAACTTTCTTCATAAATACCTAACTTAAAGCCATTTTGAAGGTTTAGCCTGTTGGAAGATATGTAAGACGTGTAGGGCAAGAGACTTAATGTTTTAACGTATAGTCGCTTAGGAACTTGGCGATTTTAGTGACTTAGTGACCAGGTGTAAGGTCGAGCGACGTTATATTCTTAACGCGATTAAACGATTCTTATTTTTTTTACTTATAATAGCGAACTTAACGATTACCTAATATAAGAAGTGAAAAAGAATGAAGTAAGGGTAAAGGTTTGATGTAAAGGGAAAGGTTGGAGGTTGTTATTGGTGATAAAAGGCGAAGGTTGTTTGTTATGATTATTTGGCGTAAGGACTTAGTCGTTTTTCAACAATAGTAATACTTATAATAGTACTGACTTAGCCGTTTGCCAACTTACCGAACTTTGAAACTTCTGATAGTAAATCATAGCGTCTTTAAAAAGGATTAATATAGATTTCTTAATGTTTTTAATAGTGATACTGTTGCTACCTCTAAGCTATCGTAAAAACCAACGTAACTTCAAAGTCCTTTTTACTTACTATAGTAAAAACCGACGAAGTAGTAGAAGCCCTCCTCAAAAATCTTTCTTCTTCCTTAGCCGCCATTGTTAACATAAAGCCTAACCGGAAAGACGTTTCTTCTTTTACTTAGATAATCTGTACTTAACCTAATAAACAATAATTAGTGTTATTAAGCCTTAAACGTTGTAACGTTATCGATTGGATTGGTCTTTGAAGTAGCAGGTTTATAACATTAGTTAAAAAGTAAATGTATTGTTTTAGGTTTGGAAAACCGCTAGCTAGTCTTAACTGTAATTTGTATAGCTAATTGTTTAGCTCATGCCCTAGAATAAAGTAAACTGTACTTCACTAGACTCACACCTAAGGTGGTAATTCCGCATAAAGCAATACACTCAATATGCAGTTTAGTACGGTCAACTTGACTATAAGTAAAGTTTACCTACTACAATATCTGTAATACTACTCCAATACTTTCGTTATTTAATGTTATTTAATAACCAATAATAAATTATTTTTATTCATACAAATACCAATCATACAATAACGTAGATATATTAATATGTTTTAGTCTGTAATTTTGTTAGTGATATGTTTTTTTGTGGTAGAATATGATATTGAAATACTTTTTAATCTCCGTTAAGTTGAAAAGGCGTTATTAAAACCAATTGGTTTAATTTTTTTTTTGATAGTAAATAATATTCGAAAAATTTCGACAAATCATCAACGATAATTTAAAATGCTTTTGTCGTAAGTTTCGATATTTATACTATTTATCCCTTTTAAAGAAATATCTTTACTTAAAAAATCAGTAAAAACTATAGGGTAATATTGATCACGAGTTCTTTTTTAGATAATATCTATTATAAGGTCGATTGAAACTAGGTGTTAAAGTATTTTCAAATTGAAAAGTGCTTAAAAGTACTTTCGACGATGTCACTGATAAATCATTCGTTTACAAACCTTTTAATTACAGTAAAAAAATCAGATATTACAGTGTGATTTGTAGTAAAGTTATATTTCAATCAAAATAAAGATAATAACTTTACGTTTGGAGTAACCATTAGAAATATGTTGTGTATGATTAAAATCAATAAGGTTATAAATAATTGAATGTAAAACTCCAAATACAGTTACTAAATCATAAGATATTATCGTTGTTTATTGATTTTTTAAAAATGAAGATTTAAAATATTTCGATATCTTTAATATAAATATTGATAGGAAAATCACAGTTGTTTATAAGCATCCAGTAAATTGAATAGGGTTAAGTAACGTTCCAAGCGATAACGGCGTCTTATTTATTTTCAAGGTCAGCTTTAGTGAAAAGTTTATTATCCTTTGTAATTAATTCTTTAACGATAACAAAATTGAAGACATTTTTATGCGAATAAGGTTGAAAATTGATTTATTTTAGCCTAAGAACTAGAATTCCCAGTTTAAAGGTCGGGAGTTCAAACGGTCTTTAGAAATATCCTGGTTTGGTCAAAATAATTTATCGGGTACTATAAGATTCATCCTATTATTGTGAATTAACTTAAAACTAATTTAAAAAAGTCATTTATATTGGCGGATTGATCGGTTGAAAAATTAACAGATTGTGGATATATATATTCTTACAGGTAGTAAGTAGCCGTGTTATGGAATGCATCCTTGCAACAGTATATGGTAACGTACCACTCTGCAAAGTGCATACCTACAAAGTGCATGATAGCGTGTCACAGCCTGGAAGTGGCATTTTCAAAATACACGATAAAGTGCCACAACCTGAAAGTGGCATTTGTAGAGTACACGGTAAAATACCACTACCTAAGTAATAGATTTATTACCTCTAACCCAAGGCGTGTACTTTCTTAATACTTTTTCCTTTATTCATTATCTTCATTATTACAATACCAATTCTCAAGATTAATTTTAAGCTTTTTTATATTTACGTTAATATGTAAACATCTTACCGAAATTAAATAATAGCCGACTAAGTGAATTATAGATAGCTATGAAAAAAGAGGATAAATTAAAGTTAAATACATATAGCGTAATATCATAGCGGTCCCAGCTATTTATATTTATATATTACGACTTGTAAAAACTAGATAGGAGTGTGTAATTAAACTAGAACGCCTTTAAAACTTCAAATATAACAGGAATTTAATATCTTGAGTAACTTTAAAAACAATTACTTTACTAAGATATTATTAACCAATTAATTATTTATATATGAAGATCTTCGGTACGTTAACCGTTAACTT
This sequence comes from Anisogramma anomala, assembly GCA_038502455.1. Classification (NCBI taxonomy): domain Eukaryota; kingdom Fungi; phylum Ascomycota; class Sordariomycetes; order Diaporthales; family Gnomoniaceae; genus Anisogramma; species Anisogramma anomala. Next base: position 11,579,881 of record JASMMZ010000006.1, on the reverse strand, counting down.
GTTTTAACATTCAAAACGGAGTAGGGAACTTTTTCAAAATCGTTATATAACGTATTAGGATACGCGAATTAATATTACTAAGTTTTAGACAACTTTAGTATGACCCTTCCAATCTTAACGTAGCAAATAAATCGTTTGCAAAACCTGAAAACGGCTAAAAAGTAATATATATACTTATTACAAAACCTAAAAGCGGTTTACCATAATACTCAAACAGTTCACAAATAATAAAAACGGTAATAATACGGTATCCAAACTTCTTACTAAATATAACTAGAACCTTATATACCGGATTACATATGTACACACCTCTCTATACCATTTACCCATTTTATTACCCCGTTTACTTCTATTTACTGGCTTTATACTACTTGTTTTAAAGTAATCATTGGCGGCGCTGAGGTTGACTAGTCGCTTAATTAGTATAGTGGGTGTAAATCGTTAAAGAAATTCAAAACGCGGAATTAGTTTATAATTACGTTTTATTCACGTTTCATTTCAATTTTATTTATATAAGTAAAATTGGAGCCCCGATTGAACTTTTTTGATTTAGTTATTTGAATATTATTATCCGAATATACTCGAATCCTATTTATTACGCGAAATCAATATTTGCACCGCTCCAAAATTTTTAGTATACTTTAAAAAAGCCCTCCAAACCGCTTTAATGTATTTTACATAACTACAAGCATATAAATATTAGTAGTACACCTAATAACGGTTAACTAATATATAGATTATTCATTCACGAATACGTAGTTTCGTAGTAATATTTTAGAATATTGTGACTTTAACTTGTGGCATAATAAAATCGAAATACTAGGAAAGGATTTGAACCTTTTTATGGAAAATATTTATGTTATTAATATGATTTTTAACTATTATAACGGCAATATCGAAGAGCGCGATTGATCCGACGATTTGAGGGAGGTTGTAAACTAGACGCTAGATATATAATATCTAATTGATGGTACGATTTCAAAAATATTATAAAGACAACTACAAATCAAAGGTATTAATACGATTGTTGTTAATAATAGTCATATCGTAAAAGACCTATTATCAACGGCCCGACTAATACAAATGTTCAAGTATATTGACAATAAAGTAATGAGAGTGAAGTTTGTAGAAGGATATTAGCTGAAAAAGCGTTAAAATTCTCTACTGAAAATAACAAATAAAACCCGAAGAATTACTTCGCGAGTATAAGAAAAAAAACTTTTATCAAAACTAAACGTAAGCTGCGAAGCGGAAACGGATCTCGAGTAATCGACGGAAAAGGAGAAAATACTGTAGAGATAGTTTATAACGTAGGTTTAGTACGAACCTTTGCCGAAACAATTTTTTGAACAAAGGCTAAGGTAAAATTATGTTTCGAATACCGTTAACGACTAATTAGACTATAATATAAGTGGTCCGGATAAATAGAACAGCCCTCTCAGCTATATTATGAATGGCGTGAAACGCTAATACATACCTTATAAATTAATACCTGCTAACTACAAACTTTACCAAAACCTTTCACCATACCATTTTTCAACTGATAAAAATAATTTGATAAAATTTACGAACTTTTTCAAACTTAGGAATAAAACCAAAAATTATAACGGCGAACCTTATAACGTATTCGATAACCAAATATATACGATACTAAATACATATGAAATATTAAATATTAAATTATAACAATTTTACCTTATTTTACTCCGTATACTATCGGAGTAAATTCAAAAGTGGTATATGTATCACTTTATGTAGGTAAATACATTTACATATTATTATAACTACTTAAAATTACATTTCAATATGGAAATTTACTACGAGCTTTACGATAACACCTGGACTGGTATTACTTAAGCATCGGTAAAAATTAGCGTTAAAAAGTTAATAAGAACCTATGAAAAGTATTTATTACCTTGTTAACAGAGTTTCGAACGTGTTAAACAGCCTTTGAATAAAAAAATAAATGTAATTAATTAGTTATTAGAGTAGTAATAAAGGTATATCGCAGGCACTCAAATTTTGATCTCATGTTATTTAAACCAGAAAGAGATTTAAAAGATTTTTATAAAATCCTTAAAATATCGTTTGAAACATTTATACGTCGACAGGCAAGCTTTAAATTGGAATTTGTAACCGATAAGAATAAAGGTAAATACTACGTTACTAAGGCAAACCTTACCAAAACTATTTACCACGTTTCATACTGAAGATTTAAAGTGTACCTAAGGTAAAATAAGCGGCTTAAATATGGATTTTAGAAAGAAAATATTGAGGGGGGAGCCTTAGGAATAGAATTTAAAGAAGCTATTACCGAAGACAATCCTATGGATAAGGACGAAACTTATCGCGTTAATAGTAATGCCCGCGAAAAAGTATATAACTTTTTACGGGTTTTTAAAAACGTTGTAACGTATATGGTACAATCTGCTATTGATTTACTAACTACTTAGTATACAAGAAAATTTGGACTAAACGACAATTTTAGGCTGATGACCTATTTAAAGACCAAATAGGAACTACTTTTGTAATATACGTAGTCGAATACGAAAACGTAAAACATAATTTTAACACCGATCCCTACCAATAAACCTTTGGAGAAAACGACTTTAAAGGTAATAATACTTATTTGACATTATAGTACAATGAAACCGCCTAAAGTATTTTTACAAGCTTATAAGACGCTTTCTTCCAATATAGTGTAGGTTTGAATTACGAAGACGGTGTGTTAAACGCCTTTATTACATCTTAATTTACGTTTTTGGATAGGTAAGACAACCGATTTCAAAGCGTTATACCTAATACCGGCGCTTCCAAAATCTCCACGGCCGAAAAACGAAAATTCGATGCATTTACATCAAGATTCCCGAAATTGTAGCTTGACCGCACAGGTAAATATTGAAAGGTTTTATTCAACAACAAAAAAAAAGTTGTCATTTGAAACGGTCGTTGTAAATACACGATTCGGATCGGTTAAGTTTTACATAAAAAATTCAAAACGCTATTCCTGCTTTCTTTAGTTAATATAAATTAGCCCGAAATAGAGGTTTTAAATACAACTAACTAATCCATCCACGTTTTGGATAACTTATTTATACTGCTTCGGCTTAAGTTCGGCCATTTGCGGTTTTCTCTTAAAATATTTATGTTTAAAGCAGTTTACCTGACGTAACCATAATTGCATATATTATAGCACCGATTCAGATACCTAGTTGCGAGAAATTCTTGACGTCAGCTTTATATTGTAGTTTATGTAAATATAAGGTAAAAAGCGTTCGGAGTTATCGAAGGGTTTTGCTATAAATATCAACTAAATTTACGATCATTATAAATATTTAAACAACTTTTTCAAAACGATGTAAATATTAATTATAAGGTAATTATAGATATAAAACACATTAACAGCTAGCTAATATTATACGTCATCGATGTAATAACATTTTTTTAAGCCAAGAAGCTTATACGAAGCATTTTCGTTACAAATTGTTAGGATACGTTGGTTAATTACTTGTTAAACGTCTATTGAGAGCTTTCGGATTGGATTTCCTACGATGCTTGCGCGGCCTTCGATTCAATTCAGTGACGTACCAAAGTTAGAATCACCGGAAACAAATACAAATGAATACCAGTAAAATTACTATAAGGTATTGAAAAGTGTAGACGGTATTATAAACTATTTAGAAGGGTGCATACAGTATTATCTCGAAAAACTAAAGGTATTCATTTTAAGGAATTTATCTCATAAATAGTGGTTAACGCCGTTAATAACACTTTCGGATCGAATTGGTTAATTCTCACGCTCTTTGTTTTTGGTATTTACCCAAAGATTTATATAAACTTTTTACAATTGTTCACTATGGTATAAAAATCGAATATGGTAACGAAATACATGGTAACATTATATTTTCTACGGGATAAAAATGATGTTTTTAAAGCGTTGATCATGAGGAACGTCTAACCTGAAACCGGTGTTTTGGACATAATATTATAGTTTGACATCCCAATTTCAAAATTTAGGTATGGATGAATCATGTCGTGACAAATTGAAGGATTTAAAGGCTATAACGCATCCGTTAATTTGACAAATAGTATAAGTTCTTTTCGTTAAATAATGGTACGAAAACATGAAAAGGAAAAGATGGTAAAACGGCTCAAAACGGTTATTAAACTAATAATATCGGCGAAAATACTTCTACGATAATATATTTAAGCCGCCTCCAAAATTATTTTATTCTGCTAATCGTACTTTCGAACTATTATTAGAATATGAATATGGCTCGCCTATATTAACACCAATAGTACCTTGTTATCGAGTATACCCCTCTATCTTGAAAAATAGAGAACATTGTAAAACCTTTATTACCATCTTTTTATTACTTAACAGGAAATAAAAAATTGTAAACTTAGTTTAAAATTTTTCCGAAAAGGTATCGTTACCAATTTCGGCGCCCTGTTCGAATTATTTAACTTAATTTAAATCTCTTACTTAATCTAACAAGTCGTTTTCCGCTTGAAAAGGCTTAAAATAGCGATTCACAATATTTACTAAATTTTTCCCATACGTTAGGTTTATAAAATAAAGGATAAGGCCAGAAAACCCTACGAAAAAAAGATGCTTTGTTGTTAAATAATATGATAACGCCGGTAAAAAAAGATATTATAAGCTAATCAACTATACTATAAAAGGTAAGCTATCGTTTAATTTTCGTATTCACCGCCTTACTACATACTCTATACGACATTTATATTAATCCTTTTCATATTATATAAATTTATATATAATCAGAGGAACGGCTTAAGCATCGTATTTACATCTATATACCTAAAAAGTTTCAGAAACACTATCTACTAGGGAAGATCCTACGTATTATAATAACTATTCATGGATTAGATAAGGCTAGTATATATTGATATAATAGTTATTTCAAACACCGTAATAAGCGGTTTGAAATAACTAATTCGACTTTAGACTTAAACTTGTTGGTTTTAACAGCCAGTTTTAAAGGCATTTCACTAACGGGTATAAAGACAGACAACACGTTTACTTTATATAACGAGTCGTTTTCCATATCCGAGAAAAGAAAACTTTTAAAGGACGGCCTAAAAGTGAAACCTATAATATACATAAAGATGGACTATATAATTAACTTTAATAACGAGACTATTACTTTTCCAAACGGTATTCAAGAACTCACATAAAAAGGGTAATTGGATAAATTTTCCCTTATCGCTTTAAATAATATAAAACCTGCTGACGAATACAGATACTAACGCGTACATAACACTAAAATTACTTTAATAACATAATCAAAAGCGGCGTTTAACCCTTTAGTAGCCGCTTGATATTAAACTAACCCTTAGGATAATCCATATATGTTGTTCAATAAGCGTCTAGTATGACGAATATATATTATAAAACGCGCTTTATATTCTGTATCGTTTAAAATTTGTATTACCAAATTATTCCTTTTTACTAACGGTTCCTTTTTCAATAACTTGAACTATCACTTATGAATAGGGTTCGTTTTTATTTTAGGTAAAGATATACCGGTTGAAAATGAATTTACGTTTCATAAAAATATTATTCATTGAAATTCGATCAAGTACAAATGGATTACATGAAACTTTCTAATCTTAAAAATCCACGAAACGATTAAAGAATTAAATTTAGTTATTACTATAACAATAATGATCCCATTAATCATAATAAATATTAACTTAAAACTTATTTATTTAGTCGTTTATACTAACTCTTTTTTGTTATACTAATACTTGGTCAAACTTGGTACTACAAATAAGAAATGCATTATAAACGACATTATGGCTTTATGCTAATCGTATAAACGCCACAAAATTAATAGAAAAGAATGGATCAATAAAAAAAAATAAACCCAATGAATGTAAAAATCAAGGGCGCCACGAATAAAGCATTTAAAACGCATATATTAATAAACACCCTATGTATTAGTGTTATTAGAAAGTCTTTACTACCTTATTAAAGTTAATATTTTACAACTTACTTTATTTTTTCATTTTATATAATCATACTGTTTTTGAAATTTTCGACCGGTCCAATATCTACTATTTGCGCTGTTTCCGACATTTTAATATTATATATAACTTTTATTTTACATCGCTTTTACAAAATTCCTTTTTTGGAATTATTTAACCCGTACCACTTTTAATATATTATTACTCATGATTTTATAAGCTTTCATATTATTTATTTTTCAATATTTATCTTTTTGGATTTGATACTTACTTTACTTTTTTTTTTTCGAAATACAATAAAATTACTCTATAGATTATTTTATTATAGCTGGGTACGCCAGCCTAGCCGAAGGGATAGCTATTCACTGTTAAAAAGAAAGTGAAAGGGCGATGCTGTCGTATCTTTATTATCCTCCCCACCGCCCTTTCCATTTTTGTTAACGCTACTGTTATTACCGTGATTGACGCCGCCATCGGCGTTACCGAGGAGGTATCCCGGCGCCTTAGGTCGTAAATATTTCGGTAAAAACGCGGAGGAAGGGGGGGTTTTACCCTTTTCACGATGATATTCAATAACGTTATTGAACTCGTTTATTCATTATATACATAAACCCCGCTTCTAGATGGTAATAGCGATTACCGACTTTTTAACCCGTCAATTAATGCTTATTACTAATTCATATAGGCTTATTTTGACTATTTGTAAAAGTGATTACTTTTAACAGCGCCCCAAATGATATATTCATAAAAGTTGGGAAATTAGTCTAACGGTTATATATATAGAATGAAAGTAAACTTACTATAAAGCTAATAGAAACGTAATATGGCTTCGGCTTACAGCTTTAGGATTATTGGAATAAGGGCATATCCGTTACTAATCTGCTTGTAACGGTAGTAATAGGCCAATCAACTCCCATTTCAATGATAATCTCTAATCAATTTTCTCGCGGCCGCGGACGCAATACACGGCACATAATATGTATCTATTAACGGTCTAGGTTTACGAGCCCACGTATATCGTTTTAACGCCTTACGCATTCAAGTGGCTTCAAGACGTATCCTAACGATACGAAGCTCGAATCAGCGGAAAAGATTCGCCTAGACCATCTCGTTTAGGGGGACTTTAGTAAAACGAAATATACTGAGAGGTTGAGCGACACTAATCGCATCGTAACTCCACCAAGTTATGTTTAAAAGAAGGAAGTGGAGTCTTTACAGGTAAGAGGGTTTTAATTCGCGGGAAAAGGGTAATGTTTATAACCTTAAAAGCTTTCCGTTCCTTTCCTTGGGAGTTGGAGAGAGGAAGTGAGGGGGAGAAAATGGAAAAGAGGGTAGTGGTTGTAACGGCAGCAGTGGCGGGAGAGACGAAAAGGAGGGTCGTAATAGAAGTGGTATTGTTTGTCAAGGCAAGGCTAGTGTTGGTGGCGGTAGCAGCGACGCGGTTAATGGCGGCGGCGACCTTAACTTATTTACATTCCGGAGTTAAACGACGCTTAAGGGATCGGCTTTGACGCAGTATTTATTTACAGGTAAGGTTAGTATATATGAGTTGATTAAATAACCTACTTATGAGAGTGATTTGAAATATGTTATTGAAATAGTAGATTAAGTTTGCATGTAACAATTAAATGGCTATTACTTACATCAGTTGTAGGTACGCGCCGTTTAAAGGGGGGGAAAGAGGGTTTGTTTAGGCTGATAACGATATATCTTTTTATATTAACACTAGAACACGTAACAACGTAATCACTCCTATAAAATCATACCTTTAAAACACCTGCGTAATTACACACCTTTAACGAATAACAACAGATACTATTAACATCCATGTTGCTACCGATTAACTGAATCCATCAAGCCTTTACTATAATTACGACCGCGGCTAATAAATACTAATTCGGAACTCTACAATTTCTACTATAACTATACTATTATTACTAAATCACGAAAAAGAAAAACGAACAATATCATAACTATACTGACATAACGAACTATATCATAAATCAACTGTCATTACTCGAGAACGAGTTACATCATAAAAATACTATTACTATTAAACAATGGATACAGGCTGTAATAGGGATGAGGAAAGATTGCCTATATAGATATATATATCTTTATAGGTTGTAAATAGCCACGGTTCAAAATACACCCTTACAGCTGTGCACGTTAACGTACTAATTTACAAGGTACATTCTTGTAATGTGCATAATAGTGTGCCACTGTTTGGAAATGGCATTTGCAAAGTGCATGATAGTGTACCACTTCCTGGAAGTGGCATTTGCAGAGTTCACGGTAAAGTACCACGGCCTAGGTGATAGGTTTATAACCTCTCATCTAAGGTATTCACTCTCTGAATGCTTCTACCTTCATTACCCATCTTTACTACTACAATACCAATATTTAGTATTACTCTTCTACGCTTTTACTTTCATGTGAATAGACAGAAACCTTACAGACACAAATAATAATAAAGTATTTCTAGTTCATATAGTTTGTAAAAATAATAAACAGCGCGTTTTGTTTTGGTGTTCTACAATCATCTTTTCAAATAAATTATAATTCCTAAAGGATATTTATCGTAAGTCCCAGAAATATATTCAGCAAGTAATCTATTGATAAATTAATACCCTATTATGCGTAAATCTTCATCATTATTCTGTTAATACAAGTTGTCGTTTAAAGGCTAACCAAAGTTGTTTGTTATCCAAAAAGTTTTTTAATTGGAGATTCATAAAGAGATAATTTATTTAAAAATGAAGATGAGTTTAAGATACTTGAAAACAGAATTTTTCTTGAGCTCCTAATGGAAAATAGCTCAAGTTTTTATAAAACTAATTAAAGGTCTGGCGAATATCAAGCAATTTCGAATAAACTACCAGTAAAAGTTGATAAAAACGAAAAGATTACGTACCCTCATTATAAACATAAAAGCGATTTATTCTCGGATAATAAGTTTTTTTTCCAGTTTTTATCCGTATTTTAATTTCAATTTGGATTGCGAATCCTAAATATTTAATTGTTCACACGCCAAATTTACATTGAGATATATCAAAGTTTCAATTATCAGCTTTTTGAACATTTAATATTGATTCAATATTAACGTTGTGTTTACAAACAATATTCTTGAAACATGTTGACATATATTCGAGGTAAACAAAATTGAATATGTAAAGAAACTAGTAAAAAAAATACCAATATATTCTTTAATGGTATACAATTCACAAGAAAAATGGAAATAAGCAATTCAATATTTCAAAAATTTAGGAACTATGCGAAATTTAGTTTTCTACATGTCTTCTTTTTAAGTATATCACTTGTAGGAGGAGATTTTGACGTGAAATTTGGTAAATTATTTAAGTCGTGAAATATTCGTGGGCGTTCATTCAGTTAAAGGGGCAGGGGGGGGGGTAATAGGCTTCATTTCTAAGAACGTTAAGTCTACAGTAATCGATAAAGAAATAAAGACCGGTTCCTAGTTTTTTTTACCAAAATTAAGGCGGCGCCAGTTAAAAAACTATTCACTCGAATATAGCCCTCATTTCGTTATTCGGCTATAGTTTTTCGTCATATTAAATCATTTCTTCATGATATGTTATATCACGGCGTTCAAGGAATTTTTCAAGCCTAGCTTTAATTATCATTTAAAATGATAGTCTCTCAATCTATTTCAAAGTGGAAAAGATGCAGATTGTCTTTAAGGGTTTAACTAAATCAATATGGAAGTTCTTTGAGGATATTGGGAATTTTATGGTTAATACAAGCATGTGACTTTAAGGATCATGTTCTATTAATATTTCGAACAGAAAAATACGGTAAGGTAAATAATAATATGTTTTTTTCACCGAAATTTACGAGGCATAGAATATAAAGTAGCTTTACTGATGTCTTTAGATGTATCTCATATTGGATTGAAAACATTTCACCATATAAAAGTTACCAGTTTTATATAAAACTAATATTGATTAAAAAAAAATTACTCATTTTCATTCACTTGAAATTTCGCCACAAAAAAAAAGAATTATGAATAAGCAATAGTATAAGTTTAAATTCAATATCAATATTCATCAAGATTATGGTTTACATAAATCATATAAAATATAGGTTTATTTTATGTATATAAATGGTAGTATTCCCGAGTTATGAATTTGGGATAGGGATATGTGATAATTTCAATTGACGGGTAAACTATTCAATTATAAGATTTTAGTATTTTAAGGATATATTTATTAGAACGTTGAAAGATTTAATGGAGTGATTTGGTAAATTTACTGTTAACTGGAATTTATTTTAGATTTACAAGCAAATTATTCGGTTGATTTCAAGTCCTGTCAATTTTTTTATGCGATTAGATATAACAGTTAAGCTTTCCCTCCTAAAAAATAACAAGGTCTTTAATAAAGGTAAGGTAAATACCGATATCAATTTTGGTACTAAATTTGTTTGTGAGTTATGGGGGATTAATAGGTAGATATTAATACGATAATTATTCTCGTCGTATTTTAGTTTTAATTAAATGTTTGAATAATGGGAAAGTTCCGAATAGTTAACCCAAGAAACGTGTCGTTTGGTATTGATTCGAAAAGCTTTGACATCTGTATAATTTCATTTTCTTTGTTATCAAGAAAAGATGCATCGTTATTATCATTCCGTTTATGAAAAGCATCGCTTATATTAGTATCACTAACGAAATAAACGTTACCGTACCTAGTACAGAGTTTGTAAAGTTGTTTATCAATACATTGGATACGGGTGACTTATTTATTATACTTTGCGAGTATGTTAAGGGAAAGTAATACGTGAACCAGTGTATCTTTAATAGTTTTTATAGAAGGAATAGCTAATTCAGCAGCGAATTAATAAGCTATGTCATGAACTTTCGTAAAAAAGGTTTTCTAAATGTCAAAAAAGATGTATAATCATTTTTAAGCTTTTTATTTTAAACATGTGAAGTGTGCGATAACAGTTTTTTCCGTATTTAAATTGAAGAAATACGTTCGAATTATTATTATAAAAGAGTTGAGATCGTTATTATTGTTATCGTTACCGCACGTAATCACTTTTCATAACGGTTTCTATAAAGCCTTTTAATCATTGGAAAATAGTATAAATGTTGTAATAGTACTACATGCAGTGAAATAGGTCAACTTTACTAAAAGTAAAGTTGACTATACTGAACTAGAAGTTGAGTATATTGTTTTGTATAGGCGTACTATATTTGGTGTAAGTCGAGTACAGTATGCCACATTTTACACTAGGGTACAAGTGAAGCCATTGGCCAAATGAATTACTGTTCTGACCAGCTAGCGGTCTGTCAAATCTAAAACAATATATCTACCACTTGACCACATAATACTCCTGTCCTTTCAACTAATCAAATCGATAACGTTGTAACGTCTAAAGGCCTACTGATAGTCAAAGTCTTACTAATACTAATTAGTGCCTATTGAAATAAGCACAGATAAGCTAAGTAAAATAAAAGGTTACTTTCCAGTTAAGCTTTAAGTTAATCATGTCAGCTAGGGTAGAGGAAAAATTTTTACGAAGAGCCTTTACTACTGTTTGATTCTTTACAGAAATACGTAAAAAAGACTTATGGGCTGCGCTAGTTTTTACGGTGGACAAGAGTTAGCGATGGTAGCTCTATTAAAAATACTAAGAAATCTTTACGAATCATTTTAAAAGAGAGTTAAGATTAACCTCTAAAAGTCTCGAATCGATAAGTTGGCAAACGGCTGAGTTAGAATTACTTCGGGTACTTCTAATACAAAATCGACTAAGTCTCTATGCCAAACAACCTACAATAACAGCAAACAACTTTCGACCTTACCCTTTACACCAAACCTTTTCCCTTAATTTACTCTTTTCTCGTCCTCTACGTCAATCCAATCTCTAAGATTGCTGTCCGAAGCAAAAACACCAAGAATCGTTAAGTCGCGTCAAAAAAGCCACGTCATACGACTACATGCTAAATCACTAAGGTCTTACGCGACTTCACGTCAAAACAGATAGCTCTTACGTCTCAGATTACCAAATCCTTCATTCACTAAGACCTACACCGACATAAACCTTAAGATGGTACTTACCTAAAAGATTTAACAAGGTTTTGACGCCTTAGAATCCTTCTTTTTAATGTAATACGATGAAGACCTATAGGGGTAAGATGTCGACTAGGACTTGAGAGAAAATCATTTAGCTAACTTCGATGGCTACTATACCGTCAAGATGGTAACAAAAAACTTAACCGCGTTGACCGTGCTTTTCGAAACTTTCGCTACATTTTAAACGACTAGATCATTAATATGTGGAAGAAATTTTAAAAAGGTATTGAGTTAGGGTTAAAATTTGAATTTGAACGCCGAGGGACTTATGTATTGAAAAGGGGCTTTAATAAGTTAGCACAACACCCTTTTAAACTAACACAACTTAAAAAATGCCTCGAAAACCTACAGCTTAAAGGAAAATATATTAAAAAAATATTAACACCCCTACATCCGGTTTAAGGAACGTTTCATTTACTCTTAGCTAAATTGAGCCTTTTTATGCGTTAGTAATAAGGAACTTGTTAATTTGCTCGATATCCTAGTACTTTGATATAACAGCATAGAAAACGTTTTTAGCGGTAGTAAAGTAATAATATAACGGCCGTCAACACGGCTAAAGAAATCGTCGTCGTTGACTTATACCAGTTGATTAAGAAAGATTGTTAAGTTTTTCAAAACCTCTAACTCCCTATTTCCCTTTAATACTTTAATAAAAATCGTTAATTTCCTTACGAGCCTTGTTAAGACAGGTTTGCCTTTATAAGAAAACCTACCACAGATCTTATTATAGGATTTTACTCCTTAGGCTAAGCGATTAGTAATTACCTTTAACATCGTTATTCAGAAACTCCAAGACTTAAACTGTTAGGAAATACTATGAATTAAACTTAGGATAACTATAGAAATCTACCTCCAAAACCTGTCAAGAGAGTTAACATTAACTACAATATTTTTACAGATTTTGCTAAGAATTGAAAATCTTTCGAAAAATATAATGGGAAGTCTTCTAATCTTTTCGATATAAAGATAATGCTTTTTTAAAATATTTTTAAGTGGATAGAGGTTTCTTCTTTTTGTTTTCACTTAATGTTTTCCGAAATTCTTATAGGGTATATTAGGGACTACTATGTGATTGTTTTGAACCTTGTAACTATGTTTCGAAAGATTCACAACGGTATAAAAATCTCCTTCCAATACGATGTTTATCTTATGTAATGTTATATAAATTAGGCTATTATGAGGTATTCGACGATAATAGTTAGGAAAAAAAGGAAGGAATACTAATAAGCGTGTTTAATTAGATGATGAATAAGTTGGTGATATGCTAGAAAGTAATAGAAAAGTATTACATTAGCGAAACTATACTTTGCGAGTAGGTACAGGTAAATATTTTGGGTATCAACGAGTTTAAATACCCTCTATAACGCCTAAATATCATATACAAAAGCTTTTTTAGCTAATTTCGTTTTTTGCGTGCCACTTTAATAATGCTTATACCAAATTTGTAGAATATATACCTTTAAGCCGGTAACTTCTTTAACATTGATAAAGAATATTTTATGATGGTTAATTACATCGACTGAAAGTACAGCTATAGGACCCTTTAGCGCCTAAGGTTTGGCTTATCGACTACAAAATTAAGGTAATACCTATACTGGCGTTAATAGGGTTAAGAAATAAGCGAACCAGCTAATTACAAATACTATAATAGTAATATGATCATAATATCTTAGATTTATAACAAGTTTAACTGTTCATTAAATTGGCATCCTTTTCTCAAGCGAAATAATTAAAAGTTATTGTATTATATCCAATATTCTATTACCTTTGAATAGGATTACTTGAACTAAATAAGAAACTTCGAGAAATATAAGTTAATTAACGGCGATGATACCTTTAAGTAAATTAGGTGGCATAAAAATACTCCTCCTAACGTGCTCTAATAATTAGCTAACTACGCCTTCTTATGTCTTTTGGATGGTAAAAACCCTCATCTTTACCCTAAACAAGCTACTCATCCTTCACATACCTTCAATCTTCGCGATCGGTACGTGAATTATACGTTTTATCGTATTACACTAGATACAGGGGTAATAAAGTACTTAATAAGAGGATATTCGTAATATGTCATATTATCGAGGGGAAACATTATAATCACGAAGATTAATTGTTACAATACTGGTAAAGTCAAAGTTAACTTTAAACAAGGCGCACTACAATAGTTACTAAGGATAACAATAATTTAAATTATTATAGGTGTTATTACGTTCTACATACTTAAGTTCTTTATTACGTTTCTTCCTTACTTGAAATATACAGATTTTCTGCGTTAACATTAACGTTAACGAAAACGAAACGGTTAAAACTGGCCAAAGGTTTCCCCTCGCTTTTAAGTAGGGGTACGTAGGGTTTAATCTTTAAAACCCTCAAATAATAGCTTTAAGACTAACAAAATCAAAGATACGCGAAATATACTACTGCTTTAATCTTTTAGCCGTTAACAGGCTATGTAAAGTCCTAAAGTTCGTAAAGCGTAAAAATATGGAATACGTTGCCATAAAATCTATTCAAAAGCTTTTTTACCATTGTTAATCGTATACATAAGCCCTTAAAAATTTAAATTTATCCTAAAAAATAATAAGAACTTTAATTATAAGGTTCTTATCGATATATTTTAATTTGATTATAAGCCTGTTCTTTACTTCATTAACTCCGTAATCTTTTTTTACGAAGAAAAATTTCTAAAATCCCTTTCGGAATATGATATCTGGGAAATACTAAGGATTCTTTAGATTGACATATACTTAGGCCTACCTAACGTTTTTATTTGCGATGCCGGTAACAACTTTATGGCGGCGAAGTTCTAGGAAAATTCCAAGATAATAGTATCTAGTGTAAATAACTATCTGTAAAGGCTTACTAAATATTATAAAGGCTAAAGAGGTATATACACTATTCGCCGAACTTATAACATTCTTACGCTGTAAATCAAAAATTTTACTGATTCGGAGTCAAACCTTTGAATAGCGGTAAAGGGCCTGAACGATATTATAGGCCTTAATGGCCTAATACCAACTTATTAGGTCTTTAAAACGTACCTACGCCTAACAAATAAATCTCTGCTATTAGTAAGTATCAAAAGGTATCATACGGCCTACGGAAAAGACGTAAGGGAATTGCAAAGGTAATCAGCACGTTACCAGGTTAATAATACCCTTAACATAAAAAACGGCCTTTTATCAATCAATGTATTTACTTTATCATTATAGAGTACAGCTCTTGCATAGCGAAATCTGGGTAAATAAGAAGGCACATATAAGATTGTGAATATTGTAAACTTGAAAGTAATTATTAAAACAATTAACGGTTCTATATCTTTTAGAATTACCTAGGTAAAACCTTACATTAGTGTTACTAATGATAAAGACCCTTAAGCTAAGCGACTAAGTTAATACGAACCTTTTTTACTTTTTATCGATAGGCCCATAGAACGCCACCGGCGTGGACGACCTCCTAAAAGAAAAGAAACGTGAAAAAGACGTAATATATACCGGGTCGTATCTATAATACTACTTAGGTAAGCAGAGGGAAAAGGATAACAAAAATTTAACACTAAATCGTCGAGTATAAGGTATTATTGGAACCTTCAATAAACCTTTTGAAGAAAACGACAGAGTCGAAAGTAACAACCTACTAACTCGAGGGGTTGCATAATTTAGACCAAAAGCCGATTTTAAACTTTAAAAATCAATATTACGATCTTTAATTCAAAGATTATTTACGAGGTTCAAGGTAAGACTATGGGGTAGTCATACGAAAAGTTACATTTAATCGCTTAAGGATACGTCGAAAATGGCAAAGACTAGATCCTTACATAGTCGCCAACTATTTGAAATATTAGCCAATATTTAGTGGTCGTTTTAACAACAAGTTTACTAGTTGAAATTAAGCGAAAATCCTTGTTTAATAGCTGTAATATAACGAAAACCTACATGCAGTGAGTAATTGATTTACAGTGGATCGTTCAATTCAAGTTACCGTAGGAACTACGTGTCATTTACCCTTTAAAGATGGTAATACAATGTATTAAGTGATTGTACAAACTAGCTAAAGTAGGCGTCCATTAGTTTTTAATCTATTAGTCTCATTTCAAATCACAGCTATATAGAAAGTCTTTAATATATAACCCGTATTGCCTCGTAGCATGAAAAATAAACTTTAATTCAGGAATTACATGAACTAACGATATCTATTCGTTAAAAAGGCTAACTTTATAATAATGTAGTAGTAGGCGAGTGAGGAATTTAAATTCTGAAATAATTTGTAGGTTACGACGTTAGTGAAAAGTATTTCAATCAACTTTAATAAATCGTTAATCCGTATATTTCGTATTCATACCGGCCTTAACTTTCGCCAAATGGGATAAGGCATTGTTTAAACTGCAATCGACAAAATTATCGTAGCTTAGACCTAGCGGTACTTAAAATAGCGCGCCAATAGCAGCTATATTTCCACATTATATTAACTGGAGGCCTTTTACAACCTCTTTATAGCAACGCAAGCGTAAAATACAACGGATCAGGGTTTCAATTGGTTAAACAAAAGGATTGAGTAACAAATGCAGAATTCTAGATCGAGAACTGAATATGGTTTTAATCGACCTTTCGAAGGTAGAGAAAAAAGTTTTTACGGATGGTTGTTCGTAAACAACTCCGACCTTTTTTTAGAAATCGGATTCCTAATAACCCGCGTTAATAAAAATAAGCGGGAAACCCAGTTAAATATTATTAGTAACTTAATTCACTAAGCCTTTATCAAATACGAAAAGATTATATAAAAGGAGTTAATTTTAAAGATCTACAGTATAATGGTAGGCTTTAACATGTAACTAAGATTATAGAAGAACCTTAACCTGATTACCAAGTAACTAAAGATTTTTTCCATCCTAATAATAATTTGTACCGACTTGAGGGGTCTGTTCGAATACCTTTCCAAGTTCCAAATCACTGGTGAAAAACGCCTGATAATGGATGTAATGGCATTTCGTAAAGCTTACAAAGGGCGGAAAATTAAAACAACATCCGATAAATTAACGAAGAAGACAATCTTACTAATGTTATAATGAAGGCGTTTCCGAATAAGGCTATAAAAAGGTTTATAAATAGCAATAGGCTTATTATATATATCGAATACTACATTGATAAGCCGTCCGGTAAGTATAGGTCACGTGAAGGCGGCGGTTAAGAATATGTTAGCAAACCGAAAGATGATGAGAAAATTAACAATGTTAAATTTTTTAATTAACACGGTTCAAGTGAAATTTTGTAAGAGCCTATGGCGGAAAAACCTTTTATGAATGTAAATAAAGTTGAACCTTGGAGCCGTAGGGCAACTAACGGTAATTGTGATAAATTTATATACAAATGGGTTCATTTTAATACGGAGGTCAATTGGAATTAACAGGGGTTTTACTGGTTAGCGAGGTCACAGTTTAGCGCTTACTAGAAAAGATTAGTCAACGATACTGGCGTACGCGCACAAAATGAAAAGCCGCCTGTTTTTGGAATAGTACTACATACAATGCTGTGGTCAACTTAACTTACAGTGAAGTTAACTATATTAAACTGCAAGTTAAGTTTATTATTTCATGTGATCTTATTATATTGAGTGTCAGTCGAATATAATATACTGCACTTTACACTAAAGTATGGGCCAAGCAATGGGCCACACAAATTACTGTGCAAACCGGCTAGCGAACTTCTAAATCTAGAATAATACATCTATAACTTGACCACACAATACCACTGTTACTTCTACCAATCGAATCAACAATGTTGCAACGTCTAAAGGCCTTATTATAGGCAAAGTCCTACCAACAATAAACGTATTCTTTCCTCGTACCGATAAATTTACAGTTTTAACGTAATATACATAATATTGTAACTTGTTATGTTAAAAACGTAATTTCATGTCGTAACATTTAATCGGTTAATTTAAAGATTTTCATGGTGGATGTTATGGAATAAATCATTAATATCGTAATCTGAATCGAAAAAGTTTGAGTTGTTATTATCATCGGTATAGTTTTCAGTAAAGAGAGGTACACTAATTACATAGTTTGTAAATGACGTCAAATTAAGATCCGTATAAAGAGGGGGGGGGGGGGTTACTCCATAAAAGTAAGCGTACTGGTAGGAATTTCGAACAACCGAATTATATTGATGAACGTATTTAACGTATGGATATTGTATTTTTTTTATATGTAAAACGGATTTTTAAATGATTTGATTTCCTTCAACGAGCTATGTATATCAAGTTTCGGTAATTTGTTTGTATTAGGCAGTCAAATGTTCGCTTTACATTTAAAAAAAAAATTAGTCTTCAACACGTATGTTGAAGAATGGCTCCAATGCTTAGAAGTCCAAATTCGAAAGATCAGAGGATATAACCTTAAGTTATAACCCATTCTAAGTAATTGAAACAACGTCGAAAAAACGAATCAAAGTTATATATCAATTAATTTAATGAAAGTTATTATTTATGGCGGCCAGATACTGTTAATAATCCTAGATAAAATGAAAGAGGATGAAACCTTTATTAAGGAGTTTTTATAATTTATTGAAACGGGGTAGCTCTGTTATATAACAGGACGACTTCATTGTATGATAGAAGCGTGGTAATGACTATAACTAGATCTCTAGTGATAATTAGCCTAGGAATTAACTTATAATAATTTTTTACATTAATTTATCCGTTACTTTACCACTTATAAATCATTTGTATAATCGGAAAATTATATTATCAGGTTTTTCCTTAATATTATCATATATATGTAATATAATGAAAAGAGCTTAGCTATTATGAAAACAGTTTTTTAGATTAGCCAATTCATTATTAGGAGTATTTTGATAAATTCCTTGTGTTGGAATAGTGGTAATTTAAGTGCAGTAGGTTAACTTTACTTACAGTAAAGTTGACCATACTGACTGAAAGTTGATTGTACTGTTTTTTGTGGGTTTACTGTATTGGCTGTAAGTCAAATACAGTAGGAGCCTTCTTCATACTAGGGTACAAGCCGAGAAATTGACTATAAAAATTACTATGCAAACCGGCTAGCAGTCTGCCAAACCTAGAACAATACAACTACCACTTGATCAGATAATACTACTGTAACTTCGACCAATCGAATGGACAACGTTGAAACATTCAAAGCCCTACCAACACTGATCAGTACTTATTAGGTTAAGCGCAGATAATTCAAGTAGAAAAAAAGATAATTTCTGGTTACGCTTTGTAAATGACTGAGGTAAAGGAAAGATTCTTAAGAAGTACCTTTACTGCTGCGTCGGTTTTTACGGCAGCCTAAAGGTAACGATGGTCTCGCTATCAAAAACACCAAGAAATCTTTTCAAAAGATCATTCTTAAAGACGTTGAGATTAATTATCAGAAGTCTCAAAGTTTAGTAAGTTGGCAAACACCTAAGTCAATACTACTATTGGTGCTACTACTGCCAAAGAAAAAAAAGACCAAGTCCTACGGCCGACAACTTTCAACCTCTGACCTCTACCTACAACAACAAATAATCTTTTACCTCACTCTCTACACCAAACTTTTGCCCCTAATTTACTCTTTTTCCCTTCCCCTAAGTCAATTTAATCATTAAGATCGCTGCTTTGGGCGAAAACACCAAAAATCGCCTAGTCGTCCTAAAAAAAGCCACGCTATGCGACCCAATGTCTAGTCGCCAAGTTTTTACGAAACTTTACGTCAAAACACTAAGTTTCTACACCTAAGATAACTAAGTAATACACATGCAAAAACTTCAAGATGATATCGAGTTAAAAATATATAAAGGTAATTAAAGCCTTCGCAACTATTTTTTGTAACCATTAAGACGAATAACTTTGAATTACGGATATTAACGAAACTTCAACGAAAAATAATCGAACTAATTACTTAGTTAGTATATCTTCGACGCGGACCTTGGTAATAACTACGGCAGTAACACTAGTATTTTTCAAGATTTCCGTAAGTTTTTTGACTATTAAACTTTTGAGATGGAAATTATAATGTAAAGTACAGTTAAAAATTAACTAAAAAGGAAGTTAATCGCTATAATATCTACATTTTAAAAAAACCTTACTGTAATTTTCCGAATCCTTATTCAAATTTCTTTAATAAAAAAACTCTTTTTAAGATTCAAATAATAACGATCCTCGAAATAAAGGTAATTGTTGGTGGGTCTTTACTATTAATAAGCCTTTAGATATTACAATATTGTCGATTCGATTAGTTGAAGTATCAGTAGTATTTTAGTAGTCAAGTGATAGATGTATTGTTCTAGGTTTGTCAAACCGCTAGCTGGTTAGTATAGTAATTTACATAGTTAATTGCTTGGCCTATGCCTTAGTGTGAAGTTTGGCTACACTGTATTCTACTTGCAGCCAATACAGTAGACCCATAAAACAATACACTCAACTTACAATCAGTATAGTGAATTTTCCTGTAAGTAAAGCTTACATACTGAACTTGCAAATACTACTATTCTAACATGGATGGCTTTGTGGTTTGTGTACTCACGGCAGTATAGTTAACTAATTCGTTCATAATACCTTTCCAATAACCTCTGAATCGCTACCTCGTCACCTGATAAGACCCCTTTCAATTTCAAATAACCTCTACATCGAATTACATACATTTGTATTGGAATTAACCCTAATTTCCGTTAGTTGCCCCACGGATTTAAGGTTCGACTTTATCGATTTTTATAGAAAGATTTTCTGTTACAAACCTATATAATCGTTAATTCCAGCTATACTGATGAAATGAGTGAGTATCATTAATATCTTAACAATCTTTTGGTTTACTAATATATCTTTAACCGTCGCAATGTGATTTGCGCTTAACGGGTGACCTATTAATATAACCTTCGATGTGTATGGTTAGTTCATTACTATTCACAAATTTCGTAAGGGTCTTGTTCGTGTATACCTTAGTTATGACATTAGTAGGATTTTCTTTACCGTTAATTTATCGAAACTCGTTAATCTACCTCTCTTCGTGGGCTTTACGAACTGTTATTACGTCGATTATTAGGCGTCTTTCGTTGGTAATTCCGAGTTTCAAACAGTATTGGAACAGGCTTCTTGAGTCAATACAAATTACTACCGGGATTCAATGAATCTTAAGCTTCCTCGTAATAATTTTAAGGGTTTTCCATAATAATAAGTATGTATTAAAGCTTATTATTATACCGTAGAATTATAAAATTAATACGCTTTGTGTAATCCTTTAGTATTTAATAAATATTTCATGAATTAGACTCTTTCTAATATTGAACTGGCTTTTACGCTTATTTTTATGAACGAAGTTTATTAAAAACCGATTTTTGAAGATAAGTCGATGTTATTCATAACGAACTTTTTTGTAAAAGTAATTAATTGAATTTTTAACAACTCGATCAAAACTATTTTCGTTTTTCGGTTCATGTTTCGTATTTAATACTCGAGCCTCTTATTTAATCTGTTAAAATATTTATTCACTGGGTTTAGTACTTATATTCTGATAAAAAAGTCAAGAAAAGTCTTTGGTTAATAAAAATTAGTAATATAGCTGCTATAAGTATATTGTTCTAGGTATTGTTAGGCTTTAGTTACATTATTATTATCGATTGTAGCTCAATTAGTGTTTTATCCCTTTAAGCGAAATTTAAAGCCTGTGTTAATACTGAAGAAGCGAATTAACAATCCATTGAAACTAAGTTAGTTTCTTTTCACCAACGTCGTAACCAGTTTGTAATACCAACTTGAAGTCTTTAATCGCCTATTTCTCCTATTTTATAAAGTAAGCTGTTTTATTGAAAAATGTATCGTTAGTTAACATATTTATTAGACCTAAGTCCCTCTCTTACTATATCAACGAATATAAATCGTATATTAAAAACTTTATAACTCATCTTAATATAAAATACAATTGGAAGTTCAGGAATTGTAAAAGACCTACTTCGGCTAATCCGTAAAAAGGCTTAATATATCATATCACCGTTTCGAAAAGTTAAATAGGTCGCAATTCATTTGGCAATTTCAATAGTATAATCTGCTATGGATCGGTTGTTAATTATATAAAAGCTTACATTATTTCTCGGTTATTAAGCATAAGCTTACTATTAATTTTTACAAGTAAATTTGCTATTCAAGCGACTATTAAACTCCATTCAATCCTTTTAATCGTTAGTTATTACGTATTGATTTACTTTTTATCTTCATCGTCGTATCTTTAAGCAATTAGACGTGATTTTTCATACGATCGCCCCGTAGTTTTACCCTCAATCTCGTGGATAATCTTCGACTTAAAGATTATAAAGCTTGGATTTTACAGGTTAAAATCGGCTTTCGGTACAAATTTTATACATTTAGAATTACCAGGCCGTTAATTTCGACGTTATGGATTTTTTTTTAAAAAGTTTTGTCAAAAGTCTTAATTGTTACTTAAGTTTGAAGCCTTAGTGCCGAATCTTTGTTATACTTTTTTTCCCCTTGTCATTCAAGTAGTATCTTAAATAAAACCTGGTTTATATTCCTCCTCTTCAACGTTACTTTTTTTCGGGGGTCGTCTGCGCAGGCAGCGTTTTATCGGCTTATCGATGACGGATAAAGGAGGTTCGTATTGACTCGATTGTTTGGTTTATAGATATTTATTATTAATAGCCTGGATATAAGGCTTAACCCAAATAGTATGGAAAAATATTGAACTGTTAACAGTTTTAATAACTACTTTGAGTTGCCGATATTTAAGGTTTTATATAAGTCCTCCTATTTACTCGGATCCCATTACACAAGGATTTCATTTTGTAATAGCAGAGAAAGTACGTCGATTGTTATAGAGCTATTCCTGGTTTTAAAGGTCTTGTTGATATAGCGGCGTTCCGATTCCTTTCGTAGTTTCTTTAATACTTCTTTGTAAGCTACAATCCGTTTTTTAGTACTTTTTAATAACGGAGATTTACTTGTTCGGTGTAGTTACGCTTTGAATACTATTTGAGTTGATATTAGGCCATTAAGGCCTACAGTATTATTTAGGTCTTTTACCGTTATTCAACGACATGTCTCTGTATCCGTAAAGCTTTTAATCTTCAGCGTAAGGATATTATACGCTCGGCCAAGTAAGGCGTGTGCCCTTTTAACCTTTTTAATGATTAATTGGGCTTTTACAGTTACCTGTTTGTATTAAATACCTATTATCTTAGCATTTTCCTGAAACTTCGCCTTCGCAAAGTTAGTGCTAATATAGTAGATAACGACGTTAGGTAGGCCTAAGTACGTATTAATCTATAGCATCCTTAACGTTTCCTACGTATCTTTTGCCGAAAGGGATTTTAGAAACTTAGCTCCGTAAAAAGAGGTTTCAGAGTTTATGACGTAGAAAACAGGCTTGTTATTTAAATAAAATACATTGATAAAGACATTTTAATTAAAGTCTTTATCGTCTTTTTATGTAAACTTTAATTTCCGGGAGACTTGGATATACGTTTGGCAGTGTTAGTAAAGTTTTTAATAGTTTTTAAGGTGTAGTATTCCATATTTTTATACCCTACGGATTTTAGGACTTTATTACCGGTTAAGTGGTTAAAGCACCGATATAATTGGCGTATTTCGTGTTTCTTTAGGTTTAATACCATTACTTTAGGGCTTTAGAGATAAAACCATAAATACCCTTATTTCAAGGTAGAGGGAAACCATTTACTGTTTGAAACTAATTTGTCAGCATTAATATTAACGTCAACGGAAAGGGTTTTTATATACTTTAAACAAAAAAAAGTATAGGGAATTTGAAGACATGGAATGAAATTAACTTAATATAGTTTCGATTACCGGTATCACTAATGATGATAATCATTCGCATAGTTCAAAACTAACTTTAGCATCATTAATATCGTGACAATTAATTTTAATAGCTATAGTATTTTACCTTCGCAGTACTATGTGCTGCGAATTATCTCCTGTTAAATACGTTATTGTCCTCATATTAGATGTAATATATTACCTTTTTATTTTTTTTGTGCGGTTCAAGGGTGGCGAGTTAAATAATGGCTAAACTTGTTACAAATCTCAGATCTCTTCTTACTATTATGATAATAATACTTACGGTTAGCAGGTCCGTTTAAATCTTGGCCCTATCAGAGCTAACATAGCTTTTACCTTCAGTTTCTAGTCGATAGGCCAGACCTTATGCGTTAAGGACGCCTGTAGCCTTATTTATATTCGATGTAATTATCTACTGCAATTTTTCTTCCATCTACGTTGGGGATATTTCTGGGTCAAAGATATATACCGAGCAAGTTTAGTGTGCGCGCTGTTACAGTTACAAACAAGAAATGTAACTAGTTAAATAAGCCTTCTTAAGTGATATTGAGATGTTATAAAGCGTATTTAAATTTATTAACACCCGTAACAGCTACCTGTACGTGTTGACGAAGTTTGGTTTCGCTAATGTGGGCTTTCCCAATTATCTATTATCATAACATTGATTTGTTCAATATCTAATTAAATATATTCATTAGTGTTTTCTCCTTCTTTTCTTCTTCGCTATTATCGTGGTTTACCGTATAGTAGCCTATTCTATATAATATTAGGTAAGGTGAATGTTGTATTTGAAATATCTTTTTATGCTATTATAAACTTCGTTAAAGAAGGTTATTCGATTTAGGAAGGTTAGGTAATATTTCCTATCATACCTTATAAAGATTCCGGGAAATAGTAAGTAAAAGTTAGAAAGAATAACCTTTATTTCCTTGTAAATATTCAAAAAAGAATTATTTTCGTATTGAAAAGATTGTAAGGCTTTCAATTGTACTTTTCTACGTCGCACCAGATTTTAGAGAAATCCGTGAAAAGTTTATGGTTGATGTTAACTATTTTGACAGGTATTGAGGGTAGGTTGTAATAGTTATTCTTATCTTTATTAGGAAATTTTCTTAGTAGTTTAAGTTTTAAAGCCATCGAAACATGGTGTTAAGGATAATTTCTCGTGGTTTAACCTGAGAGATAAAGTTCTATAGTGGGACCTGTAGTGGATCTACGCGTGTAGTTAAACCTACTGTAAAAAGGCTTTTAAGAGACTTGAAGATTTTTATTAAAATGTTTTACAGAAAGAGAGGCCTAAAGATTTTAAGGTATTTGACAAACTTGTTCAATTAACTAATGTAAAATTCCAAAGTTAATTCTTTTGGTGGCGTTGGGGGCTATTGATTTACGTGCCTTGTCATCGTTTAAAACGTATTTTATGTTTCCGCAAAAATGTGTGAGGCTACCGAGCAGTTTAATTAGTTTTTTATTGTCATCGTGTAAAGATGCTTAACTTAGTTAAAGGTAAATGGAAGGTCCCTAGGACTGCATATAAAAGTATTAAGGGTTTTAATATCCGTTCCTTTAGGACGCGAATCTTAAAAGCATTTTTCAAGTTAGACTAGCTTAAAAAGGGTTTTTGATAGTCTGATCGAACTTTCCTTTAACATGTATATCTTTCAGCTTTTCATTTTAGCCTTTAGTTTGGATTAAATAATCTTTTGGGTTGCCCTTTATGTGATCATCATCTAGTCGTTAAAGTATTTACAATACTTACGAAAAGCGCGGTTAGGATCTTTGCCACCGTTACATTCGAAGATATAATAGCCGACGAAGTTAGTTAACTTCCTTTAGACTAAGCTTTCATTAACTTTGTATCCCTGGAGATCGTGGTTATAATACTTGGCGAAAAGTATCCGAGGGCTTCAATTGCTTTTTTAATAGCGGGGTCGGTAATGACTTTAAATTAAGCATTGAGGTTAGCTATTTTAACTTTTTGGCTTTTATAGGATTTGTTGGTGTAGCGTTGCATGAAATTAGCGATTTTAAAGTGTAGGGCCTTGGTGTTTTGGCGTAAAGTCGCGTGGGAACTTGGTGACTTGGAGTTGGGTTACACTGCGTAGCTTTTTTTTAACGAGACTTGACGATTCTTGGGGTTTTCGCTCAAAGCAGTAAATTTAACGATTGAACTGATGTAGAGGAATTGAAAAAGGTAAATTAGGTGAATGTTTTAGTATAAAGGGTAAGATCGAAGGTTATTTGTTGTTTTGGCTGTAAAACTCGTTCGTTTTTCTTATAGCAACAGCACCCGTAGTAGTACTGACTTAGCCTTTTGCCAACTTGTCGGTTTGAGACTTTAAGCGGTCAATATTAACGCTTTTTAAGAAAGATATTTGAAAAAAAATTCTTGGTATTTTCGATAAAGATACCGTTGCCACCTCTAAGCTGCCGTGAAAAACGATACAGCCAAAAATTCTTCTATACTTACTACCGTGAAAACTGACGCAGTAGTAAAAGCCCTTCGCAAACATTTTTCCTCTACCCTAGCCGTCGTTTGAAGTAGAGCGTAACCGGAAAGTAACTTCTTCTTCTACTTAACTTATCTGTGTTTAACCTAATAAGCACTAATTAGTGCTGGTAGGCCTTGCCTATCAATAGACCTTTAGACGTAACGTTTTCTATTTTATTGGTTGGAGTAACATTAGTATTATAATAGCTAAGTGGTAGATGTATTGTTTAGGGTTTTGCAGACCGCTATCCAGTATCTATAGTAATTTATATGGCCAATTTCTTGTCACATACCCTAGTATGAAGTGGGACTATACTATACTCAATTTGCAGCCAATACAGTGGACACATCAAACAGTACACTTGATTTGTATTCGGTATAGTCAGCTTTAGTGTAAGTAAAGTCGACCTATTATACTTGAAAATATCACTATTCTAATAGTAATGGCATTAAAAATTTAACGCCCTTATATACGTCTTAGGGAATCTTTTCTTTACCCTCAATGAAATTAAGATTTTTCTTACATTAAAAATAGAGAACTTGTTAATATATTTGGTAGCCTAGTACTTTTATGTGATAACCTGCAATACCTATTTAACGGTGGCAAAGCGTATGAAGCAGCAGCCATTCACGTGGCAAAAAGTATTAACGTCGTCGCCCTATATCAGTTAATTCAGTAAAATCATTAAATTCCTTAAAATATCTAAACTCATATTTCCTTTTAATATTTTAACCTAAATCTTTAAGCCACTTGAAAACTTCTTTACGACAGGTATACCCATACGTGTTAGCCTACTATACGTTTTATAACAGGATTTTACCCCTTGGGTCATGCGACTGATAATTAACCTTAATACTGTAACTTGGAGATTTTAAGGTTTAAAACGTCTCTAAATACTAATAAATATTGGAATAATTATTGCGACCATTTCCTAAAACCTGTGAAAATAGTTAATATAAATTATAATTTTTTTACGGATCATATCAAAATTTCAAATAATATCTAAAAATACAACGAATAAACTTATAACCGTTTCTATACGAAGATACTAACTTTGTTAAAATTTGAAAGTAAGTAAAGGTTTTATCTTCTGGTTTTCGCTTACAAATTTATGAAATACTTACAACATACGTTAAAATTTACTACTTATACTTCCTAATTCGAATACCTACCTTTTGCAAGATTTACTATAGTATAAAAAGTTACTTTGAATATAATTTCCACTCTTCTCAATATTATATGGATTAATCTATTACGAGGTAGATTACGACAATAGTCAAAAAGAAAGAGGAGGAAATACCAATGGTTACGTTGAACCAGATATTTAATAAGATTATAATATACCAACAAATTATAGAAAAGACCTACGTTAGAGAAGCTACACTTAACGAGTAGGTACGAGTAAACGTTACGGGTGTTAGCGTATTTGAATACGTCTTATAACGCCTAAATACTACCTACGAAAGTTTTTTAATCAGTAACGTTTTTCGCTTTCAATTGTAATAACATATACACTAAATTTACTTGGTATATACCCCTAAGAAGATGAATTTCATAATGTAAATAGAAAATATCGTACGGTATTTGATTAGGTTGACCGCGAGTATAGTTATAAGCACTCTTAACGTTTAAATTTTGTTTTTATAACGTTAGATTGGATGTTATAGTTTTATTGAAGCGAAATAAATAAAGATTGCAACGGATATATTAACAGTAAAAATTATTATTATAATAGTGGTAAAGGATATTAAATTTATAGTAATCGAGATTGTTAGTTAACTCGTCATCCACATATTAAACGTAATAATAAATAGGTGATGTATAATATCCAATACCCTATTCCCATT
This sequence comes from Anisogramma anomala, assembly GCA_038502455.1. Taxonomy (NCBI): domain Eukaryota; kingdom Fungi; phylum Ascomycota; class Sordariomycetes; order Diaporthales; family Gnomoniaceae; genus Anisogramma; species Anisogramma anomala. The sequence continues at coordinate 11,551,645 of JASMMZ010000006.1, read as the reverse complement.
ACCTTTGGGTAAGATTATTTGGATTATATCGTAAACTTTAAGGGTAAAAAAGCTATTAATAGCAATCATACCCTTAAGTAATTTAAGTGATACAAAAATACCACTTTTGAATTGGCCTAGTAACTAGTCAAGTACGCTTTTTTGTACCGCTTAAGTGATAAAGACTTTTACCTTCGCCCACATTAAGGCTTTAACTCCTGATATACTTTTAAACTTCGTGATCGTTATAAAGACCATACGATTTAGGGTATTATACCATATATAGTGGAAATAAGGTACTTAATAGAAGGCTATTCACAGTATATGGTATTTCAGTGGGAAAGTATTACAGTTACCAAGATTAATCGCTACGATATTAATAGCGTTAAAGTTGGCTTTAGCCTATGCAAATAATTATTGTTACTAGAGAAAACGGCCGTTTGGACGGTTATTAGATTAATAAATTTTTATATACTCAAATATCTTATTACTTCTCTTCTTCTTCTAAACAATATTTAGACCTTAGGCGTTGGCGTCAATATTAACGACAATAAGTTAATTAAAAACGGTTAAAAGTTTTCCCTTATCTTTAAATAAAGTACTTATAGTTTTATCATTAAAAACTAAAGGTTACGGTGTTAAACCAGACGAAGTTATAGATACTTTAATTATATTGGCATCTTAACCATTTAATTATCAATAGGCTATATAAATTCTTCAACTTCGTAAGGTATAATAATATGCAATATTTTGCTTTTAAAGTTATCGAAAAACTCTATTATTATTTCCAAACGTATTTTTAAACCCCCCGAACGTTTAAGTTTACATTCAAAGCAAATAAGTATTTTAATTGCAAGATTTTTGTTGTTGTGTTTTACTTGGATAAAAAGCCTATTCTCTATGTTATTAACTCTGTCACCTTTTTTTACGATGTCAAGTTGTCAAAGTCTTCAATAATAAAAGATATATGTGAAATATTAATAATGTTGTAAATCAATATGTATTTATTCCCATTTAACCTCATTGTTTACGATATTGATGTTAATTTTGCGGCGGCGAAGCTTTTGAAAATTGTTAAAATAATAGGAATCTAATGAAAATAAGTGTTTATCATTGCTTACTAAAGTATTAAAAAGGCTAAAAGGGTATATGCCTTACTTCGACAAACTTATAATATCCTTATGATATAGATCAAAGGTTTTAAGGATTCAAAATCACTTCTTTAGATAGCGGTAAAAGGCCTGAATAATATTATAGGCCCCAACAGCTTAGTGTTAACATTGATGGTTTTAGGATCGCACCCACGTGTAACTCGTGAATTTACATAATTAGCAAGTACTTGGCAAAAGGGTTGTAACCTATAGTAAAACACTGAAGGAATTACAGAATGAATTAGCATGGCGTTAGGTTAACAACGCCCTCAATACTAGGAACGGACTTACGATTATCGATGTATTTTCTTTTTCGGTACAAAGTGAAGTCTTCTTATAACGGGAGCCAAGTAAATAGGAGGGTTTATATAAAAGTAAAAGTATTGTTAACTTTAAGGTAATTATTAAACCCATTAAACGCCACATAAAGTTTTGTATTATTTAGGTTAATCCCAATATTAAAGTAGCCAACGGTAAAGACATTTAAGTTAATCCATCAAGTTAATACGATCATCTTCTACTTGTTATCGATAAGCCAATAAAACTTTGCTGGCGTAAACAACCCTCGAAAGAGAGTAATTTGAAAGACGAGGAATATAAATCAAGCCATATTGAGAATACTATTGAGGTAAATAAAAAAGAAAATGATAATGAAAACTTCATATTAAAACCTCGAGTATAGGGTATTGTTATAACCCAAGGATCAACTGCAGGTTAAAGAATAGGCCAGCGATCCGCTGCACTATCAGAAGCCTGATGTCCAACATATAAAGCTAGGGATCTCTCTTATGTAAGGACCCAGGGTTAGGGTTGGGACCGCAAGGACTGAAGAGCGGTCGAGTCGATACTACATTGAACCGTAGGAAGCGACCAGCGACTTCAGCGGTCTAGTACTGAAGATGGTATGAAGGTCATAGGATATAAGGACACGGTCATCACCATATAGATAGTATTTCCTTCATAGCTCTTCAGTTGTCAATCTAAGTATTCAGTCTACATATCTGAATAGCCTAATAGTTAATGATTATTCTACAGTACGAACAAACATCTTCTTGATATTGCACCTTTGTTACCTCTGCTACTTTACTACTAACATAAACCCCCTAACACCTTCTATTTACTCACGGGTATTTAGTGTGATTATTATAGGTATTGTTCAAATTTTCGGTATAACCTTAAAGAAAAGTGATATAGTCGAAATTCACAGCCTCCTAATTTAACCTTTAAACCCTCAATATTAGGATTTTAAGATCGAAGATTATATATGAGGTTAAAGATAAGATTATGGAACGGCCGTATAAAAAGTTGCGCCTAATCGCTTTAGGATATAGTAATAAAGACAAAGATTGTTTTTTTATATATCATTTAACTATTTAAAAACATTATGTAACTTTTAATAGTTTTTTCAGCAGTAATCTTACATACCAAAATTCAAGGAAAGTTTATATTTAATAGCAAGAACATAATATAAGTATATACATAATTAATAACCGTTAATATCGACTCTTTTTATTAAAGGTACTATATAAATTAAGTGCTATTTGCCCTCCAGGCACGGTAATACAATGTTCTAAGCTATTATAAAATCTATTTCAAACAGTCTTTCATTAGTTTATAATTTCTTAATCTTACTTTAACTTATGGTTGGGCATAAAGTTATTAATATACAACTTGTATCTATAGGTAACATTGAAATTACTTTAGCTTAGTAAGTATATAAACTGATAATTTTCTTGTCGTTAAAACGACTGGCTTTTTAATTTTGAAACAGTAAGCAATTAAGGACTTTAGGTTTTGGAATTACAAATCGTTTACAAAGTTGACTAAAAGCAATCAACTTCATTTTAATGGATCGATAGTTTGTATACTTGGTTTAAATATAAGCTTTAGTTTTCGATAAAAGGGTTAAGACTCTAATTGAACTATAATAAATAAGATTAACATAGCTACAGCTTAATTATACCGAAAATAATGCGCTCGTAGCAACAATATCACCATCATATATCAATCGAAAGACTTATACGAACTATTAATCGCGGTATAAGTATAGAACATGATAAGTAGATACTTTAACCGGTTAAATAGAAATTTAAATTAATAAGTAAAGATTTTTAACCAGGGGATTATTATAATTTCGATTTATTTATCAAAGGTTAGATTCACAATTTTCATACGTAACTCCTTGATTAATAGCACCAACTTATCTTGACGTATTAAGTTTTAAATTACTTTCGTTAATAAAGATAAAAATGAGGACTAAGTCAATATTAATTGCAAATTCAATTTATTACAGTTTTATTAAATATAAAAGGATTATACAAAACATGTTAGCTTTAGAGGTCGTAGGTACCATAATTAGATTTGATATAGATATATCATTATAAAAAAAACCCTTAATCTTATTACTATATACCTAAAGATTCCTGTTATCTCGGAGGTGATTTGTACCGACTCGAGAAGCCGATTTGAATACTTTTTAAAGCTCGAATTCACCAGCGAAAAACGCCTGATAATTAACGTAATACTACTTCACGAAGCCGAGAAAAGCATAGAAATCGAGGAGTTCTGGCGAATTAACGGGAAAAATAACCCTACTAACGTTATAACGAAGGCGTTGTCGAATTAAGTCCTTAAGAGGTTTGTAAATAGTAAGCTAACTATATGTATTAAGGGCTATTTTAATAGGCTATTTGACAAAACCAAATCAGGTGGCAGCGATCAAGGATATGTTGACGAATTGAACAACTGTTACGAAATTGACTATAACGCTTTTTTTAATTGGCACGGTTAAATTGTGAATTTTTTATAAGCTTGTAAAGGAAGAACGCTTCATATGAACAAATAAAGTCCAAATTCGAATCCGTAGGGTAATTAAAATGAAATAAAGTTAATATAAATGCAAATGTTAAAATTTTTTATAAAATTCAATTGAATTAACAGTGGGTTGGCTAGTTCATCAAGACATAATTTAATGGTTACCGAAAAGAATTGGTTGAACATACTAGCATTCAACTATAAAATAAAATGCTGCTAGTATTGGAATAGTAATAATTACAGTACATTAGGTCAATTTTACTTACAGTAAAGTTTAATATGCTTACTACAAGTTAAGTATATTGTTTTGTGTGGGCCTACTATATTGGCTATAAGTTAAGTACATTATACACCTACTGTATCCTGGGGCATAGGCCAAGCAATGAGCCATACAAATTACTGTGAAGACCGGCTAGCGGTCCGCCAAACCTAGAATAATACAACTACTACTTAACTACGCAATACTACTTTTATATCGCTCAATCGAATCGATAACGTTGCAACGCCTAAATCCCTACCAACACCTTTTGTCACTAAAATTTTCTTAGTATATATTACATTTGTTTCAATGCTTCTCTTGTAAAGGTAGTTATGGGGATTCTCCTTATATAAAACTTCTTTAATATAGAGTCTTATAATTTTCGATTAGTTAGGTATTTTGTAATATAAGAGTAAAGATATAGAAAATCGTCGAGTGATTTAGAAAATATAGAGTAATTCTTCAATTTTACCCATATTGCGAATTTTTTTTCTATCTTTTCATAAAGGTTGAAATGTCAAGCGATGAATTCAGTTTTTAAAGGAAACTGTTTTATTATATTTTAAGTAATTTCGTTGAACATTAATTGATGACAGATATTAAATGTATCAAAAGTTGAATATCGTATCGAATGCTTGTAATGACTCATTGTAATTGTTCATATATATATTCGGTACTATTTTCAACGCATGGTTTTATTCTATCAACAGTGGCACTATTAGCCCGAAACCTTTTACGTTTAATAATACCCAATGATCAAATTATCGGTACGTTCTGTACGTTAACATATGAAGATAGTATTCAAAATAGTAAGATTGATAGTATTGATAATAGATTGAAACAAGATGGATAACAAGTATCCAGAGAGTGGACACCTTAGGTGGGAGCATATAATTTCCCACCCAAAGCGTGGTACTCTACTATGCACTCCATCAACGTCTCTCCTAGGGCGTGATACATTATTACAAACTCTATAAGAGTGTATCCTACAATATGTTAAGCTATCATGTACTTTATAAAATTGTATCCTGCAGCGTAATACATTGCTATACACTTTGTAAACGTGGTCCCCTTCACTTACTACTTATGGTAATATTGTTTTCTTGAAAGCTTAGTATATATACTTTGATAATAATGGTATAATATAGGTCTTAGTTTATCTTATAAAAAGATATATTATTTGATGATAACAATAATGTAGATTTCTTTTTTCAAAAAAAGTTAATTAGAAAAGTTGGTAATTTTTATGGAGGTATGATAATAAATATGTTACGCATTATAAAATCGATATTAAAAGAATATATCTTTATCGATGCTAGAAAAACCTGTTATGTTTTCCCTTAAACAATGTGCTACCAACTGTAAGTTAAGTTTCCAATTAATCTTTTGTTACTTATATACCTCGATAACTAATTCCCAGTTAGTTATTCGACGTTTTCGAATGAATTAATAACTTAACTTATGTCGTTTCTTGATCATTTCAAATATATATCGCGTAGGAACCGCTTAGATAGACGCCATTTAGCGCGCTAATGACGCTGCTTCAAGACTGCCACAACCGCTGCAGGCTGTCTCGATAACATCAACCCCGCTAACACCAGCAACATATCATCCATTCCCGCTTTTATCTTATGTTTTTCTCCGCCCGCCGTTGCTGAAACCGCTATATTTCCTTTCCTTTCTTTCCTTTCCTTCCACCCTCTCTCCCTCCATCCTCCCAAAACAAGAGCAGAAATCTCTTAAAGTTATAAAACTTACAATTTCGCAATAGCTAAAAACCTCTTTTTTATCCATAACATTGTTCTTCTGCCGTACACGTGATATCGCGAAGTTAAATATCGGTACTTAACATATATTACCTAAAAATGTATTACACAAATATGGTATAAATGAAGAAAATATAATGGAACTGGTCCACCGCCTAGAAACGCAGCTTGCTAAGGTATACTACAAGGCCTTTTCAATATTTAAAGCGCTAAAATGGCGTACCCGGGTACGATTTTATGGGCCGCTAATGGTTACACCTTATATACCGTATGTGACGTCTGTCATCGCATACAAATCTATTAATAAATACCACTAAAACAGGGGTGTCCTGTCCCGTTACCACCATTACAGATAAAACGGCAACGGTTATAACCCTATACCGATAATATTAGAGCCGCTATTTGAGGCCTTTTTACGATCCCACCGTTTTTTAGTCAATTAAACTATTAGTACATTGTTTGAAACTTAAATATTCGCTTTAACCTTTTTCAATACATAGTTACAGATTTATGTATTTAATATTCACTTTTTAATACGTCGTTTTACGCTCGTTTGCTTAACCTTTCCTCGTTTATTATATTACACAAAGCTAAATGTAATTTTCAATTGAACCTTAATCAGTACCAGATGAAGATGATAATCGTTTCTACCATCTAATGAACGGGCTTATACATATATTACTTAGTTAAATTCGACGGTAATTTCTCGTATTGTCGTAACGATTGCAACTTTAACCTTCGCTTTCAACGCAAAGGTATGTAACCTAAGGTGCGAGGGGCACCTAGATGTCCTTATATTGATAACGTTGACGGTGGCGTTAACGATAGCGGTAACTTTAGTAATGATAACGACGATAACGGTAACGAAGGAAATAATAACGATAACGATGATAAGGATATTTTCAGTTCTCTCTTCGCTTCCTCTTTTCAAAACTATTAAATACCCTTTATATTACATTAACTGAACTAGCTTCAATATCACTGATTGTATAATAAATTAAATTTTGAAACAAAATCACCAATAAGTCATGAATAATATGTATAAGAAGGAATAATACACCAGTAAAGCTATAAATACAAAATGGAAATATTTATTATAAGTCAATGAAATAATGAATAATTAGTATAAAGAGTTTCAATATGTGATTAAAACAACAAATTACTTTTTTATAGAGTAAAATATGGAAAATAAGCGATAGATAATAGATTCAAAGCATGGAATAAAAGATAGAACTTTCAAAAAGATACGAAAAAAGCGTGGCCTATCAGGGTTAAGTTATATAACATATCTAGCGATATCTATAAAATGATATTAATAAAAGTAAACGATTTTAATACACCATCTGAAACATCTAACTTTAGCCTTTATTACCTTATTATCTGCTTTGAAAACACGTTCTCATGAATTGTAAACTTTGAATTTGAATCTTTTCAAATATAAAAATACTTCATTAGCTTTATTAATAAAACATTCTTGTAACGAATAGTATCGATACAGATCGTATTTTGAGTTATGGTTCGACTTACGATGGTAAGCCAAGTAGGTGCCACATGGTATTTACTATTGAGGTACGGAGAAAGACTTCAAGAGGCTACCGTGGCCCCACGTGCAGAACCTTTGGGCAGGGCCGATGCCCAGCCCGTCACGTGCCCTTACACGTGCTGTATACGGACTGTGCCTTATTCGTACACGAACCGTATCCGGCCTATACCCGAAGCGTACCCTATCCGCATCCGGGCCGGGCCTAGGATGGGTATTTCCTACCCCATTACGTGTATAGTTGCGTAACCTATAAGTTTAATAGCCAACAGTTTAACTTTATAATATACTCTCTTTTCTAGAATACCGTAAGGATTACAGCGCCCTTTTGGATAAATACCAGACACAAGCTGTATCCGTCTAGTATGCAGGTTGAACGTAAGCCGGTAACATTATATTCGTCATATTATTTAACGTTTCGGCTGGCTTACCCTCTAAGTTATCATAGCTGTATAACGTACCCGTTTATGCGTTATATAATATATCCTCCTTACCACTGGCGCCATATAATATACCTTTTAACACGTTGTGTAATATAGCCTTTTTGCCGTCAATATTATATAACGCGCTATATAAAGTTGCGCTTTTACCTTTAATACCGTATAACGCTCCCTATATAATACGTAGCCCTTACCAAATTTGGTTCGCTAATCCTTACAAATACGGATGTCCCCCGTAGTCTTTAGAACTTCCTCTTTTTCTCTTTTACACCACTGTCTCCTTGCGTGAACCACCCTCTTTATCACCCCTTTAACTTTCCTTTATATGTACCAACCATTTATTTATTTTAATATATCTTAGCCTTTTTCTTTTAACTTATAATTTTAAACGATATGTATGATGGTTTTCACTTAAGTTACGTTGCCGTTAACGCCTCTAAAAGGGATAACTAGCCTCCACGTAAGGTATATTACCTTATTATATACTAATATACTGTTACTAATTATATATTATAACCCTTTTATGTTATAAAAGATGTTCTCATCCTTAAAAATAGTTAAAATAAAAATAAGTTTCCTCTGTTATAGCTTAATAACGCTTATATATTATATATTAACCACTTTTCAAACTTTAACGTTCCTTTATATTACGTCCGAATTTATCGGTCGTAAATGTGTTGCGTAAATTAAAAGGTCTATAATGAGTTATGTTTATAAATAACCTGTACGGAAGTTTTAATCATTCATTATCTCTGTTTTGTAATATATTTAAGCAATAATTTTACCTTCAGTCTTACTCGGTTTACGTACCCTTTTACACTAATTGGTTATTTCGGCATAAAATAGAGACTATATCTTATCCCCTACGCGTAAACATCAGGAAAATATTTTAGGTTATCGACCCGTTTTTGCCTCCATTTTTTTAAGTTGGTTAATTAGTTTACCCGGCTTTATAATGCCTTTTGAACGTAGGGAATTTCCATTGTATCGGCCGTGTAATCCGTTACTCTTTTAGCTATAAACCCACGCCTACTTTTCTTTTTGGGTCCGTCTTTACCCTGGACCCGTTCATCACTTTTCACCATATCGTTTATTTATAAAAACAGGACGCCCTCGGCCGACCGAGCTTTAACGCGTAACGTTTTCGCCCTAGCCCCTTTTAGCTATCGCCGTATACCTTTTCGAAATTTTAGCCTAAAAATCCCAAAAATCTAACTACTTAGGTTATATCTTTTATAGCTCATATAGGTTACAGCTTACAAAATATTATAAACGACGTTTTTTAATGAACCCGTTAAATAATACAATTTATCTGAAAGTAATACTTCATAAATAAAAGTTATTCGACTTTTACAAAGGAATAAAAGGTCGTTTGAAATACTTCCAACCAATTAAACTAAGGTTAATAATAATAAAATCTAGAAACCTATAAAATCTCTATTATATATCCTAAAAGCGTATCATATATGTATTGGAAATTATAGACTATATAGCCTTTAACCAAATAAACATAAAAAAGCGATGTGCAATAATCAATAAATATTCAGGGCCGCTATTAATAGTTGGTAGATGAATTATAAAATTAACCAAAGTATATGTTTAATACTGATCGGAGACAAGAAAAGGTTAAAAAAAGCCCTACCATAAAATACGACGGAGTTTCGTGCCATTATACTATATATATATTCGATATCAACGTCGAATATTTTCGACTATTCATCTTTAATAGTAATCCCAATAAAAAACGCGAAATAAAATATTTTTACCTGGATAACTTATAGTAAACAAGTTGTAGGTCTATTATAAAATCCTCGTTATTAATAATTCCGAACTCGGTAATTATAAACGACCCAGGTAACGTAATATACCCCACAAATCAATCACGCAATTTTTAATTTATTTTGATCATCCTGCTTTAGATGGAAAGCCTTAAACGCTTTCGAAAACCGTTAAAAGAGGAACCTTATATGACGGGTTATTCGATATTTTTAAATTTTATAATTTCGTTAGCGTATCCGGGCCAAAAATAAGGAAATTACTCGGCGTTTACGATACCGGCGGGTTTAACGCGGGCCAAACCCGCCGCGGTACCGCTAATGCCTCCGTATTAAAATCCTTTAATATTGTCCCCAATAACAACCAAGGCGTGGGCCGGGCCCGAAATGGTGTTACCTTTAACGGCCTTTTGAAAACTCTGGACCCACCCTTAACATACATGTCGTCATTATTTAATAACTAGACCTCCGTCCAATTAAACTCTTTTATATAACCCGTCGCAATTTATATCCATTTAATGTATAAATTTATTAATACTACGTTTAATATAATAATAGAAATAAGTTAAAAAACCTGCACGCGACGTTTCTTACCCTTAAGCTTATTTTTTAACCTATGTGTTAACGTATTCAGGTGGATGTCCTAAGTTACGAGCCTATACCGTAAGTAATATTAAAAAAAGAAAAGACTTCAGTCTATTCAACTTAACGTTGTAAAATTAACTGTAGTAAAAAATAATTCTAATCCCTCATAATATGTTAAAATCGTAAACGGTATACAGATATTAAGTAACTCAGAAAACTACGCCTTCAAATAAAATATTATCTCGAAAAACTCCTTATAGTAAATGGTATAATCACGTGTCATATCCATTAATCGTACGAACTAGTAAGCCATTAGTTTTAAATTATTATCTTCGTCCTACTACGATCAATACCCTCTTAAAGCCGCTCCTAAATAATCGGTTTTTACCATTATTAGTCGATTTATATCCTAATATATTAAAATTGAGGCCGTAATAAAGTTATTTTTCAAGGATTAAAACGTTTTTTTTTCTGTTTCGTTTAAGCCTAACGAATCCCTTATTTCGTTGAGCGGACAAAATAATCCGACAGCTATAAAAAATTACTAGTAAAATTAAGATAAAAGTTAGTAAAATCTAAAAAGCTTCAAATTTCTGGACCTTTATATGGTAACTATTATTTGTAAATTACCCGGACTTTTTCAGGGTCGGCCCGAATACCTACCTTAACCGTTATAATAAAGCTGAAGTGTTTTACCTCCTTAACCATGAAATCGTAATTTTAAAAATCTAAATTTAACCCCATATTACAAAACTATTTTAAAACGAAAAACACTTTCTCTATATAAGCCTACTTAATACCTAAAAATAATTAGAAGGTTTTTTGAATACGTTATAACGAAATTATCTAAAATATCTGTTATTATATAATGAATATATCACTGAAACGTCATCGGCGCTTTCGCTAGTTTAAAAGGAGTAACTAATCATTTAAATAACTCGAACCGCATACGAAATGCCGTTAATTTCTCTTACCCGAATATTATGCGAATACGGTAAAAAACCGATCGAATATCTAACTTCATAAGTTATATCGACTTGAATAACGTATGTAAAGTCTTTTTAATGAAAGATAAAAGAAAACGGTATTGCTTTTGAAATATATTTGATGCATAGTAATTAATATAAAAGCGTTATTCCCTCCCCCCGGCTTACCAATAAGTAGTACCAAAGTTACTACCGATAAAAAGCTTACTCGAGCCTAATATTTATTTATTAACTCTATAACTTATCGTCGAAATTTGAAAAGTTAATTTCGTAATATTAAGTATAACAGCCACTAAAGTTGTTTTAATAAAGATTTATATTCGTTCGGTTTGATATAAATATAATAGTCTAGTTTCCCTTAATATAAATTTAAGGTTATAACCTTATCCTTATCAAATAAGTCTCGAAATTCAATTAATTTCGGTAAAAACCATAACTAATCATTTTTTTTCTTTAACTATAATCGACGCCATTACTTGTCAATCCGCGTTATTTCGCAAAGGTTTATAATATAAGTTTTTCGAAACGAGTTCTTTATATGTTATACTTTTCGATACAAACGTTATATTAATTCGAGGAAAACCAAACCTACCACGCCTTATATATCTCCCTTCCTAAAGCATATTAACACTACGTCGACAACTAAGCCTCCCTATTTTTATATTAATAAACGGCTTCCGCCCGCGTTCAAGGCCACCTATTAATATTATCTCCAAGGTATTCTAAAAATGATATCACATATTATTTCGGGAATAATATATGTTAATATCCGGTTCGACTATTTATAAATATTTATATGAAACTTGGTTATTTAGGTAATACGCCTATTTTGCTATAACGTGAATATCGTATCTAAATTTCGCGAATACAATAACCTAATTTTACTTTATCTTTAATCATAATATTAAAACCTCGCTTACAATATGATAATAATAATTATAGTCAAAATCGATATAAATATCCAAAAAGTAAATATTATTAAAAAGCATAGTGATGAGAAACAATTACTCGTTTGTAAGTATTTAAATTAAATTAAACTACTTTTGACTTGATTTTATAACTACATTATCAAGGTTATATAACCCTTAAACGAGATTATATCCAAATATTAGGCTTTCTCATCGCTGTTAATAAAAACTCTTCTTTTACCATTTTAACTTAAATCGTATATACCTATGTGAAAACTAATACTGAGCGGAAATCATAATTGCGCTAATGATAATTCGATAAATTAGAACGTACGTAACGCCTCGAAGTAAGTTTAACCTAACATTTATTTATTATCGCCTACATCACCCTACGTCCTTTGTTTTTAATACTTACCGAACGGGTTTTTTAAGATAATTAACTACGATATTGAAATAACTAAACGCGATTACTACGAACTTTTAACAAAAGCGTTTAAAAGGTATAAACTCCAGTTATAATTATATTACTATCGGGCCATTAGGTTTATACGGTTTTCGCTAAGTAACGACCAAAACATCGCTTTAAATTTGAAAAATTTGATTCGTCGACGAGTTTACGGTCATTTTTTAAGGCTACCATATAATTTACCCTATTAATACCTTCTGTAATAAATTTGTCGTAGATACGCAGCGATACACGAAAACGTAAGTAGTTATACTTTATGTCCGAAGGCCAATTTCAGCCGCCTGTTTAAGTTAAAAGTGTTTCTAACCTAATAGCGTATAATACGTATAGGTTTTTATTATTTATAACTAAACTTTTGAATTTGACTAATATCTTATCCGTGCGATAAAAGTTACTAAAAGCCGCTTCGATATAATCAAAAATTCCTCTATATAGTATATATCCTTATATTTTTCGGCTTTATAATACGCCGTAACCGTATACTCTATCGCCGCTGTATAATATCCTTATACGTAAAGAAACGTATACTGAACTTTTACAATTTATATTTCATCCGCTTTTAATATAAATTTAATCTTTTGACGCGTCGCCGCCTACGTGAAAGCAAATCCGTCGAATTGCGGTTAGCTATATCGTTTTCGTCCATCTTAAACCGTCAAAAACCTAACGAGAGTCGCGATTAATTCGGCTTTAAGTTGTTAAATTTTCGCGACGACCTAAACGAGTTCGGATTTAAGGTCGATAATTAAATTCGATTAACCTGATTATTATAATTATTCTACAACGGACGCGATATAACCTACAGTATATTGTAAACGAGAGATATCAGTTTAAATTGGCTTCGAAGAGACCGAAAATGTATTTATAAAGGTAAAGAACTAGGTATTTACCAATAGCCTATCCTTTCCGATAACGTTAAAATATAACGCTGGATTATTAACGTTTACTATCGATTCGTTTATTGTAGGTAATATTTCTTCGGAAAAATAAAGAAAATCCTTAATAATGTATTATAGTCCGACTTACAATAATACGCTAAATATGTATTAAATAAGATTGACTATTAAAGTACGATAAAAAACTAAAAAAAAGGCTATCGTTGCCCTACGTGCAAAACCCTTGGGTAAGGTCGATACCCAGCCCGTTATGTGCCCTTATACGTGCCATACACGGACCGTATCCTGTTCGTACACGGACCGTATTCGACCTGTACCCCGACGTATCCTGTCTGCGTCCGGGCTGGGCCCAGGCCGGGTGCTACCCATCCCGTTACGTGTATAATCATTTAATCTATAGGCTCAATAGCTAACGGCCTTATTTCATAACATTTTTTAGATATCGGTACACAAGGTTTGTATAACTACTTATCATTTTACATGTTTCTTCCATAAATACTATTTTTTTTTCTAGAGAATTTTACCTATATTTCTTTTAGGAACGCCGACCCCATTTTTTTAAAGCGCCCTCATTGCGATTAGAAGATTTGGATATTACTATATACCCTCATAGATAGTATACATAGGCCAATTGGCAGTGCACTGTATTGTAAGGTGCTCCCTTACAGGGTGTACGATAATGTGCTACGCTGCAGGCTGCACTTTTGCAAGACGCAAAGTGCACCATACATGGAGCTGTCTCGAATGGATATTCCAGACCGCACGGCAATGAATGGAGCGGTCTAGATTTGGTATTCCAAAGCGTACGGCAAAAGGGCTACTGTCTTGATAGGAGGTTTATAACCTCCTATTCGTAGCGTACACTCTCTGGAATACTCCTTCAGGACATTTATCTTTTATTACAATACCAATCTTATATTTACTCTTTTACTCGTTTACTTATACTTAAATAAGTAGAGACCTTACCGAAACTAATTAATAGCCGACTCAGTCGACGACAAAAAGTCTAGGAAAAAGGAGAAAAACACAAGTTAAATACCTATAGCAAAATGGAATAAATATTTCAACTATCTATACTATAACACTACATTTTTACAAAAATTACACGGGATATGTACAAAAACTGTAAAAGTTAAGTAACTTTGAAAAAAAACTTTAATATGATATTATTAACTCTTATTTAATTTTTTTTATTAAAAACTACATTACGCTATTATTATCCCTCATTTAGCATTTTAACTTGCCCGTGAATATTTTAGAGAGCGTTCTATTACGTACCAGGCTACGTAAGCCAAAACCACCAAGTTTCGAAACCCTTCGTTAAAACCTATCTGATTTGAAATCGATGATCCACACCGCTCGCAAAATGCCACAGTGGTTACGAATAAAACATCCAAACCGCTCCATCAACTTAAAAACGTTTACGAATACACTATCTAAATCGCTCGCTTTAATAAAAACGGCCACGATACGACAATCCGGACTGCTTATAAAGCACGAAACAAAACCCATACACCAAACCACACATTACACCTCGCCACACCTACACTTCCTTTACTCTATTAGCTTTCCACTTCCTTTACCCTTTTTGCCTTCCCATATTCTCCCTATATATTCCAAGTTTATGTTTCACAACGTTTAAGTTTTTTATAACCGTGAAGGTAATATAACGTTACTAAACTTTAACAAAACTAGTTTAGAACAACTAACTAGTTTATAAATACGTTTTATTTACGTATAGTTCGGAGTTTGGTTGTATTAGCAAGCGTTTATAACCTTACTTCAACCGTTTGAATTATATTATTTACTTTATATTTTCCGAACTACCCAAAATTTTCAATTTTAAACGTGCCTGAATTCAACTTCAGTGCGAAATTACCAATTTATGCCGCTTCAATATACCAGGTACACGTAGGAAAAACCATTTTCAACCGCTCCAAAACACTTACAAATATTACCCTATTACTAACAACCCGAGAGAAAGCCAAAATTTTCTTTGACCTTTAGTCGAGTATAGGAGAATCAAAAGAGCTATAATTTCAAAATCAGCATGGGCCTTTAAAATTATACTATCGATTCACCGGTTGAGAAACTAAACCTATATACGATATATATGTATATCTTAAACGCAAGTTTTCGTTGGAAACAGGAGAGAACCTAAAGATCTAATATACTAGTTAACTTTTAAAAAAAAATCGAACTAGATGTTAAGTATATAACAAATAATGAACCCCTTTATTGCCAAACCCTTACGGATTCAACTACGAAATAAAGGTATTAATATCTCGAAAAGAAAACATAACCGCTCTATAAAAGCCCTGTTCGAAATAATAAAACTTAATAACTTACCTAACAAAAAATATTAACATATATATTAAATGGAATTTATAAGACGATATTACCTAACGAAATACAAGAAATAGGTAATAAAAGATATATAAACCAAACGACGATTATAAGGTGTAAAACGACTTAATATTATACATGTACCCTATATTAGGAATACAAATCTTAAAGAAAGAGAAAACAACTATAATTTTTATTTATTATGCATGTTGTAATAGTATTACATGCAGTGCAATAGGTCAACTTTACTGTAAGTAAAGTTGACCGTACTGCAAGTGTATTGCTTTGTACGGACTTACCGCATTGGGCGTAAGTCGAGTGCAGTATGCTACACTTCACTCTAGGGCACGGGCCAAGCACTTGACTATACAAATTATAGTTCAGACCGGTTAGTGGTCTGCCAACCCTAGAATTATACATTCACCATCTGATCACACAATACTACTGTTACCTCAAAGACTAATCGAATCGACAACGTTACAACTTCTAAGGCCTACCAACACTGATCAATGCTTTCCTGCTAGATTAAGCACAGATAAGCTAAGTAGAAGAAAAATCTACTTTCCGGTTACGCTTTACGTCAACAACGGCGGCTAGGGTAAAGGAAATATTTTTTCGAAGAGCCTCTATTAGTACTGCGCCAGTCTCTAACGGCAGGAAAATAGAGAATACTTTTGGGTTACGTCAGTCCCTAACGGTAATCTGAAAGTAAGCGACAGTATTGCTATTCGAAAACACTGTAATGATCACACTAAATACCCGTGAGTAAATAGAAAGTGTCAGGGGGTTTATGTTAGCAGTAAGGTAGCAGAGGTAACAAAAGTGCAATATCAAGAAGATGTTTGTTTGTGCTGTAGAATGATCACTAGCTGTTAGGCTATTCAGGTATGTAGACTGAATACTTAGATTGAAAACTGAAGAGCTATGAAGGAAATGCTATCTATGGTGCTGACCGTATCCTTATATCTCATTGCCTTCATACTATCTACAGTACTGGATCGTTTGGATCACCGCACTGATCCCACTGATCTAGTGCTGCCTAACCTTAGATCGGTGGCTGATCCTTACTGATCCCATGTAGCCTCACCTTGAATCAGTAACTAATCCATACTGATACATCATGTGACTTGCTTAGTCACCTTTCTTACATAAGAGATGCTCCCCACCTGATGTATTGGACTACAGGCTCTCCGTGGCTCAGCTGCATGCTGGCTTGTTTCCTGACCCAACCGTTGTTTGTGTTATAACAAACACCAAGAAATCTTCATTAATCCGTCTTAAAGACGTTGAGATTAACTGTCAGAAGTCTCAAAACACAGCAAGTTAGCAAACAGCTAAGTCAATACTACTACGAGTATTACTACTGCAAGAAAAATGACTAAGTCCTACAGCCAAATAACAACCTTTGCCCTCCACTACCAAACAACCTTCGCTCTTACCTTTAACACTAAACCTTTGCCCTACTTCACTCCTTTTCACTCCCTATATCAGGTTAATCGTCAAATTCGTTACTTTAAGTGAAAAACATCAAGTCGCACCAAAAAAACCCACGTTAAGCAACCTCTTGCCAAGTCGCCAAGTTTCCATGCGATTTCACACCAAAATACCAAATCCCTACGCCTAGAAATCACTAAGCTCCGCGCCCTATAAGCCTATCACACCCTATATAAACCTTAAGATATCTACCGCCAACGCTTACTTTAAAGCCATTACCAACCTATCAGGAAAAAGGCAATCGAAGCGCTCGTACCTGTCTTTGCTAAACATTAGAACAGTGACTTTTAGGGGAACAATATTAACGAAAACTTAATCGAAGGACATTTTACCAACTTCGTCAGTCATAACATCATTAACTAAAACGGAAGCGAAAAGCATAGCCGTAATAACCGTGTTTTCCGTAAATATCGTGAGTTCTTCAAAGACTAGACTATGAACATATGGAAGAAAATCCAAAAAAAAACTATTAAGTCTAAGATAGAAAAAGAATTTAAACGTCGAGGGATTTACGTGTTAGAGAAAACTTTCATAAGGTTAATAAAAACCCTATTCAACTTGACACAGATTCAAAAATGCCTTTAAAACCAATAGCCTAAAGGAAAAGATATTAAGGAACCTTAATGTCTCTATACGCGGTTTAGGGAACCTTCGCTTTCCCCACTACAACTAAGTCAAGCCTCTTTTCGCGCTAGTAATAAGGAACCTATTAATGTACTCGGTAGTCCAACACCTTTACATAATAGCGCGGAGTACACCTTTAGCGGCGGAAAAGCACGTGAAACGAGGGTTGCCAACACGGCCAGAAGTATTGACGTCGATGCTTTACACCAGTTAATTAAGCAAGATCGTCAGGCCTCTCAAAACCTATAAGGCTCTATCGACCATTAGCACTATAATCGCCAAACATATAAAATACATTTCCATTCAGAACCTATGCATGTCAACCGACCATAAACCCTATTACAAAACTTTACCCATCGTGTTATGGGACTGGAAATTACCCTTAATACTGTTCCTCAAAACCTCCAAAACTTAAGTCGCCTGAAAACACCAATTAAGCCTAAGATAATTATCGCGACCTCCCTTCAAAACCTATTAGAATCGTTAATATTAACTAGAAATCAATAACAGATTTGTGTAAAATCTAGTATAATACAAATAAATCTAACGAAAAGCTTTATAACCTTTTGAACACTAAGATAATGCCTTTCCTAAACATTTATAAGTGGATAAATGTCCTACCTTCTAGTTTTTACTTACTATTCCCCAAAATCCACACAGGTCATGCCAAAGACTACTACATAACCTTCCTAAAGAACGCTACCACGTTTCGCGAGATTTACGATAACATAAAGGGCCACTTCGAATACGACGTCCACCTTACGCAATACCATACAAACTAGGCTACTATGGGGTAAACTACAATGATAACAAAGAAGAAAAAGAAGGAATCACCAATAAATATCCTTAATTAAATGATTATCAAGCTGATAATATATCAAAAAGCAATGGGGAAGTCCCCTGCTAGTAAAGCCACACTTTGCTAACAGGTACGAATAACTGTCACAGGTGTTAATAAATTTGAATACGCCTTATAACGTCCAAATGCCACCTGTAAAGGCTTTTTTAGCTAGTTACATTCCTCGCTTATCATCGGAATAACATGTATATCAAACTCGCTCGATATATACTCTTAAGCCGGTAACTTCCTTAACGTAAATAAAGAAAATCTTAGGGTAATGAAATATATCAACCGTAAGTACTTACGATTACAACGCCTAAATTCAGGTCTATTAACTCCGGCCCCAAACTAGAGGCAAAACCTAGGCTAACGACATTAAGATTTGAGCGGACCTGTTAACTGCAAGTACTATCGTCGTATTAGTAGCAAGAAATATTGAATTTATAATAAAGCCGGCTACTGGTTAACTCGCCACCCCCTCATCAAACGTAACAATAGGAAATCAACGTACCACGTCCAATACCGTATTACTTTCAAAAAAAAATTACTTAAATTAGGTTATAAATATTAAAAACTATAAACTAACTAACGCCGCTAACGCCCCAAAGCAAATTAAGTAACACGAAAATACTACTCTTGGCATGGTAACATAATAGCTAGCCGACTATGCCTTTTTATACCGTTGAAGTAGAAAAAATCCTTACCTTTACCCTAACTATACCACTAACCCCTTATATACTTTTAACCTTCACGATCTTTATGCGAATCACACGTTTCAAAGTATTATACCAGACACTGGAGCAACAAGGTACTAAATAGAAAGCTATTTATAGTACGTGACACTATGAAGGAAAAGTACTACAGTCACTAAAATCAACCGTTACGATACTAATAAGGCCAAAGTTAGCTTTGACCCAGACGAATAACTATCTTCACTAGGAATAACGGTAACTCAAACTGTTGTAAAAGAAATTACGTTCTATATCTTTAAATCTCCTACCCATTTCCTACTTTGCTTAAAGGATATAAAAACTCTCGACGTCAATGTTAATATTAACGCAAACGAGCTTCTTACAAACGGCCAAAGGTTTTTACTCGCCTTTAAGTAAAGGAATTTTTAGTTTCATCTTTAAAACCTGAAAGCACTGATACTAAACTTGATAAAGCCGTAAATACGTTAACTAAATCAACTTTCTAACTACCCAACTGTTAACAAACTATACAAAGACCTAAAGTCCGCAATGTATAACAATATAGAATACTTTGCCCTAAAGGCAACTAAAAGGCTTTACTACTATTACCAAACGTATACCCAAGCTCTCCGGAAATTAAGGTTTATATTAAAGGAAGACAAAAACTTAAATTATAAAAATTCTATTAATATAATTTACTTCAATAATAAGCCTGTTACCAGTTATTCAATTCGCAACCTTTTTTCATAAAACTAAGTTTTTAAAGTCGCTTTCGATAGAAAATACGTGGGAAACGTTAATGATGCTATAAGTTAACACGTACCTGGGTCCACCTAACGTTGTCGTCCACAATACCGGTACCAAGTTTACGGCAACGTAATTTCATGAAAATGTTAAAATAATAGGTAATTAATAAAAACAGGTACCTTTAAAAGCCTACTAAAGCATTGGAAAGGTTAAAAGAGTATATACCCTACTTCGCCAAACGTATAAAATCCTTACGTTGGAAATTAAAAGTTTTATGAATCTGAGGGCACGTTTATAAATAGCAGTAAAAGGCTTTAATAATACCATAAGCTTTAACAGCTTGATATCAACGTTATTAGTCTTTAAAGCGTACTCATGCCTAACGAGTGTATACTTGCCCTGGACAAGTACTTAAAAACGTATTACGGCTTATAACAAATCTTTAAAGGAATTCCAAAGGGAATCGATATGCCTCCAAGTTAATAACACCCTTTATATTCAAAGTAGGCCTATAACAATCGATGTACTTTTTTTACCGTTATAAAGTAAAGTAATCGTATAGCGAAAGCAGGGGAAAAAGAAGGGGCTGTATAAGATATTAAGTATTACAAACGTTAAAGTAATTATTGAAACTACTAACGATTTTATATCCTTTCGAACTATATAAGTCAAACCCTATATTAGGGGTACTAGAAATAAAGACCGTTAAGCTTTATAGATAAAACAATCGAGCTAATACGACCCTCCTCCACCCGTTATTAACAAGTTAATAAAACGCCACCGAGGCGGACAACTCCCAAAGAAACGGGATATTAAAAAGGAGAAATATACACCGAGCCGTGTTTATAATATTACTTAGGTAAGTAAAAAAGAGGAAAATAAAAAAAACTTAATAGTAAAACTTAAGGTATAAAGGATTATTAAAACTTTCGACAATCTTTCTAAGGAAAGCGATAAAGTTGAAATCGATGGTTTACTAACCAGAGGTATAATATAATTTGTGCCGAAGGCTAACTTTGACCTTTAAAACCTGAATATCACGATCTTCAAGTCGAGGATTATCTACAAAATCAAAGGTAAAACTACGAGGCGGTTGTATAAAAATTTACGGCTAATCGCTTAAAGATACGGTGATAAAGGCGAGGACTGGATCTTCAAGTAGTTGTTAACTTAGAAAATTAGCCAACGCTTAATAATGACTCTAGTAATAAGTTAACTAATTAGGATTAAGGGTAAATTTACACTTCATAACCGTAATATTACAAAAACCTGTATATAGATAGTAATGGATTTAAAACGGATTATATTATTAAAATTATTATAGGAATTTCGCGTTATTTACCTACTAAAAACGGTAATTCGATGTATCGAACTACTATATAAATTAGTTAAGGCAAACGTCTATTGGTTTTTAACTAACCAGTCGTACTTTCAAGCCCGGCTAATTATAAACCTTTTAACATACGACCCGTATTTATGAATAACGTAAAAAATAGACTTCAGTATAATAAACATGTAAATTAACGATACCCTCTTAGTCGGAACCGTTGTCGTTATAGTATAAGAACAATAAATAATCGAAAACTCCAAGTTATAAAATTATAAGCCGGTGACGACGTTATTGGAAAATAACCAACTTAACTTTAATTAATTGTCAATCCATATACTTAGTATTAATGGCGACTTAAAATTTCGTTAAAAAGGCTAAGGCGTTTTTTTTATCATAATCGATAAGACTAATAAGATCAGAGCTTGAAGGTACTTGAAATAGCATAGACGGGGTAATTATATTGTTACTCTATGTTAACTGGAAACGTTATATACCTTATTCATTACGGTATAAATATAAATACCAACGGATAAAATATTAACCGACTAAATAAAAGGTTGGAGTAATAAATACGAAACCTGGACCGCATGATCAATTTGGTGTACATCGACCTATTAAAGTCAAAGCTAATGATTTTTACAGATAGATCTTTTATAAATGATACCAATTTATCTTTACAAATCGGCTTTTTAATAACTTTCGTTAGCGAAGATAAATAGAATAATCAATTCAGCATTATTTGTAACCTGATTCAATAGACCTTCGTCAAATGTGAAAGCATTATATGAAACGTATTGACCTCAGAGGTCTACGGCATAATAAAGGGCTTTAAAGTAGGTATAATACTATAGGAGATCCTTAATTATATTACCAGGAAGTTACGGATTCCTCCTATCCTAGTGGTAATTTATACCAACTTAAAAAGCCTCTTTAAATGCCTATTAATTCTCGGAACCACTAGTGAAAAGCGTTTAATAATCGACGTAATAACTCTCTGTAAAGCCTACGAAGAAAGAAAATTAAGGAGTTCCAATAAATCGATAACAAAGATAACCCTATAAATGTCATGACGAAGGCCACGTTAAACAAAGCACTGGAAAGGTTTGTAAACAGCAATAAGCTAACTATACGTATCGAAGGCTATGTGGATAGGCTGCCCAGAAAGTCCAAATCACGTTACGGTGGATAGGGATGTACTGGAAAACTGGAATATTGCTAGGAGATTGATGGGGATTTGTTTAAGTGGCACAGTTAAAGTTACGAAGGGTTGTAGTGGAAGAAATTTTTGTAGGAAGTGGTGAACTCGGAATTCGGAGCGGCGGAGAAATTAAGGTTGAATGGGGTCAATTTGCATGAAATTGGATGCAATATAGAATGGAAATCAATTGGAATTAACAGGGGGTACGTCGCTGCTATTTAGTGCTAACTAGAAAAGATTAGTTAGCCATACTAGCGTACGCGCACAAACTAAAAAGCCGCCAATATTAGAATAGTATTACATGAAATAAAGTTGGTCAACTTTACTGTAAGTAAAGTTGACCGTACTACAAGTGTATTACTTTGTACGGACTTATCATATTAGGTGTAAGTCGAGTACAGTACACTGTACTTCACTCTAAGGTATAGGCCAAGCACTTAGCCATACAAATTACAGTGCAGACCGGCTAGCGGTCTGCCAAACCTAGAAGTATACATCCACCATCTAACCACGCAATACTACTGTTACTTCGAAGACCAATCAAATCAACAATGTTGTAATGTCCAAGGCCTACCAACAATACAAGTATAATTCACCCCTATACCGGTACATACTATAAAGCAAAATCAAATACCGAACTACTTCCTAAAATAATAAATATCCTGTTGAGCTAAAACGAAAGCGGCAGAGACACCGAAAACAACCCGTTCGACTAAAACGAAAGGGACTAAAACGAAAGGGACTAAAACATATAAAACAAACCGCTTTAAAGAATAACGAACGGTGTAAAACGCTAATACATGCCTTACGGACCAATATCCGCTAACTACGACCCTTACCCTAACCTTTTACCACACCGCTTCCCTATTAATGAAAGTAATCTTATAGAACTTACCAACTTCACTAGGCTTTGGAATAAGAAAAAGAACTATAAAGACGAACCATACGATATACTTGTTAATAAAACAAGTATTATATTTAATATATATAAAAAACTTGATTTCAAACCATTCAACTTCATATTATTCTATCCAGTATATTATCCGCGTAAGTTAAAAAATAGTATATATACCACCTAACGTAGGTAAATACATTTATAAAGTATTATAACCGCCTAAAATCCCTCTTCGATACGGAAATAAACTACAAACTTTACGATAAGGACTGGACTGATATTGCTTGAAAATCTGTAAAAATCTAAGAAGAAAACGTTGACGAAAACCTATAAAAAATTTACCGCCTTATTAATGAAGTTCCGAAAATGTTAGGCAGCCCTCGAACCAGAATATGAAGGGGACAGCCTATTTATTTGAACAGTAAAAAGAACATACCGCGAAAACCTGTACTTCAACCTTACAATTTTCAAGCTTAAAAAAGATTTGAAAACTTTTTATAAAAATTTTAAAAAATTGCTTATAACCTTTATACGCTGGCAAGCAAGCTTGTAATTAGTATTTGTAATCTATAAAAGTGAATTCGAAGGCTAAATCACCAAAACAAACCTCGCGGAAACTATTTACTACGTTTTGGATCGAAGATTAAAAGTATTTCCAAAGTAAAATAAACGTCTAAAATATAGGTATTAAAAAGAAAAACCTAATAATAAGAGATAAAAATGATCGTTCGGAAATAGGCGAAACGTACCACGGTTATAACAATGCTTACGAAAAGGTATATGAAGACCCATAGATCTGTAAAAACGATGTATTGTATACGGTAAGATCGGCTGTTAGTTTATTAACCACCCTGTTCATGAACAAATTCGGATTCAACAACAATTTTTAACAGATTATTCATTTAAGTACCGGGGAGGGGGTGACTTTATAATGTACGTAGCAAAGTATAAAAGCGTAAAAAGTAACTTAGAGACCAATCCCAACGAATATATATCCAAAGATAAAGACTTCAGAGTTAACAAGATTTACCTAATAACCTACACTGACAAAACCGCCTAACGTATTTTCGCAAGGCTACAAAACGCCTTTTTCTTTATATTATAGTCCTAAATTACGCAAATAAAGCGTTTAACACCTCTATAACATTATAATTTACACTTCTATTCCGATACAACAGCCGTTTTTATTTTTTTAATCATACTTCATACTGGTATTATTGAAATTTTAACGACCAGAAAACGACAATTCTACGGGTTTGTAACGAAGTTCCCGAATTTTTAACTAAACCAAATAAAAAAACACCAAAAGGTATTTTTTAGTAAAGGAAAAATGTTATCGCTTAGAACGGTCATTATAAATACGTTATGCAGACCGGTTAAGTTTTACATAATGAACTTTAAAACACTATTCTTATTTTCATTAGCTAATATAAATAAGCTTGGAATTAAGGTCCGAAATACGACTAATCAACTTATCTGCGCCTCAAATAACGTATTCGTACCGCTCTAGCTTAAGTTCAGCTACTTATAGTTCTTCTCCAAAATACGTACAATTAAGGATGTTCACTTAACGCAACCGAAATTACGGATTTTATACCGCCGGTTTGGATACCCAACTGTAAAACGCCTTTTACACCTACTTCAAGTCATAGGCTATACTATTGTGAAAAAAGATGTACTTAAAGCTATTGAAAAGTTTTGCTATAAGTATTAATTACATTTATAAGCCTTGCGTTAATTTAAGTTTCGCCTTTAGAACGATATGGACTTTAATTACGGGGTAATTATTCATATTATATATTGAAATAGCTTACTGGTCTATCATGCCATCGATGCGGCAACATTATTTCAGGTCGCCAAGTTTACACGAAACGCTTCCGTTATAGATTACCATGACGCTTTAGTTAACTACTAGTTAAACATTTACTTAAGGCTATTAAACTAGATTATGTACGATGTGAATACGATCTTAAACTCTACCGAATAATATATTAAGGCTTGGATAACCGGTAACGAATGTAAATAGATTCTATTAAAAGCTTTATAGGGTATTAGAAAGTAGAAGTAGTACCACGCACCGTATAAAAAGGTATATATGATATTATTTATGGAATTAAAAGGTATTAGTTTTAGAGAATATATCTTTTAAATAGCATTTAGCGCTGTTAACACTATCTTTAACCTAAATAGGCTTATCTTTACACTCCTTGTTTTTAATATTTACTCGAGAATTTAGCCTAACTTTACATTATTACCAACCACAGTATAAAAGGCAGATGCTATGGCGAAAGACATAATAACATTACGTTCCTTACGGGCTAAAAACCAAGTATTCAAAGCGTTAGCCATAAGAAATAACATATGTAAAACTAGCGTTTTAAATCTATCATTGTAATTGAAAGCTTCAATTTAAAAAACCAAAGACGGATAGACTACCATTTAAAAATCAATAGGTATAAAAGCTATAATGTGCTCGTTAATTTTCCAAACGATACAAATTTGTTTCGCTAGATAATAATACTGAATTATAAGAGAAAGACCGAAAAAAGCGGCCCAAACACTTAATCCAAATAAAACCGTTAACAAAATACGTCCTAAAACAACGAATCCAAATCATTTCAAATTTTAACCTACCCTCCGAATCCTGTATCTGACCTGCTTTTACCAAACCAAAACGGCTCGTTTATACTAACCCTACTAGTACCTTGCCGCGAGCCCGCCCCCTTAACTCTAAATTCAAAAAAACTCCCCGAAACTTTTACCGTAAGCTCCTTAATTACTTAAAAGGAGATAGCCAACTATAAACTTAACTTAAAACTTCGCCACAACGATATTATTGTCACTTTTAGTACCTCATTCGAATAATTTATCTTAGTAAAAATCTGTATTCTAAATTAACCAAGGCGTATTCCGCTTTCAACAGTTCGACCTTGCAATTTTCGACACATATAGAATTTATCATACTCGCCTCGTTTACGAAATTGAAGATAAAATCGGAAAACCTTATAAAAAACCCGTTTAATTATTAAAGGTTATAAGGAATATGTTAAAAAACATATTACAACCTAGTCTCTTATCTTATAACAGTTTAGACACCGCTTGATTTTTACGTTTACAACCTTCCTTAATACACTGTATAGTTTACATATCGAGCTTCGCAACATAATGTAGGCATATAATGAATTTAACGTACGGCGTAAACTATGTATCAACGCTGATATACTGGAGAATTTTTAAAAATACCACTTATCTAAAACGATTTTATATATAATAAAATCGTTTTATGGTTTAGTTGAAACTGGCATTTATTTCTATAACACTTATTAAAGGTACTATAAAAAACGGCTCGGAATAAATAACTCGACCTTCAACCCTTGCCTATTAGTATTAACAACCCGCTCCAAAATATTAATACTAACGGTTATATAAACGAACGACATATTAACGTTATATAACGCCTCGTTTTCCGTATTTAAAGGAAAAAGGCTTTTGAAAAACAGTTTGAAAGTAAAAACTAAAACGTACCTAACGGAAGACTATATAATCGATTTTAATGGTGTTATTATTACTTTCCGGAACGGCGTTTTGGACTTTACGCAAAAACGTAATTGGATAAAAATTCCCTTGTCGTTTTGGAAAGCGTAAAATGAGACGACAAATGTAAATACTAACGCGTATGTAGCATTTGGATTGCTCTTGTAATATAACCGAAAGCGGTATTCAACCTTTCGGTCGCCGCATAATGCAAAACCACCCCGTTGAACTATACATATAAGATGTTTCACAAGCATCTTTCATAACAAATATATAATTTAAAACGAAGTTTATAATTTTTATCGCTCAATATATTTACTGTAAAACTATTTGTTTTCATTAGCGGCTCCTTCGCTAATAATTCCGACTATAATTCGCAAATTGGCTTCGTCTTAATCCTCGGTAACAACATATAGGCTCGAAACGACTTTACGCCTTTTAGAAATGTTATTAATCAAAGATTTACCAAATTTGAATGGGCTACAAAGATCGTCATAGCTTTAGAAATTTATAATATATTGAAAGGTTTCAATTCAGGTATTATTATAAAGATAACGGGGCGGATAATTCCTTTTAACCTTGGTTGACGCCTTATCCCTTTTATTGTATATACCTACTCCTTTTCGCTTTATAAGTGTTTGGTCAAATTGGGCACCACAAACTAAAAACGTTGAATAATCGATATTATAGCCTTACACGAGGAATATGAACGGCCTAAAATCTAAGAAACAAGATAAATCGATGGAAAATCCAACCTAACAGACGTGATAACTAAAACTACCCCAAACAAAGTATTAAAAACACTGATATCGACAAGTATACTATTTGTTAAGGTGACAAAAAAAGGTTTTACGTTCCTAACAAGTTATTAGATCACTTTCACTAATTTAAAACGATCCGAAATATATGATTCGCACAGCTTTACGATTTTACTTTTATTTAATCCTCACAGCTCATGCCGCTCCTAATATTTTATTACTCTTTATTTTACATGCCTCGATTCGATGCGATTTCTAACGGTTTTTTTTTTCCTCTATTGAATTTTACCATTTTACACCGCCCTTAATATACTATTACATTTTGCTCTAAGTACTTCAACCCAACTAGGTATTTTACTATTTCTCCCCCTCCCCCCCTATTGAAATGTACGATATCGCACCGATTCTAACATATTACCTCTTTTTATTTTATATACTTCAAGTTATATTTATTAGTTATAATGAAATCTTTTCCAAAAAGCAATAACATTAATATAACCGGGAATACCAGCTCAACCAAAAGGGGTAGCTAGTTACTACTAAAAAGAGAGGGGAAAAGCGATGCCATCACATCCCCGCTATTTTACCTGCCACCCTCCCCCTTTATACTAGCGTTATTGCTATTACCGCCGTTGACGCCACCGGCGCCAACAAGGATGAAGTCTTACGCCTTAGCTTTCATGCTCTTAAGCAAAGGCGTAGGGGGGTCTTTATCTTCTTTACGGCGATGCGCAATAAAGTTATTAAACTCGTTTACATAGTATCTGCGTAGGCTCTCGAACCAGGTAATGATAACAGCTACCGACTTCTTAGTCCACCAATTAGCGCCTGATATTCATTAGCAGCGGCTTATTTGAGTTATTTATGACTATCATTATTTTTGGAAACGTCCCGGATAATTTTTTTTTTTAAATAGGGGAAATTTTAAAAATCGGTTAAAATTTATTATAAAGCCAGCAAGCGCGTAATTCACCTTTGACTTACGGCCTTAAAACTAACGAAATTGGGGCGTATTTGTTACCAGTCTACTTATAACGGTAGTAATGAGCCGAAAGACCCCCGTTTTTGTAACAATTGCTAACAGACTTATCCACGACCGCGGACGCGATATACGACACGTAAGGCGTATCTATTAACGGCCCGGAATTAAGGACCCCAGTACGCCACTCTAACGCTTTGCGCATCAAAAATGCTTCGTAGCGTATTCTAGAGATTCTAAACTTCAAGCGACGGAATAGGTCCGCCTTCTACTCCTCGTTTACAAAAATATTAAAAACATATATACGGGTGGATTTGAAAATTAAAAACCGCGGAAAAGCTCCGTAAGGTTACACTTACGGTGAAGGAGGGGCTTTACAGATAAGGGGAGTCTTACCCATAGAGAAAAGGTAAGGTTTATAACCTTAAAACCCTCCTACTCCTCCCCTTGGGAGTTTAAAGGGAAAGGGAAGGGAGAGAGGGGAAAGGGAAAGGTAGCCGCGGCAGGGGAAACCAACGAAGCTGATGAGGAGGTGGTAGCGGCGGCAAAGGCAGGCGAGACTGGTAAGGATGTAGGGGCGGTGGCGGCAGGAGACGGTATAACGGTGGCGGCGGAAAAAAAAGGGGTCGAGGTGGCAACGATGGGGCTTAAGGGGACCGAAGGGGTAGCGGTAACGGGAGGGGTGATGGCTATAGATAATATTATGCCTATTAAAAACGAGCTGATAATTGCGGTGGCGGTGGCGATAGTGGTGGCGGTAACGGCTATGGTTACGGCGATCGCGGCGGCACGGCAGCGCTTTCGCGTCATCCAATACCTAACTGTCCTGTTTTTATGCGTTATCTATTTAAAGGAAAGGTTATTATATAGGTATTAGTCAAATAACCTACCTATTAAAACGGTTTAAGTTAGTTAATTAGGATAAAGATGAAGTTAAATTAAAGTAGGGACTTGTATTAATTAATAATACGCGCCTTTAAAGTGAAAAAGAAAAGAAAATTTGCTTGAACCGATGGCGATATATCTTTTTATACTAACCTAAAAATACGTAACGGCGAAATCACTCCTACGCAATTCCCCTTGGAACGCCAACACAATTACACCCCTATGGGGACCAATAAAAGACGTCATTAACAACTATGTCGCCACCGATCAACTACACCAACCAGGCCCTTACTACAATCACCACAGCAGCCAAGATTTACTAATTAGAACCTCTGCAATTGGTACCGCAACCACACTATTACTATAAAACCTACAGATTTGAGCCTTTGCAACCACAGACACACTATTACCAAAAAACCTACTAATTTGTGCATTTGCAACCATAACCACACTGTCATTATAGGGCTACGTATATGGACTCATTACAATTACATTGTCGTTACTATACTATAGGCACAAAAGGAAGAAAAAAAAAGACTATCTGCATAAATATTACTATATATCCTGGTAGATAATATACATAGGCCAAGTGGCAGTGTACTATATTACAAGGTACACACCTATAAGGTGTACGATAACGTGTCACGCTACAGGCTACACTCTTGTAAGACGCAAATTTCGCCATGCATAGAGCGATTTGGAATGAATATTTCAAACCGCACGGCAATCTATGAAGCGGTTTGGATTATGTATTCCAGAGCGCACGGCAAAAGGGCCACTGCCTGGATAAGAGGTTTATAACCTCTCATCCATGGCGTGCACTCTCTGGAATACTCCTTCCGGACATCTATCTTTTACTATAATACCAATCTTACGATTATTCTTCTACTCATTTACTTTCACGTGAATAAATAAATACCTTACCGACAGAATAAATATCTCTTATATATCCTTCGAAAACGCTTTTACATCTTATACGCATTTCGGGAATATATTTTCCTGATTTCAAGGTGTTCTCAACATAGTTGAAGGCAGATTTATCTCTCATAACGTTTCCTATATGGTTAACGGGAATGTTATTTTCCTTTCTAAGACGGTTCTATCGCGGTTCAAAGATATTTCTCTTTTATACCAGAAGTAAACATATCCACAAGTGTCAAACGAGTCCAAAGTATTTTTATTACGATAGAAAAATCTATATTTTATAATCTGTCTCACTTACCATTCGGAAACATCGCTTTCCTCATTTGAGGCGTTCCTAGTACGGTCGAAAGAACTATTCAACTTGATGAAAGAGTGAACGTTTCCATAAACGCTCAATTTCTCCTTTATTAGATAACTCGATTAACTATCTTTATTCAAGATATTAGCCCAAAAGGATAAGTGTTAAACCAAAAAAAAAAGATAGTTTTTATAGTATTTTCTCCTTTGTGACTCTAATATTAAATAAATCTTATAACCCTTCCTTGTTTTGAAACCGAGTAGAGAACGACTTTTGCAGCTTTTTTTTCTTTTAAAACTGAATACCAGATAATCTTTACAATAATTTTTCCCTTTAATCAATGGAGGATAACTTGATCTTCAAATTCTCAATATGTTTTTTTTCGTTTCATCAACTAATATCCTTTTTCAAAGTCCTCTTTTATCACCACTTATTCGTTTTAACCCGGTACTTTATAAAGTTAGATCGTGGTAATTAACGTTCTCTTAATAAGATTGTTTTTACTACTGGATATATTGAGACCTCCACTTTGTAGTTATAACCGTTACACTTTTGAAATTCAAGTTTATACCATTTATTCAGTTTCCAACATCTAATTTGCATATACATCTCGAAAATCATCAAGCAAATCGATTCTCTAGGGTTTTATATCCCAGTAATGAAAGATTGGATTTATTATATACCTATTTATAATCGAGGAATCAACGTCTTTTACTATCGCTTTAATTATACTATCTTACAAATTAAGGTTAACAAGTTTTAAAAACGTTTTCTCGAGTATTAAATATTGAAAGAAAAAGTTAATATACTGCTTAGTCTTAGTTAAGGTTATCTTTGTTCAAGTTATAACTGCGGGAATACAAAATGTATCGAAACATTCGGGAAGTTGTTATGATCACTTGTATAATATGCTTAAAGGGTTTAAAAGTCATTATAGACGCAATAACCGCCTTTAAATATATCTTAATCGCTCTCAAAATGTGTTGTAATACTTCATAGCCTATTTTGGTCGCTTTTTAGATATAACTAAACGTTAAAGAATCTATTATAATTTAATGATGGGGATTCGAGTGTGTTTTAAAGAATGTCATTGAGAAGTTCTCGAATTTAAATGGTAAATAAAATCTTGTAATATGTAAATGAAATGAATTAAATATGACCAAACATTTAAAATAAAGAGTTTAACGCTTTTTAATATAATTTAAATAAAATAAGATTCAACTATAAACCAGTTAAGCGTTCCAAATTGAGCGTAACTACAAATTAGTTCAGCTTGTCAAATAAGGGGTAACTATAAACTAGTTGAACATTTAAAAGTAGTTATTACGTTTTGCAAGTGTTATACTAATTAAATAACTAGTAAAT
Organism: Anisogramma anomala; assembly: GCA_038502455.1. Lineage (NCBI taxonomy): Eukaryota > Fungi > Ascomycota > Sordariomycetes > Diaporthales > Gnomoniaceae > Anisogramma > Anisogramma anomala. Next base: position 11,519,170 of record JASMMZ010000006.1, on the reverse strand, counting down.
TCAAACATCGCAAATAATAAATTGAACAAGCGCTTTATAGTAAGGCGAAAGAGATAAGTTAAAAAAACGGGAATTTGAAGTTGGAAATTAGTATATAAGGTTTAAGATAGTATAGAAGCGCCTTACATTATTGTAAGCTCTTTCAATATACAAACACTTCGAAAGCTATCTTAAACGCTTTCGAAATGTGCCGGAATATTTTGAATGATGCTTAAGACGCTTACTATATATTCGATAGATGTTTTGGAAACTATTTTGTGTGTTTGGGGTAATATTAAAAGTGCCCTCTAAGTCATTTTAGCTGTTTCCTAAATTTATATAAGCGTTGCAAATATTACGTTTTAACCGGATAAGTCCAAGTAAAAAGGTTCGAAACTAAATAGATCACGTAGCAGATACATAATGAAATGCTTTCTAAAATGTACCCGGATATATTCAGAACTCCAAATAAGTTTCTAGGTAGCGTAACGGAGCTTTCAATAATTAAAAGGCACCAACCGAGTTAATAATTTCGTATTAAAATTATACTTTTTAAGGTTATTCCGGGTTTTACAGTTTTTCCATACTTCTGTATATTTTATATAAATCGTAATATTGAAATACAAAAAATTAGAATCGCTATGATATCCTGCTAAAGATATTCAATTAATATTCGTCTTTTTTCCCCTAAACTATTTATAATAGACCGAATTGCTTACTGATTAATGTCTGTAAGGTCTATACGTCAACGTATGAATTAAACAGTAATCCAAGTAAAATTAATAGTATTATAAATTTAAAAAAATAAGGGGGACAAAAGGTGTCCAAAGAGTATACACCTTAAGTAAAAGCTTATAAGCTCCCACCTAAAACGTGGTACTCTACTATACAATCTACCAACATCTCTCCTAGTGTATAGCATGCTATTATATACTCTATAAGAGTGTATCCTGCGATGTGACATGCTATTATATACTCTGCAAGTGCATCCCCTAGCATGTCACACTACTATGCACTCCGCAAACATAGTCCCCCATGCGTGCTAACTATGGTTATATCTAATAATATCTATACAAGTAATAGCCATTTACCATAAGTAATATCGCCAAAAATATAACAGGTGTATCCATTACCAGTTATCCTATATAGCATTCACAATATTGATTATTACATATGCTTAGTGATTAATATATTTTTATTATTGTAATATGAAGTAGTTGGTATAACCCAATACATAGTTGTTACTTTTTCAAAAGAGAAAACATTTCAATTACCCTGAACATAAATGTTGAAAGCAAAATCTTTAATATATATCAACTACAATTATTGGATTGCATACTTATGAATAGGAATATAATTTTTTATAAAATAATAATTACTATTTCTTGTAAGCAAGCGTTGTAAATTAACTCCTTATTACGATTAACTAAGTATAAAGAATCCCGTTACTTCTATAACGGAATATAAAGTTCAGGTAAAAATCACCTTATTTTACAGATATATTAATTATTTAAATTTTAATTGTCTATTTCTCAACTCAAATGCGATGTAATAAGTAATAAAGTTGATTGCTTAAACGGCTATCAATCCAAATAGTATTATATTTTTCCATATTGTTGAAAGAATATTGACTGCTATTTTTGACAGTTCAATTACAATACAGTCAAACAAACTATACTAGCCGTAAGTTTTCCGTATTTATTTTTGGATTGACTGTATTGACTGCAAGTTAAGTACAGTAGGTACCCACTTGAAACTAGGGTACGGGTCAATCAATTGGTCAAACAAATTAGTTTGCAGACCGGTTAACGGTCTGTCAAATCTAAAACAATACATCCACCACATGACTATGCAATTCTACTGTTAATCCGATTACGGAGACTCGAATCAACAACATTGCAACGTGTAAAGTTCTACCTATACCAATACACCACGTTCCTACGTTTCCAAATTGTCAAGTTCCCTCGCCCAAGTCAAAAAGTTAAGATGGCAGCCAAAAACACAAGGAAAAAGGCCTATTATGGATTGGCAGGCTTACCTACACTGATCAGTATGCTTATTAGATTAAGAACAGATTAGCTAGGTAAAAGAAAAGGCTACTTTCCGGTTACGCTTTGTGAAATTGTAAGGTAAAGGAAAGACTTTTGCGAACACCGTGAGCAGTTTATCAAGTTAACTTTCGGAATGGTGCAACCAGTTTAAGAAGAGTGTCAGCAATACAAAAGAGAGAGCCAAAGAGTTTGCCAAACAACTTATGAATAGTATAAACAGTTTACAAGTCAACTTCTTAAGTAGTGTAAACAATTAACTCGGCAAACCTCTTAATTACTTGAGCTAGACCGAATAATATTATTAAATAACTAGGCGAACCATTTCATCGCGAAATCCCTTCTTAAACTGAAGACCTTTAAGTTCCTCAAAACGAAGACTCTTTGGAAGATGAAGACGAAGGATCTCGTGAAGAAGAAGCCAAAAACCTTGAAAATCTTCAAAACCTGCCCCCAAAAGCAAGTTTAAAAGGCTGAGGTATACCCGCAAAAGGCGCCACAGGCCCGGCGAATACTGCAAGTCCAAAAAGCCGAGGTATAAGCGAAACAAGCCAGGCAAACCTGGTAAACCCAATAGTTCTAGTAACCTAGTAGGGCCAGGAGACCCGGTAAGTCCGTCAAGGTCGAAATGTACACTTTGGAGGCGTTGGTTGCTTGAAACGCTACGTGGAAAAGCCACTTAGTAAGGCCAAAAATCATGTGATACTAAACAGGGAGGGAAGCAGGAGTACTCTGGCAAACTGAAAGATTGCCAGAGAATTAAGATTGGCGAGATTAACTGACATGGTTGAGTTGGAAGTTTATATAAGTTTGTTGCAAAAGACTTGTGTACGGGAGTTGGTGAAGCCAAAACTCGAAACCGTAGGGTAAAAGGAGGTAATTACGGTCAATTTGGGTGCTGAACACACTAGAAGTGACAAGGGTCTGGCTGACGGATGAGAAGGAACTTTAAAGGTTACCGGAAACAAATGGTCGACCACACTAACGTGCATACATAAAACAAAAAGCGGTTGGTGTTGGAATAATATTGACTGCTATTTTTAGCAGGTCAACTACAGTACAGTCAAGTCAATTATACTGGATGTAAGTTGACTGTATTGCTTGTAGGATTGATTGTATTGACTGCAAGTCAAGTATAGTAGGTGCCCACTTCAGACTAGAGTACAGGCTAAGCAATAAGTTATACAAATTAGTGTGCAGACCCGCTAAAGGTCTGCCAAACCTTGAATGATACATCTACCACTTGACCTCTGCAATACTACTATTACTTCGACCAATCGAATCGACAACGTTGCAACGTCTCAAGTCCTACCAACACACATATATACCAATCGTTTAGCTAATACTAATTTCACTATCATGTAACCTTTCATTTTAATCAGCGTATTTATTTTAACTATTGTACATATATTTTCAACTTTAATACTAAGTGATTTAAATTGTTTATCATTAAGTTACTATTAAATTTAGTTTAAACTTCTTTGTTTTAGTCGACGTCCAATGTTCAGGTCGAATTTGATATTGGAAGTCATTGGAAGTCGTTCATTATAACTAACCGAAAACGTTTGTGTCAAATTCCATTTACTTTTCAGTCATAAATTGCACTCATATACTGGTATAACTAAAAATGATTTCCTATCCTTTTTCACTACTAACGTCCGCAACACTATGAAAACATCAGTTTTACCCTTTAGATCTGAATTCTTTTTTCTATTGTACTTAAGAATTAAGAGTTAAATTAGTAATAAGAGTAGCGCAAAACAATTGAAAAAATCGAATGATTATTCTTTTGAAACTCGAACTGAAATACATAAACTTGTTAATCGTAAGAAGCTATTCAAAATTCCCGAGAGTACTTTTATAAAGAATTCTCTCGTATGGTTAAATAAAATAGCCTTTTTCATCCCGAATAATATTTTATCATAAATACATCATACTGTTAAAATAGTAGTAGTTGCAGTATAGTACGTCAACTTTACTTATGTTAAAGTCTACTATACTGACTGCGAGTTAGGTGTATTGTTTTGTAGGTTTATTGTATTGACTGAAATTCAAGCGTAGTATACGCCCACTTCATACTAGGGTATGCGCCTAGCAATTGATTATATAAATTACTATAAAGATCAGCTAGTAGTCTACCAAATCTAGAACAATATATCCAATAGTTAACCATCGCAATACTGCTATTACTTCGACCGATCTAATCAAAAACTTTGCAATTTCTAAAGACCTATTGTAGGTAATACTTATCAATACTGATTAGTGCTTATTAGGTTGAGTATAAATAAGCTAACTAGAAGAAGAAGCTATTTTCCGGTTACGATTTATAAAAGACTAAGATGGAGAAAATATTTTTATAAATATCTTTGATAAACTTTATCGTTTTTCACATTAGTATATACAAAAGATTTCTAATTTACGTCGGTTTTTAGGATAGCTTAAAGGTAGCGACAGTATTTATATCGAAAATACTAAGAAATATTGATGTATCTTTTTTTAAAAAAAATGTTAGAATTAACCACTTCAAGTCTCAAAGTTCGTTAAGTTAGCAAATGGCTAAACCAATACAACTTCAGATAACTACTACTACAAAATAGACTAAATTACATAGCCAAAACCTTTCAATCTTCGACATCTATCAACAACTCTACCCTCTATACAACTTTTATTCTCAATACTAAGGTTTCCTTTTATATCACTTTTTTTCCATCCTTATGCCAATTTAATCTTCAAAATTGCTACACTTATCGAAATCACTAATTTGCATTAAAGAAGTTATGTCGCGCGACTCAACTCCAATCCACAAAAGCCACACGCTCTCAAATCGTCAAATCCATCTACTACAAGGTTTTACATAAGCCAAAACCTCATGATGACACCAAATAAAAAATACATAGAAGTAGTTGAAGCCCTCGAACTTATTTTCGCCAACTACTACGATAAAAAAAACTATGGATTGAAGATGTTAACGAGTCTTCGACTAAGCCACATCTAACTAATTACATTAGCTAATACATCCTCGATGAAAACCTTGGCAAAGACGTTAGCTATCTTGTTTTCTCTTTCTGAAACATCCGTCAATTCTTCAACTACTAAACGATTGGCATGTGAAAAATAATACAACGTATGGTTAAGGCTAAGTTAAAGAAAAAAGTTACTGACAGTTATATTTATATCCCAGAAGAAATTCTATTAGGACTAGAAAAAAACCTTATTTCAATGGGTCCAAAGAAAAGATTCTCATGAAGATCCTAATCTTCGAAAACTAAGAAGTAAAGTCAAAGACTTTAACTACCTTTAACACTTTTATATACGTTTTGAAATATTTTCCTTTAATTCTGAGTTATATTCAACATTTAATCACTCAGCTGGAACCAATTTTTCACATATCAACGATAAGTAACCTATTGATTGACTCGATAGTCCAACCAATTTATGTGATAGCAAGTAGTTTACTTTTAGTTGCGGCAGAGTACGTAAAAGAACGGCCGCCAACACAGTAAAAGGAATTAACGTTAGAGCTATCCGGTCAATTTAGCAAGATTGTCAAATCCATTAAAACCTTCTCTACGGAAAAGTTCTCCTTGTTCCTCAATTCTTCCCCTAAAATCGTCAAGTTCCCTAAAAAAAAGCTTCTTATGGCAGGTAAACCTCCATATGTGAGCCTATTATAGGTCCTACTATAGGATTTTATTCCTCGAGCTGAACGACTGGCAATTACTCCTATCATCGCAACTCAAAGGTTCTAACACTTTAGTCAACAACTGAAAACATTATTAAATATTGAGAAGTTTATTGTAAGCTTTCTCTTAAACCTGTTAAAATGGTCAATATTGAGTACAAGTTCTTTATAGACTCTTCGAAGGTTGGAAATAACATAGAAAAATACAACGAAAAGTTTAACAATCTTTTTCATACAAATATAATACCTTTATAAAAATATTTTGAAGTAGATAGAGGTCCCTTTTTCTAGTCCTCACTTACTATTCCCTAAAACCTTCATAGGTTATACTGGGGATTACTACCTAACTTTTCTAACGAAAGTAAAAACCTTTCGCGAGATTTATAACAGTATAATTTTTTTTCAATAACAACGTTCTCTTTGCGCAATATTATACAGACTGGAGCATAAATTAGTAGATGACGATAATAGCTAAGAAGAAAGAGGAGGAAATTGTTTTAATAGTAGTAATTGTAATGCAGTAGGTCAACTTAACTTATAGTAAAGTTGAATAAACTGATTGCAAGTTGAGTGCATTGTTTTGTGTGGGCCTACTGTATTTGATTGCCAGTTGAGTTCAGTATGACCCACTTCATACGGGGGCACAAGCCAAGCAATTGGCTATGCAAATTACTATACAGACCTTTGCCAAACCTAGAACAATACATCCATCACTTGACCACATAATACTACTATTACTTCAACCAATCGAATCGACAACGTTGTAACATCTAAAGTCCTACCAATACTGATCATTGTTTCTTAGGATAAGCGTAGATAAGCTAAATAAAAAAAATCTACTTTCCGGTTACGCTTTGCATCAAACTACGGATAGAGTAAAGGAAAGATTTTGGCGAAAGGCCTTTACTGTTACGTCGGTTTTTATGGCAGTACATAGAAAAGACTTTTAAGTTACGTCGGTTTTTATGACAAACATAGAAAAGAATTTTAAGTTGCGTCGGTTTTTACAGTAGTTTAAAGGTAAAGACGGTATCTTTATTAAAAACACTGAAAAATCTTTAAAAATCATTTTTAAAGATGTCAATATTGACTGTTAAAAGTCATAAGGTTTAGTAAGTTGGTAAACGATTAAGTTATATCATTACGGGTGTTATTACTATAAAAACGACTAGGTTTTACAGCTAAATATAACAAATTACTTTCGACATTTACTTATAATAATAAAGTAACTTCGACTTTATCCATTATATTAAACAGTTGCCCCTATATCGCTTTTTTCACTTCCCTTACTTTCATTTAATTGTAAAGATTGCTGCTTGGAACCAAGATAATAAGTCGTGATAAAAAAGCTACATTGCGCGACCTAACTATAAGTCGCTAAGTTTTTACGCGACTTTATACTAAAACAATGAGTATCTACTCCCCAAATCGCTAAGTTCCCCTAACTATATACCATAAAGTCATATACAAGCCAAACCTTTAAAATGAAACCGAATTAAAAACGTATAAAGAAAGTTAAAGCTTTCGAAACTGTTTACATTAACTATTACGATGAATAACTTAGGATTATAAATGTTAAAGAAACTTCTACTAAGGTTTACCTAACTAATTACGTTGGTTAATACACTATCGACATGGATTTCGGTAACGACTACAGTCGCAGCACCCGTGTTTTCTGAGATTTACGTAGGTTTTTTAATTGCTGGGATTTTAACATATGAAAGATAATCCAGAGTACGGTGAAGACTCAGTTGAGAAAAGTGGTTACCCATCATGGTATTTACGTTTTTTAAAAATATATTTTTTATATTCGTTAAAACCTTTTGAAATTGAACTAACGAGAAAACCACTTTTAAGATACTCATCCTCAAAAAACTTAAAATAAATGTAAAGACGTTAAAAAGTTCAATGCCCTCATACGCGATTGAGATGACCATTCATTCACTCTTAGCTAATTTAAACCTTTTTACGTATTAATAATAAGGAACCGGTTAGTTCGTTCAGAAGTTTAGCCTCTTTACATAATAACGCGAAATACGTTTTTAGTATCGGTAGAGTGCGTGAAGCAATAGCCGTTAACGCGGTAAGAGGAATTAACGTTAACGTTTTACATCAGTTAATCAAGAAGAATCTTGGAGTCACTTGAAACTTTTTAGCCTTTATTTCCCCCTAGCCCTTCAATCGTTAAATCTCTCAAAGCTTTTTTACGGTAGGTTTACCTAAATGCGTAAGCCTACTGTATGTTTCACTATATAACTTTACCACTCTAGCCAGACGATTGGCAATTACCCTGAATACATCGTTTCGAAGGTTTTAAAGATTAAATTGCTAGGAACTACCAATAAAAATTGGGATAATTATTGCAACTAATCTTTAAGAGCTGGTGAAATGGTTCATATAAATTACAAATTTCTCACAGATTTCGCCAAACTCTTAAACGATACAAAGCAATAAAACGAAAAGATTTACAACCTTTTTAATACGAAAATAATGCCTTTTAGAATATTTGTAAGTAAATAGAGGTTTTATTATTATTATTATTATTATTTTCCAGAATCATTATTGGTTACTCTAAAGATTATTACCTCATTTTTCTAACCAAAAAAATCACCTTTCACGAAGTCTACGATAATATAAAAGCCACTTCGAAAAATATGTTTAGATTACCTAATACTATATGTACTAAGATATCTCGAGGTGGATTACAATAATGGCGAGGAAAAATAAGGAGAAAACACTAATGAATGTCATAAACCAGATGTTTAACAAGTTGATCTTATGTTAGCAAGTAATAGGAAAGGCTTCCGCTAGCGAAGTTAAACTTCGCGAAGAGGTATAGGCAGCTGTTACGAGCGTTAGCGAATTCGAATACGCTTTATAACGCTCGGATACTACCTTCGAAGGCTTTTTGAAGCTATTTACGTTTCTCATTGGTAATTGTGATAACACTTATACTAAATGAACTTAATATATACCCCAAAGCTACTAACTTATTTAACGTAAATAAAGAAAATATTATAATGGCTAATTACGTCAATCGTAGGTATGGTTATTGGCGCTATCAACGTCTAAGGTATGGCTTATCAGCCTTAAATTAAAGTCAATATTTATTTTAATATTGACAAGGCTAAAATTTAAGCGGACTTATTAACCTTAAGAACTATCATCATAATAGTAGTGAGAAATATTGGATTTATGGTAATTCTAACTATTAGTAAACTTTTCATTTCCTGGCTAAGAGAAGTAATAAAAAGGTGATATATTACATATAATACTTGACCGATTTGTAATAGAATTTCTTAAATCGAATTGGAAACTTTCAAAGCGACAAGTTAATTAACGTCGATAACACCGCCCATGAAATTAAATGGAATGAAGGTATAGCTTCTAACGCGGCCTAAAAATTAGTTGACTGCGCCTTTTTGTACCGTTTAGGTGGTAAAAAACTTGATCTTTACCTTGATTAAACTCATAACCTTTAATAAAGCCTTAACATTCGCCATTATTACGCAAACTATACGTTTTAAGATATTATATTAGATATAAGGGTAACAAGATATTTAACAGGAATATATTCGTAGTATATGGAACTATGAAGAGATAGTATCACGGCTACTAAAATTAATCGTTACGATGTTTGTAAAGCTAAATTTAGTTTCGAACTAAGCTAATAACTATCGTTAATATGAATAACAGTAATTTAAATTGTTATTCATTTATCGTATTTTATATTTTTAAGTCTTTTACTATTTTTTCCTTTCATTTAAAGGATATAATAACACTAAGCATTAACGTTGACGTTAACATCAATGAACTTGTTAAAAATGACTAGAGGTTTCCCTTCGCCTTCAAGTGGAGGTATTTATAGTTTTATTTTTAAGGCCCTAAAGTAGTGGTATTTTGCCTAACAAAGCCGGAAATATATTGACTTCACCAGCTCTTTCATTATCCAGTTCTTAACAGGCTATATAAAGTCCTAAAGTCCGTATGGTATAATAATGTAGAATATTTTACCTTAAAAGCTATTGAAAAGCCTTATAACTACTACCAAATATATACATAGGCCTTTCAAAAATTCGAATTTCTATTGAAAAACGATAAAAATATTCGTTGTAAGGTTCTTATAAGTATTTTAAATTTCAATAACGAACTTGGTTTTTATATTATTAACTTTGTAACTTTGTTTTATGAAGCCAAATATATCAAATCTTCTTTGGTAAAAGAGACGTAAGAAACTTCAATAATATTGTCAATTAATACATACTTGGATTCACTTAACGTTATCGTTTACGATACTGGAACCAATTTTCAGGCGGTGGAGTTCTAGTAAATTTTCAAGATAATATGCATTTGGTATAAACAGGTACCTGTAAAGGCTTATTAAAATATTAAAAAGGTTGAAAGAGCATATAACCTATTTCACTAAGTATATAATATTGTTACGTTAGAAATTAAAAGCTTCACGAATTTAGAGGTACGCTTTAATATAGTAGTAAATGTTGTAAATAACACTATAGGATTTAATTATCTAGTGTTAACGCTACTAGCCTTTAAAGCATACCTATATTTAACGAGTAAATCTCTGTTATTATTAAGTACCTAGAAACGAACAATAGCCTATAGTAAAGCGTTAAAGGAATTTCGGGAAAAAATGGTATATTGACAAGTTAACGATACACTCAATACTATAAACGTCTTTACAACAATCTACGTATTTATTCCATCGTTGAAAAATAAAATCCTTGTATAATCTGAGCTAGAAGAATAAGAAGGTTTATATGAAACTTTAAGTTTCATAAACTTTGAAGTAATTATTAAATTTTCTAACGGTTTTTTAACTTTTTGTATTAATTAGATCAAGCCTTATATTAGTGTTCCAAATGATAAAGATTCGTAGACTAAAGAACCAAGTTAAGATGAGTTTTCTCCAGTTATAATCGATAAGCCGATGGAGCGCTACTAACGCGGACGACCTTCCAAGAAAAAAGAAAATTAAACAGGAATATATACCAGATCCTATTTATAATACTATTAGAGTAAATACAAAGAGGAAAGATAATAAAAACTTGGTAGTAAAGTTTCGAGTACAAAGTATTGTCAAAACTTCTGGAAAACACTTGAAAGAAAACGATAAGGTCAAAATTAACGGCTTACTAATTCGAGGAATCGGATAATTCGTGTCGAAGGTCGATTTTAACCTTTAAAACTTGAATGTTACGATTTTCAAGTCGAGGATTATCTATGAAGATAAGGGTAAGATTATGGGGCGACTGTATTAAAAATTACGTTTAATAGTTCAGGGATACGGTGAAAAAAATAAAAACTAGATTTTCGCATAATTAATGACGATTTGAAAGATTAATTAAAGTTCATTAATTACTTTGGAAGTAAGTTTATGAACTAAATCTATAGGAAAATTTCGGTTTAATAGCCAAGATAAAACATAAATATACATGTCATGAATTATAAATTTATAACAAGTTATATGAAAGTCATTATATGAGCTACGTATTATTCAACTATTATAGACCGTAATACTATATATTAATTTAATATCCGGATTAGCTAAAGCAGGCTTTTATTGGTTTTTCATCTGTTAATTACGTTTTAAGTAAAATCTAGGTACGAAGTTTGTAATATACGACTTATGTTTGGTGGTAATTTAAGAATAAGATTTTGGCTTAGTGGTTATGTAAATTTACAATACTCCTTTCGTTAAAACGACTGGGTTTGTATTATCGGAATAACTAATAATTAATGATTTAATGTTTTAAAATTGTAAGCCGGTTACAATATTGATGAAAGATGGCGAACTTAACTTTAATAAATCGTCAATCCTTATGTTTAACATTATTATCAGCTTCAGCTATCGTTAAAAGTGCCAGTGTATAAATTTGACAGTAATCGATAAGATCAATGTAGTTAAAGCTTATCGGTATCTAAAATAACATGCTTTTAATAGCGTTATTTCTACTTTATACCAATTGAAAGTCTTAAAAGATTCATTTATAGAGGTATAAATATAAAACCCGATAGGTAACAAATTTAACCCGCTAAATGGAAAGTTCGAGCAGTAAATGAGAAATTTAAATTGAAGTATTAATATGGTTTTAATCGACTTTTCGAGAGCTAGGTTAATATTTTTTACTAATGGGTCTTTTTTTAATAATATTGACCTATGTTTATGGATCGGATTTGTAATAACCTTCGTTAATAAGGAAAAGCGGAAAATGAGTTCAATATTATCAGTAACTTAATTTACTAAACCTTAATTACATGGAAAAAAATCATATAAATTATATTAACTTTGAAGTTTCACGATATATTATCAGGCTTCAATGTAAATACAATATTATGGGAAGACCTTAACATTCTTATTAGATAGTTAAGGATATTTCTTATTCCTTCAATAATTTATACCGATTCGAGGAACTTATTTGAATATCTTTTAAAGTTCGAAACTTCTAGCGAAAATCGCCTACCAATCGATGTAATAGTACTTCGCGAAACCTATAAAGGGAGGGAAATCAAGGAGTTCCGGTAAATTAACGGGAGAGATAATCTTGCTAACGTTACAATGAAGTTATCATTAAATAAGGCCCTTACAATGTTTGTGGATAGCAATAGGCTGATTATACGTACCAACGATTACGTTAATAAGTTACCCAGTACGCCTAAATTATGTAACGGCGGTTAAGGATATATTGACGAATTGTAAAATTGCCAGCGAACTAATCATAACGATTTATTTGATTAGCACGGTTAAAAAAAAGCCTTGTTCAGATTCGTGGCGGAAAAACTTTTTGTAGGAGTCGATGAAGTCAAACTTTGGAGCTGTGGGACTATTAACAGTAATTGGAGCCAATTTGAGTGTAAATGAGTGCAATTTTATTTGGAGGTAAATTGAAATTAACAGTGGTTTAGATAGTTGACAAAGTCGCAGTTTAGCGCTTACCGGAAAAGATTGGTCAACCATACTAACGTGCACGTACAAACTGAAAAACTGCTAGTGTTGGAAAAGTAGTAATTGCAATGCAGTGATTTAACTTTACTTATAGTAAAGTTGACTATACTGGCTGCAAGTTGAGTGAATTGTTTTGTGCTAGCTACTGTATTTGACTGCAAGTCAAGTGCAATATAGGCTCACATAACATGAAGGCACATGCTAATAAATTGGCCATACAAATTACTATGCAAACCAGCTAGCGGTCTGCTAAACCTAGAACAATACATTTACCACTTGACTACGCAATACTACTGTTACTTCGACCAATCGAATTGGTAACGTTGCAATGTCTAAAGCCCTACCAACAGCAATATTAATAAATGTTTTTAAGTGTTCAATAAGTTAATATAATGTTAGTGAGTAATACGGAAGACTTATATTAACGATGCTACGCTTTGCAAAAAAATAAGAATAACAGTTACGGATGTAAGCAAATTCTAGTACGATTAACAACGGCTAGATATTACCTGTAAAGGCTTTTTGGACCCATTTCGGTCCTCCTTAGCAACTATAACAATACATTCGCTTAACTCATTTGGTATGTACCCCTAAATTAATAAATTCCACAATATAACCCCACTAGTATGAACGAGAGTAATATTTAAACGGATCTGTTGATCATAATAATCATCGTAGTAATAATAATAAAAAGTACTAGATTTATAGTAAGGTCAGTTATTAGTTAACTAGCTACTCTTCAGTTAAACATGATAAATAACAGGTGATATTTATACTTAATACTTTATCGCGTTCTGGTAAAACTACTTTACCTACATGGTAAATTACAAAGATAAAAAGAATGTTAACGATGGTAATTCCCCCAAGTAAATTACATAGCGTAAAAACGTTATTCAAAACGCGTCCTAATAATTAGTTAACTACGCCTTCCAATACTTTTTAAGTGGCGAAGGCCCTTACATTTATCTTTATTAAGCATCTGACCTATTTCATACCTTTATCCTTCACGATCATTACGCGGATTACATGTTTTAGGGTATTATGTTAGACACTGCGGCAATAAAGTACTTCATAGGAGTCTATTCATAGTATACGGCATTACAAAGGGAAATCATTACTACTATGTATATTATTCGTAAAAAAAAATGGTAAAACTAAATTCACTTCAGCGAGAGTGAACAATTATCGTTATTGGAAACAATGGTTGCTTATATTATTATTAATAACATTCCATTTTATATCCTCAACTTCTTTATTTATTTTTTTGCTTCTTTACTTGTAAAGCATAAAGACCCTAGATGTTAACATGGACGTTGACGTTAACGTTGATGAGCTTTTGAAAAAAGCCAAAAATATTCCCTCGCCTTTAAATTACAAGATCTTCGTTGACGTGTTTTACTTAATAACAAAAATATTTTTCTCTTCATTGATTCCATAATCTCTTTTCACGAATGAAAATTCCTCAAGTCCTGATTGGTAAAGCATGTAAGAGAAACTTTAAGGATTTTATAAATTGACCTATATTTAAACCCACCTAACATCGTCGTTTACAAGATCGATACTAACGCTGCGACGGTGGAATTTGAGGCGAAGGCTAAAATAATTGAAATCCAGTATAAATTGGTGCCTATTAAGGCTTATTAAAACATTGAAAAGATAGAAAGAGTATAAGCACTATTTGGCAAAACGTACGATAGTTTTATATAAAAAATTAAAAGCTTTATAAACATCGAAACACTCTTTTAGATATCGGTAAAAGGCCTGAATGATACTATAGATTATAACGGTATAATGGTGACATTGATGATGATTAAAACAAACTCACGCCTAACAAATAAATATACGCTATTAGTAAAGACCCAAGAAAAGGCTGTAACCTACAGCAAAACATTGAAATAATTACGGACGAGATTGACAAGAGGTTAAATTAATAATATGTTGAAAAACAAACGGCTATACGATGATAGACGTATTAACTGTGCCATTATAAAAATAAATACTTATATAACGAGAATTAGGTAAATTGGAAAATCCATTCAAGATTATAAATATTGCTAACATTAAAATAATCATTTAAACTGCTAACGGCTCCGCAATCATTTTTAAAAACTAGTTTAAGCCTTATATTAAGGAGATGCATAATAAAGACGAAAACCTTTAAACTCAATGAAGAAGTTAACATAATTCCCTTCCTTTCGTAACTAAGAAACCAATAAAACGTCACTAACGTAGCCGACCACTAAATAGAAAAAACTTTGAGGACACAAAATACGCACTGAACCGAATATATAATATTGCTTAAATGATACCGAAAAAAAAATAAGATTTATCTATAAAGTTTGGGGTACAAAGCGATAATAATACTTCTGGAAAAAATGTTGATTAAAACGACAAGGTCAAAATTAACTAATTCATGATGTAAAAAACTTATATCATTTATGTTTAAAACACATTTAACCTTCAAACCCCAGATAGGATGATCTTTCAATCGAGGATTTTCCATGAGTTTACCGGAAAATTCATAGGGCAGCAGCCGTATGAAGAAGAACGCTTAATTGCTTAAAGATATAAATATAAAGACGAAAACTGTATCTTTACGCAATAGTCAATAATTTAAAAGATAAACCAGCGTTTGGTGTTCAACTAGATAGAAAACGTACTTGTTAAATTAAACGGAAGTTTGCTTTTGACAATCATAATATAACGCAAACATAAATATAATCAATATCTAATTTACATTGGATTGTCTAGTACAAATTGCTATAAGGACTGCATGGAAAATACCTACCGACTATATTTATACGTTATATTAAATCACTATACGGACTAACCAAATTAAACATGTATTATTTGCTAACCTATTTGTTATATTTCAAATTCATGTTAATTATCATGTTTTCAACATTTACCCCGTATATATTGGTAATACAAAAGAAAGACTTCGGCTTAGTACATGCGTAAGTTGATATTTCTATTTTTTTGAAAAAAGAATATCAATCATAGACGATTAAAAACTAAACTTTTTGAAGCTAAAATCCTGTCGTAACTCGAATGAAAAACATTAAACCTAAATTGAAAGGATATTTAATCCATAAAAGTAATATTAACGATACTTGCCTTAATTTCCGCTTAAAGAGTCACAGCATTAACTTAGTCATAACTAATGAAAAATAAGTAGCTAAGGCTTAATTTTACTTGGAATAACGCGCTTATAATAACTTTATGACTACTTTATATAAACCAAAAGCCTTTTATAACCTATCGATTACGGTAAAAAAATAAATCCCAATGCATGAAATCTTTTACCGACTAAAAAAAAGATTAAAGTGGCAAATGCGGAATCTAAACCAAGAATTCAATATGATCCCAATTGACCTATTAAAAACTAAGTTTATAATCTTTATGGATGGCTTCTTTACAAATAACACAAACTCATCGTTATGAATCGGCTAGCTAATAATCATTGTTAATGAAAAAAAACAAAAAATGATTTAATATCATCAAAAATCTTATCCATTAAACCTCTATTGAATACGACAGAATTATATGAAGAGTGATAGATTTAATAGTCTACAGAACAATAACCAGCCATAACATAAGTATAATATTGTGAAAAAAGCATTCAACGCCGTCATCAAACAAATACAAATTCCCTTTATCCCGGTAATAATTTCTACCAACTCGAAAAACCTATTTAAATGCTCCTTAAAACTTGGAACCACCAGTAAAAATTTTCCGATAATCGATGAAATGATACTACGTAAAGTCTACAAAGGAAATACAATGAAGGAATTCCAATAGAGGAACGGAAAAAATAATCCCACTAATATTATAACGAAAATGTCGTAAAATAAAGTCTTTAAAAGGATTTTAAACGGCAAAAAACTCACTATACGCATAGAGTACTATATAAATAGTCCAACTAATATGGTAAAATCATGTATCGTCAAAGAAATATATAGCCAATCTAAAACCTACCAGGGAATTGAAGCTGGCAACTTATTTAATTAGAACGGTTAAATTGGAGGCCTATATGAATCCGTAACGGGAAACTTATTCATAAAAATTGATAAAACTAGAACTTAAAAAAATAAGACAAATGAAGGTAATTAGGGTTAATTTCGCCATGAAATCAACAAATGTTTCGCTAGTCAACGAGGGTGTAATTTAATGGTAGCAAGAAAAGTTTGATCAATCACACCGGTATACAGTACAAAACAAAAAGCTGACAGTATTAGAATGGTAGTAATTACAATGATGTAAGTCAACTTTACTTACATTAAAGTTGACCATACTAACTACAAATTGAGTGTATTGTTTTTTGGGTCTATTTTATTCATTGTAAGTTAAGTATAGTATACGCCCACTTCACACTAGGGTTTATACCAAAACAATTGACCATAAAAATTACTATGTAGACCGGCTAGTGGTATACAAAACCTAGAACAATACATCCACCACTTGACTATTGTAACTATATTGTTATTTCGACCAATCAAATCAATAACGTTCCAAAATCTAAAGGCTTATCATAGGCAAACTCTACTAACACGTACCGCTATAACCGATATATATTTTAATTTTTCCATATTGTTAAACAGAAATAAAAAAGATATAATCAAATTACTTTCAGAATATACGTAGTTCATAATACCAATATTTTCTAATGTTTTTGAATATCGAAAAGATTTTTTCAAGTATATGACCTATTTTTGTTTTAGTATCTTTGTTATTATTTATACTTTGCGAAATGGAATAACTCTTTCAGCTTTTCCAATCATATACAATAATCAATTTCTAAACTCATGTCTTCGTCCTTATTACTCTTGTGTCATCCTATTCGAATTCCGAACTATCTCGCACATCTGAGCTTGATTTCTCCGACGATAATTGTTGTACCAAAATTGGGTACTTATCTACTTTCTCTACTTTCTTATTAGACTGCCTACTTATGAGAAAGGAGTATGTGTTCATTAGTTATCCTTCTTATTAGTACCTATTGTTATGATGATGGTCTGTTGGATACCTACCTTAATTTCTATCTTTATATGTAATCCAGAATATCATAATATATTAATACGTCCATATAACACACCAAATAGTAGCAATAAGTTTGAATTTTCACTTGGTATTAACACCAATATAATTTCTATCAAGCAATTCAATTAAGTCACCAGTGCAAAGCTGTAACCATTCAGCCTTGAAACTAAAAATCTCTACTTTTTCCACTTTGAAATCTATTTCTTTTTTCTTTACCTTAAACACTGCAATATATTACCAACTTTATAAATAAGCGAGAGTTTATAATGGTTGTGTATTATAATAAATAAGTTCAAAGTACCTCATAGAATAAATCAGCAGGCACGTGCAGAATAATTCAAAAAACCTGCATTTGCGCCTTCGCTTGACTTGCAAAAATTGACAACTATCACTTTCCTTTTAGTTTCAATACCACTTTCGCCTACGTATATACCTTTGCCCATTTCATTTTAGCCTACGGCTTTAAGCTTTTATGCTCTTTTAGCAGGTTCCTCACCTATTCCAGACTGTTGCTCGTTTACCGTAGTAACAAGCTTTTTACCTTTGGTTGTTATAAATCTAAAAAATTCATCTATATCTGCGGAGTGTTAGGCCGCTAGCAATGCCGAGGTTACAAAGTTTGTAGTAAGTTCACATCGTAAGTTTAAGTAATGTGACGCTATAAAACGCGTAGAAAAAAATGTTATTATACCTCGTTTGAACAGCCTAACTTTGAAGAGCTTCCGTTATTCTTGTAATCGTTGCGAGCCCTTTCGCCGCTCTCGTTAATTCTTACCCATCTTTATAACCTTATCAAATACCTCTGATGACAGCCGTCACCACCATCATTATAAATAAAAGGAGCCCGAATACTCGCCTTTACGCGACTATTTTCGACGTCGATCTCGCGACCGCTATAGGCCTTTTTATCGCCACGGAAAACCTTCTCGCAACCGCTACAAACGTGAGCCTTTTAGCGACCAGCGCGAGTGTAGGCTTTTTCTTCGCTGTTACTTTTGTAACCGCCGAAAAAGTGTGTTCTCGCCACAGTAATTTTCGTAACCATCGCAAATCTTTTAGAATTTCGAATATGATAGCTACCAAGGACTAAACCGGTAGCATTCGCCGTTTGAAACATGAAGATTTTGTAATATTTTATTTTATGTATCTTAATTTATAAGGTATATGTTGAAAAAATAGTTATTGTAGTGTAGTAGATCAATTCTACTCACAGTAAATCTGACTATACTAACTGCAAGCTGAGTGTATTATTTTTGTGCTTACTGTATTAGCTGCATGTTAAGTACAATATACGCCCACTTCACACTAGGGCACGGGCCAAGAAATTATCTATATAAATTACTATGCAGACTTGCTAGCGGGCTGTTAAACCTAGAAAAATACATTCACTACTCGATCACATAATACTATTGCTACTTCAAATAATTGAATCGATATCGTTACAACGTTTAAAGACTTACGAAAACTAATTGTGGCTTATTAACTTAAGAACAAACAAGCAAATTATAAGAAAAGACTACATTCTAATTACTCTTTATATTAACAATGGCGGCTAGCGTAGAGGAATGATTCTTACAAAAGACCTTTATTAATACTACTTTAGTCTACAACGGTAAATAAATAGAGAAGACTTTTGGGTTACGTCAATCCATGATGGCAATATGAAAGTAAAAAAAGGTATTGCTCCTTAAAAAACACTGAGAAATCTTTACGGGCCCTTTTCAAAAGAATTGTTGAGAATAATCGCTAAAATTCTCAAATCGACATGTTGGCAAACGTTTAAGTCTTACGCCAAATAATTATAACAAACAACCTATGCCTTTACCCTTCACACCAAACTTTGTTCAAAAAACTTAGTTTTTCCCCTTTCATTTACTATTTTCACTTCTACTATGAAAATTCAACTATTGAAATCGCTGTTCGAAGCAAAAACACCCAAAACTACCAAGTTACGCTAATAATGCCATGTCATGCGACTTTATACTAAATCTTTAAGTGCTCACACCCTAAACCACTAAGTCCCTCGCCTACCAAGTCTTACGACAGCTAAAACCTCAAAACAATACATACTCAGAAACTGATAAAGGCAATTAAAGCCTTCGAATTTGCTTTTAACAAATATTACAGTAAAGACTTTGGAGCGTAAGATGTCGAAAAAGACTTAATTGAAAGGCAAATGGCCAATTTCGTCGGCTATTATATTATTAAGTAGAAAGGCGGCGAAGACCTCTATTGTGGCAATTGGGTTGTCGATAAATACTGTGAGTTTTTTAAGGACTAAATGATCAATATGTGGAAAAAGATATGAAATAGTGTTAAATTTAAGTTAAAGTCAAAACTAGAACGTCGAGTGATATACGTACCAGAAAAAAGTTCTTCTAATCTGATCAAACCCCTTTTCAAATTAGCTGAACTTGAAGAATACCCTTCAAATCCACACTCCAAGAGTGAACACTTTAACGACCCCTAGCGTCCTTACACGCGTTTCAAAAGACCCCCTATTTAGTTAAGTCAAGCCTTTTCATTCGTTGAAAATAAAAAAAACCTGTTAATCTTTTAGGCAGTCCAGCACCCTACGTAACAGCGCAATATATACTTTTAAAGGCGGTAGAACACATAAAACAATAGTTGCCAACGCGGTAGAAAGTATTGATGTGGGCACCATACTGTTAATTGAATAATATAGTCAAATCCTTTAAAGCCTTCTCTACGGCTAAGTCATCATTACCTCTTAATCTTTCACTTAAAATCTCCAAGTCCTTCAAAAACCTTTCTATAGTAGGTATATTTATACGCGCGAGCCTACTATAAATCTTACCATGAGACTTTATCTTTTAGGCTAAGCAACTAGCCATTACTCTCAACGTTACAAATCGGAATCTTTAAGGTTCAAATTATCAGAAAATGCAAACAAAAATTGGTTCGACTATTGCGACCATTTTCCAAAACCTGTAAAAATGATTTATATTAACTATACAGGTTTGAAAAAATTTGCCAAATTCTGCAAGAACTTAAAAAATTATGACAAAACGCCTTACAATCTCGTCAACATGAAAATAATACCCTTTTGAAATATTTATAAGTAAATGAAAGTCTTTGTATCTAGTTTTCACTCACAGTTAACCAAAATTCTTACAAGACATACCAAAAGCTATTATCTAACCTTGATAACACGAGCAACAACTTTTCAGTCAATTAATAACAATATAAAGAGCTACTTCAAGCATTACGTCCACTATAAATAATACTAGACGGACTGGGATATTATGAGGTAAACTACTATAATAGAGAAGAAAAAAAGAAGGAAATATCGATAGATGTATTGAATCAGATATTTGACAAATCTATGTTATATTAACAGGTAATAGGGAAGGCTTATTCTGGTAAAGCCACGTTTCTCGAACAGGTACAGATTGCTGTTACTGATGTTAACGAGTTTAAATACGCTTTATAACGTTTAGATGCTACTTGCGAAGGCTTTTTTAGCTAATTACGTTTTCTTTTGCAACCATAATGGTACATACATCAAATTCGCATTGTATATACCCCTAATTTGTTAATTTACGCAAATTGAATAAAGAAAACCGCGTGCTTGTATATTAAGTTAATGATAAGTATGGTTATAAGCGCTCCGAACGCTTAAAATCTGGTGTAATAACTTTAGACTAAAATTTGTAAATGTATTGGCGTTAACGAAGGAAATATTTAAATGGACATATTAACCTTAAAAACTCTCGTCGTAATAGTAGCAAAAAATTGTATTTGTGGTAAATCCAGTTGTTAGTTAACTGTCAACTATGATTTAGAACATAACAATAAATAGATAATATACCACATCGAATACCATATTACTTCTGAGTAAGATTACTTAAACCATATTGCAAATATCGAGAGGAAAAAACCTATTAATGGTAACGATACCCTTAAGTAAATTAAGGGGCATATTAATACTAATCTTCAAATAGTATAATAAATAACCTAATATGCTTTCTTATACCACTTAAATTTCGAAATTCCCTATCTTTACCCTAAACAATCATTTAACTCATTATATACCTTTGAGTTTCGCAATTATTACGCGAACCATACTTCTCTAAGGTATCATTTCAAATATAGGAGTAGCAAGGTATTTAACAGGAGGCTTTTCGTAATACGTAGTATTAAGAAAAGAAAGCATTATCACTATTAAAATAGATCTTCAAAATATTGGCAAAGCAAAACTTGATATCGGCCAAGTCAAATAACTATTGTTATAAGAGAAAACTGTAATTTTAATCATTATTGACTTGATCATGTTTTATAGTATTAAGTTTACTAATCGTTTTCTCCTTTATTTGAAGGATAAATAGACCCTCGGCGTCAACTTTAATGTCAATATCGACGAACTAATAAAGAAACAGTTAGAAGTTTTCCCATGTTCCGAAGAAAGGATATTTATAGTTTTATCTTTAAAGCCTAAAAGTAACGGTCTTGAAACAGGAAAGATGAAATATATATTGATTACATATGCGCTTTTATCGCCTTGCCGTTAATAGGCTATATAGAGTCCTAAAGTCTGTAAAGCATCAAATTTTGATATACTTTTTAAAGGTTATTGAAAAGCTATACAATCACTGTTGAAAATATACCCAAGATTTTAGAAATTTTAAGTTTATGCTAAAAGATAATGAAGGCTTTAAATATAAGTTTTTTATTGATATTTTTAACTTAAATTACAAACCTATATTTATGTCGTTAATCTCGTAACCTTCTTTTATGAATTTAAGTTTTTAAATTCTTTATTACTAAAAGATACATAGAACAAGTTGACAATATTGTATATTAATACGTATTTGAGCCTACCTAATGTTGTCGTCCACGATACTAGTATCGATTTTACGGCGGTAGAGTTCCAAGCAAACATTAAGATAATGAGAAGCAGCGAAAAAAGGTGCCTGTAAAAAGCTTATTAAAATATTGAAAAGGTCGAAAATGTATTCGTACTACTTCTTCGAGTGTACTATATCTTTATTTTAGAAGTAAGAAGTTTTATGAATGAAGAGGCATGTTTTTACATAATGGTAAAAGGTTTGAATGATATAGTAAACCCGTAAGGCTTATTGTCAACGTTGCTGGTCTTTGGAGCATACTTACACCTAACGAATACATCCTCACTATTAGTAAGAACGTAGAGGATAGTTGTATATTACGGAAATATATTAAGGAAATCACGAAAGAAATCGGTACGGCGTTAATTTAATAATACATTCAATACCAGAAACGGTCTCACGATAATCAACATATTGACTTTGTTATGTTTAAAAGTAAAGTTTTCGTATAGCGGGAGCCAGGCAAATGTGATAGCTTATACAAAACCTTAAGTATCACCAAGTTTGAATTAGTTGTTGAAATTGTTTACGGCTTCACGACCTTTTGTACTATGTAAGTTAAGTCTTACATAAGAGCGACTAATGATGAAGATGTCTAAGCTAAGCGACTAAGTTAATACAACTTTCCTCCACTTATTTTCGATAAGCTAATGGAATGCCATCGGCGCAAACAACCACCGAAAAAGAAAAATGTGGTTATAATGGAAAGTAAGGGAGTTCGAAGAGGTATTTGAGGAGTAGAGGCGGATTTTTATTAGTGTTGTTCTAGTCTGTCTAGCGCCTACAGGAACCCATTTATTCCCTAAACATCTCTCCTACAACTTCAGGTAGCTATTTTCCTAATATAAGTCATGTTTGGTATGTATACCAATCCTCCATACTAATATTTATCCCCTGATTAACATATGGTTGAGTTCTTGAAGCCATATAAAACAAATAAAAAATGAAGTGAAGTAAAAAAAACTTGGGGTCCATATCGAAAGTTGATGGTAGGGTAAGGTAGGGAAATAAAACGAAAAACAATAGAGAATAATGAACAGAGGAAACAATGAATAAAGCATAAAGAATAAAGAAACGAAAAACAAAGAAAAATTTTTACCACAATCTATAATAATCTTTCAAGTTTCCCCTCTATTGGAATAGTATTACATGCAGTACAGTAGATCAAATTTAGTTATAGCAAAGTTGACTATACTGAACTGCAAGTTAAATGTATTGCTTTGTGTGGACTTACTGAATTAGATGTAAGTCGAGTACAGTACGCTACACTTCACTCTAGGGCATGGGTAAAGCAATTGGCCATACAAATTACAGTGCAGACTGGCTAGCGGTCTCCCAAACCTAGAACAATCCATCTACCATCTGACCACGCAATACTACTGTTACTTCGACCAATCGAATCGACAACTTTGCAACGTCTAAGGCCTACCAACACTGATCAGTGTTTTCCTGCTTATTAGATTAAGCACAGATAAGCTAAGTAAAAGAAAAGGCTACTTTCCGGTTACGCTCAAAGTCAAACGACGTCTGGGGTAGAGGAAAGATTTTTACGAAGGACCCCTACTACTAAGTCGGTTATTACGGCAATAAGTTGAGAAAACTTCTGGACTACTTCGGTTTTTACGGCAGCTTAAAGATAACGAAGGTATCGCTATTAAAAACACTAAGAAATCTTCACCACATCTTTTTTAAAAACGTTAAAATTAACTATTGAAAGTCTCAAACTTCGTTAAGTTAGCAAATAGCTAAGCTGGTACCACTACAAATGCTGCTACTACAAGAAAAATGACTAAGTCCCTACGCCAAACAACCTATAACAACAAACAACCTTCGCTTTTTATTACTAACAACGACCTTTGACCTTACTCTTTATATCAAACCTTTACCCTACTTCACTCTTTTTCACTCCTAACGCCACTCCAATAGTCAAGTTCGCTACTTTAAGCGAAAAACACCAAATCACGCCAAGAAAGCCACGTTACGCGACCTTACACCAAATCGCCAAGTTTCCACGCGACTTTACGCTAAAACACCAGGCCCCTACACCTAAGATAACTAAGTTCCTCGCCCTACACGTCCTCCATAACCCAAATAATAAAAATGGCTCCAAGTCAAGAATACAATTTTTTTTAAAACCCTCGGATCAATTTTTATTGACTATTACAACCAAGAACTCCAAATCACGGATGTTAACGAAACCTTAAATCAAGCCCACCTAACCAACTACATTAGCCAGTACATCATCAACGCGAACTTCAAAAATGAATACGACTACAGCGCCCGCGCTTTCCAAGATTTCCGCGGATTCTTTAACTATCAAACTCTTGATATATGGAAAAAAATCGAATGCATGGTCAATACCAAGCTAGAAAGGAAGGTTACACGCTGTGGTATTTACATTACTGACAAAACAACAATAGGATTAGTAAAACATTTCTTTAAACTGGCCTAATAAAACGACTTCCCTTAAGACCCTAATCATCAAAACCTCTAGAGAAAAAGAAAAGGCGTTAAGTGATCTCAACGCCTACATACACGTTTCAGGGGACCCCTAACTTACCCTTAGTTAAGTCAAGCCTTTTTATACGCTAGCAATAACAAACCTGTTAGCTTACTCGGAAATTTAATAACTTTACATAACAGTGTGTAGTGCAACACTAACGGTAGCAAACCACATAAATCAACGGCCGCCAACGCGGCTAAAGTTATTAACGTTAACGATTTACATCAGTCAATTAAGAAAAATTGTTAAGCCTCCCAGAATCTTCAAGTACTCATTATCCCTTAACAATTTAATCGACAAGCCCCTTAAAAACCATCCACTTTCAAATTTGCCTACGCGTGAAAACCTACCACAGATCCTACCACAAGACTTTACCCCTCGTACCAGGCGACTAGTAACTACCATTAACACCGTACCTCGGAGGCTTCAAGGCTTAAACCACCAGGAAACACCAATTACAGCTAAGACGATTATTGCGACCTTCCTAAAAAACCTCTCGAAATAGTTAACATTCACAATGAACTTATAACGGACTTCGCCAAAATCAAAGATAACATATAAAAGTATAACGAAAGCCTTACAACCTCCTTAACACCAAGATAATACCCTTTTTAAACATCTACAGTTAAATAAAGGTTCCTCATTTTAGTTTTCACTTACTATTTTCCAGAATCCTTACAAAGCATATTGAAGACTACTACTTAACCTTTCTAACTCAAACAATTACATTTTGAGAAATATACGATAACATAAAGGATTACTTCGAGCACAATGTCTACCTTACTCAATATTACACAAATTAGACTACCATAAGGTAAACTACGATAATGGTAAAGAAAAGAGACGAAAAACCCCCAATAAATATACTTAATCAAATGTTTAACAAATTAATATTATGCTAAAAGGCAATATGGAAAGCACACGCTAGCTAAACCACACTTTGTAAACAGGTACGAGTAGTAATCACGGACGTTAACGAATTTGAATACGCTTTATAACGCCTAAAAGCCACCTATGAAGGCTTTTTTAGCCAATTATGTTCCTCGCTTACCACCGTGATAACTTATACACCAAATTCGCTTATTATATACCTGTAAGCCGGCAACTTCATTAATTTAAATAAATAAAAACCTTATGGTTGTTAACTACTTCAACCGTAAGTACGGGCTCTAATAATGCTTAAGGTTTGATTCATCGACCTTTACCTTAAATTAAAGGTAGCAGCCACGATAACGCCAATACGATTTAGGCGGATCTGTTAACCGTAAGTATTATCTTTATAATGGTAATAAAAGATATTAAATCTGTAATAAACCTTACTATTAATTTAGTTGTTGACCGCCCACAGAACGTAATAATCGGAAGGCAATATACTACATCTAATACCTTACTGTTTCGAATTAAGACTACCTAAAACTAATCATAAACATTAAAGACAATAAATTAGTAATTTCTGTTACTAACACTCCTAAGCAAATTAAAGAACACGAAAATAATACTCCTGGTAAGGCCTAGTAACTAGTCAACCACCCTTTTTTATACTGTTTAGGTGGTTAAACCCTTACTTTTAACCTAACCAAACCCCTAACCCCTTATATACCTTTCACCTCAGTAATCGTTACGCGAACCACACGTTTTAGGATGTTATGCCAGATAAATGGGTAACAAGGTACTCAATAGGAGGGTATTCGTAATATGTAACATGATGAAGGGAAAGTATTATAAATACTAAGATTAATTGTCACGATACAAGCAAAGCTAAAGTTAACTTTAACATAAGCGAAGAACTATCTTTACTAAGGATAACAGTAATTTAAATTATCATAAAAGCGATTATGTTTTACATTCTTCAATCCCTTACCCTTTTTTTTTCTTTACTTAGAGAATATAAAAACCCTTGGCGTTAACGTTAATGTTGATGTAAACAAACTAGTAAAAAACGGCTTAAGGTTTCCACTTGCCTTTAATTAAAGGTACCTATATTTTTATCTTTAAGATCTGAGAGCAATGGTATTAAACCTAACGAAACCGAAGATACATTAACTACACCGGCGTTTCAATTACCTAACTGTTAATAAGTTTTATAAAGTTCTAAAGTCTATAGGGTATAACAATGTGGGATACTTTTCCCTAAAAATTATTAAAAAGCTATACCACTACTATTAAACATATACCTAAGCCTCCTAAAGATTAAAGTTCACATTAAAGAATGACCCGGATTTTAACCACGGGATTTTTATTAATATATTTTACTTCAATAATAAACTTGTTTTTTACGTTGTTAACTTCCAAATATTTTTTTACGAAGCTAAGTTTCTAAAGTCCTTTTCGGTAAAGGATACGTTAAAACGTTAAGAATACTATAGATTAACACGTACCTGGGTCCACCTAACATCGCCGCCGACTTCTTTTAAGTTATTTTTTCCCGCTAAGTCTATTCCCCCAATAGTTCATAGCCTTAAAGCCATAACAAGTATGAAATTTACTTTAATTAGACTAGCGGTGTTGAATAAAGCGTATAGTTTATATATTTCAAGGTATTCCTTAATATCGATGGAAATTATTAACCACTATAGTATTCACTTTCATTTATAAAGGTTTGAGTGTACGGCAAAATATTCGTAAATATTGTAGAACTACTTCAATGCCCAAGGTACCTCGTCTTTTCTCACGCAAATAACGTATATTTTACCAAGTTCTTGCCTTAGCAACACACTATTTTAAATGTGTAATTATAGTAAATTGCATTTTACCTTTCTTTTTACCTAGGTCAGTAAGTCCTCGATCATCTTATAGCCGCCTATAAGGTATTCTACAACATCTTTATACCAGTTCGTCTCGTCGATATATGTAATCGCAATAAATATTTCTAGTCGCAACATTCATCTTGGATTTAATACTCCTATAGGCAAGAAAATTCCCGTTTCTATATATTTTAATATTACTTATCTTACAAGTAAACATTATTCCACCGCATACGGCAATTTTATTATATTTGGTTTTCTTATTTCCAACTCTCAAATCTTAATAATAGGCGCCGCTAATCTCGACTTTTTATTAACTGTTTTAATCATCTTATTTTAAATGGGTCGATATATAATTTTCGTATGGAATATTACAAGTAAATTAAATTATTATGCGATTTTCTCCATAGGCATTGTTAGACTTCTTAATAGTAATATAAGATTCGTATAATTAGTGTAAATTATCGTTGTCAAAGGCGATTTAATCACTTATGGTCGTGCTTTTTTCATGAAACTTACAACAGCCAATACTTCTCTTTTGCTAATATTATATCTCGTCTCGATATAGTTTAGTTTCTAGGGAAAAAGGCCAAAATCCTCGTGTAAAGTATCGATCTATTAACAATCTTTATACTTGTCAGCAATTTATTTAGTTAAAAGACAACATTACCAATTCCTTTACCAAATACATATGTTACGAGATAATATTAAATTAAGCGATTCAAACCCGTTATAATCTTCTGTTAAATAACCAGTAATGTGGCAACTAAAGTTTCGGCATGCTTTTTTCTCCACTTTGGGTTTTTAAAACCCTACTATATTTATTTCGAAACTTTCACCATAAAGGTTTTCTTCGATACCTTTTTCATACGAAATATTTTTAAAATTGTCCTTCATAATACTTCACCGGGTATATACCTCTTAATGTATAGTGTAAAGTAAAGGAATTCGTTTAATATTTTGGTGAGGTAGAGTGATTTTTAGGTTTAGCCTATCTTTCGAATTTTTTTTGGTGTTTCTCCGATAGTCTAACATGTTCTCGTAACAATTGAAAACCTAAAAAGTCAATATAGCTTTCAAATAACATAATTTTATAAGGATTAAAGATGATTTTACTGAATTTGAAACGATGAACATAGTAAA
Organism: Anisogramma anomala; assembly: GCA_038502455.1. Lineage (NCBI taxonomy): Eukaryota > Fungi > Ascomycota > Sordariomycetes > Diaporthales > Gnomoniaceae > Anisogramma > Anisogramma anomala. The sequence goes on along the minus strand of JASMMZ010000006.1, from coordinate 11,490,199 downwards.
AGTATAAAAAAAACATTACTTCAAATCCGCGCGATAAAGTATTATAGTCTTTAATAGTTACGTCGAAACCCGTTTTCCAGAAATAGTTTTACCCTATTAGATAATATAATACTTAACAATTTATTTTTATTTTCTTTCGGTCATTTCTCTTAGCGTTCTCGTCAACTTTCGTATTATTTTAGTTGTCAAAGTAGTTGATTTCGCCAACTTTTACATTATTTTCGTTTAGTAATTCATATTTACCAAACTTAATATCATTAAGTACGTAATAGGTATATCCGCTTCCTGTAATTCCCTAAAGCATTCTCAATATTAAATATTGTATATTCGGCATAATAACTGCCGTATTGGATTTATATTCAGTTGTAATAGGTATATACCAAGACCTGTTTGCTGCACTTCCTTGGAAAAAAATATTATAGTCGATCTAAAGGAGGGTGTATAAATTATTTTCTTATTAGTTCTTTAGCTATTACAGTTTAATTATATTACTTTTCATTGAAATGTAACCGTAAACGAATCGATTTTCACTATGTTTCGTCGATTTATAACGTAAATACGCCCCCTATTTTAACTAACACGGTACAAAAAATCCTACTACTTCTTTCATAAGATAAAACATTTAATCAAAATCAACCTCATTTAATTAGTATTTGGATTGTTTTGTTTAAAAAAGCCTATTATTTAGTTCGAGTTCGATAAAATAAGTAATGAAGTTAGTTACTCGCACATTTCTTAAACCGAAAGCAAATGCATTTCTCTAAGTATATACTAGTCTTTCAACTAATGCTAAACCCCCTCCTCTTTTTCTCGCCAATTTTTAGTATTTTTCGTTAGCGAATTCGTTTACCTCGTTTGTTTTACTTATATCTTTAAAATCTCTGCTCAAAGACTTAAACCACCTTTTAACAATAGTCCATAACGCATCGTCCAATTCTCTCTGTTCAGGAAGTCTTTTAATATTTTTGTTATGTTTATTGTTTTACGTCATTAATACTCATTCTGTTTCGTTGTATGCCTTCAAACAAATTTCTGTCACTTTCCCTTTACCGTTTTCCATTTTTCCCCACCATTGTTAGTATTCATATACAAAAATACATAAAAATACTTCTTTGTTCTTTTCACCTTTTAACGCCCATAACGCCAAAACATCATCATTTTAATCGTCCATTTCTAAATTTGTTTTCCTGTTGAAGTCGAAAATTAGAATTTGACAGGTAATAATAAAGGTTTAAGGTAATCGAAGAGTTTTGTTTCTTTTTCCCCTTTACTCCAAACGAAAGAACATAAAATGGGAAAGAGAAAAAGACAATCAAAGATATAAAGATGTTCTCCAATAAGCGACCCCTTTACCCTATCGAATGTAATGATTGCTTTCTCGAATTTTCTTTCCATTAACTTATTCCGTTTTGAGACCGCAGTTATCTTCTTCCTCTCTATCTCGTATGCCATCATCTCGTTCTTGTTTTCATTAGGTATAATCGAAAAATCCTTGCAATTCACTCATTTATAAATACCAATGTTTCCTAGAGCCCTCGGCTGCCGAATAGCTTCGTCTAAGTACAAGAATCGCCTTAATTTAGACATCTCTATTATTATTGCATATACTCTGCGAAGTTGATAAATTCATTTCATTCTAGCAATTATTTCACATTCTTTTCGTTAAGAGTCGAGTCCTTATCCTCGTCGCTATTATTTTCATCCTTGAAATCTTACTCTGACGATTCTCCCTCGTTACTCGTATCCGACTTATCCGACAAACATCGATTCTCACCAGAAATACGATCTATACAAGCCAGCTAAATGTTAAAAGGTAACAGCTTGACGCATCGTTCTACAAGTACTATAACTAAATATAAAACTTCTCCCACAAATATAAAAACTTTCCCAACATAATTATTAACAGCCGAATGGAAAACAAGCTAATTACGTCTTAGTTACAAATTTTATAATAGGTAGTAACCTATAACAAATATATAAACGAAAAAGAGATATCGCTAACGATAAAGGGAAATAATATATAAGTTGTTAATATCGTATGATTTCCGTCATCTATCGTAAATATTATTAATAAATTAGCTATATAAATAGAAATTTCCATACAAGTTACCATGTCTTGCGTAAAAATTTCAACGCAAAAACCGCTATCCACTAGATACCTACTTATATAAATATTATAAATATCATTTTATATATATCCAAGTTATGTTTTTATTATACGTAGCATTATACGGTTCTTCATAACTGTTATAATCGCTATATATATGGATGTTATACGCTTACGATTTTTTCTCTTTGTTTCTTTACTTTTTCTCACACGTTAAATGGTATTAAAACCACATATTTTCGCCATTTATTTACGAAGAATAATATTGCGGTCAAACATTTATTCAAAGGTAATTTTAAGGTAAATTTCGCGTAAGGTATCCGTCAGGTGAAATTGTTTTTTAAGTCGACCTGAAAATACTCGAATGAGTACGGCATCTTCTCTCTTTCCTGTAGTATTTGTTATGAACGCAGGTCATTAACTATTGAGTCTATAAGTTATGTGACTGTGAAAGGAACGAGATATACAGTACTCTACCCAGGCGTGGCTCGGGTGCGATTAGAGCGCGGTCTGTAGGCATTATATGCAAGGGCATGTAATGGGCTGTACACGAGCTATGCACATAAGTTCTGCATGAATAACAACTGTATCCTCTTCTATTCTTCCGCTTTACCTCAATTGTTAACTCCATTTGGCACCCATTTGGCATATTACTGTTGGTCGAACCAAAACAATATTCGCTCCATATTCACTCTGTATAGCGGTATGAAATTAAGAAAAACCCTCGCGAAATTACTCTTTTTCGGCTTAACTTAGTAAAGGTATTATCTGCAACTAAAAGGTTCGAAAACGTGGTGTTGAAAAGTATAAAACTCAAGGGTAAATAGAATTCAATTTCGTATGAATAGTAAACGACCCTCTTACCTTATATTTGATACGAGTATATAGGTTTTTACACATTTTATTTCTGGCGTTGCGCTATTCGATAGCCGTTAAAAGTATAATGTTTTTGACCTCTTTATCCTTCCCTTCGTTTTCGCGAGTGTAGTGGCGGTTCTCGTAAGTAAATTAATCATTCTCACGAGTATGTTAATCCCTTTCGCGAATACTTTGGTTTTTGGATTCGGCTTGAATATCCCATACACTGCTTTATAGAATATTCGAGTCTGCCGCATTCTTAAAGTCGGCGCAATTAACATCTAATATAGGATAAAAATCCTGATATTTAACTTAATTCATTGATGTTATAAATAATAACTCTTATATTTTCGCGTTTATTTCGTTTCTCATTTTAAGCCCCTCAGTATTGGTTGTCTTTCTAATATAAGGTCTTGTATCTACACTTTTTTATGTATAGTTTTCTGGAATATGAACAATTATAAAACCTTTAATATAGTTTAACAACGTTTCTACAATTGAAACACGTTTATATATTATTTTAGGGTTATTATTATCTGTTTTCTATACTATTTTCCTTCCATAATATATATTCGGGAAATCAGCTATAGTTACTTAAAAAAAAGTTATAATGGGGATGAATATTTCACGTATTATAAGGTTGGTTTCAATAACTGTAAGAATTTTGTAAGGTTTAAAAAATAATACTACCGTTACTTTAAGGATTTCATCTCATTTATTCCTACATTAGGCATATTATTTACATTAACTCTGTTAGTACTATAACTGTCGAATGTTATTAAACACTGTTATTTTATTATTAATCGTTATAGTAGAAGAAAGGGTTATTATCTCAGCTAGGAACTATAGTTACTAAAATCAGTGTTTCACGCATAACATTATATGTAACTTCATCTTTATATATTCCGTTCTCATCCATAAGATTTTTAAAGACCAAACAGTCAGTTATCTTATCCATAGCGTCGTGTCTCTTTCCTATCCGTTATTTGTCAAGTGTATGAGAAACTAGTTTCTTAATTCTTTCTATAGTATATGGAGGTATTAGATGACGAGATTATCCTCTCTCTACACGTACTTAACCAGCGACTCGTAAGAGAATTTTCCGAATAAGTTTAATTTAGCTGCTACGCCAGTATTTTTTATTATCTCACAGGATTTAAACTGAGCAATGAAGAGAGTTTTTAACCTATCTCATTCTCGTCGATCCTCTTTTAATATGTTTCCATACCATTTGACTGATTCCTCCTTTATTTCAGTACTAAAGTAGCTCTTTTACAATTTCTCCAAAGTATATTATCTCGAGATTATATCTCCGCTACGATTTAGACATCTTCGATATAGTCTTTCTCTTTTTTACCCGCTAATCTAACGAATATTCGTGGAAAACTCATCTTATTCAACAGCGAAAGATAATATGGTAATTATAGAATTTCCGTTGCCAATTTTAATTTCTATGCTTTTAAAATCATAAAATTTTTAAAGTAGTGTGAGCTTTAAGTGATTTTGTTTTTCGTATTGGGTTTACGAATTTGGTCAAATTGTTCTTAGCTTGTTTTTCTAACCTTATTCGATTCAGTTTCAAATAGTCAGTTTTAGCTGACTCGGTTTCGCTGTCTTTGTTTTCTTCCTTTTTCTCGTCGTACTAGTTCTTATTCGATGGGTTCTTGTTCTCTTTTTGTGTGTTCTCGTTCTCCTTTGTCATTCTTTCGTTTACATTCGCATTTTACTCGTTGTGTTTTTATTCCTTCTCGTTCCGTTTGGATGATTTCTCTTTGATTCTGACTAGGAATCATGAAGTTTGTGAGGTAGGCGTCTTCTACACCAGGTTACCAAATGGTACAATAGAAAGTAGGGGTGTTTGGAAACGCATTTCAGGACCAGAAACGATTTTGTATTGTTGTTTTTCTATTATGACTAGAATTTACAGGAAACCATTTAATACCAAAATATTCCTCCTATAAATTAAAGTAGTCATTTACCTAATATAAGTTATATTTGGTATGTATACCAATCCTCCATGATGCCAAAGGCTAAAGAGGAGAAATATATACTAGTTTAAATTTATAATACTATTTGGGTAAGTAGTAAAAAAAAAGGGACAACAAAAACTTGAGATTGAAGCTTCGGATGAAAGGTATTATTCAAACCTTCAACAAACCCTTAAATAAAATTAATAGTGTCAAAATTAACGGCCTCCTAACTTGAGAAGTTGTATGATTCGTATTTAAAACCAACTTTAATTTCCAAGACTTGAATATCACGATTTTTAGGTCAAGGATTATATACAAGGTTGAGGGTAAGATTACAGGGCGGCTATAGAAAAAGTCATGTGGAATCGGTTAAGGATACGGTAATGAAAATAAAAATTAGATTTTTATGTATTCTCTAACGATTTATAAGATTAGCTAACACTTAGTAATCGTTTTGATAATAAGTTTGTTAGCTAGAATTAAGGGTAAGTTTAAATTTAATAGTCGAGATATAGTATAAGTATATACATAATTAACGACCAATTTATAGTGGATTACCTTGTTGAAGTTTCCATAATAATTACGTGTCATCTACCTTCCGAAAACAGTAATACGGTATATTAAGCAACTGTACGGACTGGTTGAAATAGTCGTCTATTATTTTCCAAGCTATGAGTCGTATTTTAAATTACGGCTAGACATAAAGTTTTGAACATACAACCTATTTTTATTGGTAACTCAAAAAAAGTTTTTCATTTGATGGGTATGTTAATTAATGATAACCATTTCGTTTGAATTATTAACTTTGTAGTATTGGAATAATAAGTTATTAAAGACTTCAACTTTTTTAATTGTAAGATGTTCACGAATTCAGCGAAAAGCAATCAATTTGACTTTAACGGATCGTTAATCCGTAAGTTTAGTATTAATACTAGCCTCATTTTTTGTCAAAAGAGTTTGGACGCTAATTTGGCTACAATTGACAAGACTGACGTAATTAAACTTAATAATAATTGAAATAACGCGCCTATGGGAGCTATATCGCCAAATTGTTTTAACCGGAATCCTCCTTCAAACTATGGATTTCAATACAAGTACAAAACCCAACAAATGAAGACTTTACCCGTCTAAATAATAGGCTTAAGGGGTAGATACAAAACTTGGATCGAGTGATCAATATAATCCCAATTAACCTATCAAGTGCTAAGTTGATAATTTTCACAGACGGTCTTTCTACAAATAACATCCATTTGTTTTTACACATCGGCTTTTCAAAAACCCCCGTCAACAAAAATAAGTAGGAAAACCAATTTATCGTTATTTGCAACGTAATCTATTGGACCTCCGTTAAAAAGAAAAAGATCACACGAAACGTATTAGCTTTAAAATTATACGGTAAAACAGTGTGTTTTGATGTAAGCATGACATTGTGGGAAATCATTAACATTATCACTACGTAGTTAAAGATTCTCTCCATCCTGGTGGTAATTTATACCGACTCGAAAAGCCTGTTCGAATACCTTTTAAATCTTGGAACCACTAGTGAAAAACTCTTGATAATTGTTGTAATAGCACTTCGTAAAGTTTATAAAGGTATGAAAATCGATGAGTTCTGATGGATCGATAGGAAGGATAACCCTACTAACTTTATAACAGAGGTATTTTTAAATAAGGCCTTTAAGAGATTTGTGGACGGTAACAAGCCAACTATACATATCAAGGGTTAAGTTGACGGGCTATTTAGTTGGACCAAGTCACGTGTTAACTGGCAAAGATATACTGAAGAATTGAAAGACAGTTTAGGGAATAATGATAGCGATTTCCTTAAATAACACAGTTTAATTAAAGCCAGAAGTATGTTAATTAACTCATGTAGGTTAAGTAAGATTAAAAGGTGGTTTATCTTACATTAGTTAAGATAAGTAATGGTAATAGGGGTATATGGTAGAATAAGGGTATAAGTAGCTCAGTTAACTCACGTGGGTTAATTGAAGCGTCAAGCGACTTGACCCACGTGGGTTAAGAATACTAATGGCGGCGATGAGTAGTACAGGTAAATTTGTGGCGAAAAACTTGTATACTTGAGGTAATGAAGCTAGGACTCGAAGTTATAGGGCAATTAAAGGTAATCGGGGTCAATTTATTTGTGTAAGTTGATTGTAATTGATAGGGTCCCGGCCGGTTAATAAGAAGGTAATTCAATAATAACTGGAAAAGTTTGGTTAACTATACTCGTATACGCGTACAAAATCAAAAGCCGCCAATATTGGAATAATACTAATTGCAGTGTAATAGGTCAAATTAACTTATATTAAAGTTGACTATATTAATTCAAAGCCGAAGTGTAATGTTTATAGGTATATTATATTCATTGAAAGTCAAGTATAGTATACGCCCACTTCCTACCAAAGCACGGGCCACGAAATTGAACATACAAATTACTGTGCAAACCAACTCGCGGTCTGCCAAACCTAGAACAATACATCTACCTCTTAACCACATAATACTACTGATACTTCGACCAATCGAATCAACAACGTTGTAACGTCTAAAGCCTTACCAATAATATAAATGTTATTACCGCAGTTAAGGACATATTTTTTATCTACGTGTATAGCTTTTGATAACATATAAATACCTTTATTGATATCTTTTACAACTGAAATAGTTTAGTTAAAATGTTTTACACTTTGTTATAGATATTTGTAATGTATTTATGAAACACGGAAGTTGTATTTTACGATTATTCTAAGATATTACATTATGGCTTCATATATATTATAAATATTTTTGTGAATAGTTTTGTTATGAATCTTAGGTGAGTTACTGAAAAATTGAGGGATATTATATTTTTGTTATACGATTTGTCAGACAGTTAATATAGTTTACATAAGTATCTTAAAATAAGAACACGTTATATATAAGTTATAGATACCTTAAATATTCATAATCTCAATTGATATAACATTATGATTAACGTTTTATACTCTTAAAATTTAAGTTTATATAGTACTTTCCCTCATTTAATTGTATACAAATGATGATGAAATATTTAATCAAGGTTAAAAAATATAAATTATATAATTCATAATATTAATACATCGATACTCTAACAATTAACCCTTATTAAAAGATGCTTACAATAGGTATAATTGTAAATATTTCTTGAAGGATAGTTAATAGCTGCCTAAGTTTACATACCAGCCTCTTCAAAAGTATAACCGTAAAAGCTATAATAATTACCTTCTTTGAGAGTTTGCCAATTAAGATCGCAGTCTGAATAAATACATATGAGAACATGGTTATAATAAATGAAAACGTAATAGATATTTTCTTCGTGAAAATCGTATCGATCGATATTTTGGTAACAATGATACGAGATGTAATGATTGAAAATAAAAAAAATAACAATAAGTAGTTCAAAACGAGCGATACTAACTATTCGGATAGGGAAAACTATTCTAATTACTTACAAACATCTTTACGAATAAGCTCGTATTACTTTAACAATAAAATAGGTTGTATAATGAAAGATAATATTATATTATTCAATTTTTGAGAATATATGTGTAATGTTCAAAATCACGTCTTCCTTAAAGTTTTATTTGAGTATTGAAAAGTTTGTACGCGAATAAAAGGCTTTGTTTCGGGAGAGAAAAAAATGTGTACAATAATAAAAATGTGTACAATAATTAAACTATATATAACCCATGATTGTTAATTTACACAATATCGAATATAATACGGAGAATTTCAACATTATTATAGCCCAATCCATTAATAAGAGGCTGACATTTATTACAAATAGCTATTGCTACCTACAAATCTCAGTATGTAGCAACTCTATAGATAAAAACTTTACACTTTACTTTGATATAGGCGCTGGTCGAAATCTGGTGTCCAAATTCTAATTAAATACAAACTTTGTTAATTATATTTAGATGAATGTACTTCCAATAAAACGCGAGATAATCAATTATATAATGGGTTTCCCTATTTTATTTACTATTAATTCATATTGAACTTTTCATGTTTTCAAGTATCAATTTAACCTTTGGCCTTATTATAGAAGATAGCTAAGGTATATATTATCAATAGTTTATATGTAGGCGCTTGATTCATAAAAATCGAATAAACTTTTTTAATATAAATGTGCTGATATTTAGGAATATGGTGTTGATAGGCCTTTATTGTTCCAATATAGTCGATTCGAATCACTGTGGCCGAAGTAACTGGTGCTGCATTGAAATCGGTTGATACTTGATAAGTTCTTAGTTTGGCAGAACGCTAGCCGGTTTGCACACTAATTTGTATAGCCAAATGCTTTGGCTCATACCCTACTTTCAAATAGGAACCTACTGCCTTACACTTGCAGTCAATCTCACATACTGCAGTCAATTTTGAAATCAGTACAATCAACTAACTGCAAGTATAGTTGACTTGAGTGTACTATATTTGACTGCTATTCTAACATGTGGTTCGTTCTAAAAATAGCTATTTTAAGATTCGATTTTTAGTATATAAAGTTGTTATATAACTCATTATTCATAAAGTTACTTTCCATATTACGGTTAGTATCTAACCTAGTAAATTAATATATATAATTATTAAGTAAATCGTCATCTCTAAGGACGAATTATCTATGTGAACCGCTTAATACGAATACGCTATTAATATTATAATCGACGCGCTTACCCGATATATAGTGCAACTCCCAAATCATATAATTGAGGTTATATGCCTCGCAAAGCAAACTCATTTGAGAATTACTGCTGAATAGAAAGATAACGCCTACTTTCAAAAGATATTTTTAAAAAAAATCTATGGAGGCTTTTATATAAGTTACAAATATTGATAATATGTACTTAAGGTTGCGTAATCTACGGAAATAGCTGTTGTTAATTATTAATTTTTGCTCCTATTAAAACATTAGACAAATATATTATTATACTTATCATTAGTTTTAAAGTTGAGTTGTATTCTTCAACTTTTCGTACTGTAATAGTGCTTACGAATACGTTTTCTTCTACGAAGATACTTAGTAAACTATATTAGATACTCCATTCTGAATATAATAGTAATCTTCATTTGAGAGCTTGGGGTTTTAAAGTTTATAAACCTTATTAATGAAAGATCCGGTATTCTTCAACTTCACGATAAGCTATGTTACTGAAATACTTTTTTCGGTATGGAAATACCTGAGAATATGCCTATAATGAGGATCATGTAAGGAATTCAAATTAATGCGACGAATCTGACATACTCTATTTAATTACAATGAGTTTTCAAGTAATATACTGACGTTTGGAAGAATATATATTCGATTGAGATGCTTTTGGTTCAGAAAATAGAGGTTTAATTTATATATAATTAGAAATACGATAAACTAAACCGTTATCTTTTTCTTATACCTAAACTAAATGAGAAGCTTTTCTATTAATAGTTCTATACTATATAGGATTGAAAATGTATGGAATTTTCCGATAATATATCATTATTTGTAATATCAGTGTTTATACCATGGTGAATCGTTGAAAGAATAGATAACGGTACAATGGTGGTAAAGTCAGGACTATTGATGAATGTACCATTTTCAATGTTTATTTCTCATCATCATAAAAGGATATTATCAAATTTATTCTCGATGAAAATGAATATTAATTGTAAAAGCCATCGAATTCTGGTTTTAAATTATGGTATATTCAAATTAACGTGGTCGTTGTACTTCTATGGATCATCATGTATTTAAACGGAGAAAAGTTACATTTATAAGCTTCCGTAATTTACCATTTCATGTTTAATGACTTATGGACCGAATATCGAAGAAATTTAGCTCTTTTTGTTATGAATTCATCGATGATCTTTTGATTTTTTTCTAATATATTGAAAGAATATTTCGTATATTAAAAATATGGTTTTGAGTTTTTTATAAATAAAAACGTTGCTTCATTTTCAGAAAAATGTTATGTCGGCTTTTAATTAGATGAAATTCTGGTATTTTACATTAATGTTTTCCGTTATTCAACTACTAAAACGAGAATTTAAAGTTTCTGAAATATTTTGTTTTATGATAATTTAAAACATTTTCCAATGTATTTGGTAGCCACAATATTTCTACAACAAATAATACTATATCATTCGTAATTTCCTAGGCCTTCTTCTGGAAATTGAGAAAATATTGCAAATAGAAAAAATGAAATAATGATAGTTTCAAATTAGTAAGTATAGAAAACGATTACGTTATACGTAGTTTACATTCATCTATCTCACGTTTGAATGAAATCACTTAATTTGTATTATGTAAAACTAGAACGTTAACGTTTTTTAAAAAATCGATGAAAGCCTTGAACGCGGATTTGGAGTTATGTTTTTTCACTTTCAAAAGGCTATTTTTCATGACTAAGATAGCATATTATAATTATAGTTATCGGACCAATTATCTCTTTAAGGCGCTGGTAAATTCGTATTAAATTTAATTATAAACTTATAAAACATAAGATTGTTTGTTTTAAATTCGCATGTAAATGATTAGGTGTAATATTGGTTTTAAATCTTTTATTCATCATTATTTATCGATTATAAAGTTATGCGAAGTATCAAAAATTATAATTTACTAAATATAATGTTCACTGATAGGGTAAATCTTCGATCTTTTCACTACGTTGATCTACCTCAATTCTTATTTTTTGGGTATAGTTTACTTATCAGAACATTTGAATTTGGTGCTAAATACTCTTAATTACCTGTCTTTCAAGGAGAACGTGCCACTTTATAAGTGAAGTTATATACAGGTATTAGATCAAATTTTGATGAATTGCTTAATGTAGATAAATTTTATTTTATATTGTATTTTACGGAGGTATAAATATATAATAATATGTGGTCTTGCTTTTTAATTGATTATTGTGAGGATATGGTCTAGTATAAAATTTTGTAGGGTTTTTCAAGTAATAAAAACGATAAAAATACCTTTTAATGATTTTAAATTCGATTCCCAATTTAGAATGACGAACTGTTCGGTATATAATTATGATGTTAGTGGCTTTGAAAGACTTTTGGTTCCTACAATATTCGTATAGGAACGTTTTGATAAGACGTCTAATAGAAAGCACTATTTATAACCTAAGAGAATAATAATAACCTTAAATGCGATATATTATTGTTAATAGTGTAGTTTTATGGAATTTTATATCAATGATTCCATATAACACTAAGAATGACGTAACGATAATCAGAAACCACTAGGCTAACTTCAATTTATTAAAATTCATAAAAGCCAATATATATAATCTGTATAGATTTTATAATCGTATTAATATCGGTTTTATGAGATAATACACCTTAGATATTTCTTGTAAGTGATTTGGTTAATTTAATAAGACTTATCATATGCAAAACTTCCAAGAAACTATTTCTTATAATTAGCTATACCATACATATAATAGAAAATTGGGCTATTCTTTTGATCCGATGATTTTATTATACGATGAGCCTTATTCGATAAAATATATTTTAGATAAAGATATTGAATATGTATTAGCCTCTTCGTAAATTTTATGGGTATGGTTTGGAATGTTTTTAATAATAATGATATTCTGTAATCTATAGGCCAATGAATAAATAAATAAAAGAATTAAATAGTTAAGTTATCCTTGAGTCACTTCATTACCAAACATATTATGCAATATTAGATTAATATAATACTAGATTTGTAATGGATCAATAGTAATGTATACTTGCTCACTTTGAAATCTAGTTTCTATAAGTATTTATTCGGATTCAAACTCGTAATACTAGTAGACGTTTTTATAATAATTTTATCACGTAAACTAGCAAAAATTAGGTTCATACGAAAGCATTTGCAATGCGACTTATAATGAACTATGGATATGGTTAATAGTAAGATAAAGAAAAACATTACGATTAGAACTATCGTTGGAATCAATTTTCTATAGGTGATAATGTATAAATAAAGTTGGGAATCTCCAATAAATCTCTTTGAAAATAGAGAAAATTATCTTCACGAAGTATAAGTCCGTATATAATGGGAAAAAAATGATAATTTAGCTTTTACTCTAAACCTTTTACTAAATTTGTATATTTATTCAACTTTCAGTATTATTAACATATTGAATTGTCGCAATCCTCTAAAAGATCCGTTTAATAAAACTATATGGCCGTCGAGAATAGTTCAATATAAGGTCGATATATTAGAAATTGAAAATTAGAAAGCTGAACGTATATTGGCTAAGTGAGGGAATCTTGACTGTTACAAAAGATATCAGGCGTAATTTTTTTTTAATAATGACGCCTTATGGTTCACGATAACGAATTAATACCGGTGTTGATACTGAATTCTCCTAAATTCATTAAATAATTTGAAATGGATAATATGATGTAAGTTGCTTTTGTCAAGAATAAACCTATTTAACATAATAATGACATAATTTTTTCTTTTGGCCCCTAACATTTGTTGGACTAAAAGGCGGTACTTGCTTACTTTCCCCACTTTCTCATAAGATTTTCTACTTATTAGTAAGTAGTATATACTTACGAGTCATCCTTCTCATGAGTACTTATTGTTATGCTGATGGTCTGATAAATTCTTAACTTAGTTTGCATCTTTATATATAGTCCGGAATACCAAAATATGTTTGTACACACGTATGGCACAACAATAATCGATTAACGGTTGTAATTTCTTTTATATTGACTGGTCATATAATGAAAAACATCGGTTTTAAAAGACGTTTCATAAAGACAATACGAAATTATCCCCTTTCTTTAAAATAATTAATAAGTTTCTAATAGAACTATTAGTAACTGGATGATAAACGAGCTTATTAATACTTGATAACAAATACAGCAAAGAAAATTAGAGGCAATATGAATATAAAACAAGGATATAATACCGTTAAAGATGAAGGGGAAAAAATATGTTATTTACCCAATTCGAGTATCGTCAGCTATCGTTTATATTACTAGTGGGATAGCCTTTTAAATAGTCACTATTAAACGTTTCCCAAAATTAAGAGGAATAAATTACACTAACAAAGCATTATCTACCAGGTAACGACAAATTAGAATGTTGTATATATCTCTATAAATGTATCCTAATTTCATATTTGTTGCTTAAGGTAACGCGCGGTCCCCTATCATTATTATTACCAATTTATATAAAGAGAAGATATATTTGCGGCTGTGAAATGTATTTCCTCTATGTATTTGAATATGTTACATAGTTTCTAATATATATATACGAGGAATTCATTTGTAAATAACCGAGTTACAATCCAATGATTTTTTCAATATAACTTCTATAAATATTTCTCAAAATATATCAATTCAATTAAAACGCTTTTCGAAATAACTGGCGAATGCTCGTATCAGACAATATCCTTTTTTTTTTTTTACCCAAATTCGCTTCATATTTTTTTATATTGATATTTTCAATTTACTCCATCATATACCAACTCGATTTTTCTTCATCTTATACTATTGAAAGTATAATATAAGATTGTAACATTGCAGGATAAGGTAAATCTATGTGTATCGGATGTGTAATATACAGTATATATTCTTTTCTTCATTAGTTTATACTATTATAAATGCTAATACGTATATTTCATTCAAGATGTTTAGCGGCTATTTTACTAGTCTGGGGGGTCAATTGAAATTACCAAGGATTCCTTCAAGTATAATCATTGCAAGTGATCTGTGTTCAACTGTATATACTTAGTTTTTCTTGTTTGTTTAGCCCTGTAAGCCAAACTTAGACTTCTTCTCTTACGTATTCTTATTATCATTGCAACATTATATCATTAACTTTCTATTAATACAACGACCACATTCGTTATTCTATTGGTATCTACCATCTTAGCTATCAAATAGCGGCTATCAATAGGACAAATTATTTTGTTTCATTTGTATATCTCTAATTTTCTTTATTGTTACTTCATTTATCATAAGGGCTTCCTGATACTCTCTCCGTTAAATGATTCATACGCAACAATTCAATCTATATATAGTTTAAATTTGAAATAAAGTAGAAATTAACGTTTTCAATTCAATAAACAGAAACCATATATAATAGTGTATATATTATCGTATTGTTAAATATTTATTGTAGTTCTATTCTTTCTGTAATAGGGTTTCCGGTTACAGTTAATTTCTTATTTTAATTGGTTGTTACCTATTATAGTTTTGGATGTTAATTATCATGAAATGAGTTATATAGGTTAGGTAAGTCGTTACAGTGAAAATATGCCTATATTTCAGTTTTTTTCAACTGAAATTCCCAGATGCTATTGTCACTATTCATATCGTTCTTTCATTATTATTTTTATTCCTAGTTTGTTTATGGATATTTGAATTATTAATCGATATCCCTCAATGGATTGATATTATGGTTATAAGAAAGTCAAGTTTGTTTTAATGATCATGCAGGATATAAAAAGCAGCTCCATTACTACCCCAATAAGTCTAATACTCTATCTATTCCAATATCAAGGCGTATGGTTTGTATTATTTTCATTAATACCTTATTTATTAGGTATTCAGATATCTTCGTTGAAGGCTTTTTTTATATAAAAAAATGATTGTTATTTCGGTCCAACATAATAGTAACAGAAATTTAAATATTTTTAACTATATCATTTATTATATAGATATATATATATAATTTATGTAGTTATATGGTTTTTGAATATTAAATAGTTGACAACCTTCATTTATCACTTAACGTTCACCTTAATACTATCATTAGTTAAGTAAGCTAAAAATAAGGGTTTCAGCCCCTTTAGAAATATGTATGGGTTTTGTATTGCCTAATCATCTTTTTTTCCTTACATATTCAACTAGTAACTTTTTTATATATCATCTAAATAAGTTTACTTTTACTACGATATATGCACTAATTATTATGAGTTGGAACTTCAATCGAATAGCGAATAATATTTTTAAGTTAACCTTTTTTTTTTTTGCATTTATACTCAAAGATATTTTCCTATCATTTGATAAAGGTTTCCTTTAGTCTAGTTTTCAAATAGCTTTTCTACAGTTTTTTCAAAAAAAACGTCGTCTTAAGATTATATCACTGCCATGATATGAATATCCTTGATATAATGATTTACATTCTCTCTAGATTAACCGATATATATTTTTATAAAATTTATTTTATTCAACGATTTTGAATGATCGGATGAATTGGTTTATGTAGGATTTTATATATGATTGTTTACTGCTATAATTTGTCTTTATACTTTTGAAAATATATTTTTTTGTTGTATTTTAAGGATGTTAGATAGTCATGATCATCAAATCAATTAAATTAACATTCGAAGTTGTTTTTTATTGTTTTAGTTGAATTTAGTTCAGTATAAAGTTATTTCGGCTAACGTCTAAGTGATCGAAACTGACTCGCCCAAATGGTATCGAGTTAGGTTAATTTGAATTCTTCATTTGGATTTGAATATGATATCTAACTATGAATTAGGAGATTTGCCTGGTTTCGACGAATTTGTGGGTTATTAGATGAACGATGGGACAATTAATATTATTTATGAAGGTTATCGATTGTAATTTTATTAGTGTTGGAACAGTAGTAATTGATGTGCAATCAGTCAACTTTACTGGGAGTAAATTAACTGAACTAACTGCAACTTAAGTGTATTGTTTTTTTGGTCTACTGTAAAATTAAGTACAATATACACCCAATTCACATTAGAGTATGTGCTAAGCAATTAACTATACAAATTAGTGTGTGGACCGGCTAGCAGTCTACCAAATCTAGAACAATACATCTACTACTTAACTACGTAATACTATTGTTACTTCGATTAATCCGAATTGATAATGTTGTAATATCTTAAGTTCTACCAATACTGATTAGTAATTATTAGATTAAGCACGGATTAGTAATATAGAAGAAGAATTCATTTTCAGGTTACGCCTTATGTTAAATATCAAGATAAAAGAAAGATTTTTACAAAAAGCTTCTACGAATTGCGTCAGTTTTTGCAACAATAAGTAAAGAAGACCTCTAAGTTGCGTCGCTTTTTACAGTAGCTTAGAGGTGGCAACGGTATCGTTATTGAAAACGCCAAGAAATTTTTATCAAATCCTTTTTAAAGACAAATGTTAAGATTAACCGTTAAAAATCTCCAAGGTTATTAAGTAAGTAAATGGTTATGTTAGTATTATTGCAGGTACTACTATTGCAAAAGCAACCAAGTCCTACACCAAATAACAACAACAATAACCTCCGACCCTACATCTTATACCAAACTTTACCCTTTACACTAATTTTTCCCTTTATACTACTCTTTTTTCTTTCTCTATACTATAATCGTTAATTGTCAAAATTGCTATACCGAGTAAAAACACTAAGAATCGCCAAGTTACATAAAAAAAGCCACGTCATACAACTTTATATTGAATCGTCAAGTTCCCACACTCTCAAATCGCTAAGTTCTCTCATCTAAGCTAATATGCTAAAATGGTACCTAGTGAAAAAATATATGAAGGCAATTCAGGCTCTTCGAGCTGTTTTTATCAACTACTACGATAAATATTTTTGGGTTAAGGATATCGACAAATCATTAATGAAAAAACACTTAACTAATTTTATGAGCTAGTAAATCTTTGACATAAACCTCAACGAAGACCTTGGCTGTGACGCCTGCGGCTTTCAAAACTTCTATAAGTTTTAAATCACTAAATAATTAACATATAGAAAATGATTCAACATATGATTAGGGTTAAGTCGAAAAAAGAGGTCACTTGATATAGGATTTACATTTTAAAAAAAACACATTAGAGTTGGCGAAGACCTTCTTTGAAAAAGCCTAAAGTAAAGACCTTCCTAAAAACGAAGTCGAAAACCCTCCTAAAACGAAGACGAAAACCCTCCTAAAAACGGAGTCGAAAATCCTCCTAAAAACGAAGCCGAAAACTTTTAAGATTCTAATAACCTACCCCCGAAAGATCTTCAAAAAGTTAAGGTACAGGTACAACAGGCGCCACACACCCTACAGGCGTTACAGGCCCAACAAGTTCAAAAAGCTGAGGTACAGGCACAACAGACACGACAAGTCCAGCAGGCCCGACAGGCCCGGTAGGCCCGGCAAGCTTAACAAGTTCAAAAGGCTAAGGCACAGGCGCAATAGGCACGACAAACCTTACAGGCCTGAGAAACCCAGCAAGGCCAGCAGGCCCGCCAAACCCGTCAAGGTCGAAATATACACTCCAAAGGCGTTGGTTAGTTGAAACGCTACGTAAAAAAACCACCTGGCAAAAGCCAATCAAGTAACAGCGAACAGGGAGTGAAGCAGGGATACCCTGGCAAATTGGACGATTGCCAAGGAATTAAAGCCGGCAACTGAATTAACTAGCACGGTTAAGTTAGAGGTCTGCATTAGTCTGTGGCGAAAAACCTGTATATGGGAGTTAATAAAGTCGCAACTCGGAACGGTGCGGTAAATGAAGTCAATTTGACTGCGGAATTGACAGGGGTAGGGCCAGTTAACGAGAAGGCACTTTAAAGTTTCCGAAAACAAATGGTTGACCACACTAGCGTGCGTACACAAAAACAAAAAACCGCCAGTGTTGGAACAGTAGTAATTACAATGCAGTCAGTCAACTTTACTGTAAGTAAGTTGACTGTACTGACTGCAAGTTGAGTGTATTGTTTTGTGAGTTTACTGTAAAGTCAAGTACAATATGCGCCCACTTCACCCTAGGGCACAGGCTAAGCAATTGGCCATACAAATTAGTGTGCAGACCGGCTAGCGGTCTGCCAAACCTAGAACAATACATCCACCACTTGACCACGCAATACTACTGTTACTTCGACCAATTCGAATCGACAACGTTGCAACGTCTAAAGTCCTACCAACAATTAGGTTTATGTAGAAACTATTATTTACCCGAAGATCGCATGGACCGTTGGATAGGACCATATTGTCCCTGATCATTGCTTCCCACAACAAGAGACAGCACTTGCCATCACATTCTACACGGCGGACGCACAACCTCCTTTCGGCACGCAGTTGCGTGACTTGCATTGTTCGTCGTAGGCCTAGTATTGTCCCCCTCAGCCTTCAGCTTCAGCTCAATTTGGTGCTTTGATGCCCTTGCTCTCGCTCACATTGGGTTAGCCGCCTTATACATATTTGCTTGTTGTCTCTCCTTCCTTACCTGTTCCTCAGCTGCACTGATAAACCATTCTATTTTGAAAGCGGTCGATCGTCAACCCTGACAGCGAAAGCTTGTAGGTATCCAGCACAGTCATTGTGCTTTACTCAGTGTCCATCCTCCGGTGCCCGACGTACCATTCGCACGACTCCTCTACACATCCTCCATCTCCAACACATAGAAATGGACGGCAAAGTCTACACCATCACGGGAGCAGCAGGTGGGATCGGGTTGTCTGCGGCCTTGGTTCTGGCCGCCAGAGGTGCATCACTGTCACTCGCAGACATCAAGGTCGACGAGTTGCACAAGGCCCAAGAGACCATCGCGGAACGCTATCCGGCAAGCAAAGTGATGATCGAAATCGTCGACATCCGGAAGCGGGACCAGGTCGACGCGTGGATCGCCAAGACCAAGGAGACCTTCGGCAGGATCGATGGCTGTGTAAACTCGGCTGGTAAGTAAATGACACCCACCGCCGCGGTCCCACTGACTGACCTTGCTCCAGGCATCCTGGGCTCGCTGGCGGACATCGTAAACGTCACCGAGGAGGCCTTGGACCGCGTCATCGATGTCAACCTCAAGGGCACCTTCAACTCGCTCCGGGCGCAGCTCCCCAACGTCGTGGACGGGGCCAGCATCGTGAACATCGCCAGTATGGCCGGCCTCACCGGCGTGCCCTTCTTCGCGCCGTACTGCTCCTCCAAGTACGCTGTCATCGGCCTGACCATGACAGCCGCCAAGGAGAATGCACCGAGGGGCATCAGGGTCAACGCTGTGTGCCCGTGAGTGGGACTGAGAACATGTTGCGATGCTTGACACATGATACATCGGGTTCGCTAACAGAATCCCAGGGGCACAACGGAAACTCCGATGCTTACGGCATTCGTGAAGCAGGCTGGGGACTCAGTCACGCTAGAGCAGTTCGCATCAAGACAGCTCTTCAAGCGGGCCGCGAAGGTCGAAGAGGTGTCTAGTATGGTTCTCTTCCTTCTCAGCAGTGAGGCTAGTTTCATCACAGGCACGTCCTATCCCGTCAGCGGCGGCTGGGATATTTAGCCCACAGGCCAGCCTAAACTTAAGAAATACATATTCCCTTCGCTCAATCTCCTTAACCTGGCTGGGCTATTCATTTTCTGTCCCTATAAATATTACAGCTTCCACATAGGTGACGACGTTAAGTTTCCTCGAAAATAGTTTCCGCTAAATAGAAAGCAGAGCTGTCTAAGCCTAGACCTTGGGCAAATCTACGAATGAAAATTAATTACTTTCGAGTTCATCAAAACAAGAAGATAACCACAAAACAAATATCAACTTACCGTGCTATTTGAAAAATCATAAATTATGAGGATTTCGTTTCTAATATATTTTTACTACTACATTTCGAAATTTTACCATTTATCGAACGTTACTTTATACGTTTCAATGTTTATTCTACGTTACACGAATTTATACTATTGTTTGTATAGTAAGCTATCGTTTAAAAATATTAAAATATTAGTATAATTATATATAACCATGATGGAAAATAATGAATTTCAATCGTTGTTTTAATATATCCAACTTGCTTTGATTTGTTTCTATTTTTCATTTTTTTATTCTACTTGTTGGTAGGACTTTAGATATTGCAACGTTGTCGATTCGAATTGGTCGAAGTAAATAACAGTAGTATTGCGTGGTCAAGTGGTGGATGTATTGTTCTAGGTTTGGCAGACCGCTAGCCGGTCTGCACACTAATTTGTATGGCCAATCGCTTGGCCCGTGCCCAGGCGTGAAGTGGGCGCATACTGTACTTGAACTTACAGTAAACCTACAAACAATACACTCAACTTGCAGTCAGCATAGTCAACTTTACTGTAAATAAAGTTGACTTATTGCACTGCAATTAACCTGCTAAAATAGCAGTTGTTGGTAGGGCTTTAGACGTTGCAACATTGTCGATTCGATTGGTCGAAGTAACAGTAGTATTGCGTGGTCAAGTGGTGGATGTATTGTTCTAGGTTTGGTAGACCGCTAGCCGGTCTACACAGCAATTTGTATGACTAATTACTTAGCCCGTGCCCTAGTGTGAAGTGGGCGTATATTTTACTTAACTTATAGATAATATAGTAGGCCTATACAAAACAATATACTTAACTTATAATTACTATAATTAACTTTACTATTGGAAAAATTGACCTATTGCATTGCAATTACTATCATTCCATCACTGACGGCTTTTTATTTTGTGTTCGTACGCTAATGTGATTACCTAATATTTTCCGGTAACCGCTAAATCACGTTCTCATTAACTGGCTAAACCCCTTTCAATTCCAGTTAACTTCCACATTAAATTAAACTTATTTATTTTTAAATTAACCCTATTTACCTTTAATTATCCTACGGCTCTGAAGTCCAACTTTCATAATTCTCACAAAAAGTTCTTCCCTTATAAGCCTTTACAAACTTTCCAATTTAGCTGTATTAATTAAAGAGGTTGTTATCGTTAATTTACTGACAGTTTTCCAATTTGGCGGCGTATCCCTATTTTGATAACACGTAATTTAGTCTTACCAGATGGTCTATTAACGTAATCCTCTATACATATGGTTAACCTATTACTATCTACAAACCTTTCAAAGGCCTTATTCAGCAATGTCTTCGTTATAACGTTAAGATTATTTGTCTCATCGATTTATTAAAATTCTTTCATCTCTTTAACTTTATAAACTTCATGAAATGCTATTACGTCGATTATTAATAGTTTTTCACTAGTGGTTTCAAGCTTCAAAAGGCATTTGAATAAGCTTTTCGAATCGGTACAAATCACTATCGAAATAGAAGGGATTTTTAACTACCTAATAATAACATGAAATGTTTTACATAATACCATACCTATATTAAAGTTTGTTATGATATCATAAATCTTAAAAGTTAACACGTTTCGTATATTCCTTTCCCATTTAATCAAAGTTTACTTCATTAGGTTGCCGATAATATTGAACTAATCCTTTAGCTTGTTTTTATTAACGAAGGTTATCAAAAACGAAATCTATGAATATAAGTTTGTATTATTTCTAAAAGATCTATTCGTTAAAATTATGAACTTAGCTTTCGATAAGTCGATCGTAACTATATCAATCCCTCGATCTAAGTTTCTTATTTACCACTTAAGTCTTTAATTTAGATAGTTATAGTCTAAATATAGTAGGTCTTATATTTATACCGTCAAAAAAAGGTCCTAAAAAGCTTCCGATCAATATAAAGTAACGATATAACTGTTACGAATACATTATTCTAGATACTATTAAACTATAGCCATACTAATCTTGTCCATTATAATTAAATTAACGTCTTATCTCTTTTTACGAAAACTAAATCCGGTATTAATACCAAGTATACGGATTAACAATTCATTAAAGTCAAGTTAATTACTCTTTGTCAATGTTATAACCGGTTTATAATTTTAAAACTTAAAGTATTTAATCGCTTATTATTCGAATGCCATAAAGCTATTCGATCTAACGAAAAGGTTATCGTTAATTTATATATACACTAGGCTAATGTTGTTTTCTTACGCTACTTATAAGTATAAGTTGTATATTAAGAACTTGTTAAATAATTGTAACTTAAAGAACGATTACTATATTAGAAACTAATGGACGTTTTTTTCGGCTAATCCATATAATGGCTTAATACATCGTATTACCATCCCCGAAAGATAAATAATACGTAATTCCTATAATGACTCAAATAAGATAATTCTCTAGAAATCGGTTGCTAATTATATATATACTTACATTATATCTTCATTATTAAATATAAATTCGCCTTTAATCTGAGCTAGTAAATTCGTTGTCAAAAAGACTACTAAACGTTGATTAATTCAAATCGTTAGCAACTATATAAGGATCTAATCTTTGCGTTCATTACCATATCATCAAACGATTAGATATAACTTTTAGTACGGCTGCCTTATGGTTTTTCCTTTAACCTCGTATATAATGCTTAACTTCAAAATCATAATATTTGAATTCTAAAATTTTAAGTTGGCTTTAAATACGAATTATATAACTTTTCAAATAAGGAGGCTGTCAATCTCGATATTATTACTTTCTTTAAAAGGGTTGCCAAAGGTTTAAATAATACCTTATACCCGAAGCTTTAGTACCATATCTTTATCTTTTTTCTTTTTCCTACTTACCTGAATAATACTATAAATACAACCTAGTATGTATTCCACCTCTTTAATATCCCTTATTCTCGAAAGTTGTTCGCGCCGGCAGCGTTTTATAAACTTATTGATAACGGGTAAAAGAAACTCGTATAAACTTGGTTGTTTAGCTTCAAGGTTTTTATTATTAATTATCCTAATATATAGTTGAACCTAGGTGGTATGGAACATTACAGGGTTGTTGATAGTTTTAAAAACTACTTTAGAGTTGGTGTTACTCAAGATTTTGTATAAGCCTTTTTATTTGATTAACTCTCGCCACATAAAGACTTTACTTTATAAAGATAAAGCAAATACATCTGTTATCGTAGGGTCTTTCATAATATTAAGGGCGTTATTAACTTAATGATGTGTTAATTCCTTCTACAATTCTTTTGATATTTTAACAAAGGCTACAGCTTGATTTTAAATATTTTCAATAACTCAGATTCAATCATTAGGTATAGGTACGCTCCAAAGACCAAGGGTGTTAATATAAAGTCTTTAAAGTTCATAATATCGTTTAAGCCCTTTACCGACATTTAAAAACGTACTTTTTGGTTTATAAAGTTTTCAATCTCTAAGTTAAGGATATTGTACGTTTAGCAAAGTAGTGCGTATACTCTTTTCGCCTTTCCAATACTCCGATAGGCTGTTATAAGTACCTATTTACATTGAATCCCCATTATCTTGGCATTTTCCTAGAATTCCGCCGCCGTAAAGTTAATTTTAATATTGTAAACGACGATATTAGTTAAACCCAAATACGTATTAATCTATAATATCCTAACGTTTCCTACGTATTCTTTACTAATGAAAGCTTTAAAACCTTTGTAACATAAAAAGATGATATGAAATGAATAATATAAAGGACAGAATTATTGTTTAATTAAAGCACATTAACAAAGACCTCGTAATTTAAATCCTTATCTTTTTTTTATGTAAACTTAAATCTTTGGGAAGCCTAGGTATGTGTTTAGTAAAATCAATAAAGGTTTTCAATAATTTCCAAACCAAAGTATTGTATATCTCTATACCTTACGAACTTTGGAACTTTATATAGCCTATTTATATTTATAACATTCAAGCTCTGGTATGATAACCATATATCCAATTTTGTTAGGTTTGATACCGTTCATTTTGCGCCTTAAAAATAAAACTATTAATATCGCTACTTAAAGTCGAAAGGAAACCTTTGACCGTTTTTAACCAGCTTATCAGCGTTGACATCAACGTCAACGCGAATGGTATTTACATCATTCAAAAAAAGTAAAAAAGAGGTAAAAGACTTAAAAATATAAAATGTAATTAATATAATCATAGTTTGAACTACCGTTATACCCAGTAACAATAATCACTCGCCTAAACTAAAGCTAACTTTAGCTTTACCAACATCGTAACAATTAATTTCTGTAGCCGTAATGCTCTCCCTTTGTAGTGTTACGTATTACGAATAGTCTTATATTAAGTACCTTACTACCCTTGTCTCTAATAAAATACGTTAAAATATATAATCTTCATAACAATCTCAAAATTTGAAGGTATATAAGGGATCAAAATCTTTTGTAGGGTTAAGGTAAGGGTCTTTACCGCTTAAGTGGTATAAGAAAGCATGGTCATCTAATTACTAAGCCGCGTTCAAATAGTATCTTGATATTATTTAATTTACTTAAAGGTATTGTCGCCATGAACAGCCTCGTTACCATCTAAGTTTGTAATATAATCCAAGTAATCCCATTTGAAAGTAGTAAGGTATTAAATATAATACATTACCTTTCTATTATTATATTCGGCGAAAGAGTGGCGAGTTAAATAATAACTAAGCTTATTATAGATTCAATATCTTTTACCATTATCACAAAGGTAGTTTTTATAGTCGACAAGTCCACTTAAATTTTACCTCAATTAGTATTAACGTAGTCATAACCTTCAATCTAAATCTATTATATCAGATATTAGGTATCAAGGGCTCTTATAACCTTATTTATAGTTGATGTTATTAATTGCCGCATGGTCTTTTTCATTTACGTTACGAAAATCACTAGCTTAGGGGTATATATTAAACTAATTCAGTGTACTTTTTGTTACGATCACAAACGAAGACCTTAATTAGCTAAAAAAGAAAAGAAAAAGCCTTTATAAATGGAATTTAGGCGTTATGAGGTGTATTTAAACTCGTTAACGCGCGTAATAGCTACTTGTACCTACTCGAAAAGTATAACTTTCGGAAAGTAGGCCTTCTCTTTAATTCGATAGTATAATATAAACTTGTTAAACATTCAGTTCAATATATTTAATTGTATTTCTTTTTTTTTTTCTTAGTTGTTATCGTAATATACTTTTTAATGGATCAATGATTATGGTATTAAGTAAGATAGATATCATATTCGAAGTAGCTTTTTATAATGTTGTATATCTCGCGAAAAGAAGTTATTTAGGTTGGGAAAGTCAATCAATAATCCTTAACGTACCCTATAAGGATCTCGGGAAAAAGTAAATAAAAACCAAAAAGAAGAACCTTAATCCACTTACAAATATTTTAAAAGAGCATCATTTTCGTATCGAAAAAGTTATAAAACTTTCCGTTATACTTTTCGTCATTATTTTGGATCTTAATAAAGTTCGTGAAAAGCCTGTAGTTAATGTTAACTATTTTAACAAGTTTTAAAGAAAGGTTGCGATAATTATCCCAGTCTTTATTTGTATTTCTTGGAGATTTAAACCTTAAAGCTTCCTGACCACGGTATTAAAGGTAATTACTAGTCGTCTAACTCGAGGGGTAAAGTCTCATAATAGAACTCATAATAGGTTCGCGCATATATATATACTTGTTATAAAAATGTTTCACAAGGGATTGGCGATTTATGTTGAAAGGTGAAGGGGTAATGAAAGCTTGAAAGTTTTTAATAACTTAACGGTTTTACTTAATTGACCAGTGGAAGGCATTAACGTTAATGCTTCTTAACGCGTGGGAAACTACTGCTTTAAACGCTTTACCGCTATTAAGGGCGTACTCTATGCTATCATATAAAGGTATTAGGCTACCGAATAAATTGATAGGTTCTTTATCTTCAACATGTAAAAATGCTTGATTTAACTAAGGGTAGAGGTAAGGTCCCTTTAAACGTATATTAAGGTGTTAAGGTTCCTTGACACTCTTTCCTTTGGGGAATCGGTTTTAAAAGCATTATTTAATCTAGGCTAGTTTTAAAAGGGTCTTTACTAGCTTGATAACGTTTTTTTCTGGCATATTTATCCCTCGATATTGAATTTCTGCCTTGAACTTTAACTTAATATCCTATTTAATCTTCTTTTACATATTAATAGTTTAATCGTAAAAGAAATCACGGTACTTACAAAATGTATGGTTACCGCGGTCAAAGTTTTCGCTGCCATCTTAGTCGACAATATAGCTACCGACGAAGTTAACCTAGTATTTCTCCATCAAGTTTTTATCGGCGTCTAATCCCCAAAACGTTTTATTATAATTCTTTTTAAAAAGGGGCCCTAGGGCTTTAATTACCTCTATTCGCTTTTAACTAAGTGAAATCTTAAATTTTTGGCCTTTATAGGGCTTAATAATCAAGGGATTTGGTAATTAAAGAGCGTGTGAACTTGGTATTTGGCATAAAGTCGCGTGGAAACTTGGCGACTTGGCTTTAGATCGCGCAACGTACCTTTTACAACGAAACATAGTATTTTGGGTAGTTTCTCTTAAAGAAACAATCTTGATAATTTAATTGACCTAGGAAAGTAAAAAAAAATTCAAGTAATGGTAAAGATTTAGTATGAAGGATATGGTTAACTATCGTTTATTATTATAAATCAAGGTTGAAGGTTATTTATTATTTAGCTGTTAACTGAGTCGTTTCTATGGTAATGACACATATAGTATTACTAACTTGGCCGATTACCAAATTGTCGTTTAAAAATCTCAACGGTTAATCTAAACGTTTTTTAAAAAGGATCTGATAAAGGTTTTTTAGTGTTTTTACCAACAATACCGTCGCTTCCTCCAAACTTCCGTAAAGATTAGCGAAACCTAAAGGTCTTCTTTATGTACTTCCGTAGAAACTAAAAAAATAGTAAAAGCCTTTCGCAAAAATATTTTCTTTTCTCTAACTGCCATTTAACATAGAGCGTAACCGGAAAGTAGATTTTTCCTTTACTTAGCTTATTTTTGCTTAACCTAATAAGTACTAGTCATTGTTTGTAGGGATTTAGATATTGCAACGTTATAGATCATATTAGTTGAAGTAACAGTAGTATTACGTGTTCAAGTGATGGATGTATTATTCTAGGTTTAGTAGACTGCTAGCCGGTCTTCACAGTAATTTGTATCGCCAATTGCTTGGTCCGTGCCCTAGTGTAAAGTAAGAGCGTACTATACTTAACTTACAGTCAATACAGTTGACCCACACAAAACAATATACTCAACTTGCAGTTAGTATAGTCAACTTTACTATCAATAAAGTTGACCTACTGCACTGCAATTACTACTATTCCAACAGCAGTCAATATTATTGAAATACTGCCTTTTTTTTTTGTATCCGCACGTTAGCATCGTCAACCAATTGTTTCTAATTGCCGCCGAATTTCCTTCTCGTCAACTGGCCAGACACCTGCCAATTCTAAAGCCAAATTAAACTCAATTTTCTCACAGTTTCGAATCTCGAGTTTATTAACTTCCATACACAATTCTTTCGCCACAGACTTGTACAAGTCTCTAACTCAATCGTGCCAGTCAATCTCGCTGGCTTTCATTCTCTGACAGTCTTCCAGTTTGCCAAATTTCTCGTTTTTCTTCTTATTCGCTGTTACATAAGTTGACCTTATTAGGTAGCCCTTTCAGGTAAAGTTTTAATCAACCAACGCCCTTAAAGTACAATTTTCGACCTTAAAGGGCTTTTCAAATCTGCCGGCCCTGCTGAGTTTTCTAGATTTGTTAGGTTTTCTGGGTTTTCTGGGCCTGTTTCATCTATTACATTTGTATCCAAGAGTTCTTAACTTGATATAGTTGCGGGGTCTATGGAACTTAATGCGCCTTTACCTTATTCTCTTAAATATCTTTCGGTGGCAGGTTTTAAGGATTTTGAGGTTCTTTGGCTTCGTCTTCAAAAGGGTATTTTTCTTCGTTTTAAGGGGGGTGTTTGATCTCGTCTTTTCGAGGGTTTTCGTCTTAGTCTTCGAAAAAGTCTTTGTTTTCGTTTTCATTTTAAAGGGAATTTTCGATCTAAGGATCTTACTTAGCTGGTTTAAAAAACTTAAAAAAATAAATACCCTTTTTATACGCAATTTGGTTACGTCCTTAGGTCTGAGATTTTTGTTAACCATATTAGTTAGGCCTTTCGTATTTTCGGTTAATATAGTATGTATGAAAGTGGTTTTTTTTTTCCTTGTCGCTAAACTTGGGAGTTTAGGAGAATATACCAGTCAAACTTGGAACTCGACTTGTCACAGTTACTAACAAAGAACTTAATTATCAAAAAAAAAAAAACCTTTTCAGGTAGCTTCGGGGTATTAAGAGGCTTATTCGAACTTTTTGAAGCCCATAACGGTTTGCTTAACCTTTTGGCGTAAAGTGCTTTCACTAAATCCTACGTTTATAATTGCTTATTAGTAAAGTATCAGTCTATTAAGTATCTTATTAAAGGGGTTTGTTAAACTTTTCGGTTTTTTTTTTTTGGTAATTTAATAAATAAAACTACTTTATGATATTCTAATGTATATAGTATTAGGCAATATTAATATCGTATTTGATGTGCATTTTAAAGCTATAGTAGATTTCGCAAAAGGAGAAGCAATTCGTTAGGTACTGTAAATAGTAATTTTTGGCTTGACTGGTAACGATACTGGGAAACAACTCATGAAATACTGGTAATTTAACCTTTATTTGGCGGTAGATGTTAAAAAATAGGCGTAAATTGACATCGAGGGGGTTGTAAGCCTTACTGTCATACTTTTTTTCCCTCTCTAAATCTTGAAAAGCATGGGAATTACCGCGTAATTCGAATATATTATGGGAATATACCAAGGAAGTAGGGTAATCTACTTGTAGTAGGGATCCTTTAAATTTTTCGATCGGTGTTTGGAAAAGTACCTAGGTTGTCAGTATTAGTAGATATGATAATTTCCCTTAGCTGAGTTTGAAAGGAAAAAGCTAGTAATCGTACCTATAGTAGGCTTACGCATAAAGCCTCTTTCTCCTTGATTTGGCTACTAAAACTGAACGTGTTAAGTAGTTTAGGGGAAAGAGACTTAAGGGTTTCCGCCGCGGGAGACTTGGTAATATTCAATTTGGTGTTAAAGGATACATCGAGATCACTGCTTCATTAATTGGTGAACTTAAGGGTTTACAACGTATAGGTTAATGATTTTTTTGTAAATAGTGGCATTTAACCGTTATTTTTAGGTAAAAAGGTTTAAGGAACTTATCTAGACTTCATTAGGTCCTTATAAACGCGTGTAATGGCATTAAGAAATGATGTCGCTAATAATACTTTTGCTTTAACTTTAAAGATTTATTATGAGTCTTGATTTGTAGCTTATTTGTAAATAACGTTTATCATATTTCCTTCTTTTTCTTCTTTATAGGGAGGTTGAGGCCTCGATTAGCGAATTTAGTCTTTATCCTAACCTTAGCATGTTTATTGATTATCTTTCAAATATCCAGTTTCTATTTACAAAAGTATTTTTGAAAGTCATTATATGTTTAAAGGCCTTGAATAGTTCCAATAGAATGTGAATCTAGAATATAAAAGTTGATTACGTTAGTAAGGTGCTCAATTGAGGATTCTTTACCAGATTTAGCAAACCAAAAGTCTTTATCATAGTATTTTTCGAAGGTGATACCGAGGATTATAATCGCTTTTTTCCTTGTACAGGTAGTAATTATATCAATTCTAATGAGGTTTAAAGCCATCATAATAAAGATCAAAGTGTTCAATTAGAAAAAGAGTTTTATAGAGAGGTAAGTGGTAGGTTTTCCGTCAAAGTTGATGTTTGTTAAAGGTTGTGGGACTTGATCCTTTTTACGATTTGAAATTTACAATAATAATACTTGTAATATTAGTATGAACTTACCCGTTTAATAAATTTACGATTTGGCAATCTTTAACATTTTTAAAAGGTTGATCTTAACTCCTTTAAAAAGTATTAATAGAGATTTCTTAGTGTTTTCAGTAGCGATACCGTCATTTAATTATCGACTACCGCAAATAACTAATACAATTTAGAAGTTCTCCCTCCTTGTTGTTGTAAACAACTGATACAGCTTATAGGAGCCTTTTTCAAAAACTTTTCTTCTTCTTTTAGCCGTTGTTTGACGTAAAAAGTAACCGGAAAGTAGTTTCTTTTTCTACCTAGCTTATCTGTACTTAACTTAATAATTACTGGTTAGTGTTTTTAGGCCTTTATCGTTGCAACATAGTCGATTCAAATCACTATGGTCGAAGTAACTGGTATTTAATTGCAATTGGTTCTTGTTCAGTTGTAGGTTCTAAGTTTAGTAGACTTCTAGCTAACCTATATACTAATTTATATAGTCAATCGCTTTGGCCTCTGCCCTAATTTGAAATGGGAACCTACTGCACTGCATTTGAAATACAGTCCCATAAACTGTATACAATTTGTAGTAAGTACAATCAACTAAACTGACACTTTAATTAACTTAACTTTACTACATTTGACTGCTATTCCAATATTAACCGATTTTATAAATTGGTGGAGGTTGTAAAGATGTATTCAGAATGTGTGAAAGTTTGAATAAAATTTTTGATTTATTATTATAAAAGTGTTTTAATTAGTATTATATATTGGGTTACGCTTTTGTGACGTTATAGTTTACCATTTCTTTCTTATACTTTTGAACTATTATTCAACGAAATAATTTCGTGTCATTTGGCAAGTTTATAAGTATAGAGTGGTCTTGAAACCAACTCTTCTTTCTAGATCCAATTTATCCGTCATTCATTTTCCACAATAAAACATTAAATTATAATAATAAATCCAAAACACAAGTTTTACATATGTCGTTTATTAGAGTCAAGGCCCTTGAAATATTATTTGACCGGTAAAAAACGTAATACCAACATTATCTTTACTATAAGATGCGTTTGTTTTACCATAGCTGATAATGGAATTAAATTTATATAGACTTTAAGTCAAACACTAAAACCAAGGAGTGTTAGAATTGATTCATTCGGGCTAAAAGTATTTTTTACGACGTTTACTACTATTTTCAATATTAACTATTAAATATCAATACCCTTTAGTTTTTTTCGATAGTAATGTATAGGCTTTTTTAAATGGTCCGTAATACTGTTTGTATTTTCCGATACCGTAAAACTCTTTTGCTGGTATCTGTTTATATTTACTTCTGGCAATATTAACCTTATTTCGCGATTTATTCGAGTTAAAAGCTGTATTTATATCATTGATCATTTAGTCCGGAGGCTCTAAATGAACTTTTATTCAACACTTTATCAAAGTACTCTAGTAATCCACAATGAAAATAGTTCACTTAAATTTCACGGTTTGAAATATTATTTTTACGTTAACGGTATATAACATAGGATAGCCGCCAAGGTATATTATATTTATAATAACCTAGTAGTTAAAGTTTATTTCGTTTTAAAAGCTCAATTTGAATCTTCTTAAGGTTTGCGAGTATATTTAGTCCTTGTCACAAAAACTTTCGATAAATTTTAGTGCTTTTTTCTTATATTTACATATATTATTAGGTAAAGTAAATGTAAAAGAATTTACTTGCCGAATATCTTAATCGACAGTATAATATCGTTAGTTCCGGCTACGTTAAATACACGGTTTTAATTATACTTTTTTTTTTTGAGAAACTATAGGTATTTAAAATTTAAACGAAACGATACGGACATATTATCCAAAGCGCGGATGAACTATTTGATTATATTCGAAAGCATGATTCCAAACTTATTTATATTAAATAATACAAATCAAAATAGTATTTTAGATTTCATTGCATAAAATTCAACTGGGTTAAATCGTATATTGATAAAGATTGTGCCGAGTAACGATGTTTTGCCTTTGTTAAATAAAACTTTTCGCTATTTTGTGTTCAATCGAATTTAAATTTGGAAAACTTCGTTACGAAAACGTCCAATTGTCGTTTTTCGGCGGTTGATATTTTTGTTACGTCGGTGTTTGGTAGAATGCCTTGAAACCGGTTACTATACCTATTAAAAAGCGTAAATTGCGACGTTATATAGTCGTTTAACACCTCGATTTAGCTATCTAGTCCTGTGTTGTGTAAAAATGAGGCGTTTTGCAGACCTATAAATACTTGTTGGTCCGTTTTTTATTTTGGATCGTTATATAAGTCTCTTCTTTCCCTGGGTCATATTTTCCCAAGGTATACTCGTAAAAGTAAACGTCGTGTTTTTTTACCCTTTCACTATCGGTTGTATACGTTGTGAAATTGGATTTCGTTTGGTTTTTTTGGTGGATAATTAGTTTAAAATTTTCGTTTAACACAAATTTGTTCTTGTACCAAATAATTAGTCGATTAAAAACCGACTTTATTATATACAGTATGATGATTGTAGAAAACCTTAAAGTTTTATATACTTTTACGTAGATATGTTAATATATATACAAACTTTGTTTCTAGTTGTAAAAGCGTTTTCGTTAATAATTGATTTATTTTCGATTTTCGAGGCTGTTTTCTTGATATTTTTTGTTTTTATATCGGTATTTAGCACTTTTTCATTCTTAATATTCGAAGTATACTTTGAATTGTTGATTGAAAACCTATTAGATCGTTTTAACAAGGTGTGGTTTCGTGATTTACGGGTTTATCCTTAACTTTTACGGTTATAAACGTTAATTCAAAGCTCATTCATCGACGTAACGAGGTTTTAAATAATATTTTGAAACTTATACCGCAACCTTCAAAATATTTCCGGTTTAAATAATGTAAGGTTAAAGTTAAGTTTATTATAATATATTTTCGTGATTGTTTGGATAAATAGTTCATTTTTCATACTTTAGTGTAAAATTTGTTTAGTATTTTGGGAATTTCGTGAATAAGATCACAAACATCTTTTTAAGGTTTCATTAATGTTTCTAAGTTAATGTTCATTAATTTGTTGGTAGTATCCGCTTGAGTTTTATTGTAAGCTTTATAATTTAATTCTCTATCAAAATACATTTTCAAACATTTAGAATATTTTGTCACTATTCTTACATATATAATGTGATATACACATCACTTTTTAGCTTACCCAATGAATATATAAGGTAATTTTATATGTAATTAGGAACATTGAATGTTGAGTTTACTAAAAGTATTAAATCATACGGATCTTGTTGTCGAAGATATCGTCAAGTTCGCTATTAATATTATTATTTTTATCTGATGACTTAGGAAAATCATTTGTTTTTTTTGGGGTTTTTTTTATTCATTGGAAACCAATATAACGAGAAATCATGATGGAGGTTGTAATTATTAGGTATTGATTCGTAAGGTTTGTATTATTATTTAGCGCCGTTCATCTTATTTTCAGAAGTATCGTTTTCCTTATTTAGACCGCATTCATTGCGACTAAAAAGGGCGTTAATTGTATTCAAGGAGTGGTTTAGTTTGTATCTATTTTTAAAAATGCGTTCTGGAGAGGGACTTCATTTGATTTGAGTAATATCTAACCTTTGTAACCTTTTCTCCTTTTCCATTAATTCTTTGAGCTTTATTTGACTTTCTTGTGGCGCAATTAGTTTTTTAAACCATTTTAAACTTTACATATATAAAATATTTTAAATGATTTTCCGCAATCTTTTTTTAATCATTTGTCTATTGACGTTTTTAAAACTATTATCCCTTTACAAAGTCCACTTATAATACTTTTTTATCTTTTTAACTTTGTATTTTTTCTAGTTAGGTTGTGGTAAAAATAATTTTCACAATATGACCGTTTGTACCACTCAATGCGTTAATTCCTGGTTTTTTTAGCTATACTCGTAGTACTTCAAAAATCGAGTTATATATCGTATACTATATTTGTGGTGTCTATTTAGAGAGTTCTTTTCAGGAATTATCGAATATACCGAGCCTTTGAGCTTTTTCTGTAAAGGGACTGAAGCCGGAGATGTTGCTCAAGTTGTTCAGATTCTGTCCATAAACCTTGATAAAGAAGATAGGAGAAACTCCTGCTAGGTAGCTGCTATAGAGCTGTAGAAGATGGTATAATCCGGTCACGTGACTTGTGAGGGCATACTTCCGTATAGCTTCTAAGCGGCTTTAAAGCGCTGTAAAATCGTAACAACTACCAGGGCTGGATCCCTAGTAAAAACTAGTCAGGTACTAGTTTGTGACATTACCCCTAGGTATACCTACCCCTCCCCCTCTTTTTTTTAAAAAAAATAACCTAGACGGAATGCTTTAGAAAGCTCGAAAATTTCACCAAATAAAACCTATACTTAAATACACCTTAATAAAGATTACGCTAAAGATTAAACTCAGTATCATTACTAAAGAAAACAGTTACATCAATTACCAAACTTTGAAACTAGTAAATATGGAGGAAACAAAGGTATTGCTTAAAAACAAATAATATTCCTTAAGTACCCCTAGAGCTTCCACCCTTCTCTCCCCCCCCATCCCCTTTCCTTATGTGGCGGTATAAAAGGTGATAAATGGTGTTAGGAGAGGTGTCAAGTATAAAATAACTGCTTCGGAGCGGCTTCAAATATTATATTATCGCGTGCAAAGCAACCAGGCACTCTCCCCCCTATTAATAGTTTTGTAGAACCCCTCCCTCCTTTATGAATCCAAACTTTCCATCCTAAAACTATTCATTAATAGTGTACTAAAACCAGCATAAGCCCTTGTTAAAGAAATTTCTCTCCTACCGGTTAATTTATTGTTTTTTGTTATCGTTTTAGTTTTTTTCCTTTTAATATCAATCCTTAATTCATTATGAAAGTAGATAAGGCTCTTAGAGATGTAGATATGTCTGTTTGGAAGTTGTTTTATCCTTATTAATAAACGTATAGTTTCCGGTTCTACGGGTTATTAATATATATTCTCAAAGAATACAAGAATAGACATATTTTTTATATATACACTATATGGCGTATAATTTTCGAAAGCTTTACGAAAAAATAAAATTAAGTTAAACTTGTATAACTGTGAAAAAGTTGCTAACAAGAGGTTAAATTCAGGCTTCCAATATTACTTTTACTTTATCGGTATTATAAGTCATAGTTCTGGTTACTCGGAAACGCATTTAAACTTAAATACTGATATTAATAAGGCTATAGAAGAATTGTTTAAAGCCTATTTAGTGTTCGACATTCAGAATCAAGGTAAATTGAATTGGTTTTAAATAGCTTTCCAAGAGTTAAATAGCTGTTAGGGAGAGTAAAGATATAGTTCATCGTTTGAAAAAAGAAAAAAAAAAGCCATAAAGGTTCAGCATGCTAAATAAAAAAAGGTCGGTATTCGCGATGACGTGGGTTTTATACCCATTACTCCTATTCTTTCAGGTGAAATATAGGCTATATAAATTCTGAATAAAAATCTTGGTTTTTAAGTAAGTTAATGTGTTAAAAAAAGAACATGGGAATCGCAGCTAATAAACAGGTAAGGATCGTAGTTCGAGGAAATTGAATAACTTTTTAAAGTATTTAAATACATAGATAAAACGTTAAGTGATATGAATATAAAACTAGGTTAAATGATCAAAATAAGTAAAACATTATTCAGTAAAAAAGAAAACTGTAACTTCGAGAATATATTTAAGTAATTTGGTATAACTTTGGTTGTTTATTAACATTAACTTACGTTTATACTCGGTATCCATAAAGTAGAAACTTTTGCGCCATTCTGTAACATGAAATATAAGATTTTAATCCCGTTTATATGATAGTTGTAAAGACCCGTCATTATATTTAGCCGATTTATAACGTAATTCAACAGCATTAAATGCCATATTACTGAAAAAGTTCAAAAATGGTTTTTAAGTTAGGTGTACATAACTTACCTACTTAATTAAAATCTATTGTTTTGGTAAGCCGTTAGGTTGGGAGCGGCCAACTTAAGATTTATTTAGAACTTGTAAAATGTTTTTAACGTTGTATTTTCGCTCTGTTTCGCCATCATCGCTTATAATATTAACAGCTTATAGTTAAAAGTTATAGGTTTGTTATATCGAAAACGGGTTCAAAACGGCTCGAATAAGTTAGTTTACATAAAACTGAAGGTAGCTACCTTCCCAAATATCTAATTTAACAACGTAAAAATCAACTATACGTATAATAATATATTTTTCGTAAATTTAATTTAACTCTTTAAGAAAAACCTTATCCGTCTTATAGGTTTTGAAAAGGAGTTAAACATTATTACCGACTCAAAAACGTTTTTAAGTAAAATACCACTTATTAGAAGCTTCTTTTGTACGTTTTTACGTAACCATTATTACGATTTCTATAAACTTTATCACATCGCAAATATATTAGATGAAATTCTTAGTCTTTATACGTAGTTTTGTAATTAGAATATTAAAAAGTTATGTAGGTTATATAAAGTCGATATACAATCCGTAAATCATCAAAAACAATTTAATACCAATATTAATAGTATCTTTATTATTTAACGTTCATAAATAACAGGTTAATTAAGGGCTTGGGTTGAGTCAAATATAAACAACGAAGAAATATAGGTACGTTAGGACCTTTCAATTAGCGCATTCGGTTATGCCGTCGGTTTCAAAGTAAAGAACGATATTTAGACGTTATTCTACCCCCATTAAATCTTAAAAGCGTTCTTGAAACCTATGAATATAATTTGATCCTTGGTTGCTGATAATCGTAAGAAAAATTTGTAAAATCACGAGTAATTTAAAATCACTTAGTATAATTTTCAAGATTTTTAATAATTATAATTTCGAAGGTAATAACTTTTTTCAAACGATTTGTGATGACTATGAAATAATATAGGTTTCCGGCAAGTTTTGAATGTAAATCAATTATAAAGTCAATTAAAAGCTTATTTTAAAGTTATTTAAAAACCGGGAAAGGCTTGAAAAATCCCCTTCACCGGTATTTCCAGTAAGTAATATGCCTATAAATATCGTAATCCCGGTAAAAACATTAGACTATATAATGTAACCCTAGTTAAAAGTACGTCCAGAAAAAAAAAAGATAGTAATATCGTGACTCAGATAGCTAATAAGAAGTAAATCGTAAGTAATTTATATTAACGTAGCAATAATCATCTTGTAAATAGAAACCTAAATACGGTAACAAAAAAGAAAACCCCTATCGTTAGTTGTTACATATTTCGAAATTAAAAATGCAAGAATTTATTCTTCGCCGATATAAATATTAACAGGAAAAATCCGGTTGCTTATACGTATTATACGAATTGATCGGAGGTTAGTAATATGACGGATAATAGTAACGTTCTAACTAATTTAAAGATTGATATTAATAAAAAGTTCGCAGCTTTTTGGGAAAGATTCGTTAACAACAGTAAGCCAGAAGATAGATATACGAGAAATCGGTTTGAAAACGGCCTATTCATGGCGTAAAAGTTGGAGTTCCCGACCAAAAAAACGAAGGTTGAAAAGACTTTTTAAAATATGATAATTTTGCCATGATAAAGTATCGGATCATATACAATTAACACCTTTACTATGAACCACTAGAAACAAAGCTGAAAAAGTCATTCGAATTAATGAATATATATTTTAAAAAGCCATCGTGTAATTATTAAATAATTCAAATTTTTATAATTCGTAAAAATCTTAAACAGGCGTGCCGTATCCATGAGATCCTCTTTTCATACTTTCAAATAATTTATAATACCGAGTAATTCTTTATCCTGGATTTTGTGATTACATTCCCCATTCAATAAACGACGAAAATTATACGTTATTAGGCGTAAATTACTGCAGTTATTACATTAAAGTAACAGTTATTTATAGCTTAGTTTAAATAGTCGGCTTTTCAAAAGGTATTGCGGTCGGAATTCTAGTAAGCTAATGCCATTTTCAAAAAGAAATTTAATTTAAAGCGTTTGAAATCTATTTTAGTGCCCTTAACAGAAAAGGTTGCCTTTTCAAGTTAGTCGAATTAAAGGTCTAATAATTATAAAATAGTTGGGAATAAAATACCGGTAAAAGTTAATAAACCTAAAAAATCCTTTTACCTTAAAAACTTATTTGAAACCCGAATATTTCGAATGACGCGTAGCTTTTCTAAGTTGATACGAACGCTGATATTAACTTCGATAACAAATCCCGGATATTTAGTATTTTAAACGCCTAATTTACATTTGAATATATTGAGGTTAAGGCCTGCGACGTTTAAAACGTTTAAAACTGTTGATAAATCTCTATCAATTCTCGTGAATTTAATAGAGAAGAAGAGTAATCGTAAAGATTGGTATTGTAACAGTAAAGATTTCTGAAGGAGAAGAAGCATCTAGAGAGTGCACGCCATAGGTGAGAGATTATAAACCTTTTATCCAGGTAGTAGCATTCTGCCATATATTGTGCTAATCTCCTTTTTAGGCAATAGTACATGATCGTATACTTCAAAAATACCATTTCCAACTATTTGCATACTATTATATAGTTTACAGAAATACACTTTACAAAGTGATACGTTACCGTATACTTGTAAAAAGGTGAATTCAACAACGTGGCTACTTTTTAAATATAGGAATATATGGTAATATGCATATATATCATCTTATTTTCCTATTACGGCTCGTATTTAGTAATGATAGTATATTTATATGACAATATATACTTGAAATTTATTATTAACAGTGTAATTTATGGTATAAGATGTATTCGTAATTAATTAACGATAATTTAATTATGGTAAAAATTATAAAGGTTCGAATTAGTAGTTCTTAGTTGCGGTAATAATTGTAGTGAAAGTTTGGTTAGTTTAGTTAATCGGTAGCGACATAGTTATTAATAGCATTTATTATTAATTCCTATAAGGGTGTGATTATATAGGTAATATAGAGGTATAATTACGTAGGAATAATTACGGCGTTATGTATTTTGGAGTTAGTATAGAAATTATATTGCTATCGACTCGGGCAAAACTTTTTTTTTTAGCTTTTAATGGCGTACACCTATAATTCATATAAATCCCAACTAGTGAATTAAAGTATACAAATATAACTCATTATTTTAATCCTCCATTTTAAACTGCTCCTATAGATAGGTTACTTAACTAATTACTATATACTAAGCTCGCTTTTGAATAGATGACACGCAAAAACAAATACCTTAAGCGCCGTTTGGCGCCTAAGTGAAAGCGCGCCGAGGCCGCTACCACCGCTAACTGCGATACCGCTACTACTACCACCAATACTAGCCTTACCTCTTCAAGTAATACCGCCTTTATTCCGGCCCTCTTTTCGCCTCTTCTGCCACCGCCGTCGCCAAAGCTATTACTTCTTTCCCCCTTTTCCCCCCTTCCCCTCTTCCTTCAACGCCTAAGAGAAGGAGCGAGGATCTTTTAAAGTTATAAACCTTACCCTTTCTTCATAGGTAAAGACCTTATT
>JASMMZ010000006.1:11432183-11450276 GCA_038502455.1 Anisogramma anomala | reverse complement strand
AACAAAGTTACAGCACAGTTTGTATCGCCCAACCTCTTTGTATATTTCGTTTTACTCATGTTTCTCTAAATAGAACGGTCGAAACGGATCTTCTTCGCCGCCTTAAACTACGTATCTTCAAAGTGCGTCATGAAGCCTCTTTGATGCGTAAGGTATTAAAGCGAAGTACTCGGATCCGTAGCCTTGATCCGTTAATAGATACGCCTTACATACCTTATATCGCGTCCGCGACCGCGGGTAAATCCATTAACAATTATTATCAAAACGTGGGTTGCTCAGCTTGTTACTACCGTTACAAGCGAATTAATAATAGATACATCCTTATTCCGATGATCTTAAAGCCGTAAGCCGAATCTGTATTATACGAGCGCCGGCTTCATGGTAAATTTACTTTTAAGCTGTATTTCTAATCGTGAACTTAACTTTTTCGCTTTTACCAATACATTATTTAAAGAACTTACAAAAACAACTACTATTATAAATAATTGAAATAAGCCGATACTAATCATTAATAGGAGTCAATCGATGAATTAAAAGGTCGGCAGCCGCTATTACTACCTGGAAGAGGGGTCTACGAATATACTACGTAGGCGAATTCGATATCATTATCGCGTATAACTGTAAGGAGGGTGAAAAACTCCTCGCGCTTTCACCTAAGGGTATGCGACCTAAGATACGAGTCCACCCCTTCATCAACGCCGTTGGTAACATTAATGGCGGCGATAGTAGTGACGCTAATATAAAGGTGGAGAGCAGTAGAGAGGATAGTAGAGATACGATAACATCGCTCTCTCTCTTTCATTTTAGCAGTAAATAACTGCCCCTTTTAGCCAAGCCGACATAATTAACTATAGTGAAGTATGCTATACGGTAATATTATTCCTTTTTTAAAAATAAATTATAATGCAAGTAACAAATATAAAAGGTAGGAAGGAAAAGGAACTCTATAGGGTTGAATTATAGAAATAAAAAGTGACAATATATCAAAAACGGTGCGAATAGCAGATCCAAAGATGAAAACTCCGTAAAAACGGTGCAAATGGCGAATTCCGAACCGCTCCAAAATGTTAAAAGCGGTTTAGTCGTATAAAACCAAAAGATAGAAGGAAGGAGTAAAATGTTAACCCGGATAGAAATGTAAAATCTTTCTAACAACACTAACGAAGAGAGTGATTGTTAATATAAGCGCTTTTAATATCTTGTTTGGGGCGCCCTTAGTCGTTATATCTGTTAGGTTTAACTTCCTATTCATTTATATCATT
The DNA here is from genome assembly GCA_038502455.1 of Anisogramma anomala. Lineage (NCBI taxonomy): Eukaryota > Fungi > Ascomycota > Sordariomycetes > Diaporthales > Gnomoniaceae > Anisogramma > Anisogramma anomala. The sequence continues at coordinate 11,449,014 of JASMMZ010000006.1, read as the reverse complement.
TCTTTAATTTTTTGGCGTTTATATAAGTCGCATGAGATTATAATATCGATTATGAAGCACTTTTTGTGCGTAATGCCAAGTTTTACTAGGCACTCGTAAAAAGAAAAAGAGTTAATATAAACGAAGAAAAGAAGGGGGTTTCAACTAAAGTTTAAAATAATTATCCGGATAGTTATCGTTATGGTAATTCCAGAATCAAAACTTCCAATTATATTATAAATTTTCAAGGCCAAAACTTTCGGTATAACTCATTTACATTTGGTCAAATTCCAATAAATCATATTTTTAAAAAAACTTAAATCCGTCTTAAACCGGTATTTCGTTACCAAAAATAAAACACATCTTATTTAAGAGCTATAATTAGTATTGTTAGCTAAAAATATGTTGGTAAAAATAAAAAAAATTATTATTACAATTAATACTACAAACAACACTATTATTACTGAGTTATAAGTACGAAGTATATAAGGAAAAAAGAAAAGATTGCCTGTATAGATATTACTATATACCTTTATAAATAGTATATATAAGTCAAGTAGCAGTGTATTATATTACAAAGTGTACTTCTGTAGGGTTCACGGTAATATGTCACGTTGCAGGCTATACTTTTACAAAACGCAAAGTGCACTATATATAGGTAGGTCTGAAATAGCTCTTTCAAACCGATGGCAATACGTGGATCGGTTTAGATTAGATATTCTAAGCCGACAGCAATACATGGATCAGTATGGAAAGATTATTCCAAAGTGATACGCTCTGGGTGGAGGACTTATAAATCCTTACTTGTGGCGTACACTTCTAGATACTTTTTCTTAGATCTTCATCTCTACTATACTACAAATGACAATCATTGTGATTACTCTTCTAAGTTACTTTTCCACGTGAATAGGTCTTTTAGATCCTACCTACAGTTACTAATATCGCTGTCGCCACTATAAACGTAATAATTTTATAACGGTTTTCATAAAGCCCTTTCATTATAATAAAATTACGTAAAAGTAATCTTTTTCAATACCTATAAACTTCTGGTTTTTATGTAACTTATATTATATTGTGATCTCTTATAGCGGAAATCGTAATTTAACACCAGAAAGATTAACCTTTTAATTCAAAGGTTTACGTTTATGTAGTTAACGCACGTCGAATAAGGCGCCAACATTGTAATCGAAATTAAAGAAATCTAAGTTATTTTTGTCGAAAAAACTAACGCGGTTCCCAATGAAAATAGATTTAGTCATTATGTTATTTATAAACAATACGGTAAAAACTCTTTATAAGGAATATCATTGGGAAAACGTAAACGTAACAATGACTTTAAGTTATCAAATTATGTTTTTTTACGTATTTTATACATTGGTATTTAGTTATATTAAATATGAAATATATTTTCGAACAATTTCATTACACCTAATAAGCTTCACATGTAAGGCTTCGATAAAACATTTGTATTAGATTATAAATTAATTGTATTAAACTGTAAAACACTTTAAAAACATTCTGATACTAATGATAAAGAATTGTTATAAAGCCTAAATGTTGAAATTTTAACAGTCGAAAAAGGGTAATATAGCCCTAAAATATAACTTTCAGTCAGTAATTAAAATAATGTCAAAAATTGATCGAAATTCATATATAAAGGGACTAAAGCCGGAATTATCGTTTAAGGTAATCGGATTTTATTTATAAACCTTGATAAAGAAAAAAGGAGAAACCCTTATTAAGGAGCTATTACAGAACCATAAAAGATGATATAACTTGGTCATGTAAAGTATAAGGGCATGCTCCTATAAATCTTTCTGAGCGGCTTTAAAACGTTATAAAAGCGTGATAACTACTAGAGCTGGATCCTTGATAAACACTAGCTAGGTACTACCTTATGATATTTTCATTGTAATAGAAATAAATTACGTTTGTAACGTACGTATTCGCTGTTTAAGTGTTTAAGTTTTCTTCCGGCGTTTTAATAATGTCATATATTTAAGTTAATAAATTGTAAGATGGTTTTTCGAAACGTTATATTTTGGTATAGGAATTCTATGTATTAGTTGACTTTATTCAGAGTTGTTTTAGGTAAATTTGTGGTTATAAGAGCATAGAGTGTATTGAAGCGCTTTAGAAGTTGGTTTGGGTGTTGTTTATAATTTCTGGAGTTGTGGAAAAGTTGATATAGCGTAATGATCTAGATTCGCATATGTTTAAAATACTTTGTTTAATAGGGTTTCGGAATAAAATGGCAAATGAAAATATGTGCAATAGAATACTCCAAATGAAAGCGTATAATATGTAAATTAAAAGCAAACCAAATGTGATAAAGCGTTTAAAATGAGGCGTTAAGCGTTCGTCAACATAAATGAAATGTAAATGAAGCGTGACTACAAACTTACTAAGCGTTTTAAATCGGTTGTTTAGCGTTTTGTAAGCGCTATATTAGTTAAATAACTAGTAAACGTACACGTCTTAAATATTAATTTAAATAAGCGGTGTGATTCAGTGCAAACGAGGGAAAGTAAATTTGGTAGAGTGAACAAGGAAACATAGGTGGGGAGTTGTATTTGGTGAGCGGCTCGGATATTTCTTTTAGGGTGTGGAGTGAGTGTAGAGGTGTTTTAAAGGTGGTTTTAATTGCTTTCGAAGTGTGTTTAAGCAGTTTAGGTATTGCGTTTATATTGGATAGGTTTTAATACAGGGGTCCGAAACTTGATTGTTTTAGCTTGCATGATTTAATGCGTAATAGGACTCTTTTCAAGAAATGTCCGGATACGTTAAAGCGGCAACTAAGTTGATGATAATGTAACGGAGCGTTTATTAAATAGGGTACCAACCGAGTTGATAATACCGTATTAAAGTAATCCTTTTTAGAGTTATTTTACTTTATAGTCTCTTTATACTCCTGTAGTGTTTTGTAAAGCGTAGTTTTAAAACACGGATAGTTGTAACCATTATAGAATCCCGTTATAGGTATTTAACTTAGGTTCGTTTCTTTTTTTTTCTAGGTTGTTTATGATCGATCGAGTTAGTTACTGATTAATATCGGTAAGATCTATTTCCTTATAAAGTTAACGTAAAAGTAGGTAAAGAATTGAATTGTGTATATTGAAGATTAATAGATTAGAGAGAAAATAGGTATCCCAAGAGTGTACACCTCAGGTAAGAGCTTATAAGCTTTTGCCTAGGCAGTGACACTCTACCATACATTTTGCTAACCTTCTTTTTGAGTAGTAGCACTTTATTATACACTTTGTCAATGTCTCTTTTGGTCAATGACACGCTATTATACATTCTATAGAAATGCACCTTGCATTGTGGAACGTGACTGTATACTATGCAAGAGTGCATTTTGCAATGTGGCTGCTTACTAACTATAGAGACATATAATAACATCCACAATATTACCTCTACTAATACCAACCTTGTTTCACCAAAATTACTAATCGATATTCTAATAATTTAATAGTTGCAATGAAAATTTCTAAAAAACCAATGATTATTTCATTATATTCTCTATTTCGTTGTTCTATTTGAAGGGATTTTGGGTTATATAGTAAAGTTAGATAGACGTTAAATGATTAATACGATTTTTATAAACTTATATAAAAGAAGTATTATCATTATAATCAAAAGCTTAAAGGCTATGCGTTTGATTAAAGTAACTCTTAATGGTAAATAGAAAAAGTAATTAAAAATTGCGCGTAATATAATGGAAAAAAATCCAAGTATAGTTATGTAGTTATAAATTTTAAATCAAAACCCCCCAAAACAAATACTATTGGCAAATGTTGCCGAATCTTTTTTGTAATAGGTTAAAGGTTCAATATCAAAGTAATAGTTGAATGAATGATGGCGGTAACGGCAAAGGTAATGGCGGCGGTAGCGTTAAAAACAGCAACGTTTTAAAATATAATAAGAATTAGAGATAGAATATTTTTGTATATTATAATTAAAATTAAGAGGATTGAAGGAATTCTAGCTTACGTAGCGATACAAATTCATACGGTAGGCGATTGTAAAAAAAAAAAATCATTACCGTTCCAGTAATTGTAAAAAAGAAATAAGTTGGATAAGCGGAAATTAGTTGAAAAACCGTAGGAAAATAATACATATAAGAAATAAGATATGAAATAAAGATTGAAGGCCGATTTTAAAATAATATTAATTATTATTGGTTAAACTAGTTCGGTTAATATATATATAATTGTTTGTGGTGAAAGGAAAAATGAAAATTAGAAAGTATAGTTGGTTACGTCTGCACTAGTAGCAGTAGACTAATCAGTATAGGTCTAGGCCTATAGCAGTATTTGTGCAAGTATTCTTTGCCTAGCAAAGCCGGATGGGGAGGGAAATATGTCAATAAAATTTGCGATATATTCCGGACAAATAAAAATGCAAATAGATTCAAGTTGTGGCAGTCTGTAATCGTAATAACTCTAGGTATTTAAGTAACGTAAATCACCTTAACTCAAGTAAAGGAGAAAAAAGTAAATAGATTAAAGAAAAAAGGTTTTTGTATATAGTATTAGGTTACAAGATTTCTCTATCATTCCACATTTACCGTGCTAATAAAGTAGAGTTGATAAGGACCAAAAGGGGAAAAAAAGGAGAAGGAGGAAAAGAGAGCAGAAGAGAACAGAGAGGGAGATATTTGTTGTTTAATCCAAGTTCCGGACCTACCTCCGGAACGATCCTGACTCAGAAGTATATACCTAATTCCGATGGTCACGGCAGGCACCACCACAGCTGCACTGGGCCGATAAGGCGGGTGATTAGGGGTTAGGGTTAGGGGTGATACTTCCACCATGGGTCATCCCTGGGTAGGACTGTAGAAGATTGCAACGACGTCAACAGCAACCACGGACACCCGACACCGACCACCACACACCTCTATTGCGCCATGATCCCATGACATTATCGTATCATGTGTGGAATCCACGCCGCGATATCCTCGTCCAAACCGGAAAAGATCTCTGCCATCCTCCAAAAACGGCTCTGCAACCGCGGACCGGACCATCTTGCCACGCACGAGACGCGGCTGAGTGGCCCCGTCGTCCATGACGGACCAGCGTTGCGTCTCGCCTTCACGTCCACTGTGCTCGCTCTACGAGGCGACCATGTCGCCTGCCAGCCCTTTGTCGACCCACAGAGCGGATCAGTCTTCTGCTGGAACGGCGAGGCCTGGAGGGTCCGCAGCCATGCCGTCACGGGCAATGACGGCAGCACGCTTGCCCGTCTTCTGAACGGGGCCCCGGGCCAGACCTTGACCGAGCGCGAGGGTGCCATCATGGAGGTGCTGCGGTCTATCGAGGGCCCCTTCGCTTTCGTCTTCTTTGACAGGCCTTCCAGCAAGCTCTATTTCGGCCGCGACCGCCTTGGTAGACGGTCCTTGCTCATCAAGGACGACGGACAGGCGCTCGTGTTGTCCAGCGTGGCTGACTCTGGTGGCCCCGAGTGGAGCGAAGTCGAGGCCGACGGCGTATACGTCTTGGAGTTGGCTCCGACTCTGTCTCTACGAGATGTGCATGTGCCTTTTTCTGTGCTCACAAGGCTACAGTGGTTGGACGGGGAGGATGCCGCGGACTATGTGAGTTCACCATGGCCGCAGGCCCTGGGTGCCCCCTGGGTGACCCCTTTCCATGTCTATCATGCTGGCCAACTGACCCAGCTAGGTCTCTGCCATTGGACCATTCAACGACGCAGTGCCCAGAGAAGCAGCGCCACTGACACAGGACTCACCGTCGGTTCGGGCGCTGCGCCATCAGCTGACAGAGTCGCTCCAAGTGCGCGTCTTGGGCCTGCCAGTGCCGCCCGCGATCACCCTGCACGCACCCCAAGCGAAGGTGGCCGTCCTCTTCTCTGGTGGTCTGGATTGTACCGTGCTGGCAAGGCTCTGCCATGATCTCCTACGTCCCGGCCAGCCGATCGATCTGCTCAACGTCGCCTTCGAGAACCCCAGGGTGGCAGCCAACGCCAAGAAGTCCAAAGATGGAGAAACTCTCGAGCGCTCCGACTTTTACGAGGCCTGCCCAGACAGGATGACAGGAAGGAAGTCCTTTGCTGAGCTCCAAGCGGTCTGTCCTGGGCGGGCTTGGCGCTTTATTGCCGTACGTCAGACCTACCTACACCCCTCGTGGCGGTTTCTCAATCGTGTCCAGGTCAACGTCCCGTATTCGGAATACCTCCGTCACAAGGGCGAAGTCACTGCGCTCATATTTCCCCATAAGACAGAAATGGATCTGTCCATTGCGTCCGCATTGTATTTTGCCGCGCGCGGCCAAGGCACAGTATATCACGACGCCACATCGGAAGGCTCCGAGCCGTGCACAACGTCTGCGCGAGTGCTCCTCTCCGGTCTCGGTGCCGACGAGCTGTTTGGAGGCTATGGCCGTCATCCAGTAGCATTTCACAGGCTTGGCTACCCTGGCCTCATCGACGAGCTGAAGCTCGATGTCGGCAGGCTGGGCAAGCGCAACCTCGGCCGGGATGACCGGGCCATGTCTCACTGGGGCCGTGAAGTCCGTTTCCCGTTCCTGGACGAAGAGCTCGTTCGGTGGGCCATCGGACTGCCGACATGGGAGAAGTGCGACTTTGGCAGTGCCGGTGGCGTGGTCGAGCCCGAGAAACGCGTCTTGCGACTGTTGGCTGTGGAGCTCGGCATGGCCGGCGTGGCCACGGAGAAGAAGAGGGCGGTGAGTCACCCTGCTGTGACGGCCAAAGAGTGGCTGGCAACTGACTTGGAAGCCACAGATTCAGTTTGGGTCTCGAACAGCCAAGATGGAGAGCGGCAAGGTAAAAGGGACGGCGCTGTTGTCATCATACCCATGCCCCATCCCATTTTCCTAGCCTGGCGGTGATGATATTTCAGATACTTCCGAGTCGGGGGAGCACACACACAGATAGCATGGCGACTGTGCGTTTCGAAAGAAGCCCTTCGTCATGTCGCCATCTGGCTCCTGACGACAATGACGTCGTAAAAGGCAAGTCTGAGCCAGGCAAGACACGAGCCATGCTCGTTGTCTTCGTCAAACGTCCCAGCATTCAACCGATGTATCCAAGAAGAGGAGAACACTGCTGACTGCAATCTCTAGAAGGGGGACATCGGTATAGCTCCCTTGCTATGGGACAGCCTGGGGCATCGGGTGTCTCGAGGGAGATGGGCGAATGTGTCGCGGCTCAGACGCAGATAGCTGTGGAGGGATGGAGCACCTACCTGGTCCTGCAGCAGTTCCCTACAAATCCTGGCTTCCCATTGCGCCATTATATTGCTACATGCAGGCTGGTGACCTTTTATCGACTGTGGCGTGAATGGTGGCGCGAGCATGGGTACTCAAGCATGGACACCACCCCATCCATATCTGAACCTCCAACCTGTAGTCGACCGCCCGGAGGGCCGTAGGATGGTGTCTTCCGGATTCAGCGCGTGTAGGATATGACATTGTCTTCCCGTCCCGACCTGCTATCTGCAGTAGCGCCTGCGTCCTATACACATCCACCGATGACCGTGCCACGGTGCGACTGCCGCCTTGGTGAATCCCCACAGCGACGGATTGCATTGGCGTGCCTACAGAGCCACGCACGCTCTTCGCGTCGGGTGATCACAGACAGCATTGTAGCCAGACGAAATTGGAGAGGAGGCAGGAGTAACTGTCAGCTTGCGAAAGGGTTCCAGCAAGCAAATGGCCGAACCCCCATCAAGATTGCCAGTACAGTAACATAGTGTGCGTCGCCTGGGACGACACCCCAAGCTGTCCCATCGTGCTGGCACTCATCTGCCGTCCGTGCACATCGTCTTGGCTCTCCCATTTGCTGTCCGTTTACATCAAGCCTGTCAGGCTCACCCCTCCTCGAGACCTCCGCTAGAACTTGACGCCGTTCTCCTCGATCTTCTTGCCCCGTTCATCAAAGACGATGACGCTAAAGGCGTTGTGGTCGTTGCCGTCCACCAGCTGGCTGTCGTCGTCCTCGTCCGGCACCAGGCGGCTGTACATGCCCATCCCCGGCTTCGGCCACAGCTTCGTGAACGACGCGTCCTCCTCCTCGGGCAGGAGCTGGTGGCCGCTCGACCGGCTGCTGCTCGCCTGCGCGGCCGCCTTGCTCTGCAGGCTGCCCGGGCCGGCCCGGGCCTTGGCGATGGTCGACTTCTTGGCGTGCGCGGGGACCTTGCGGACAAAGTTCACCGGCCCGGTCGGGTGGGCGTCGCCGCGGCTGAAGAGCCCCTCCGCGGAGGCGCCGGAGAAGGTGTGGGCGCCCCGCGGCGCGGCGGGGCCCGCCGCCCTGGCGGGGCTGCCGGCGGCGCCGGCGAAGAGCGGGAGGTCGGGGTGCAGCTCCGAGGCGCGCACCAGGAGCTCGACGAGCTGCTGGGACGGCAGCTTGCTGAGATGGGCTCGTTTCTGGTCCGGGGCACGCACACACACACACGCACACATGTGTCAGCAAAACAGCAGCCGGGCAGGCAACGCAAGGGTGTGGCAGCTGTACCTCTTGCGCCGTGGCCTTGGGCCAGGGGCCGAGCGCCGGCTGCGGCGGCTCTGCGGGCTTCTTCTTCGGCTGCAGCTTCTCCCTCCTGGCCGCACACGGGGCGCAGTACCACTTCACGTCCGGGTCCCTGACCACGTCGTCCTCGATCCACGGCTCGTGGCACCGCTGGTGCCACGGGTCGTTGCACCCGTCGCAGAAGACCATCTGGTTGGAGGCCGGGCTGTGCATGCGCGTGCAGCGCTTGCACAGCGCCTGCGCCGCCGTGCGCTTGCCGAGCTGGTTGCGCTTCTTCAGGTTGTCCTCCGCGGCCGGGTCGTACGTGTCCGGCTTCAGGATGTGGCGGCCCGACTTGGTGGTGGGTGTGCTGGACGCCGCGGGCTTCGGGGGGCTTCGCGAGATGCCCTCGCCGTAGTCCGAAGCCTCGGCGGGGGACGACGCGTCGCTGGAGTCGTCGGCACCGCGCTTGCGCTTGTTGTTGTTGTTGTTATTGTTGTTGTTGTTGTTGTTGTTGTTGTTGTTGTTGTTGTTGTTGTTGTTGTTGTTGTTGTTGTTGCTGTTGATGTTGACAAGGGCGAGCGACGGTCCTGTCGGTTTCTGTGTTCTGGCGGATACTGGCAGGCGCAATGTCGCAGGAGTCGTGTTGCGCGACGGGGCGGACGGTGCCAGGGCGGTTGCCGGCTTGCTGCGTCTCAGGATGCTCTCGTAGGTGGCGTGCGGCTGAGTGGCCTCTGCTGTTAGCGGGCTTGCAACAGACGCGCCCGTCGAAGGCTGCCGGCCAGTGTCGCCTCGCATCCGCTGAAGGATCATCTGCGTGGCAGCGGAGAACTGCGGCACGTAGGGCGATGGGGTTGCGCCTGAGGACGGGGCTGGAGTGTTGACATGGCCAGCTGGTGATCCGACGGGCTTCGGCTGAGCGGTCCCTGATGTGACGGTCTTCTCCATCCCTGCCGTGTTTGCTATGTTGGCCGTGTTTGCTTCCTTTGGCTTTGCCATCTCGGGCAGCCACAGGTGACAGAGGTAGTCTGCTACTGCCAGTGGGGCTTCGGAATGGAAGGCTGAAGGGAGGCTGAAGGGAGGCTCCGATGTCAGATGCCTCCTAGCAGACATGGGATCACTCACAATGCAGGAAGCCGTGCTTTGGGTGTTTGGATGTTTGGGTGTTTGGATGTTTGGATGCATCATGTCGGGGAAGGTTCACCGATGTCGTCGGAGACAACACGTGCAGATCACGTGCAGCTCACGTGATCGAAGCCACTCCCCGGTCCCTGAGCATGACCTCCTCGCCTCCTGATCTCGTGACCTCCTGAATTGCACTCTTCCAGGCCCTCCACTGACAACGGAGCCTTTCCTTTTCCACTATTTCGCTTGTACTGCTCGCCGTCCTGGCATCTTCATGGCATTATCACGCTGCGTCCAACACGCCCCATCTGTTTTTGCCACGCAGAAATGGGAATCTATGATCCATCTTACCTGACCACACCCTTCGCCTTCAACTCGCTGATTTCAGCCTCTTCAAGTCCCAAGTTTTCCCTCAAGATCTCGTCGGTGTGCTGGCCAAGGGTGGGTGGAGCGCTCCTGAGCCCCGGCTGACTCTCTGAGAATTTTACCGGCGTGTTCACCAGCTTCATCGGGCCGCAGTCCTCGTGGGCTACCTCGATGACCATGTTGCGTGCCTTGGTGTGCTCATGGCGGAGAGTTCCCTGGACATCGTTCACTGCCGCATAAGGCATGCCGCTGCCCTCGAAAACGTCCAGCCATTCCTGCGTCGTCTTCCGCGCCGATACTTTCTCTATCTCCGACTCTAACTCGTCCCGGTTTGCCACCCGTTGCGAGTTGATTTGGAACCTGGGCTCGTTTTTCCACTCTGGCTTTCCTAGACCGTCACACAGAATGCCAAACAGCCTGTCGTTGCCGCCACCAAACAAGATGTCGCCGTCCTTGGTCTTGAACGCTTTGTACGGAACGATGGATGCTATTTTCTCGTCAGCCAGAGTGGTGACAGCAAGGAGCCGCAGAGCATACGATGAGCAGTGCCCCATCTGCCCGTGTCCGGTTTTCCACTGACCAGACAACTGCTGGCAATATTCGCTAGCGTAGCCGTTTGGCAGTCGCTCAAAGCCACGTCAAGATGCTGTCCACAACCAGTCCTGGCGCGAGCCAGCAGGGCGGCCATGATGCTGTTGCTTGTATACAGCCCCGTCGTCAAATCGGTCACGGCCACACCCACCTTCACCGGAGGCCCATCTCGGGTGCCCGTGATGTGCATGAGCCCGAACTCGGCCTCGACCATGACGTCGTATCCTGCTCGTTGTGAGTATGGGCCCGTTTGGCCATACCCGGTGATGGATGCATAGATGAGGCCCGGGTGGATCCTGTGGATGGTTTCAAAGTCAAGCTTGTACTTCTCCAGGGCCCCGGGGATGTAGTTCTCCACGAGAATGTCACATTTGGCCGCCAGCTTGTGCAGGATAGCCACGCCGGCGGGTTCTTGGAACGACAGTGCCAGGGACTTCTTGTTCCGGTTCACCTGGTGGCAGTTCTATCAGCCATCGCTCGATCCCAGACGCCACCACCCACCGGAGACTGCTCACACCTAGAAAATACGCGGACTCGCCAGGTCCCTCGCACTTGGAGTCTGGCTTGTACTTGGCATACGGCGGGCCCCAGGCCCGTGTGTCGTCGCCGCGGACGGGGTGCTCGATCTTGATGACTTCGGCTCTGCGCGGGCATCAGCACCTGCGCCTGCGCCTGGCCACGGCCCACGCTGCCGGTCTCCCCGCGGCATGGCTCACCCAAGGTCGCCCAGGATCTGCGTGCAGTACGGCTACGAGCGCATCAGCTGTCTGGCAACCGGCCCGTTGGCTGCACTGGCCCTCTTTCTTGGGGGCAAGGACTCACGCCGGCCAGGACGCGTGTCATGTCAAGCACGCGGACACCGTCCAGCGGCAGCAGCCCGGGGGCAGCCGTCGAGGAGCGCTGCAGGCCCCCGGCTCGAATGTGTCGGTGCAGCGGTCGACACGAGGGGAAAGCATTGCGTATGCGCAGGGCATGGGCATGGGCATGGTGAGCCGTGTGAGGCATGGCCATGACGAGTTCACGTTGGCGGTTGCACCGTTGGAATACAAGTGGTCGTCGGGAGCGGGACGCCGGACCGGAAGCTTGGGCGGCTGCCGAGGCTGAATCACGGCGCCGGCCTCGGCACGCGGCTACCGAGCTCCACGCCGATTTGATTTGCTCCGATGTTCTGACAACGCCCCTAGAGACAGCAGCGACGAGGGCAAAGAAAGAAATTCGCCTGGATTTGGGGAGAATCTTGGCCATACAGTACGAAATTTGGCTTGAAGTCTCGGACCTGTATGACTGGTGGGAGAAGAAGACAACCACTTCTCTGGTAGAACTGGTCTGCAGCCGGCTGCTTGGCCTCGTCACTTGGCTTGATCACCACGAACTGGGTACTATATTGAGTAGGTGTGGTGGCGCCGGCAGGCGCACCCTATTCGTCATCAGCAGGGCTTAGATAGGGCCGTCTCAGACTCTGCTCGGAGACTTACTTCTCTATTATGATAACTACGCTCACCGCTGCTGCTTACAAGTGACTTCTAGAATGGGCCGCTCTATAGAAAGTGCCAGCTTTCAATAGACGACATTCCCCAGCGACGCGGCACGTTACCAGAAAATACTCGGTCAGGGTCTCGCTGGACGTAGTGTTCAAATGGAGAGGTCGGTGAAAACAGAGAGGCCGGAGAATGGACATGATTTGACTGCTCTTGGTGTGCAAATGCTAATTCCACAGGTTGTGCCCAACTTGTGCGAAGAGTGCTCCTATCAGGATTCAGGTGGCATGTATTCTACGTGGCCGAACCCTGCTGTATACTCGGAAGATCAAGGCATATATACACAAGCTTTTGTATATATATATATATATCTAGACAGGGTGGGACCATGCACGACATGCCATACCATCTGCCTTTCCCACCCACCCCATTTATCTCCCACCAGCCTCCGTGGTGCACATCTTGACCGTGATTAGTCGGTACGCGGCATTCGCCTTCGACGCTCAGATGACCAATTCGGGCTTGCCAGCCACGCGGCTGTCGAATCGATAGCTGGGATGAGGCTGTCTTCCTGAGCCTCGCTGCCCAGCCTTGCCCAGCCTCGCCCGATGCTTGTTGATGTCCAGCACACAGGAAAGTCTCCGAATTCGCCGACAGTCCGGTGGCGCCCAGAACGAAAGGAAGCCGGCGGCGGCTGCGACCGGGGGGTCCTGGATCAATGCGGCTTCAAATATTCCAACTCATACAATACCAGCGACGGTGCCAACGCGTGAACAGGCATAAGGTTGCGCCACCACACGCTTTACAGCATACAGACATGGAACCTATCTTTCTACATGCCATGATGTCGCTTCTTTGGTGCCCAGGTCATCCAGTCCTTAGCGTTTAGCATGCATAAAAAGAAGTGAATGTGCCGTCCCGCCACAGCCACACCAGCCACACCAGCCTCTTGATGACAGGATGCATGTACGAACCAACGTAGCTGTTGCAGTACCAGTCCCTCAGATAGGCCACGTAGACAGGCAGTTTTATCAGACTTTTCCTGTTCAGCTGAATCAAAGTCCTGAACAATTCTCGTGGATCGAAAGCACAACACTACGAATTGACAATGCCATGGAGAGTAAGCAGCGCTCCTGACCTCTTTGGTTTTCGACGGTACTATACACATTAGAATTTCATGGACATTTGCGCCTCCAGAAAGCCCCACGAAGTCGCCTGAGGGTAGTGTGACACGTCCGACATGAAGTTGCCAACTGCTCAGTGCTGGCAAAACGTGGGTTCTATTTCAAGAGATGCTGAAGACAGGGCGATCCCTACTTTCCTCAGCATTCAAGACCAGCCACCAACGAATATTCCGTGTTGGGGGACATCTCGTTTGTGATGTAGCTGAAGAATACATTCCTTGAATCCAGTCTGGAGTGACCCTTTGCTTTGTATTGGCCTATCAACGCCGGTCTGGCCCCTCGCTCACCTATGGCCTGTCTGCTCACAATGACTCTGACTTCATGACGGACCTGCATTCAATATTTTCTGTATTTTGATGTAGTGTGGTTGAAGGGATGTTATGGATGTTCCATGCTGTCATGCCCAGCTGGCAAGGCTGAGCACCATAGCTAGAGCCTAGCAAACTTTGTGTCCGCCACCATATACGTCTCAACGCTCACCGCCGACTGAATTCCTCCTTGGCAGTGTCTTCTCCAATAAAAGAGCCCCAGAGATTATGCGTGGTGTGGCCGTGTTCCCGAGCCCACACAACTGAGTTAGAATATGTTCACAGCCACGCCGGGACGGTTTTCGACCCGGGATGGCAGACGTCTCCCAACCACGTCAAGAGAAGTCCATGCGATCTCATCCGTGACAATTCGGAGGTGAGATCAAAACGATGTGCATTCAGCTGGGATCCAACCTTTCGCGAGAGCTACACTAGCATGGGGCTAGCCTATGGAAGCCCCGATCATTGTGGCGTCTACACAGTCTTGATGCTCACTATTCCACCGCCACGTGGAACATGGGAACATTGCCGGGGGTTAGGCAGCGCAAAGCCTGGAGGCATGAAGCAGCTCTACTTAGCTGGACTCACTCGCATGGACTATATATTGGCAGTTCGCCCGCCTGTTCACGGAGATGCACCCTTTTGAATACCCGTCAGAATCCTCCAGTTCCAAGGCTGTTCTGAGAAGTTCAGTACGACGAGTCCAGAGCTTTTCTCGTCCTCACGTTGTTCGACATGGCTAAATTCATATTACAAATTATATTCCTTGTGGCAGTGATCCTCCCCTGCCTTGCCCAGTGTAGCCCACAAAACTCCGACACGAAAACAACCTCTGGAGCGTCATCTCACCACTCACCACGCTTCCAGCCCGATGGAGCATCTCCGGGCTTCCACTGCGAGTATCCGACTCTTTCGAATTGGAAACCCTGTAACAGCGCCGACTCTCGGGACTGTTGGCTCCGCAAAGCTCATGATGAGATCAACATCCACACCGATTGTACGTATGCACACAAATACCCGGAAGATCATCCACGGACCACAGACTAACGAAACAACCCTTCCAGATGAGGATCCTGCGAAAGTACCGCCTGGTATTGTCCGCGAAGTAAGTGCCTGCCTGCCCGCCTTGGCCCTGTGACCACCATGCAACACCGACTCACTAACTACCTGTACTCGTTTAGTACTGGCTCGAGCTTGACGGTGATGTTACGGTATGTTTCCATGACTCCTATTTCCCCTGTCCCCCGACTGAACGGGAAGCTTACTGAATTCTTCCCACCTGCAGCTCAAGGCCGATGGTTTCCCAAAAACGACGGGCAAAGTCTTCAACAACTCTTTCCCCGCGCCTCTGATAGAGGCTTGCTGGGGAGATGAGCTCGTCATCCACGTCAAGAATAACTACGAAGCCAACGGGACTACAGTCCATTGGCATGGTATCCGGCAGTTAAACACAAACCACATGGGTGAGCGCTACTTCTTCCCCGGCCAAGATCAAGTCCAAATCAGGGACTCACAAGTTTGCAGATGGCGTGAACGGCGTCACTCAATGTCCGATCGCACGAGGAGACAGCTTCACTTACAGATGGAAAGCCACGCAGTATGGACATACCTGGTATCATAGCCACTATGCGCTTCAATATGTCGACGTAAGTTCACTGTTCACCGGCTGCCGACGCAACTACAACCCTTGGCTTTCTCGCTCCTGGAAGAACGGCATTGCAGATGGCAGGAACATTGGGCAACTAACAGTCTTTCAGGGAGCATTAGGGCCTCTCGTCATCCACGGACCAAGCAGTGCTGCCTGGGACGTGGATCTGGGTCCAGTCCTTGTCCAGGACTACGTCCATCCAACGGCCTTCGTTGCATATGCAGGCGAAAAGACACAGACGAACTTCGCAAGAGCCGACAGCATCGTTGTCAACGGACGCGGCCACGACCCGATGACAGGAACGGGGAGCTACACGACCCTCAAGTTCACGCCTGGCAAGAAGCATCGCATCCGGCTCATCAATTCTTCGGCTGCCACCACTTTCATCTTCAGCTTGGACCAACATCCGTTCCAAGTCATTTCGACTGATTTGGTGGCGATCGAGCCCTACAAAGCTACAAGTCTGCGAATAGGAATCGGTAAGTGCGCACACTCTTAGCCTTGTCCCAGGAAGTCACACAGCCTCGTGTTAGTCTCAGCCTTGCGCTTTGACCACCCACCCACCTTTGGGGCACGGCGTTGGTTGGTTCCGCCCCTTCTCCCCAACAACCAAGGCACCTTTCGCGCTACGACCGCACACAGGCAGCGAGCGATTTTTGTTCCTCGCACGAAATCAACCACTGACCGCCGTTCCACAGGCCAGCGATACACCATCATCGTCGAGGCAAACCAAGCGCCCGCCAACTACTGGATCCGCACGCACCCGGCGACCCGCTGCAACGGCTTCTCGGAGGCCCTCGGCAACTGCAGCGGCAAGGCGTCGCGGGCCGGCGTCTTCGACGACAGCTGCGTGCTCTTCGACGTCCGCACCGCCATCGTGTCCTACGCCCAAGCGCCGGCCGCCGCCGCCGGCGCCACCGCCACCGCCACCGTGACCGCCACCACCACCACCACCGCGGCGCGGCCCGCGGACAACCCGTTCCCCTACACGCTCACGTGCGTGGACGAGCCGGCCGCCAGCTTGCGGCCGGTCGTGCCCTGGACCATCGACGCGCGGCCCGCCAACAACCTCACGCGCGACCGCTTCACGCTGGGACGCCAGACGGCCGGCCTGCCCGTGGCGCAGTACGAGCCGGGCGGCTACCAGCACTGGCTGTTCACGCCCGACTTCCTGTGGATCGACTTCGACAACCCCACGATCCTGAACACGTCGCACACCGGCCCGTGGGACAAGCACGCCCATGTCGTGGAAGGTACGCGGTGATTTTGTTTCTACGTATATATATATGAACCCCTCTTCACCAGCGGCCGCACGCTCGTCCAGGCTACTGCATATGCTAACCCGATGCTGCCGCGAGCAGAGCCGTACGATGCAGGATACATCTTCATGGTGCTGGAGGCAAGCCCCATGTCTCCAGCGCCAACTGACGTGGTGGTCATTCCAGGTAAGTTCCACTCATCGGATTCGCCCGCCAGTGCCACACACGCAACAGACGCTGAATGAGAATCCTGCTAAAAAACAAAAACAGTGTCCCACCCGGTTCACTGGCATGGCCACGATGTAGTCCTCCTAGCCCAGAACCAGTCCCGATTCAACCCGAATGAGAGTGAGTGGGAACCCGCGCCTCTCCCCGCCGTCCCCCGGCAACGAAACCAGTCCCCCTCCCC
>JASMMZ010000006.1:11378539-11431861 GCA_038502455.1 Anisogramma anomala | reverse complement strand
TCACTCACTCACTCACTCACTCACTCACTCACTCACTCACTCACTCACTCACTCACTCACTCACTCACTCACTCACTCACTCACTCACTCACTCATTCACTCACTCACCCACCCACTCACTCACTCACACCCACCTGCACAGGCTTCGCCCACTTCAACTTCAACAACCCCCCGCGGCGCGACGTCATCCTGCTCCCGGAGCAGGGCTACATCGCCATCGCCATGCGCGCCGACAACCCCGGCGCCTGGCTGATCCACTGCCACATCGTATGGCACTCCTCCGCCGGTACGCAAGCCAAGCCAAGCCCCCCTTATTCCACTCCCCCCCCCCCAATTACCTCCCTTTGCTGACATGAGCCTGTCGCGGTGCCCAAACAGGACTTGCGATGCAGAATCTGGAGAGCCGGGCCACGATCGTGGACGCCATCGGGGGCCCGTCCGCGTTGGCCGAGACGCAGAGGGTCTGTAGCAATTGGAGGAAGTTCAACCAGACGCACCAGATCATGCAGGACGAGTCGGGGATCTAGGACATTCGGAGGACGGGCCATTTCTGTATTACTTATTGCATCACGTGTCCAGCGCTTGGTTTGGTGGTTTGGTAGCGTCAAGGATACGATACTGTCTACACTGTCTCTACATAGGCTTACATGATGATCGGAAGGGACACTCCACTCGACATGAATTAGATGAGATTTAACGGCTGTCAGTTTACTTGGGAATGCCAATCGGATCACACAACTGACACTGCACCGCCGCAGGCCTCCGTAGTATAATGTACGTCGTTTGATGGGAACAACCCCTTCGTGTATCCTAGTAGTAGGTAACAGCCATTCGGTGACACAGCTGCGGAAAAGCTCAGCTCTATTTCCCAGAGCGAGAAAACCTCGGTGGTTGGCCAAAGTCAACATCAGCTGATATCCCCGCTAACCCTTCTTCCCCCCCTTTGTCCATGCCAAAACCACAGCGTACGATAATCGAATTGCATCAACGCCTAAACGACCGTTACGCCAAAAATCAAATTTCTATGTAATCCAACAAGACCCCATACAACAAACACTGCCCCACACCCCTCACATAAGTCTCATCCCTCAATAACAAGCCCCTCCAACACCCTCAGAGCCCTCGTTCCCTCCCTCTCAAACGAACTGACCATTGTCTCACACTCACTCATGAGCCTCTGCTCCGCCTGGCCCGCGTTGTAGTAAATCCACTCCTCGACCGTCATACCACGTTCGCCATCTGATAAATCGCCCCCGTCCACCAAGAAACGGTCAGCCGCACCGTACTCGCCCTCGAAGATAAGCTCCAGGTCCACTTCTGTCCACTGCTCCGTGCTCTGCAGCCCAGCAATGACTTTGCCTTGTTGCTGCTGCTTGGATGGGGACGCCTGCCGCGCAGGCGTCGTTACAGGTAGCTCGCCCAGAGGCATGCGCTTGCCTTTGCTGCTGCTGGTGCCCGGCTTGGAAGACGGTGGCCGGTTCTCCTCGTCGGAGGCTTGAGGAGACGGCGAGGGGGAGATAGTCGCTTGCTTGGCGGACTGGGTGGGACCCGTGCAGTGGTGGGACGTCTTGGGGGGGCCAAGAAGCTCGGGAGGGACCATCGGGTCAGATCCGATAGCTTTCTGCTGAATGGCAACGGGCGAGTCTTTAGGAATAGGTCCAGGCTTGTGTGCAACCCGCGGTGTGTTGGCCGCAGATGAGAGCTTCTGAACGTATGCCTCTTCAGTGTCGACTCCAGTCTGGACAGCAGGCTCTGGCTCTGGCTCTGGCTCAGCTGAGGCCTGAGTAGCCGTTGCCTCATCAGAGCTGATACTGGAATCTCTGGACTTGGGAGGTCGGCCGCGCGACTTTGCCGTTGTCTCGTTGTTTGCTGCTTTCACCGCAGGCTTAGGCGTCAGCTCGTCATCCGCCTCCAGCATAGGATAGGCGACGGTGTCAGAAGGAGGTGTGGAGGCTGCTAGTTCCTCAAGTGAGGCTTGCGAGGCCTTCCTAGTGACCTCGATTGGGTCCTCGACAAATACCCCCGAGACTCGATTCTTGGCCGGCCGGCCACGTTTTACAGGCGCCTTGTTAGTCACAGTACTCGCGACGCCGCCCACCTCCATGTCCAGTGTAGGATAAACGACAGCGTCAGAAGGAGGAGCGGCGGCGGCTGGTTCCTCAATGGAGGCTTGCGAGGCCTTCTTAGTGGCCTCGACTGGGTTCTCGACAGAAACATCCTCGACTCTCTTCTTGGCCAGCCGGCCACGTTTCACAGGCGCCTTGCTAGTCGCAGTACTCGCGACGCTGTCCACCTCCATGTCCAGCGTAGGATAGATGACAGAGTCAGCAGGAGCCACCTCAGCTGATTCCTCGGCCGGCACTTGAGGGGCATTGCCCGCCGCGTTCATGGCCGGCCGACCACGCTTCGCAGGCGCCTTGTCAGTCGCAGTGCTCGAGTCGGCAGCCAAAGATTCACGAGGCAGAGATGCATGACCCAGTGACCGCCTGGCCCGAGTTTCTGCATCGGCCACGGATCTCCGGGTCTTGACCGTGCCGGTACTGGCAAAGCTGACGTCCGCTTCCGCTATCTCATCCGGCTCCTCAGCGTCAGCAGTAATGCGTGATTGCACCTGCTCAACGGCAGGCATCGAAATCTCCTTGGCCTTTCTAGTTGTGGTTTGTTTCGAAGCCTTCCGCGTGCCGGCCTTGCGGCCCTTCTTGGCCACCTTGAGTTCCTTTGGCTCCAGCTTCTCCGGCTCCGACCTCTCCATGTCAATATCCATCTCATTCTGCATGGTTTGCAAGTCGGCCTCAATCTCCTCATCGATAGGCTGAGGCGGGTTGGGGTCGAACATGGCGAAGCCGATTCTCGCGGTGCGAGCAAGATCATCTTGGGCGGTGTTGCCCATCTCATCCTGCTCTTTGTGAGAAGCAACAGCCTTCTTTGTTACGTGATCGGCATCTATGGGAACATCATCCTCGTTCAACGGCCCCTCTAGACCAGCTTCCAATTGCCGGTCCATTTCATCATCATCAGGCATCTGAGGCGGTGTCGACGCAGTAGGCGCGGCTGTTGAGACCGAAACCTTTCGAGTGCTCCGACCTGATGCTTTGCGGGTTCCGGACGCCCTGCGAGCCGTCTTTCTCGCCGCGGGTTTCTTGACCAGCTCCGGCGCATCATTCATCTCCGCTTCAGCCGAAGACGCCTCAGTCGTGTTGCTACCGCAAGCCTTGCGCGCCTTGGTGGCACGCTTCTTGGGCGCCGTTGCCTCAGCATTCGTAAGCCCAGAATCCTCTACCTCATCACTAGGTCTCTTCCGGCCTCTAGCGGGCTTCGGGGGCGGTGGAGAAGCAACTCCTTGCTCACGCTCATGTTCCGGTTCAGGCTGAAGCTCATCCTCATAGATTTCCACAGACTCGCTTTTCTTGGTACGTGTTTTCTTGACACGATTCATTGGTGCCTTTTTTCCCTTCGCAGTCTTCTTCAAGACCTTCGTGGCTGTCGACGCGATCGTCATCATACTGTCGTCGATGCCGGCGGTCACATCTGCGAGTGAGGTTATATCCGACACACCAGTGGTCACTGATTGGAGGGACAGTCGGGATGCCTTGGAACTCCTAGCCGCCTTCGATCGTCCGGCCCTTTTCGGCGCCGGCTTCGAGCTGATCAGGTTGAAGAAGGAACAGTGTGGTGCGCGCTTGTAGTGCTCGTCCCTGCCACACCAGTTAGGCCAACCCCCAGTACACAGGAAAGAAAAAGCATCCGCTGCTCACCAAGGATTGTCAGTCTTGCCCCATTGGTCCAGCGCCAACTGGCAGTATACGCAGCTCGCATTGTCCTCGGACCCTGCCAGTGGTGTGTACTTCCACCCAGCCTCGACCAGTGCCTTGACCTTGACGCTGCCCCATCCCTTCTTGCTTTCGTGTGGCCACTTGTCCCCAAAGGTCGCTGTGCGCGCCTCGACCATAAGCGGGTCGCGTGGGTCCTCGGCCGCGTAGGCGCCCAGCTGTGCCTCGACGGCGGCCGTGATGGCCCACCCGCACTCGGGCGAGTGCTTGAGGTGCTCCCCGAGCGGGTTGTCGTCCTGCTCCCAGCCGTCGAGCGCCTTGAGACAGAGGAAGCAGGTCACATTGTCCGGGTTGCTAGGGAGCGGGGTAAATACGAAACCGGCTTTGGCCATCTGATGAGGCAATGTGTCAGCGAGATGAAGGCATCGGAGTGGAAAGCGCAGTGCACAGGCGAGGAGGCAGCTCACGTCGGCAGGTTTGATGCTCTTGTGAGGCCAGGACAGCGCCTTAGGGGCGCGCGACGAGGCATTGGAGCCCCTCCGCCTCACTGGGATGGGCTGGGGAGCGGCGAAGGAGGCGAAGCGGTTGTTGTAGATGAAGTACTGTTCCATGGCGTCCGAAGCCATGTTGGCAGACATGGTCTGCTCTACGTGAGCGCGTTCGATGGCGAGTGAGGTCGCGGTAGAGTCTCGGAGATGTGGTGATCGCGTTCCGTGGACGCGAGGCGGGTGCCGTTGGTTTGCTGAACGATACGCAGGGCGTGGAAGAGATGCAGGTAAGTACGCGGTCGGGATGCCGAAAGCGAACGATGCAATGGAAGGATAACAAGCTATTCGAGGATGGGGTCGCGGTGCGGAAGTTGGAAAGAAAACAAGGCCGCATGCTCACAGGGTTCACACGTGACTGGATCAAGCTCGGGAAAGTAAACACAGCGGCCCCTGGTGGCGTGCACTGAGCTGGTCCGTGCTCAGACGACAATGCTACCCTCCCTGGACCTCCATTCTGTATCCTGCTTGCCTTTCATTAGAAAGAATCGTGAACGTGATCGTGTCCGTATATGCACTTGCAACACCGTCTACCAGTAGATTCGCTTCACAGTCTCTGAATGATGGCACTGGCATTTACCTTCGGGACTTCGTTTTGGTTCCGTCCAAGTATGTTGTGGGTGCGCTCAACGCCTAGCAGCAGAGCTACTACATGGTAATATTACATGCTACCATATGCTAACCTCAAGCTATCACGGACAACCGAGTATGTCACAGTCGACTCCTCTCAACCCCATCCCGTTCCTCTGGTCACGCCTTGATGCCCAAGCTTTGGAAGAACGCCTCGCTGTTCGGCTTGCGGCCCAGGAACTGCTCCAGCGTCAACATCTCATCTTGGCTACCGCCCTTCTCCAGCACAGTGTGCCTGTACCGTCGGCCCTCCTTCTCGTTCATCGGGTCGGCCTTGAACACGGTATAGAACATGTCCGTGGAGTAGACCTGCGAGAACAGGTAGCCGTAGTATCCAGCGTCATAGCCATTGATGAGGTGGCCAAAGGTGGCCGGTCCATTGCCCCATGAGCTGTACCCGTATGTTAGCACCTCTTGCATGTATCAATGCGTCCAGTGTGGAAGTAGAACGCACCTCGGCTCGCCCTGCGTCTCCGGGCCAGCATAGCCCTCAAGCTGGATTCGGAGCTCATTGTACAAGGAGGCCACATCCAGGTTCACGACCTCCTCGTGGCTCGTGGGGCTGTACACCGTCATGTCGAAGATGCCAAGCTGCAGTTGGCGCAGGTTGTACAGCGCCCCATTGACGTGCTTCGTCGCGACCAGCTTCTCAATCAGCTCGTCGGGGATCTTGTCGCCCGTCTCGTAGTGGCCAGACAGCGACTTGATCTGGCTCGGGGTCCAGCACCAGTTCTCCAGCATCTGCGACGGCGCCTCGACAAAGTCCCTGACGGTGCTGGTGCCGTGGAAGCGCGAGTACTTGACCCGTCCGGACAGGTCGTGGATGCCGTGGCCGAGCTCGTGGAACAGTGTCACGACCTCGCCATGCTTGAGCAGGCTGGGCTTTTTGGGAGTCGGCTTGGAAAAGTTGCACACCAGAGCGGTGGCGGGATAATGGCGAGACTTGCCATCCTTGGCCAAGAACCCGGGCCTACATAATTAGTCAAGGGTAGAGAAGGAGCGGCCATTGTCCCAGAAAGTCTTACTCTATATTAAAATTGGCGGCGTGCCCATACTTTCCGGGTCGGGGGTGCATGTCCTTTACCCCGTTCATCAGCTGAGTTCATTCCTATTGGGGTTTGGGAATTGATTTCGGTTTTGGGAGGACACAGTAGGCAGGTGGAACATACCAGGTAGAGGTACCCCACGAAGCCGCCGCCCCCCTGCTCGTCTTCCCAGACAGAGAACATAATCACATCCTCGTGCCAGACAATATCTTCTGCCTTGCCAGTGGGGCTGATCTTGGCGCGGTCTTCCTTGCCCAGTTGCACAAAGACAAAGCCGAAAATCTTCTCGAATATGTTCAGCATGCCGGTGACGGTCTGGGTGAGAGGGAAGTACTCGGCGATCTTGTTCTCGTCAATGCTGTACTCCTTCTCAATCATCATCCGCTCGTAGAAACGGGAGTCCCAAAGGTAGTAGTTGCCATCAAATGGCTCGCCACGAGACTCAAGGTCGGCCTTCTTGATCTCCAGCAGGTGCTCCTTCTCCTTCCTGCCGCCAGCCGTAAGACGATCACGCAGATTGCCCAAGAAGTCATGGACGACTTTCGCGGTCTTGGCCATCTTGTCTTCGATCCTGAAGACGGCGTGGTTTGGGTAACCGAGCAAGCGTGCAGCCTCGTCCCGCAGCACAATGGCCTCCTTGAAGAGAGCCATGTTCTCGTTGCACTTGTTCTCGTTCGCAATGAACATCTTCCGCCTTGTTTCCGCGTTTGTGGCAAACTTGCATGTCGGGACGAGATCCGGGTATTTGAAGGTGACGCGAAGCTTGCCCTCATTCTCGCCCGTACCTTTGTCCCAAGTCTCGACCAGATCGGTGGGCACGCCATCCAGCTCCTCTTGGGTGAACCAGAGGCCACCATTCTCCTCGTTCAAGTTCTTCTGGAAAGCAATCTGGAGCTGCGACAGTCTGACCTTGATCTCCTTGAAGCGCTCCCTCTTTGGGGCGTCTGTGATGTTCAACCCGTTGTTGATGTAACTCTTCCTCTCCTTCTCCAGCAGCCGCAGGCTCTCGGGATCGAGGCCCAGGGAGTCCTTCTTCGCAAACACGGCATCGACGAGCCTAAAGACATCCTCGCGCATGCTCATCTCGATTGCAAACTCGTCCAAGATCGACTGGGCCTTGTTCGAAGCGTTGCGCAGCTCCTCGTTGCTAGAAACATATTGGTAGAAGCCAAGGATGCGGTTTTTCAAATCGACCTCGTGCTCGTCGAGGATTTGGGGCACGAGGACGCTCTCGAACGTGGCTTTGGAGGGATCGTCGGCTGGCACCTTGGCAACGATACCGTCCAGCACAGAGCGGGTTTTTTTGCACAGCGCCTCAGTGTCCGAGATGATGTCGTGCTTGGTGCCGATGAAGGTCGGCGGCACCTGGGGCGGCTGCTTGTAGTTGGCCATGATGTGCTGTGGGATGCCAGAGGCCAGCTTCGACGTTGCGTAGTATCGGGCGAAGACAGGAAACTGCTGCACACGCGCCGAGAGGGACGATCGTAAATGGGTTCCGAGCAGGGCGATGCGCGGAACGCTTCGTGGAGAAGCCAGGACGAGAGCGAGAAGGAGGATGAGGAGAGAGGGAAGAAGGATGAAGAGGGTGAAGGGCGAGACCTTACAACGTGCACGTTCTGAGCTTGGAGACGCAGACGCCAGCTTGGTGGGAGGTTCCGAAGGAGGCATGCGGGAGGGACTGGTCGGAAGGAGGCTACTGAGATGCGGGGTGAAAGTGGCTGTGGAAGGATGCCTGGCTGGTTCCAGGGATGCAAGGGCAGGAAAGGCCACGACATCATTTCTACTAAGCTATGGTAAATCAGTGACAAGTCGATCTGAGCTTGCAATGCTTGCGTGTACTAAAGCATGCAGTAGACGAGTCACGATGTGGCAGTACACAGGCGATTTGTATTGGCAGTGCGCCTCCTGGCCGGCTGATTACTATACAGTAGCATGGAACGGCCTCACGTCACAGTACCCTCCGAACGCTTCCGTGAGTGCACTGTGCGGTGTGGACGTGCATCTGCACACTGGGTGTGTGGAAGTGGAAGAGAGTTCGTTGGTCTATTGCACTTGCACTGCCTGAACGAACGATTCGTACGTAGTATACCATGCATGCACCTGCTGCTATCGTGGGCCGAACAGCCACTACGTATACCCAATATTGAGCAAAAGACAATAAACGCCGGCTGGCCCCTGTCCCATACATAAATCATGCAATATTTGTGTCCTCCTTCCACAGCATAGCGTGTTTTCTGCGCCCCAGAGCGGCGCGTGCTCAGTTTGCCAGGATGGTGCGGACCAGCTCGGTGTAGTTGACCTGGCCGGAGCTGGTGTCGACGGCCTTGAGCAGCTCGTCGACCTCCTCCTCGGACATCTTCTCGCCCAGGTTGGTCAGGATGTACTTGAGCTGGCCGACGCCGATGAAGCCGGTCATGTCCTTGTCGAAGACCTGGAAGCCGCGGCAGTACTCGTCGGGCTCGCCGGGGTCGCGGAAGCCGCCGGGGCGGTTGAGCACGCGCTGGAAGGTCTCAAAGTCGACTAGAACGACGCCGCACACCAGTCAGTCTCGGTGCACGAACAACACAACGGCAGATTGTGCGAGGCGGTAGACAAGGCCCAAGGCAAAACACTCACAGTCAGCGCCCACGTTCTTCTCCAAGTCCCTGATCTCGGTCATGGTGGGGTTTTGGCCGCATGCACGGAGCAGGTCACCGAGGTTGTCGAGCTGGACGCGGCCGTTGCCGCGCTTGTCGAAGAGGGAGAAGGCCTCCTTGTAGTTGGTGGAAGCCTGGGAGTCGTAGGCGTTAGAAGGCATGTTTGTGGTGGAAGTGTGGTTTGAGTGTGATGCAGGAATAGACAAAGCAGAAGTGCTAAGGAATCAGAAAACAGAGAGCAATGTGATTGAGTGGTTGGTGTTGGACTGGGACGGCTTTGATTGTGGCTGGGAGACGCTACACTAGCCAAGATCAACAGACATGGTTGCCAGGAACAACGATGTCATACTTGCACAATTCCAACTCGGCACTCGGCACTCGATCTTTGCTCTTCGCTTCACTCTTCGCTTCGCTCTTCGCTTGCCATGGCAGGAAAATGACGGACACGGAGTAAAAGCAAGACAAACACTCACCATTTGGAACGGGACAAGTCGAAGTTGGTCGGGCGAAACAGCAAACGTGAGGGCGACGAGGTCGATGATGATGTGGAAGGGAGGAGCAAGTCTCCCGACACTGACACGACAAAGAGAAAAGCGGTCTGGTCTGTGCAGTTCATATTTACCATGTATGCACGTGTGGCTGGAGAACCCATGTCGCTGATGTAGGAAAGTGGGCTGTCTGAAAGTCAACAAGTCAGTCAATTTCACCTCCTCTTTGCCATCAGCAGCGATGCGTCCCCTCTGGCCTTCCACTCCCCCCAGTGTAAGCCTCTTCCTCAACTCCTCCGCCCCCTCCGGCGCCCTCTCCAGCCCATACATAGATAAGGCGACCCATCCAACGCCAACACCGCCCGC
Source organism: Anisogramma anomala (assembly GCA_038502455.1). Taxonomy (NCBI): domain Eukaryota; kingdom Fungi; phylum Ascomycota; class Sordariomycetes; order Diaporthales; family Gnomoniaceae; genus Anisogramma; species Anisogramma anomala. The sequence goes on along the minus strand of JASMMZ010000006.1, from coordinate 11,422,380 downwards.
TTCACCCCCTCCCACTCCTCCTCCGGCGGCTCGATCGCCCTGAACCCCCCCGCGAGAACGTCCCGCCCCGGCTTCTCAACGAACCCCCACAGCGCTGCCATGTTTGTGAGATAGATTGGTTCACTTTCACTGGTTGAACAGCTGTTGTCTAGTGTTTAGTTCCAAAATCTTGGCTGCGTCTTCTAGTTGACATTGTCATTTTCAGCAGTTCTGCAGACCTACGTAGTACTCTAGCAATAGTATGCAACCCGTGCAGGCAGCGATATCGGCCATGTACATAGATAGTAGGAACAGATCTTGTAGGACCCTGAAGTACTATGTAGTGATCCGCGACAGGCGCCATAATCCGGGGAAGCAACATCGGCCCGCCCGCGTCCGAGACAGACACCAACGTCTCGGACGTTGTGAGGCTTGCCTCTTCATACATGACCGCAAAGCCAGAAGCTGCCATATAAAACGGTAGCCAGCCATCTTGGGCCCTGGCGCAAGACTAGGAATTGCCTTGGAATCAACAGAAGCGTCCATCAACCTCGTGATCCTCACCACCGCCGTCGCCCACCATGAGTACCGAGGCATCCATGAAAACCTTCCTTTCCTCGCCCTTCATCGCCGTCGTAGGAGCGAGTTCCAACACGCAAAAGTTCGGCCACAAAGGTATGTTTGCACACACCACCTCCGCATCCTCATCCCGGTAGCCAACAAACACATGCGTCCCTCCCCATCCGCCAACCTCCCTCCCACTCACTAACAACGCAGTCTTCGCCTGGTATCTCCACCACAACATCACCGCCGTCCCCATCCACCCGGCCGCGCCCAGCATCACCGTGCCCTCGCTCAACAACACGCAGTTCCCCACCGTGCCGTCGCTCTCCGCGCTGCCTTGCCCGACGCAGACGTCCATGAGCATCATGTGCGTCGTCCCCGCCCCCCTCCAGCCGCGCGATCGTCTCCACTGACGCATACAACCCCCCGCCCCCCCGCCTCCCCCAGCACGCCCCCAGCCGTGACCCGCAAGGTCCTCGAGGAGGCGCGCGCCCTCGGCATCCCCGCCATCTGGCTGCAGCCGGGCACCTTTGACGCCGAGGTGCTCAGGTACGCGCGCGAGCGCGAGGGCGAGGATGGCGCCGGTGGCTTCAAGGCTGTTGTGGCTGGCTTCGGCGGCGGGACGCGGGGCGGGGAGGGCTGGTGTGTGCTTGTGGATGCCGAGCGGGGCTTGAAGGAGCTTGGCAAGCTGTGAGGGCCATTTCGGTCGCGTGAGGCCATGGGAAGAACGGCCAAGGGGCGTTTGGGTTGGCTGGATATGGAATACCTACTCGGTAGTTGTAGGCGGACTTGTCTGCAGCATGCACATACCGAACTACACAGCAGAAAGGAAAACACCAAATGAAGGGAGGGGCAAAAACAAAGGCCGGGACAGAAAGGCGTCCCTTAATTCATGACGGACACATAACCAGCGTGCAATTTCACAAAGAAATAGTATGAAAACCAAGATGAATTCTATACTGTCCAAAATAAAGCGTCACCACACAAACCTGCCCAAATTAGGGCCTGTGATACGTGACAATTACAACGTTTTTTTCGTTGCTTGCCTTGATGGCAATGCTGTTTCCTATAAAAAGTTGGTATTTTGGCCTTTCTCCGTAAAATGCCATTATCCCTTCAGCAGGGCAGTCGCCAAAGTCTCGAGATCCTCGAGTGTCTCTGGCTCCTCTGCCTCGATGATCTTCCGGCCCTGCTTCGTAGCCTTTTTCTTTTCTCTGTCGTCAGCCGAATCGTCCTGGAACCACTTTTTCTTCTCCTTCGTAGCCTTCTTCGCCAGCCGCTTCTCTTCAATTTCATTCGCATCCCCACCGCTGTCACTGCCACCACCAGGCGTAGGCAACGACCGCAGCAACGCCAGTGGATCCTCGTCCCCGCCATCCTCCAGTTTCGCCACGGGCCCAGCAGCGCCCTCCCGCTCTGCCTTCTCCAAGATCTTGCGCTTCCTCTTCTTCTCCTTGCGTTTCTGCTTCGCCAGCTCCCGGTCCTCGACGTCCGCGTCGGCAACCTTACCGGTCTCGCCCTCCACGAACTGCCTTCTTAGCTCTTCCACGGGGCCCTGTGCCTGGAATGCCTTTTCGTCCGTGAGCTCGTAGACCGGATGCGCCTTGCCATCGTCGTCAAAGACAAGCTTCTTCCCGTGGCCCTTGAACTTGAGGAGCTTCTTCTTGGACTGCAGAAGCTTCTCACGCCGCTTCGAGTCCACGATGAGCGGTCTGTCGCCTCCAAGGTCGATCACCTTGGGGTGGCGGTCCGAGGCGCCCCGGGTGGCGGAGTCGAAGTCGTCGCCGTGGAGGGTCCGCTTGACGGAGAAGAAGTCAGCATCTTCGTCGGAGGCCCCCTTGTCGCCTACCATTTTGCGGTAGTGGCTGGAGAGGACGTCTTGGTTCGTGCGCTCGAACATCTTGTCAACCTTGGTGCGGACGTCATCCTTCTTCTTGGACCTCTTGCCGTCTAGGCCGTATTCGTCCTCCGAGCCACTGGAGAGGTACATCCGCGGGGCGTTCTTGATCTTCTTCATCTCCTGGCCCTTCTGCAGATGGATCTGCGGCGTTCCGGAAAGGCCGAGACTCTTTGCATAGCCGCCCAAGTCAAGCTTGTCCATGTCGAATATGTCTTTGTCCTTCTGTACGTATATCGAGCGCACGTATGTGACAAAGGCTTTTTGGGCCAGGTACTTGATATCCGGTTGCTGGAAGCACATGCTCTCAAGCTCTTTTTGGATCTTCTTCTTCTTGTTCTCCGCCACGGATTGCCGTTTTACCGGAACCTTCTTCTGCTCCAGTCGCTTCAGCATGCCGCCCTCCTCGCTCGGATCGAGGCATATCACCGCCCGTCCCTTTCTCTGATTTCTCGCTGTCCGTCCGACACGGTGGATGTACGTGTCCACGTCCTCGGGGCAGTCAAGCTGAAATACCCAATTCACACCGGGAAAGTCAACACCTCGCGCCACCACGTCCGTCGCAAACAGACAAGCGTGATTCGCCGATGTAAACCGCAATGTGACCTGTAATCGTGTCGCTTGTTTCTGTCCTCCGTGCAAATGTAGTAGCTGTATACCTGGATGTAATCGCCGGAAGGCCTCATATACAAATCGCACCTGCTTCCCTGTCGACAGGAACACCATGATTTTGGTCTTCAAGTTTCCTTTAATGAACCCATACAGTGTGTCCAATTTCTCGGGCAGTGGCGTGACGAGGTAGTACTGTTCCAGTTCGGTTGGCGTGGCCGTCTCGGCAGCCTCGTGCACCGACACATACTCCGGGTCCTTCAGGCTTAGCCGTGCCAGGTCCGAGACCTGTTTGCTCTGCGTCGCACTGAACAACAGCGTCTGTTTGTTCTTGGGCAAATGCTCCAGCAGCGCATCCATTTCTTTTTGGAAGCCCATGTCCATGAGACGATCGGCCTCGTCCAGCACGAGGATCTGCAAATCATCGAGGTCGAACCCGAAGCGCTGGTCCAAATGCTGCAGCATACGCCCCGGCGTGCACACCAATATGTTCAGGCGGGTGACATGCACCGTCTCGTCTGTCAAGTCGTTTCCACCCATGATCAGGCCAGCCGAGAAGCCGTGGTGGCACCCGATCTTGCGCAGCACTTTGTAGATCTGCTCTGCCAGCTCACGCGTGGGCGAGATGATGAGCGCCCCGAGTCCGTCCCTGTGTCTCCATTGTGCGTGATAGAGCTTCTCGAGCACGGGGATGAGGAAGGCGAGGGTCTTGCCGGAGCCCGTCTTGGCGGCGACGAGGAGGTCGTTGCCTTTGAGGGCGAGGGGCAAGGCGCGGGCTTGGACGTCAGTGAGGCACTCGAAATGGGAGGCGCTGACGCCGGAGGCTGTGGCTTCGCAGAGGGGTAGGTCCTTGAATCTTGTGGGCGTGGTGGCTTTGGGATCCAAGTCATCGATTGCTTTCTGCAGTCTCTCGCGTGCATCTGCGTCTCGCTTCCTCTTCAGTTTCTTGTTGTCGGCAGGCCTTGTTGGCTTGGCTTTGGCAGCTCGAGCCGACATTTTCGTTGGATGCGCAACCGGACCAGATGCGGCCGTCGCGGTTGGAAATAATGTACGGGTGAGTGTGAGAGGTCACTAGTGGAAAGAGGCGATCTTAGTAGACTATGGTTGTCTGGCCTAAAAATATGAGCGGAAAAAAGGACTTGGACTTGTGTGGGAAAATTGTTGTTTACAACAGCTGGAAAGGAAAATGTACGAGAACATAACCAAGTGGGCTGGCTATTGTGGTGCGGCAGGCCGGTGCCGGGATCGGCTCCGGACGTGAAGAGGCTTTTCGGCTACTGTGATGGTGCCTGCCGCTGGTAGCGGGATTACGTAGATATCCCCTGTTAAAATAGTCCTGGAACAGAGCACTAAATTTAGCTAAAATAACACTATTTTCCCTTTTACTTCTCTTTTCTTTTTAAACACTTTTTCTTTTTCTTTTCGATTCTTTTTGTATTATTAATAGCAATAAATATAGATAGTTTTGTATACTTTTATTAAATTAGTGTTGGTATTGGCAGGGCTTTCGATGTTGCAATGTTATCGATTCGTTTGAACGAAGTAAGAGTAGTATTACAGTAGCTAAATGTTGAATGTATTTTTTTAGGTTTAGTAAACTGTTAGCTGGTCTGTATTGTAATTTATATGGTTAATTACTTGGTTTGTACTCTAATGTAAAGTAAGGCCATACTGTATTTGACTTATAGTCAAATATAGTCAGCTTATACAAAACAATACATTTAAATTGCAGTTAGTGTAGTTAACTTTACTATAAGTAAAGTTAACTTACTGTATTGTAATGACTATTATTCTAATACTAGCGGCTTTTTAGTTTATACGTATACGCCAATATGGTTAACTAATTTTTTCCGGTAAATATTAAACTACGATCTTATTAATTAGCTAGATTCCTATTAATTTTAATTGACCTTCGTATCAAATTACATCCATTTATACTTAAATTAACCCTAATTACCGTTAATTGCCCCACGGCTCCAAGGCTTAACTTTATCGATGTTATAGGCTAGTGCCTAGCTAGTATTATCAGGGATCCAACCCTAGTAGTTTTACACGCTTTTATGATGCTTTGGAGTAGGGAGGAAGCCGTATAAGAACACGATTCCATATGTCATATGACTAAAAGTTTACAATATTTTAGCTCTAAAGCAACTCCCTAACAGGGACTTTTCCTTTTTCTTTTTATGGACGTTTATAAATAAAATCCGACTACATTAAACGACAGCTCCGGCCTTAGTCCCTTTATATATAAACCTCGATTTTTTCCCGACGGTATTTTAATCATTTATTAGTAGTCATAATCTAGAGTTATATTATTATCTTCCGATTTATCAAATTTAAACCCTTAGGTCATAAACTAATTCCTCAACATATACGTTAAAAAGTAGTTTTAAAGCGCTTGAACAACTTATATAATTACTTTATGGCTCGATATAAACATTTTACCAAAGTTTTACGTGCAAAACTTATTAAGTGGAACTAAGCCAATCGAAAATACGTTTTACATTTAAAACAATGAAATACCAACGTATTAAACGCGTTAACGAATATAATCCGACAATTCAAAATTATTGATACGCCTATGTCTTTGAGACGATTTCCTCTTTAGGAGGTTTCCCTTACGTAAGTTACGAATGACGTTACTGTTATACCGCTTTTTACCAGAAACCGTGTTAGCTTTTTAAACGACGAAAACCCGGACTTTTTTAACTTCGATTATAATACTAACGCCCCTTTTGATGAGCGTTAACAATTTAAACATAAACTTTTTCATTAATCGTTTAAAATTTCCGGTATTAAGTTACGATTTCCGGTATAAAAAGCTACGATAATACGTAAATTAAGTTGAAACCAAAAGTTTATCGATACTATAAAAAAAACGCTTTTACGTTATCTTTTAATAATTAAAAGACTCTGCGAAAATTACTATAAAAAGTTATTATACTCGTAAACGTAATGACCGATTTAATAATACTAACTCTTTCATAACTATATTCCGCGCTTACTATCACAACTTTAACGCGGTTAGAACAATTATTGTTTGGCTTACGAGTATAAAATAAGGAACTTGTAAACGATTTTACATTTTTAAACGCTTAGGAGGCTCCATTTGCGAAAGCTGGCGACATAACTTAGAAACACGCCATTAATCTCGTTTTTTTTTAAAAAAAAAAGAAACCAATTAATAATATACTTGCTAATACATTACTCCCCATCAATATATCCGTGAACTATAACTAATAAGTTACTTACACCCAATTTATTAATAAACGCCTTTATAATCTTTGTACTCATTATAATGGTACTAATACTATTATTATTAAAAGTGCTTTACGTAATGAAAATAATAGTAGCGATACGTCCATTCTAAATAGTTGAAACGATATTATTATAACTAGTGTAAACGCGTTTCGAATCGCTTTTAAGCGATACGTCGCTTAGGTTAACCACTCGAAACTTTTCAGCCGTAAAGACTTCGGGTTATATTTACGTTACGACGCGGATAGTTACCATATCTGTATTTACACATGGGATCCAGCGTAACGCACGAGCAACTTTAATGTTAAAATCGGTATAAAACTTTATCTTATTTTAACCGAAAATTTTATCGACTTTAAAGAGAGAAAAAAGTAATTCTTATATATAATCGCGAAAAAAAGTTAATAGGATTCTAATTCGACTCGTTAATTTCGTTTTAATCTTGAAATAACTTCCTATTTATAGTAAATTTTCTTTGTAATTTTATTAGTTTTATTCATATTTAAATAAATATCGATTTTAAATATTATAACGTTATAAGTAAAAAACTTTCTGATCATTGAAAGTTACCACACCTTTCTATCCTATTATGCTAACTCGGTCAAATTACATACTAAGTACCGGGTTTTCCCTTAAGACTTATTTTCTTTATAACCTTTTTAAACATCAACCTCAATAATTACGGTGACTAAATATAAATTTATATTGTCTCCTTTTTATAATATAACGTTATTTTAGGTAAATTCTAAATAAAATACCAATAATATTGGAATAGTGTTACATGCAGTGCAGTAGGTTAAATTAAATTACAGTAAATTTAACTATGTTGAACTGCAAGTTAAGTGTATTGCTTTGTAGAGACTTACCGAATTGGGTGTAAGTTGAGTACAGTATACTGCACTTCACTCTAAGGTACGGGCCAAGCAATTGGCTATACAAATTACGATGCAGACCATCTAGCGGTCTGTCAAACTTAAAACAATACATCCACCATCTGACTACTACAATACACCTATTACTTCAACCAATCGAATCGACAACATTGAAATGTCTAAGGCTTACCAACAAATAAGTTATTTACGAAGCCCCAAGGTATATATTCCTTATAAAGTAAATCGGTAACTATTATATTTAAAAGTAGAGTTTCGCGCCCGTTTTAAAAACATCGAAAAGAGTCGACGGCATTAAATTTTGCGCTATTTTACGAAAATCTCATAAAGAGCAAGCTGCTAACACGCGGTTTGCCATCGTCTCCCTCGAAAATATTACCAAAATACTCGCTCCGTAACCAGTTGTCCCCGTTTACAATAAATTTCCCACCGACCTTAAGGAATTCGCTCCCTTATTCGATAAAGTCTTCAACGATAAACTGTCCCTTTATCATTTCGACAAAAATTACGAAATCTTTTGTCGTACCGATAATCCGAGCCAACCCTTAAAAATCCCGTATAGCACTTTATATGATATATCGTATAAGAAGCTTTTTTTATTACGTAAAACGTTAACCGTGTTATTTAATTAAGACTATATTTAAACGAATAGCTTTTTAATGAGAACCCTTTTAATTTTCGTTAAAAAACCAAAAGGTAAGTTACGTTTTTATATCGATTACCACCGGCTTAATTTTATTACGAAAATGAATTATTACCTGTTTTCTTTTATTAAAAAAATGTTCGCGAATATTTTATAAGTTAAATGGTTTACTAAACTAAATATTAAAGCCGTTTTTTATAAATTTCGTATTAAGAAGAAAGACGGATAAAAAACTGTATTTTGTATATGTTTCGAACTTTTCGAATAGCTCATTATTTTTTTTGGCTTATTTAATGCTTTCATTCCCTTTTAACAGTATATTAATCATTCGTTAAACCTTTTCATCGATATTTTTTATTTTAATTACCTCAACGATATTCTTCATTACTTTTATAACGTCTTTAATAACTATATAACTAAGGTTAAAGAAATTTCAAACGTTTTAAATACCGCGAAACTTAATTTGAATCTTTTAAATACAAATTCGGCGTTTAAAAGACTAAACACCTAGGATTCATTATCAAGGTTGACATCAACATATATATAAACCCAAAAAAGTTACACGTTATCCGGGAATAAGCGTCTTCTACCACGATTTTTAAAGTACGAGGGTTTTTTAAATTCGCGAATTTTTACCAATATTTTATCTGCGACAATTTGACGATTATTAAACTATTACCTCGGCTAACCTGTAAAGGCACCCTATTTCGTTGAAGACCTGGAAAAAAAATTATTATCGAACTTGTATTCGCCTAATGAGATTCTGACCGCAACACTTTTTTAAAAGTCAACTATTCTGGTTAAGCCTTAAAAAATTATCTATTTTAACGTAACTACTGCGGTAACCTACGCTTAATAATGTATTATTTTCATTGTTTATCTCCCACCAAATAAAATTACAAAATCTACGACGAAAAACTACTCGAGATTATAAATTACGTAAAACAATAGAATGCAAAGCCCGAGGACATGATATAGATGTTTATAATTTTGATAAACCACAAAAACTTAAAGTACTTTATAATTACACGATGGTTTTTTAAACTATAAATCAGTTAATTTAAACTCTTTTTGTAATTTCAGTTTCGATTAGTTCATAATAAAACGGCAAATTATATGTGGCCCGATACATTATTATAACAAAACAAAGATATTTAAAAGGGCCTTTTCGATTTACGTCTTTTAGGTTAAAAACTTTCATTATTACGCCCCAAATAATCCGTTGCCAAACTTCTTTCACGTACAGATATTTCCTGGTTAACCGTCGCCAGCGAGTTTATTTTAAAAGATCGTAAACTTTTTACTAATGTTGACTTTTAAAGTTATTATAAGGTCGTTATTATATGTAATACTACTTACTCGCAATTAATACGTATAATAGGTATAGGCGACTAATATTTCCTAATGAATATGTATATCGACGACGATTATCCGTTAAAGGTTTCGATTTCAAAATATTTAATAAAAGACAATAATGTTTTACGGTTTTGCGCCCGTATTTAAATACCTATTTATAAACCGTTTACTACCGCGTTAATTTAAACTACTTATAATTTACTTTTTATTAGCTACTCGAGCTACGACGTTATTATTACTATTCTTTCCAAAACAAACTTTTACCTTAGCTTATATTACGTTATCCTCTGTTTTCACCGCAATTACAACATTTATAAACGTATAACCTATTGAAAACACCGGTGAAAAGGATCTTTTAAACCCCTCTCGATTTCCAAACGGCTTGAAAACAAGTTTTTTTATTGTCTTTATAATTAATTTACCTTAAAAACGTATTCATTACCTAGTTTACTTTATATTTATTATGAACCTCTTAAATAAAGCCGTTACTCTTGAGGTAATAACTATTATAAATGTGGAAACTTATGTGAAACGGTTTTTAAGTTATTATTCATGATATTATAAATTTCTCTATACTTTTTTAACGACTATGGTTTAAATTGGACCAATAGGTTTTGAAAACGACTTTACAACCCAACTAAGGTAAAACAACGTTTAAATACTACGTTTTACCCCGAAACCGACGGTGTAATCGAACATGTAAATTGAAAAGTTTTAACGTATTTAGGTTTTCTTTATCATTTATACACAATTCTACTAAAACTGTTTATTACCTAACTATTAATTAGCGTTTAATAATAAAGATACTGTTGGTAGGCCTTGGATGTTGCAAGGTTGTCTATTCGATTGGTCGAAGTAACAGTAGTATTGCGTGGTCAGATATTGGATGTATTGTTTTAGGTTTGGCAGACCGCTAGCCAGTTTACACTGTAATTTTTTTGGTCAATTGCTTGGCCCGTGCCTTAGAGTAAAGTGTAGCATACTGCATTCGACTTATACCCAATACGGTAAGTCTTTACAAAGTAATACACTTTATTTGCAGTACAGTTAACTTTACTATTAGTAAAGTTGACCTATTTCATTACATGTAATACTATTTCAATACTGGCGGCTTTTTAGTTTTTACGCATGAACGCCAGTATAGCTAACCATTCTTTTACGGTTGCCACTAAATTACCTTCTTGTCAACTAGCCATACCATTATCAATTCCAGTTAACTTCTATACTGAATTGTACGTAAATTAACCCCATTTGACCTCAATTGCTCCATTGCCCCAAGATCCAAGTCTATTAACTCCTACAAAATGCTTTTGCGCTACGGCTTTTCGCAGCTTTAACTGTGCCATTTAAACAAGTCGCTATTATCGATCCCCTGGCAGTTTTCCAATGTGCCAGCACATCCTTATCCATCTTCACGTGATTCGGGCTTTTTGAACGGTTTGTTTACATATCTTTTAATACGTATGGTTAGTTTATTATTGTTTATAAATCTTTTTAGGGTTTTGTTTGGTATAATCTTTGTAATAGTATTTGCAGGATTATCTTTGCCATAAATTCATTAGAACTCCTTAATTTTCCTCTTTTCGTAGGCTTTGCGGGGTGCTATTACGTTAATTATTAAGCGTCTTTCGCTGGTAGTTCCGAGCTTTAATAGGCACTTGAAGAGACTACTTAAGTCGATATAAATTATAACCGTGATAAAGGGAATCTTTAATTACCTAGTGATAAGGTTAAGGGTTTCTCATAGCATTATGCTTACGTTAAAGCCCGCTATTATTCTGTAGGTCACCGAAGTTAACACGTTTCGTGTAATCCTCTTATACTTGACGGAGGTTTAGTGGATTAGATTTCCGGTAATAATAAATTGCTTCTTCCGCCTATCTTCGTTAACAAGGGTTATCAAAAAGCCAATCTGTAAAGATAAGTCGGTGTTATTTGTAAAGAACCCTTCCGTGAATATTATTTACTTAGGCTTTAAGAGGTCGATTGGTATTATATCGAATTTACGGTCTACGCTTCGCATTTGCTACTACAGTCTCTTGTTTAGTTGATTAAAGTCTTTATCCGTTAGTATTTACGTTTATGTCTTAATAAATAAATCGTATAAGGTTTCCGATTAATATAAAGTAGCAATATAGCTACCCCATATATACTATTCTAAATACCATTAAGCTCTAGCCTTATTAGTCTTGTCGATTATGATAAAAATAACGCCTTAACCTTTTTGACGGAAGTTAAGGCCAGTATTAATATTAAGCATGCGGATTAACGATCTATTAAAGTTAAGTTAGTTGTTTCCCATTAACGTTGTTATTGGCTTGTAATTCCAAAACTTAAAGGTTTCGATCGCTTGTTATTTCTATGTTACAAATCAAACTATTCCGACAAAGAGGATATTGTTAATTTATATACCCACTATACTGAAATCCTACTTTTTCGTTACTAACAAGTACAAGTCGTATGTTAAAAACTTTATCGTTAATCGGAACTTAAAGTGCAATTAGTAGATTAGAAACTAGTGGACGCTCGCTTTAGCCAGTTTATTGTAATGATCACATTAAATACCTGTGAGTAAATAGAAGGTGTTAGAGGGTTTATGTTAGCAGTAAGATAGTAGAGGTAACAAAGGTGCAATATCAAGAAGATGTTTGTTCGTGCTATAGAATGATCACTAGCTGTTAGGCTATTCAGGTTTGTAGACTAAATACTTAGATTGACAAATGAAGAGCTATGAAAGAAATACTATCTATGTGGTGCTGACCATGTCCTTATATCCTTTATCCTTTATACCGTTTTCAGTACTATCCTATATTGGATCATACTGGATCGCTATGATTCTCCATTCTCTGGATCATCTTAGATCGCTATGATCCTTCATGATCCATCGCGTGACTTTGCTTAGTCATCATGAATGACATAAGAGATGTTCCCCAACTAATGTGTTAGACTTCAGGCTTCTCAGTAGTACAGTTGCATATTGGCCCGTTTCTTGACCCAACCGCTATCTGAGTCATGACATTTATATAGAGGTTTAATACACCGTATTACCGTTGCTAATAAGTAAATGGTACGGAGTTCCTATGACAGCTTTAATAATATAATCCATCGTAAATCCATTTCAAACTGTATATATACTTATGTAATATTATGACTATTAAGTATGAATTTACCCTTAATTTTAGTTAACAAACTTATTGTTAAAATAACTATTAAGTGTTAGCTGATCTTTTAAATCGTTAGTGATTACGTAAGGATCTAGTCCTTACCTTTATCGCTGTATCCTTAAGCTATTAATCGTAACTTTTCGTATAGCTGCCCTATAGTTTTGCTTTCAACTTCGTGGATAATTTTCGACTTGAAGATTATAACGTTTGTGTTTTGGAGGTTAAAATCGGTTTTCGGTACAAATTGAATAACTTTTCGGGTTAATAAATCGTTAGTCTCGATCTTGTTGTTTTCTTTGAATGGTTTGCCAGAAGTTTTGATAATTCCTTATGCCCTGAGTTTTATTGTCAAGTTTTCGTTATCCTTTTTTTTCCCTACTTAGCTAAACAATATTATAAATGTGACTCGGTGTGTATTCCTTCTCTTTAACGTTTTCCTTTTTCTTCGAAGGTCGTCCGTGCCGGCAGCGTTCTATTAGTTTGTCGATAACGGATGAAGGAGGTTCATGTTGGTTTGGTCGCTTAGCTTAAGAGTTTTTTTTCGTTAATAGCCCTAATGTAAGGCTTGACTTAAGTAGTTCGAAAGGGTATAAGACCTTTGGTAGTTTTAATAACCAGTTTATAGTTTATGATACTTAATATTTTATATGGTCCTTTCTATTTTACTGGCTCCAGTTACATAAGAACTTCACTTTGTAGTGGTTAAGTAAGTACGTTGATTATTATAGGCTCGTTTTTGGTATTGAGGGTATTATTAACTTGACGGTGTGCCGATTCCCTTCTCAGTTCCCTTAAAGTTTTGTTGTAAGCCGTAACATGTTGTTAAATGCTTACCAAGGGCGGAGATTTACTCTTTAGGCGTAGGTACGCTTTAAAGACTAGTAGTATTGACATCAGGCCATCAAGGCTTACAGTATCGTTTAAGCCTTTTACTGTTATTTGTAGGCGTGCCTCCGAATCTGTAAAACTTTTAATTTCCAACGTAAGGATACTATACGCTCGGTGAAGTAGTGCGTGTGTATTTTTAACTTTTCCAATACTTTAATGGGCTTTTACAGGTACCTGTTTATATTAGATACCTATTATCTTAGCATTTTTTAAAAATTCCGTTGCTGCAAAGTTAGTACCGTTATCGTGGACAATAATGTTAAATCGGTTTAGGTACGTGTTAATCTACAGTATCATTTACGTTTCCTACGTATCTTTTACCGAAAGCGATTTTGAAAACTTAGCCCCGTAAAAAGAAGTTGTTGAGTTAATGATATAAATAATAGGTTAATTGGCTAAGTAAAATATATTAATCAAGATTTTGCATTTAAAGTCCTTGTTGTTTTTTAATGTAAATTTAAATTTCTGGGAGGCTTAGACATATGTTTAGTAGTAGTAGTAAAGCCTTTCAATGATCTTTAGGATAGATTATTCCATATTATTATACTTTACAGACTTTGTGACTTTGTATAGCCCGTTAATAATTAGATAGTTAAAGTGCTGGTGTTGTTAACGTATTTTCGGCCTTATTAGGTTTAATACTACTGATTCCGGGATTTTAAAATGAAATTATAGATGCTCTTATTTGAAGGCGAGTGGAAATCTTTAGCTATTTTTAATTAATTCGTTTGCGTTAACGTCCACGTTAACCCAGAGGGTCTGTATATCCTTTAACCAGAGTAAAAAGGGAGTAGGAAACTTGAGGATATGGAACGTAATTGCTTTTATAATAATTTGAATTGCCGTTATCCCTAATAACAATATTTGTTCGCCTCGGCCAAAGCCAACTTTGGCCTTGCCCATATCGTAACGATTAATTTTAGTGGCTATAGTACTTACCCTCCGTAGTATAACGTACTGCAAATAGCCTCCTACTAAGTACCTTGCTACCTTTATATCTGATATAATACTCTAAAACTTATAGTTCGCGTAACGATGACGGAGATTAAAAATGTATAAGGGATTAGGGGCGTGATTAAAGTAAAGGTAAGGATTTTTACCACTTAGACGGTATAAAAAGTCATGGTCGGCTAGTTACTCGATTTCAGTGTTAAAAATAGTATTTTAGTCTTACTTAATCTATTTGGGGGCGTTAACAGCGTTAATTGATTTACTATTTTTAGTATTTTCCACCTAATTGAAGTAATCTTATTTCGAATTAATAAGGTATTAAACGTAGTACATTTCTTTCCTGTTGTTACATTCGGTGAGAGGGTGGTGAGTTAACTAGTAGCCGGCCTTATTATAAATCTAATACTTTTCGTTACTATTTCGACGATAGTGCTTGTAGTTAATAGGTTCACCCAAATTTTATTAACTTTAGCGTAGGTATTACCTTTGATTTGGGGCCGAAGTTGATAGGCCTAATCTTAAGCATTATAGGTACCTGTACTTACGATTGACATAATTAACAACTGTAAGGTTTTCCATATTCACGTTAAAGAAGTTACCAGCTTAGAAATATATACCGAGCGAGTTTAGTATACTTATTATTACGGTGGTAAGGGAGGAAAGTAACTGGTTAAAAAAGTCTTTACAGGTGATATCTGGGTATTATAAGGCGTATTCGAAATTATTAACGACTGTGACGGTTGTCCGTACTTGTTTGTAAAGTGTGGTTTCGTTAGCGTAGACCGTTTCCATTGTCTTTTGATACATTATTAGCTTGTCGAGTATTTAATTAAGAATATCCATTGGTAATTCCTCCTTTTTCTATATTATTGTAATTTACCGCGTAGTGGCTTAATTTATATAGTATTGTGCCAGATAGACGTCGTATTTGAAGTGGTCTTTTATGTTATTGTAGATTTTGCGAAATTTAGTGGAGTTTGTTAGGAAGGTTAAGTAATAGTTTTTGGCGTGACTTGTAAGGATTCCGGGGAATAGTAAGTGAAACCCAGAAGGTGGAACTTTTATTTATTTGCAAATATTTAGGATTTCGCCAAAATTTGGAATAATATAAAAAAGTATAACGGAAATCTCTATAACCATTTCGATACCAAAATAATGCATTTTTGAAACATTTGTAAGTAAATTGAAGTTTATACTTTTGGCTTTTACTTATTATTTCCCGAAATATTTATAGGGCATGCTAAGGATTACTAATTAACATTTTTAACCTAAATAACCACGTTTCTCGAAATTTACGATAGTATAAAGGGTTACTTCAAGTACAATGTTTACCTTACGTAATATTTTACAGACTAGACCACTACGAGTTGGACTATAATATTAATAAAAAAGAAAGAAGAGGAAACACGAATAGATGTCCTTAACTAGATACTTAATAAATTGATATTATGTTAGAAAGTAATAGGGAAAGATTACACTGGTAAAGCTACACCTCGCAAAGAAGTAAAAGTAGTAGTTACGGGAGTGAACAAATTCAAATAAGCCTTATAACGCACAAATACCACATATCAAGGCTTTTTTAACTGGTTACGATCTTTGTTTATTATAGTAATAACGCGTATATTAAACTAGCTTAATAAATACTCCTAATCTGGCAATTTAATAAACGTGGATAAAAAAGACCTTACGGTAATCAATTGCGTCGACCGTAAATATGGGTACCTATGACGCCTAAAATCTTGTCTATCGACCTTAGCCTCAGACTAAAGGTAGTAACCACGTTCGCGTTAATAAGGCTTCGGTGGACCTATTAATCGCAAATACTATCGTCGTAATAATAGTAAAATATAATAAATTTATGGTAATTCCAGCTGTTGGTCAATTTAATACTCCACGCCGAACTTAATGATAGGAAAGCAGTATACCATGTTCAATACCCTACTACTTCGAAATAAGATTACTTGTATTAAACTGCAGACTTTAAAAGCGATAAAATAATTAACTTCGTTAACACCCTTAAGTAGATTAAGTGATATGAAGATACTATTCCTAATACGGCCTAGTAATCATTCGACTATGACTTTTTATACCGTTTGAATGATAAAAACCCTTACCTTTGCTTTAAATAAGCCTCTAACCTTTTATATACTTTTCATTCCCAATATCATTACGCGAACTATACATTTTAAGGTATTATACTATATATAAGGACAATAAAGTATTTAACAAGAGGCTATTCGTAGTATATATGACTGTGGAGGAAAAATATTATAGTTATTAAGATTAATCGTTATAATATTAGTAAGGTTAAAGTTATTTTTGGCCCGAGCGAACATTTATCGTTACTAGGGATAACAGTAATTTAAATTATCATAAGTGTAGTTACGTTTTACATTTTCAAGTTGTTTAGCTTTTTTTTTTTTTACTTAAAGGATATAAATACTTTCGGTATTAATATCGACGTTAACGCAGATAAATTGATAAAAAATAGCTAAAGGTTTTTATCCGCACTTAAGTAAAGGTACTTATAGTTTTATTTTTAAAACCAGAAAGTTGTAGTGTTACACTTAACGAAGTCGAAGATACGTTAATTATACCGGCGTTTCAATTATGTAGTTGTTAATAGGCTATAAAAAGTTTTAAGATCCGTAAGGTATAACAATATAAAATACTTTACCTTAAAAGTCATTAAAAGGCTTTAATTCCATTTTCAAATGTATATCTAAGCCACTCAAAGATTTAAGTTTACGGTAAAAGACGATAAGAATTTTAATTACGAGATTTTCGTCGATATATTTTATTTGGATAATAAGCTTATTTTCAACGTTTTCAATTTCGTAAGTTCTATTCATGTAACTAAATTTTCGAAGTCCCTTTTAGTGAAGGATACGTGGAAAACATTAAAAATATTGTAAATTAACACGTACCTAAGTTTACCCAACATTGTTATTTACAATACCAGTATTAATTTTGTTACGGTAAAATTTCAAAAAGACATTAAATTAATAGGTATTTAGTGTAAATAGGTACCCATAAAAGCCTACTAGAGTATTAGGAAACTTAAAAAGGCACACGCCCTACTTCACTGAATATATAATATCCTTATATTAGATATTGGAAGCTTCACAAATCCGGACCCACGCTTATAAATAGCAGTAAAAGGTTTGAACAACATTGTAGGCTTTAACGGCTTAGTGCCAACGCTTTTAGTTTTAAGAATGTATTTACGTTTAACGAGTGAATTTCCACCTTCAGTAAGTATCGAGAAATGTGTTACGGCTTATAGCAAAGCTTTAAGAAAGCTGCGAAAGAAATCGGTACATCGTCAGATTAATAACGTCTTTAATATTAGAAATATCTCTGTAATAATCAATGTACTTAATTTATTGTTATAAATTAAAGTCTTTATATGACGGGAGCAAAGTAAATAGTAGGGCCAATATAAAATATTAAGTATTACAAACTTTAAATTAATTGTCGAAATTATTAATAACCTTATACGATTTCGAATTACCTAGGTTAAGCTTTATATTAGAGCTATTAAGAATAAAGACCCTTAATCCCCTTAATATAAACGATCGAGTTAATATAAACCTCCTTTAACCGTTAACTATAAGCCGAAAAAACGTTGTCGATATGGATAATCTTCGGGAAAAAAATATGAAAGAAGAGAAATACATACCGGATCATATTTACAATATTACTTGGGTAAATAGAAAAGAAAAGGATAATGAAAACCAAGTATCAAAGCTTTAAATATAAGAGATTATTAAAACCTCCGATAAACCCTTCAAGGAAAATAATAAGGTCGAGATTAACGGCCTACTAAATCAAGGGGTTATATAATTCGTATCGAAAAACAATTTTAATTTTTAAAACATAAACGTTACGATTTTTAAATCAAGGATTATTTACGGAGCCAAAGTCAAGATTACGGGGCGATGATACGAAAAATCTCGTTTAATCGCTTAATGATACGGTAATAAGGGTAAATATAAAATACTTATATGATCGATAACGATTTAAAAAAATTACCAACGATCAATAATGGTTTTAGTAGTAAATTTATAAACAAAAAATCAAGGTTAGTCAACTTTTAGTAGCCATAATATAATGTAAACTTATACGCAATTAGTAACGGATTTACAGAGGATCGTTCTGCTAAAGCCATTAAAAGAATTTCGTATTATTTACTTTTTAAGCACGATAAAAAGTTGTATTGAGTTATTATACGAGATAAATAAAATAAACGTCTGTTGGTTTTTCATATACTAATTGCATTTTAAATTACAATTAACGATGAAATCTTTAATATACGACCCGTATCTATTAATGACGTAAAAAATAGACTTAAACATTATAGGAATGTGGATTAAAGGTACCTATTTTGTTGGAATGACAAACTTTATAACATTAAAATGGTAAGTAATTAAAGACTTTAAGTCTTAAAATTATTAGCCGATAAAGACTTTGACAGAAAATACCTAACTAGACTTTAATGGATCATTAATCCGTATGTTTAGTGTTAATATCGGCTTTAGTTTTCGTTAAAAGGGCTAGGGCGCCGTTTTAACTATAATTAACAAGATTAACGAAGATAGGATTTGACAGTATTTGGAATAGCGTCTTTAAGGTAACTATATTGCTATTTTATGTCAACTGAAAGCCTTTTACGATTTATCCATTACGATATAAACGTAAACGTTAATAGATAAAGATTTTGACCGATGAAATGAAAAAAATTTAAGTAGAAGATGTGATACTTAAACCTTCGGATTAATATAATCTTAGTCGACCTTTTCAAGGCTAAATTAATAATCTTTAAGAACGGATATTCTATAGATAACATTGACTTACCTTTATAAATCGGCTTTTTAATAACCTTTGTTAATAAAAATGAGCAAAAAGACGAATTCAGGATTATTGAAAATTTAATTTACTAAACCTTCGTTAAGTATAAAAGGATTACACGAAACGTGTTAACCTTGAAGGTTCACAAAATAATAACGGGTTTCGACGTAGGCATAAAAATGTGGAAAAAGTTTGACATTATTACCAGGTAACTAAAGATTCCACATATCCTGGTAGTAATTTATACCAATTTGAGGAGCCTTTTCGAATACCTTTCGAAACTCGGGACTATTAATGAAAAACGCTGAATTATTAACGTAAAAGCACACCGGGAAGCATTTAAAGGGAAGGAATTTAAGGAATTTATATAAATAGTCAACCAAGATTACCCTTTTTATGTTATAACGAAGGTATTACGGAATAAGGCCCTGAAAAGGTTTGTAAATAGTAATAAACTAATCATCCGAATCGAAGGTTACGTCGATAAACCGCCTAAAAAAATCGAATTACGTAACAGCAGATAAGGGTATGCTGGCAAACTAAAAGACTGCTAGGGGATTAATAACGATAATTTTTTTAAGTGGTACGATTAAAGTAAAGGCTTGTAAAGGCATATGGCGAAAAAACTTTTTATAAAAATTAATAAATTCGAACCTTGAAATAACAGAGCAATTAAGGTCAAATGAGGTTAATTAGCATGCAACTGGGTGTAATTAAGTATGGAAGTTAACTGAAATTAACTGGGGTCTGGCCAGTTGACGAGAAATTAATTCAGTAATAACCGAAAATAATTAGTTAGCCACACTAGCGTACGCGCACAAACTAAAAAGCCGCCAGTATTGGAATAGTATTATATGCAGTACAATAAGTCAACTTTACTTATAGTAAATTTAACCATACTATAAGTGTATTGCTTTATACGGACTTACCGCATTGGGTGTAAGTTAAGTGCAGTATGCTGCACTTCACTCTAGGGTACGGGCCAAGAAATTAGCCATACAAATTACTTTGTAGACTGACTAGCAGTCTCCCAAACCTAAAACAAAACATCTACCAACTGACTACGCAAAACTACTGTTACTTCGACCAATCGAATCGACAATATTGCAACGTCTAAGGCCTACCAACGGGTTTCCTTTTTTGTTTTTTATTTATTATTCCCCGAAAAACTTAAAAGGTACGCTCAAGATTATTACATAACCCTTTTAACTTAAGTAATTACATTTTTCGAAATTTACAATAATATAACAGGTTACTTCGAATATGATATCCACTTTGTGCAATATTATACAAACTAGGATATTACGAGGTAAATCACAATGATAACAAAGGACAAAAAAAAACACGAATAGACGTCTTTAATTAAATGTTCAACAAGTTAATGCCATGTTAAAAATCAATAAGAAAACCTACGTTAACGAAGCCACACTTCGCAAATAGCTACAAATAGCAATTACGGGCGTTAACAAGTTCAAATACACCTTATAACGCCTAAATGCCATCTACGAAAGCTTTTTTAGCCAGTTACGTTCCTTGTTTACCATAGTAATAGCGTGTATACTAAACTCGTTTGGTATATACTCCTAAACTATCAACTTTATTAACGTGGATAAACAAAACCTTACGGTGGTTAACTATGTTGACCGCCAATACAGGCTTCCACAACGAATAAGATCTAGTTTATCAACTTCGGCTTTAAATTAAAAGCAATAGCCACGCTAACGCCAATAAGATTTAGGCGAACCTGTAAACCGTAAACATTATCGTCGTAATAATAATAAAAGATATTATATTTGTAGTAAGTCTAGCTACTGGTTAACTCGGCACCTCTGCATCAAGTGTAATAATAGGAAAGCAATACACTACGCCTAGTATCCTACTACTTTTAATTATGAATACTTAAATTAAATCGTAAACTTTAAATGAGATAAGCCAATTGACATTACTAACACCCTTGAATATATCAAATAATACGAAAATACTACTCCTAATACGGTCCAATAACTAGCTAACCACGCTTTTTTATATCGTTTAAGTGGTAAAAGCCATTACCTTTACCTTAACCAAGCCCTTAACCCCTTATATATCTTTAACATTCGCTATTATTATGCAAACCATATATTTTAAGGTATTATACCAGATAAAAAGGCAATAATGTACTTAATAGGGGGTTATTTTTAGTGTATAACGTTGTAAAGAAGAAGCATTATAGCTATTAAGATTAATTGTTACAATATAAGTAAAACTAAAATTAGTTTTATCCTAGGCGAATGACTATTGTTACTAAAGATAATGGTAATTTGAACTATTATAAAAGTAACTAGATTCCACATTTTTAAGTTTCTTACCCCTTGTTTTTTTTCTTGAAATATATAAAAACTTTCGGTATTAACATTAATATTAACGTGAATGAACTAGTTTAAAATGGCTAAAGGTTATTACTTGTTTTAAAATAGGATTAGTTGTAGTTTTATTTTTAAGGCTTAGGGGCAATAGTATTATACTTAATTTGGTCGTGAATACGTTAACAACATCGGCGTTTTTATTATTCAGCTGTTAATAAGCTGTATAAAATCATAAAGTCTATAGGGTATAATGATATATAATATTTTATACTATAATCTATTACAAAACCTTATTACTATTGCTAAACGTATACCTAAGCTTTCCGGAGATTTAATTTTACGTTAAAAGAAGATGAGAATTTCAATTACGAGATTTTTGTCGATATTGTTTTTTGAAAATCACAAACCTATCCTTTACGTCATTAATTTCGTAACCTTTTTTTATGAGGTTGAGTTTCCAAAATCCTTTTCGACAAAAGATACGTAAAAAACGTTAAGAATATTATAAATTAATATATACCCAGGTTTTCTTAACGTCGTCATTACGATACTAATATAAACTTTTCCGCGGTAGAGTTTTAAAAGAATATTAAAATAATGGGTATTTAGTATAAATAAGTGTTTTTAAAAGCTTATTAAAGTATTGGGAAGGTTAAAAAGGCATACGCCCTACTTCGCCGAGTGTATAATATCCTTACGTTAAATCTTAAAAGCTTTATGGATCTGGAGGCACGCTTATAAATAGTAGTAAAAGGCTTTAATAACATTATAGGTCTTAATGGTTTAATATTAACGCTCCTAGTTTTTGGTGCGCACCAACGCCTTATAAATGAATATCCGCTCTCAGCAAGTACTTAGAAACGTGTTACGGCCTAAGGCAAAGCTTTAATGGAATTGCGAAAAGAATCGACACGCCGCCAAATTAGTAACGTCCTTAATATTAGAAACGTCCCTTTAACAATCGATGTGCTTGTTTTACCATTATAGAATAAAGTCCTAGTATAGCGAGAGCCGAGTAAATGGAAATCCTATATAAGATATTCAGTATTGTAAACTCTAAAATAGTTATTAAAACTGCTAATAATCCTATATCCTTTCGAATTACTTAGGTTAAGCCTTATATTGGGGCTACTAAAAGATAAAAACCCTAAAGCTAAACGACTGAACTAACATAAACCTCTTCCATCTGTTATCGACAAGCTGATAAAATGTTGCTAGCGTGGACGACCCCTGAGGAAAAAGAACGTTAAAAAATAGGAATATACACCAGAACGTATATACAATACTACTTAATTAAATATGAGGGGAAAAAAAAATTAGTATTAAAACTTTGAACGTAAGAGATTATTGAAATCTTCAGCAAACTCTTTAAGTAAAAGAATGAAGTCGAAATTAATGGTTTGCTAACTAGAAAAGTTATATAATTCGTATCGAAAATCCATTTTAACCTTTAAAAACTAAACGTTACGATTTTTAAATCGAAGATTATTTACGAGGTTAAAGGTAAGACTACGGGGTAACCGTACGAAATATTACGTCTAATCGCTTAAAAATATAGCAATACAGGAAGAAACTGGATCCTTATGTAATCGCCAACTATTTAAAAGATTATTGAACGTTTAATAATTGTTTCTATAACAAGTTTACTAATGAAAACTAAAGGTAAATTTGCATTTAATAACCGTAATATAACGTAAACCTATATGCAATAAATAAAGGATTTATAATGGATTGTACTGTTAAAATAATTATAGGAACTCCGTGACATCTACTCTTTAGGCACGGTAATACGTTATATCAAACCATTATATGGATTAAATAAAGCAGGCGTTTATTAATTTCTAACTTACCAGTTGCACTTTAAATTACGGCTAATCATAAACTCCTTAACGTACGACCCGTGCCTCTGAAGAATTTTAGAGAAAAACTTCGACATAATAGGTATATAAACGAACGATAATCTTTTCATAGGAACAGCTAGATTTATGGTATTAAAATAATAAACGATACAAAACTTTAAGTTTTAAAATGACAAGCCTGTAATGACGTTAATAGAAAACATTTTACTCGACTTTAATAGATATTTAATTTGTATACTTAGTATTAATATTGACTTTAACTTTTATTAAAAGGTCTAAAGCATTGTTTTAGTTATAATTAATAAGATAACGAGGCTAGAGCTTAATAGTACCTAAAATAACATACTTGTGATAATTATATTGTTACTTTATATTAAACGAAAGCCTTTTACGACCTATTTATCACGTTACAATTATAGCCGCCAACGTATAAGGATTTTTACCGGCTAAACAAAAGGATTAAAGGGAAAAAATAAAACTTGGGCCGCGAAGTTAATATGATTTTTATCGACCTTTCAAGGGTTGAGTTAATAGTTTTTACGAATAGATCATTTGTAAATAACACCAACTTATTTTTAAAGATCGGCTTTCTGATTACCCTCGTTAATAAATATTAAAAGGAAAACTCATTCAATATTATCGGTAACCTAATTTACTAAGCATCCATTAAATATAAAAAGATTACATGAAACGAATTAACCTTAAAGTTTTACAGCATAATAATGGGCTTTAATATAAGTATAACACTATAGAAAACCCTTTACATTATTATCAAGTAGCTAAAGATTTATCTTATCCCAGTGGTAATTTGTACCGACTTAAGGAGTTTTTTCGAATACTTTTTAAAACTCAGGACCACTAATAATAAACGCCTGATAATCGACATAATAACATTCCGTAATACCGAATAAAGCAGGGAAATAAAGGAATTCTAATGGATTAATGGCAAAAATAACCCGTCGGATTTTACAAAGAAGGCCGTGTTAAACAAAGCTCTGGAAAGGTTTATGAATAACAATAAGCTAACCATACGAATCGAAGACAACGTTAATAGACCTCCCGGAAGGCCCGTATCACGTAACGGTGAATAGGGGTATCCTAGCAAACTTAAAGACTGCCAGGAGATTAATAATGGTGATATTAGAATAATATTACATACAATGCAGTAGGTCAACTTTACTTACAGTAAAGTTGACTGTACTACAAGTGTATTTCTTTGTGGAGACTTACCGCATTAGGTGTAAGTCGAGTACAATACGCTGCACTACACTCTAAGGCACGGGCCAAGTAATTGACCATAAAAATTACAGTGCAAACCTGCTAGCCGTCTGCCAAACATAGAAAAAAACATCCACCATCTAACCAATACAATATATCTGTTACTTTGACCAATCGAATCGATAATATTGCAACGTGTAAGGCCTACCAACACTGATCAATGCTTGCCTGCCTATTAGTTTAAGTGCATATAAACTAAGTAGAAGAAGAAGCTACTTTCCGATTACGTTTCACGTCAAATAACAGCGGCTAGGGTAGAGGAAAGATTTTTTCGAAGGGCCTCTACTGCTGCATCGGTTTTCACAGCAGTAAGTAGAAAAGACTTTTAGGCTGCATTGGTTTTCACGGTAGCTTGGAGGTAGCAACGGTATCGTTACTAAAAACACCAAAAAATATTCATTTATCTTTTTAAAAACGTTGAGATTGACTATCAGAAGTTTCAAAGTTCAGTAAGTTAACAAACGGCTAAGTTAGTATTATTTCGGGTACTGCTACTACTGTAAGAAAAACGACTAAGTTTATACGCCAAATAATCATAATTAACAACCTCTGACCTTACTCTTTATATCAAACTTTTACCCTACTTTACTTTTTTTCCCACTCCCTACGTCACTTCAATCGTTAAGTTCTCTGCCATAAGTGAAAACACCGGAAAACATCAAGTTAAGCCAAAAAAAACTACGTCGCGCGACTTCACACTCAATCGCCAAATCGCTAAGTTCTTACACGCCTTTACGCCAAAACACCAAGCATCTACACCCAAAATGACCAAGTTCCTCTCCCTACACACTTTATATAAGCCAAAACATCAAGATAGCTACCGCAAGTTCTCACTTTCAAGCTATTACCGACCCTGCCAAAAAAGAAGTAATTAAGGCCCTCAGTTACCTATTCACCAAATACTATAATCACGATCTTTGGGAACACGACGTCGATAAGGAGTTGACTGAAAAACAACTGACCAATTCCGTTGGCTGCTTTATCTTGGAATATGACGGCGGTAAAAATCCTAACCAGGCTTTCTGCAAGTATCGCGAATTCTTTGACGACTGGATTATTAATTTATGAAAAGTAATCTAAAGAACCGTTCAATCCAAATTAAAGGCGAAGCTTAAGCGCTAAACTATCTACATACCAAAAGGAAACTTTACTAAACTAGAAAAAACCCTATTTGAACTGACTTAACTGGAAGAACGTCTTTAAAACCTTAAACTTTAAGATCTTAAAATAAAAGGGGAAAATGTTAAGGAATTTTAACGCCTATATACACGTTTTAGGAGACCGTTAACTTACTCTTATTTAAGTTAAGCCTTTTTACGTATTAGTAATAAGGAACTTACTAACTTACTTGGTAGTTTAATACCTCTACCTAATAACGCGAAGTATGTTTTTAAGGGTGGTAGAGTATGTAAAGTAAAGGCCATTAATACAGTTAAAGGTATTAACGTTAACGCTTTCCACCAGTTAATTAAGCAAAATCGTTAAGTCTCCTAAAACCCCTAAAAACCTATCATCTATTAGTAATTCGATCGCCAAATCTTCTAAGACCTTTAAAACCTTCCCCCTTTAGATTTACCTACATGCAAGAGCCTACCACATGCCCTATTATAGAACTTTACGACTCAGGCCAGGAAATTAAAAATCATCCCTAATACCGTACTTCGGAAGCCCTAAGTCTTAACCCATTAAGAAATACTATTTAAAGTTGGGATAACTATCATGATTTTTTTTAAGACCTATTAATATATTTAATATTAACTACAAATTTATAATGGACTTCTCCAAGATTTCAAATAATATAAGAAGTATAATGGAAAGCTTTATAATCTTTTCGATACTAAGATAATGCCCCTTTTAAATATTTATAAGTGGATAAAAGTCCTACCCTTTGGTTTTCACTTAATATTGCTTGGAATCCTTATAGGTTATATCAAAGACTACTGCTTAACCTTACTAACGAGCGTTACCACGTTTCGAGAAATTTACGATGGCATAAAGAGCCACTTTAAACACGACGTTCACTTCGTATAATACTATATAAACTAAGTTACTATAAGTTGAACTATAATAATAGTAAAAAAAAAGAACGAATTACTAATAGATGTTTTTAATCAAATGATAAATAAGTTAATAATATATTAGAAAGTAATAGAAATGCCTACGTTAGCGAAGATACATTTCGTTAATAGGTACGGGTAATAATTACGGGTGTTATCGAGTTCGAATACGCCTTATTACACCTAAATATCACCTTCAAAATCTTTTTTAACTAGTTACGTTTTTGGTTTGCCACCGTAATGACACATTCACCAAGTTCGTTCGATATGTATTCCTAAGCCGGTAACTTCCTTAATTTTAATAAAGAAAACCTTGCGATAATTAATTACGTCGACCATAAATACGGGCGTCTATAACGCCTAAGGTTAGGTCTATCTACCTTAGCTTTAAATTAAAGTCAATACTTACGTTGGCATTATTAAGGTTAAAATTTCAGCGGAACTGTTAACCTGTTATGACCTAAGCACGTTGGCGGGTCAGGAAACAAGCCAGTATGCAGCTGAGCTATCGAGAGCCTGAAATCCAACACATCAAGCGGGGAACATCTCTCGGTGAGCCTCAGTGAGCACCGGTGAGCCTCAGTGAGTACCGGTGAGCCTCAGTGAGTACCGGTGAGCCTCAGTAAGTACCGTTGAGCCTCAGTGAGTACCGGTGAGCCTCAGTGAGCACCGGTGAGCCTCAGCACTGAAGATAGTATGAAGGCCATAGGATATAAGGACAAGGCCATTACCAAATAGATAGTATTTCCTTCATAGCTCTTCAGTTATCAATCTAAGTATTCAGTCTCAGTATATTCTGAATAGCCTCACGGCTTTTGATCATTACTTGCACGGTTGCGATATTGTTAACTCAGTAGCTCTGCTACCTTCTTGATAATATAAACCCTCTGATACCTTCTATACACTCACGGGTATTTAGTGTGATCATTGAATAACTATTAGCATTATCGTCGTAATAGTGGTAAAAAGTGTTCGATTTGTGGTAAGTCTGGTTATTGATCAACTCAGTATTCTCTTTTAAAACGTTATAATAAAAGGGTAATATATTACGTTTTATACCATATTGTTTTTAAATGAAATTATTTTAATCAAATGCTAACTTTAAGGAAAACGAGCTAATTAATAACGCCAACGCCTTTAAGCAAATTAAGTGGTACGAAAAAAATACTTCTCTTAGTATGGTCTAGTAGCTAGCCAACTACGCCTTCCTATACCGTTTTGGTGATAAAAACTCTTACTTTTACTTTAACTAAGTCTTTAACCCTTCATATACCTTTAATATTCGCGATTATTACGCGGACCATACGTTTTAAGGTATTATGTTAGATATAGAGGCAATAAGATACTTAATAGGAAGATATTTGTAGTACGTGGCACTACGGAGAAAAAACACCACAGCTATTAAGATTAATCGTTACGATACGGATAAGGCCCAAGTTGACTTTAACTTGGGCGAATAACTATCGTTACTATAGATAACGATAGTTTAAACTATTATAAAAGCGATTACGTTTTACATCTTTAAGTTTCTTATCCCTTTTTTACTTTGTTCAAAGGATATAAAAGCCCTCGATGTTAACATTAACGTTAATATAAACGAATTAGTTAAAAACGGCTAAAGGTATTTACTTACCCTTAAATAGATGTACCTATAGTTTTATCTTTAAGGCCCGAAAGTAGTGGTATTGAACCTAATAAAGCCAGAGATACGTTAATTATACCGGCGCTTTAATCATTTAACCATTAACAGATTATATAAAATTTTAAAGTTGATAGAGTATAACGATATGGAATACTTGGCTTTAAAAACTGTTAAAAACTTTGCTATTACTGCCAAACGTATACATAAGCCCTCTTGAAATTTAAGTTTACACTAAAAGACGATAAGGACTTTAATTATAATATTTTTATTAATATTTTTAATTCAATAATCAACCTATTTTTCATGTCGATTACTCCCTAATCTCTCTTTACGAAGCTAAAATTCTAAAG
Source organism: Anisogramma anomala (assembly GCA_038502455.1). Taxonomy (NCBI): domain Eukaryota; kingdom Fungi; phylum Ascomycota; class Sordariomycetes; order Diaporthales; family Gnomoniaceae; genus Anisogramma; species Anisogramma anomala. Next base: position 11,393,799 of record JASMMZ010000006.1, on the reverse strand, counting down.
TCCCTTTTGGCAAAGGATAGGTGGCAAACGTTAAGAATATTATAAATTAATACATACCTAGGTCCACCTAACGTAATCGTTTACAATACTAATACTAACTTTATGGCGATAAAGTTTTGAAAATATATTAAAATGATGGGTATTTAGTATAAAAAAATACTTATAAAAATTTACAAAGGTATTAAAAAGGTTAAAAGGGTATACGCCTTACTTTTTCGAACATATAATATTTTTACGTTAAAGAGTAAAAGCTTTATAGATCCAGAGGAACGCCTATAAATTGCAGTAAAATGCCTTAATGATACCATGGGCCTTAACGGCTTAATACTAACAATTTTAGTATTTGGAGAATACCTACGCTTGACGAGTGAATCTTTGCCTTCGGAAAATACTAAGAAACGTATTATGGCATGTAGTAAAGTTTTAAGGGAACTACAAAAGTAATCAGTACACCGTTAGATTAATAACGCCTTTAACACTAAAAACGGTCTTCTAAAGATTGACGTGCTTATTTTATCATTATAAAGTAAAGTCTTTATAAGGCGGAAGCTAAGTAAATGAGAAGGGCTATACAAGATTTTAAGTATTACAAACTATAAAGTGGTTGTTAAAACTACTAAAGATCCTGTATCTTTTTCAATTACTCAGGTTAAGCCCTATATCAAAGCTAATAAAGATGAAAAACTTTAAGTAAAGCGACTGAGTTAACACTTCCCCCTTTTACTTGTTATTAATAAACCGATAAAACGTTGCCAACACGGGCGACCCCTAAAGAAAAAAGAAAACGTTAAAGAGGAAAAATATACATCGAGTCGTATTTACAATATTACTTAGGCAAAAAGGAAAAAAAAGATAACAAAAACTTAATAGTAAAGCTTAGTATATAAAGGATTATTAAAACTTTCAGTAAACCTTTTAAAAAAAGATAGAATGGAGATCAACGGTTTACTAATTAAAAAGGTATATAATTTATACCGAAAAGCAACTTTAACCTTTAAAACCCGAATATTACAATTTTTAATTCGAAAATTATCCACGAAGGTAAAGGCAAGACCATAGAGCGGCCGTACGAAAAGTTGTGACTAATTGTTGAAAGATACGACGATAAAGGTAAGGACTAAATCCTTACATAGTCGCTAATAATTCAGAAAATCAGCTAACATTTAATAGTTACCTTAGTAATGAGTTTAAACTTAATAGCTGTATTATTACGTAAGCCTATATATAATTAATAATGGATTTATAAAAGATCATATTATTGGAATTACTGTAAGAGTTACGTGTTATTTAATTTTCAAAAATGGCAATACGGTATATTAAATTAGTATATAAACTTGTTGAAGTAAGTGTTTACTAGTTTTTAACTTACCAGTTATACTTCAAATTCTAGCTAGCGATAAAGTTTTCAACATAAGATTCGTATTTACTAATAACGTAGAAAAAGAATTCGGTATAATAGGTATATAAATTAACGATACCCTTTTTGTCGAAACGATTAACTTTATATAATTAAAATAAAAAATAATTAGGGGTTTTAAACATTAAAATCGCAAGCCAGTAACAATACTAACGGAAAATAACCAAGTTAATTTTATTAAATTGTTAATTCGTATACTTGGTAGTAATATTGAACTAAGCTTTCGCCAAAAGGGCTTAAGGAATTATTCTTACCATAATTAACAAGATTAATAAGAACAAGGCTTAACAGTATCTAGAACAGCGTATATGGGGTATCTATATTGCTAGCGTATATTAGTCGGAAGCTTCCTACAATTTATCTATTGCGATATAAATATAAATATCAACGGATAAAAACTTTGACCGACTAAATGAGAAGTTGGAGTGGAACAGGCGAAGCCTAGACCGCGGGATTAATATAATATTAATCGACCTTTTCAATGTCAAGTTAATAATTTTTACGAACGTGTCTTTTACAAATAACACCGAATTATCTTTATAAATCGGCTTTTTAATAACCTTCGTTAATATAGACAGGCGGAAAAATTTGTTTAGTATTATCAGTAATTTGATTTATTAGTCTTCCGTAAAATACAAAAGAATTAAACGAAACGTATTGGTATCGAAGGTTTATGGCATAATAGCGGGCTTTAACGTAGGTATGACATTGTGGGAAACCCTTAACCTTATTACTAGGCGATTACGGATTTCTTCCATTTCGATAGTAATCTATACCTATTTAAAAAACCTTTTTAAATACCTTTCAAAACACGAGACCACTAGTAAAAAACGTTTAATAATCGATGTAATAACGCTTCACAAAGCCTAAGAAAGAAGGGAGATAGAGGAGTTTCGATAAATCGATGGCAAAAATAACACCGCTGATGCTATAAAAAATTATTACCAAATAAAGCCTTAAAAAGGTTTGTAAACAGCAATAAGCTAACTATACGAATCGAGGACTACGTTAATAAATCGTCCAGATAACCCGGATTACATAAAGTAGAACAGGGATATGCTGGCAAACTGAAAGATTACTAAGGGATTGATAATGGCTTATTTGAGTGGCACAGTTAAAGTGGAGGCTTGCAAAGATCTGTAACGCAAGAATTTTTTGTAGGAGTTGATAAACTCGGACCTCGGGGCAACGGAGCAATTAAGGTCAAATGGGGTTAATTTAAATGTAATTGAGTACAATTCAGTATGGAAGTCAACTGGAATTGACAGGGGTCTGGCCAGTTGACGAGAAGCAATTCATTAGCAACCGAAAAAGATTGGTTAGCCACACTAGCAGACGTGCATACAAACTAAATAGCTGCCAGTGTTGGAATAATATTACATGCAGTGTAGTAGTTCAACTTTAATTACAGTAAAGTTGACTATATTGCAAGTGTATTGCTTTGTGGAAACCTACTACATTGGATATAAGTCGAGTGTAATACGCTGCACTTCACTCTAGGGCACGGGCCAAGCAATTGGCCATACAAATTACAGTGCAAACTGGCTAGCGGTCTGCCAAACCTAGAACAATACATCTACCATCTGACCAATGCAATACACCTGTTACTTCGACCAATCGAATCGACAACGTTGCAACGTCTAAGGCCTACCAACAGGTGATTTGTTTAAGTAATACGGTTAAAGGGGAGGTTTGTAAAGATCTGTGGCGTAAGAACTTTTTGTAGGAGTTAATAAACTCGAACCTTGGAGCAATAGAGCAATTGAGGCCAAATGGAGCTAATTTGCATGCAATTGGGTGCAATTCAGTATGGAAGTTAACTAGAATTGACAGGGGTTGGCCCAGTTAACGAGAAGGCAATTTAGTAGCAATCGGAAAAGATTGGTCAGCCATATTAGCGTGCGCGCATGAACTAAAAAGCCGCTAGTGTTGAAATAGTATTACATGCAGTGTAGTAGGTCAACTTTAATTATTGTAAATTTGACTATACTAAACTGCGAGTTGAGTGTATTTCTTTGTGAAGACTTACCGTTTTAGTTGTAAGTCGAGTACAGTACGCTGCACTTCACTTTAAGGCACGGGCCAAGCAATTGGCCATACAAATTAAAGTGCAGACCGGCTAGCGGTCTGCCAAACCTAGAGCAATACATCCATCACTTGACCAATGCAATACTACTATTACTTCGACCAATCGAATTAACAACGTGTAATGATCACACGAAATACCCGTGAGTGAATAGAAGGTGTCAGGGGGTTTATTTTAGCAGTAAGGTAGCAGAGGTAACAAAGGTGCAATATCAAGAAGATGTTTGTTCGTGCTGTAGAATGATCACTAGCCGTTAGGCTATTCATGTGTGTAGACTGAATACTTAGATTGACAACTGAAGAGCTATGAAGGAAATACTATCTATGTGGTGCTGACCGTGTCCTTATATATCCATGCCTTCATACTATCTTCAGTACTGGATCGTTTGGATCACCGCACTGATCCCACTGACCTAGTGCTGCCTCACCTTGGATAAGTAACTGATCCATACTGATCCATCACGTGACTTACTTAGTCACCTTGCTTACATAAGAGATGTTCCCCGCCTGATGTGTTGGACTACAGGCTCTCTGTGGTTCAGCTGCATGCTGGCCTATTTCCTGACCCAACCGTTGTCTGGGTTATAACACAACATTGCAACATCTAAAGCCTACTAACTGGTATTTAAAAAGCCGATTTACGAAAAAATGTCGATATTATATATAAAAAACTCATTTGTAAAAATTATTAACTTAGCCTTTAATAAGTCGATTATAACTATATAAATTCCTCGGTCTAGGTTTCGAATTTACTACTCAAGCCTTTTATTTAACCGGTTAAATTCGTTATCTGTTAGGTTTTACACTTTTATCGCGATTAACAGGTCGTAAAAGGCTTCCTGTTAGTATAAGGTAATAATATAATTGCCACGGGTACGTTATTCTAGGTACTATTAAGCTTTAGCTACGTCGGTTTTGTCAATTAAAACTCAGCTAGTACTTCATCCCGTTTGACGAAAATTAAGTTTAACGTTAATACTAAGTATACAAATTAATAATCCGTTAAAGTTAAGTTGAATTCCCTTCGCTAACATCGTAATCGGATTATAATTTTAAAACTTAGAATCCTTAATCATTTGCTATCTTAATAATATAAAGGTAGCTGTTCCAACGAAAAAGATATTTTTTATTTGTATACCTATTAGGTCAAAGTCTTACCTTTACTTTATTAGTAAACACAAGTTGTATATTCAAAATTTCACATTAAGTTGTAACTGATAATGTAATAAATAGTTTAAAAACTAAAAAATATTTGCTTTGGTCAATCTATGAAAAAACTGAATATATCGTATTACCGTTTCCAAAGAGTAAATGCTTTGCAGTTTCTATAACAAATTTAATAACATAATCTGTTGTAAATTTATTGCTGACTACATATAAGTTTACATTGTATTTCGGCTATTAAACATAAACTTACCTTTAGTTTTAGCTAATAAACTTATTACTAACGTAACTACTCAATGTTAAAGTTTTTTTTTAAATCGATAAATATTATGTAGGGATCCAGTCTTTACCTTTATTATCGTATTCTTGTACAATTAGACGTGATTTTTCATATAGTCATCCGGTGGTTTTACCTTTAACCTTGTAAATAATCCTCGACTTAAAAATCGTGACATTTAGATTTTGAAGGTTAAAATCGGCTTTTGGTACGAATTATACAACTTTTCAAGTTGATAATCTATTAATTTTGACTTTATTACTTCCTATCAAGGGTTTTCCAAAAGTTTTAATAATGTATTTTTTGAAGCTTTATTGTCAAGTTTTTATTATCCTTTTATTTCCTATTTACATAATTAATATCATAAATACAACCTGGTATATATTCTTTTTGTTTAATATTTCTCTTTTGAGGGGTTATCCGCGCAGGAAGCGTTTTATAAACTTATTAATTATAAGTGGAGGGGGTTCGTATTAGCTCAGTTGCTTAATTTAAGGATCTTTATCGTTATTAGCCTTAATATAAGGCTTAACTTAGATAGTACAAATAGTTATACAGTTGTTAATTGTTTTAACAATTACTTTAAAGTTAGCAATCCTAAAGGTTTCATATAAGCCCTCCCATTTTCCCGATTTCCGCTATATGAGAAAGTCGATTATCGTAAAACTGTTTTTGGTGTAAAATGTATCGTTAACGTAGTAGCATATCGATTATTTTCGCATTTTTTTGATACTTTACCGTAAACTATTATTGTTTCTAGGTATATGCTCATAGAGGAAAGTTATTCGTTAGGAGTAGGTATACTTTAAAAACAAATAACGTTAATACTAGTTTGTTAAAGCTCATAGTGTCATTCAAGCTCTTTACCGCTATTTAAAGACGTATTTTTGAGTTCATAAAGCTTTCAATCTACAACACAAAAATGTTATAAGCTTAGCGAAGTAATTAATATGTTTTTTCAACCTTCATAATACTCTAGTAGGCTTTTATAGGTAACTATTAATATTTAATACCCATTATCTTGCCAATTTTCTAAAACATTGCTGGTGTAAAATTGGTGCCAGTATTGTAGACGACGACGTTAAGTGGACTAGGTACGTGTTGATCCACAATATTCTGAACATTTCCCATGTACTATTATTGAAACAGACTTTAAAAACTGAACTTCGTAAAATGAACAGGTTGCGAATTTAATGACGTAAATAAAAAAATTATTATTCAAGTAAAACACATGAATAAAAATCCTATTATTAAATTTTTTATCGTTTTTAAATATAAATTTAAATTTTCATGAGGCTTAAATATATATTTGGCAACAGTAATAATGTTTTTCAGTAATGTTCATCGTAAAATAATTTACATCTCTATGTCTTACGGATCTTAGGGCCTTATATATCTTATTAACGGTTAGATTATTAAAACGCCGGTGTAGTTAGCATATTTCTGGCTTCGTGAAATTGAATACAACAGCTTTAAAGACTTTAAAACAAAACTATATGTAGCCCTATTTAAAAACTAGAGGAAATTTCTAACCGTTTTTAACTAATTTATCGTTATTAATGTTAATGTTAATGCTCAAATTCTTTATATCCTTCATATAAAAAAAGGAATACGTGATTGAAGAATATGAAATGTAATTGAGTAAACAATAATTTAAATTACTATTATTCTTAGTAATAATAGTTATTCGTTCAATTCGAAGTTTACTTTAGCTTTAATAATATTGTAACAATTAATTTCAAAGGCTGAAATACTTTTCTTTTGTAGTATTACGTACTTTGTTACCCTTATATTTGATATGATACCTTAAAACATATAATTCGCATAATAATCGCGAAATTTAAAGGTATATAAATGGCTAAAATCCTGATTAGGGAAAAAATAGGGGTTTTTACCACCTAAGCGGTATAAAAAAGCGTAGTCGACTAGACATTAGTTTGCGTTAAAAGTTATATCTTTATATTATTTACTTTATTTAAAACCATCGTTACTAGTAATTAGTTCTTTGCCTTTAGAGTTTATGATTTAGTCCAACTAATCTTATTTAAAATAGTTAAGATACTGGATATAATATATTACTTTCTTATTACCTCGTTTGATAAAGGGGTAACGAATTAACTAATAGTTGAACTTCATATAAATCCAATATTTTTCTACCACTATTATTACGATAGTTTTTACCGTTAATATATCAGTTTAAATGTCAACCTCATTAGAGCCAACATAGTTATTACCTTCAGTTTAGCGTCGATAAGTTAAACCTTAGGCATTCAGGGCGCCCGTAAGCATACTTACAGTCGACATAATTAATTACCGTGAGATATTTTCCATTTATATGAAGGATGTTACCATCTTAAAGATACATATTAAACGAGTTTAGCGTTTTTATTATTATGGTTGCAAATAAAGAGCATAACGAGTTAAAAAAGCCTTATCAGATGGTATTTAAACGTTATAAGATATATTTGAATTCGTCAACACCTGTAACAACTACCTGTACCTATTCTAGAAGTATAACTTTGTTAATATAGGCTTTTCCTATTACTTAGTGGTATAGTATTATTTTGGTTAAAATTTCGTTTTACATATTTATTAGTGGTTTTTTCTTTTTCTTTTTCGTTAATATCGTGGTGCACCTCTTAGTAACCCAGTCTGTATAATATTTATTAAGGTGAATATCTTACTCGAAGTGACTTCTTATATCAAAATAAACTTTACAAAAGGTAGTTGCTTGGGTTACAAATGTTAGGTAATAGTTACTGGCATGCCTTATAGGGATTTCAGGAAATAATAAGTAAAAATTAAAAAGGAGAACCTCTATTTACTTGCAGATATTTCAAAAAGGTATTATTTTTGTGTAAAAATTGTTATAAGATTTTCTATCATACTTTTCTATATCGTTTAAGATCTTGGTGAAGTCCATAAAAACTTATAATTCATGTTAACCATTTTAATAGGCTTTTAAAACAAGTCTCCATAATTATCCCAGTCTTTATTGGTATTTCTTCGTAGTTTAAGACTTAAAGCTTTTAACCTACAGTATAAGGGGTAATTGCCAATCGCCTCGCCTAAAAGATAAAATATAATATTAAAACTTGTAATAGGTTTATGCGTATAGATAAACTCGTTGTAGAAAGACTTTTAAAAACCTTAGTGATCAAAATGCTAAAGTGGGATAAAAATTTAAAAGTTTTAAGAAACCTATCAATTTTATTTAATTAACTAATATAAAGAATCGACGTTAATACCTCTTACCGAGTTGGTGGATATTGTTTTATACGATTTTCCTCCGTTAAGGGCATACTGCACGCTATTATGTAAAAGGGCTAAGCTATCAAACAAGTTAACAGTTTTTTTATCATTAACGCATAAAAACGCTTAATTTAACTAAAGGTAAAGATGTGATCCTTTGAACTGCGTGTAAAAGCGTTAAGGTTCTTTAACATGTTCTATTTTAAGGTGCAAATATTAAGGGAATTCCTCAAATTGGTTTGGTTTAAAATTTTTTTTACTAGTTTCGTCAAGCTCTTTTCTGATACGTAAATCCTGCGTTATACAAGTTTTGACTTAAGTTTTATTTAACACCCTTTTAATTTTTTCCCCATATATTTGTAATCCAAACGTTACAAACGTAGCGAAAGCTTTTCAGAATGCTGTCGCTACGGTTAAGTTTTTCGCTGCAGTTCTACTTAATAATTTCATAATCTACGTAATTGACTAAATCTTCTTTTGTTAAGTCTTTGTCAAAATTTTATCTTTAAAAGTCTTTATCGTATTACTTTTAAAAAAGGGGATCCAAAAGCTTTAATTTCTTTTTAAATTCTTAAAAAGGTGTCATTTTTAGGTTTCAAGTAATATAGAACTTGATGACGTAACGTAGAGTGGACTTCACGATTTTGAAGTATAAGAAATTGGTGTTTTGGCGTAAAGTTGCGTGAAAACTTGGCGATTTAACATAAAGTCGCGTAACTTGGGTTTCTCGGTACAACTTAACGATTTTTATTATTTTTGTTCAACATTAGGAACAGCCTAATAATGATCGAAGTATTTAGTTTCCCGTTACAAAGTAAAGTTCTAGTGTAGCGGAAACCAGATAAATGGGAAATTTTTTATATGATATTAATTATTGTAAACTCCGAAATATTTTTAAAATTATCAACAGTCCTATATTTTTTCGAACCATATAGATTAAGCTTTATATCATGGATATTCATGATCATGATTTTCAAGCTCAATAATTGAGATAATGTAAACCTATTTCCCCTATTATCGAAAATTCAATAAAATATCGTCGGCGCAGAAAACACCAGAAGAAAAGAAACGTTAAGAAAAATGAATATACACCGGGTCGCATTTACAGTATTTATTAGGTAAGTAGGAAAGAGAAGGATAACAAAGACTTAATAATGAAGCTTCAAGTATAAGGGATTATTAAAACCTCTGGTAAACCTTTTAAGGAAAACAAAAAAGTAGAGATTAACAGTCTACTAATTCGAAGGGTTATATAATTCGTATCGAAAACCGATTTTAACTTTAAAAACCCAAATTTTACGATTTTCAAGTCGAAAATTATCTATGAGGTTAAAGGAAAAACCACGAGGTGGCCGTACGAAAAGTTACACCTAATCGTTTGAAGATAAAAAAATAAAGGTAAAGACTAAATACTTATATAATTACTAATGATTTAAAAGATTACTTAACGTTTAGTGGTAGTTTTAGTAATGAATTCGGCTAAAATTAAAGGTAAATTTACGCTTAATAATAGTAATATAACATAAGCTTATATATAATTAATAACAGACCTATAACAGATCTTATTACTCAAGTTAATATAGGAATTACGTGTTATTAACCTTTTGGGGACGGTAATATGGTATATTAAACTAATATACGAATTAGCTAAAATAGGCGTTTATTGGTTTTTAACCTATTAGTTGTAATTTAAATCACGGCTGGTGATAAAGTCTTTAATATACGACCTGTGTTTATTAGTGACGTAGGAGAAGGACTTTGTCGTGATAGATATATATATTAACGATAATTTTTTATCGGAACAGTTAGGTTTATGGCATTGAAATAATTAGCGATGAAAGACTTTCAATTCTGAAATTATTAGTGGATAACGAAGTTAACAAAAGGTAATTAACTTAACTTTAATGGATTGTTAATCCACATATTTGGTATTAATACTGGTTGTAACTTTCGCCAAAAAGTCAAGGTACTATTCTAACTATAATCGACAAAATTAATATAGTTAAAGCTTAATGATATTTAAACCAGCGTATTTGTAGTAGCTATATTGTTACCTTATGTTAACTGAAAGCCTTTTATAATCTTTTTATTGGGGAATAAGTATAGGATCCAGTAGTTAAAGACTTTAGATAGTTAAACAAAAGGTTCGAGTAGTAAATACGAAATTTGGACCGCGAGATAAATATAGTTTAAATCGACCTGTGGAAAGTTGAATTGATAATCTTTACGGACAGGTCTTATGGAAATAATACAGACCTGTTTTTACAAATCGGCTTTTTAATAACCTTTGTTAACGAAGATAAGCGAAAAGACCAATTTAATATTACCGATAACTTGATTTACTAGACTTTTATCGAGTGTAAAAGGATTATATAAAGCGTATTAACTTCAAAGGTTTATGGTATAGTAATAGGTTTTAATGTAGGTATAATATAATAGGAAACATTTAACCTTATTATCAGGTAGCTGAAGATTTTTCCTATTCTAGTAATAATCTATACCGATTTAAAAAGTTTGTTTGAATGCCTTTTAAAGCTCAGAATTACTAGGAAAAACGCTTGATAATCGACGTAAATGCACTTCGTAAAGCGTACAATGGGAAGGAAATTCAAGAATTCCAATAGATTAACGGTAAAAACAATTCTGATAATACCATAACGAAAGCAATATTAAATAAATATCTAACAAGGTTTATAAATAATAATAGACTAACTATACGTATTGAGATCTACGTTAATAAGCCGCTTAATAAGCTTAAGTTACGTGTTAGTAATCAAGGTTATATTGGCAAGCTAGAAAATTGCCAGAAAAGTGAATGTCAAGGCTACTATAGCGACCTATTTAATTGGCATGGCTAAAGCGGAGGTTTACGAAAACCTATGGAAAAAAAACTTTTTGTAAGAGTTAATAAATTCGAATCTCAGAAAAACGGAGTAATTAAGGTTAAATAAGGTTAATTTGAATGTAATTAGGTGAAATTTAGTATAAGGTTTATTGGAATTAATAGGAGGTTGACAAGTTGATAAGGTTATTATTTAACGCTAACCGAAAAAAGTTGATTAACTATACTAACGTGTATGTACAAACTAAAAAGCAACTAGTATTGAAATAGTACTGCGTACAGTATAATAGGTTAACTCTACTTATAGTAAAGTCAATTATACTGAATTGCAAATTAAACGTATTGTTTGTGTGGACTTACCACATTAGGTGTAAATTGAGTATAGTACGCTACACTTTATATTAGGTCATCAGCCAAGCCATTGGCTATACAAATTACCGTGCAGATTGGATAGCGGTCTACTAAATCTAGAACAATACATCCACCACTTGACCAATGCAATACTACTGTTACTTCGACCACAATTCGAATCGACAATGTTGGAATAATCTAAGGCCCTACCAACACTGTTGGTAGGCCTTTATTGTTGCAACGTAGTCGATTCGAATCACTGTGGTCGAAGTAACTGATACTGCGTTGATATTGTTGATTGGTGTGTGTAAGTTCTAAGTTTAGCAGACTGCTAGCCGGTCTGCACACTAATTTGTATAGCCAAACGCTTTGGCCTGTGCCCAACTTTGAAGTAGGCACCTACTACACTGCACTTGTAGTGTAGTACCATAACCAGCAGTCAATACAGTCAACTTTACTATAAGTAAAGTTGACTGATTGTACTGCAATTGACTTACTAAAAATAGCAACCAATATTGTTCCAACAAACACCTTATATATCAAAACTCTAATAGTAAAAAAACTTCCGAAAATCTTAAAAGGCGCGGATGCTCTAGCTGTAATCGTGTTATAACCCAGACAACAGTTGGGTCAGGAAACAGGCCAGCATGCAGCTGAGCCATGGAGAGCCTGTAGTCCAACACATTAGGCGGGGAACATCTCTTATGTAAGCAAGGTAACTAAGTAAGTCACGTGATAGATCAGTATGGATCAGTTACTGATTCAAGGTGAGGCTACATAGGATCAGTAAGGATCAGCCACCGTTCCAAGGTAAGGCAGCGCTAGATCAGTGGGATTAGTGCAATGATCTAAACGATCCAGTACTGAAGATAGTATGAAGGAATAGATATATAAGGATACGGTCAGCACCACATAGATAGTATTTCCTTCATAGCTCTTCAATTGTCAATCTAAGTATTCAGTCTACACACCTGAATAGCCTAACGGCTAGTGATCATTCTCCAGCACGAACAAACATCTTCTTGATATTGCACCTTTATTACCTCTGCTACCTTACTGCTAATATAAACCCCCTGACACCTTCTATTTACTCATGGGTATTTAAGTGTGATTATTACAAATCGCTACCAAGTTTTATATTAAATATATCCTAACTAATATAATTAGTTAAATAAGCCTTAGTTAAGGTTTTGTTAACATTTGTAAGTCAGATTTATTCGTCGTAATGGTTGACAAAAATAGTTCCGAAAGCTTCAACTACTTTTATATATTTTTAATTCGATACTATATTCAAGTTCTAGCTTATATATAACTTAGTAATGTGGTATAAAGGGAACTTAAAGATATGAGGGTATGAGAGCATAGTGTTTTAACACCAAGTTGCGTAGAAACTTGGCAACTTAGTGTTAGATCGCGCGACATAACTTTTTTAGCGTAATTTGGCCTTATAAAGGGTTTAGTATTTTGGCGTAAAGTTGCGTAGAAACTTAGCGACTTGGAATTGGATTGCTCGACGTAATTTTTTTAATATAACTTAACGATTCTTAGTGTTTTCATCTAAGGCAGCGATATTAACAATTAAATTAACGCAAGGAAAAAAAAAGTTTAATAGAAGCAAAAGTTTGAAATAAAGAATAAAGTTGAAGATCGTTTATTATTACTAATAAAAGTTAAAAGTCAAAGGTTATAAGCCATGAAATCTAGTTGTTTTTACAGTAATAATACCCGTAGTAATACCAGCTTAACCGTTTAATAACTTGTTATTCAATACCTTTAATAGTTCATTTCAAGGCTTTTTAAAAATAATTTTTAATAAAGATTTCTTGTTATTTTTAATAACGATACTATTGTTGCCTTTAAGCTATTGTAAAAACCAATATGACCTTAAAGTTATCTTTATTTACTACCATAAAAACCGATGCAATTCATAGAGGCCTTTTACAAAAATCATTCCTTTACCCTAACCATTATTTAATATAAAGCGTAAATGAAAAGTATTTTTTTCTTCTACTTAGTTTATCTGTGTTTAACCTAATAAGTACTAATTAGTGTTGATAAGGCTTTAGATATTATAAAGGTATCGATTGGATTGATCAAAATGATAATAGCATTTTATAATCAAGTGATAAATATCTTATTCTAGGTTTGGCAAACCACTAACCGATTTATATAGTAATTTGTTTGGCTAATTGTTTAACCCATACCCTAGTATAAAATAAGCACATACTATACTTAACTTGCAGCTAATACAGTAAACCTACAAACAATACACTCAACTTGTAGTCAATATAATTAACTTTCCTGTAAATAAAGTTGACCTACTATACTGCAATTACTATAATTCCAACACATATTTTTTAATATAAACACAACAAATGCAGTCATGGATAGAAACCTCCACTATTCCATTGTTTAACTGGTAGAACCCCCTTTCGTCTAGATATGTTACCATGTGGAAGCAAAAAGCAATGACGTGGAGTCACATCCGTCCAAATACCTCATAATTAGAGATTCATCGTCACCAACAGGATTCGAACCTGCGCGCCCGAAGGCATTGCCTGGGACTGACACTCTTGCGACGTAGCAGGGCAACGGATTAACCACTCTCCCATAGTGACTATGGGGATCAATTCCCTCCGTATGCTATGGAAATCCAGAATCATATTCCACATTGCAGTCCCATTCCCGAGATAGATCTCCCTTGTCATTTTTGTCCACCCACTCACTCAGGCTACCTTTTTTGATTCATCGGGTTATGTACGTCAATTTCGCTAACGGGATTGCTTGTACATCTCGGTTAGTCAGTAAGATCGTCATATAGACTTAGATGAAGTTACCCTCCAAGCAGCGGACACTGTGTTGGGACAATGAGAACAGTCCGGACAGACTGTTGAAGATGCGATGAATGAGTACTGGCTGGTATGGCAATCGGCGCATTCCTGCCACTGCTGTCCCCTACTCCACCTTCCAATGTGCCCAATACAAATCTGCCATTATTTATACACTGCTTAACTATGCAGAACTGCATGCATCATGATCTTTTCCTACTTCACCTGGCAATCAATACATAGTAAACTTCCCAGCCAGGTGTAAGTATGATATGGATGCCATCTCATGAACCCTGGCCTTCGACTAGGCATGACAATAACAGCCCATGTGCAGCCGAGGTGTGGGGGCCGAGATCGGCCCGGAGACCATGGGCCAAGGACTGATGACTGCATTCACTTTAATCCCTTATTCCACCTTTCCACCTTGACCTTTCCACCCTGCTCCTTCCCATGGATGAACTATCGACCAAGGCGACATCATAACACAGGAAACCATGCTAAAAGGCCATCCTTCCCATGGGCAGGCCGCCCATGGCGGGGTAAAACAGGACGAGGCTGCTGCAGCTGCTGCAGCTGCTACTGCAGCTGCTGCTTCTGCACCAAGCTTACGCCAGGTCTGCCTGGAGTTGCAAGACAAGATCGAGGCCTTCCTGGCCGAGGATGTGGACACGAAGATCTTGAAGGCTGTCCAGGCCCAAGTCAAGGAGGCTGTGGGTGTCATTGATGAAGCGCTGGACAAATACAGGTGAGCACATCCATCTGCCCACACGGCCCCGGACCTCCTGCAAGACACTGACCCACACCCACCCTCTCGCCCCCTTTCCCAGCATCGAAGAGCTCTCCATTTCCTACAACGGCGGCAAGGACTGCCTTGTCCTCCTCGTGCTGATCCTGGCCTGCCTCCCGCGCCACTTCGAGCCCTCGCCCGCGCCGACCCCCGCGCCGCCCCCCGCCTTAGCAACAGCAAGCAGCACCGCGCCCAACGGCACCGCGCCGGCGCCGGCGCCACCGCCTTCGTTGCCCAACCCGCTGCCCGAGGCCCAG
>JASMMZ010000006.1:11161763-11377849 GCA_038502455.1 Anisogramma anomala | reverse complement strand
AAGCAGACTGGTGGTGTCGCAACGGCGCGGCTGACGTTGCTTTCACAGTTCCTACGGTACCTGGAGATCCCATA
The DNA here is from genome assembly GCA_038502455.1 of Anisogramma anomala. Taxonomy (NCBI): domain Eukaryota; kingdom Fungi; phylum Ascomycota; class Sordariomycetes; order Diaporthales; family Gnomoniaceae; genus Anisogramma; species Anisogramma anomala. The sequence continues at coordinate 11,377,775 of JASMMZ010000006.1, read as the reverse complement.
TATCTCCTTATACGACCAGGGCTACACGTCGCTTGGCGGAACCGAAGACACGTGCCCGAACCCGAAGCTCAAGAACGCCGGCGACGCGGATGGCTTCCGCCCAGCCTACGAGTTGATAGAAGACGGCGAAGAGAGGCTGGGACGAGACAGGTAGCAGCCATACAGCTTGTTGGAGCGGTGGCGTCACGAATTGGCGCACATGGAGTCCGGGGCATGCTCTTGTATCTCCACCGGTGGTTTCAAGACCTTGGTCTAAGATGGGTGCAATTCACGTGTCACCCCCGTTTCTTGTCGAGACTCAGCCAACTTGGGAACCTTGGTGAATTTCACTTTGGACATTACGAGACGAGCACTGCGAACTCAGGGGTCTCTTGCTGCATGTGTCCAGTATCATCCCGACAGGTCGTCCATGAAGTGTTGGACACAAAAGCCCTACGGGCTGGCTATAGCTGCTCCGCAAAACAGGTACGAGATCACTTGGAGAACGTCTGCACCGATACGAAGAATGAAAGCCGCTTCGGAGCAAAAATGTTCATGTGGAGCTGATTCACACGGCGACAGCTCTACGTAATGCTTACTGCAACAATACCAAACAACTCGGAACTTCACTTAGGTGCGTGTGGCATGATTCTGGTCTGCAACGATCCTCTTCCAGCCCAGGCCTCACGTGCTTGGAGGAAATGCAGGCGTGAGTAGCTACTCCATAATAGCGGATCCACGTGAAGAGCTATCATCCTGGGAGGTGCTGTGACTCGACAGGACAGACATGGCCACAGGAACAGATCAGTACTTGCGGCCACAGGAAACAGAGACCAAGGCCTGAGAGGATGTGGGAGAATAGTCCAAGGCACAGAACGTCCGGATGCGGAGAACCCAGGCAGAGGAGCGAGTAAGTCACGCATCAGGCCAAAGGAGACACGTGTTGGATCACTAGTCCATGATCAATAGATTATTGCGGGTTGGAGGTGGCCATACCTCACCATTCGAGTATCCGGGCCCCGCATGGTCCGAGTACAGAGAGTATGCCTTGGGGATTTGGTCACGCTTCCCCTCCCACACTCAGATGAGCCACTGATCACCGAAGCTCTCTCTGTCCCTCTCTCTCTCTTCCTGAACAGTCCTGGTCCCTGTTTGATTCCCTTGTCTGGTTTCCAAAGCGCCCGAGGCGCAGAACCCGCAAAGCCAAAACTCCATTCCGTTTTGTATTCCCTTTCCCTTCACCCAGGTCCATACCCCCCGCCAGTTGTCTTACAGTTCATGCGGCCCCCATACATCAGCCGGCCCATATAACTTCGTGTACGTGTCATCCTCGCCCGGTACTCCGAACAGCCGCAGGCGGTAAAAGCAGGTGTGGTCCTCTGCGCCATAGTTGCTGGTGGACCGCACGAGCACCTGCTGTGACTGTCCACCCAAGGCGACGAGGTGCTCCGATAACTCGAAGACCTGTTTGGTGCCCATCGCTGCGGCGTTATCGTATCTGAAGTCCCCGACCTTGACAAAGCCCCTTTTCAGGAGCTGGGGATCGTTTCCAGACTTGTTACCGAAGAACATCTCCTGGCTCCAGGCCAGCAGTGTGTTGCGGGGCAGACCCCGCGGGATGCGCAGCCACAGCTCTAGATCCTTGGGCATGGCCTTGGGGTCAAAGGTGCCCGAGGCGGCGATGTGCTCGACCACCAGGTACTGGGGAAGGACAGCGCTGGAGGTCATGACGGAAAGGTCGGCGATGCTCGTGTTGTCGTTGTGGCCTGCGCACCAGCACTCGCCGTCTTCCTCCCATCTCTCCAGAGCCATGTGAGGTCCGAGGTCGACCCCAGTGTTTTTGCCACCAAGACCGAGGACGTTCGTGACCCTCGTCGCAATCGTGTCGATCAGGCCATCGTGTTTGATTTCGTCCTTGGCGGGCACAACTTTCTTGGCCCACTGGTATGTCGCGGACGACAAGCTGGTGTCCACAATGGCGCCCCGTAACGTGTTGAAGTAATTCTTCTCGTGAAGAATCAGTGTCTCCAGGTGCGACTGGATGTTGCCATTAGCAATGGACTCGATCTGAGCATCCTGAACGGCCTTGGTGACAGCCTCGTTCAGCATGGTGTTCAGCTGCTCGCGGGACATTCCCGCGGGGAGGTTGGGGTCTTGCTTCAAGCTCTCGGCGATCGCAATAGCCTGAGAAAGCTTGCCCTCCATTGCCTTCAACTCATTCCTGATCTGCGCAGCGTATTCGTTGGAGACGTGCCGGATCTTCTCCAGGAACTCTTCTCGTGAGACCATCCTCTCCTCGAGGTTGAGGCCATGAATGCGGTCAAGCAGTTTCTTCTCCAGGTCACCGTAAATTTGGTCGTACTTGAAACCTTGGATACGCTTGATGGCATCATCGTTGTCTTTAAGCCACTCGTCCCAGCGTTGTGACACACTGCGTTCAATAGTGGTCGTGATCGGCTCATTGTAGCTTATGGCACCATCGGCTCCAGCTGGTTGGTCGGAGATGAGCGAGCCCTCATCCACGATTCGTTTCCTAATGGCACCCCAGTGGTTGTCCGCAATGCTGTATGTACCGTCCACAGATGCCTCCAGGGTAGGAATGATGTGGTGGAGGCCTCCCTGTTTCATTTCTGCAGATAGCGCGTTCCAGAACGAATCACCGGGAGCCCACTCGTTCGTCTCCTTGTCGACCCGAATTGCAATGAGCTCAGGAAGAATGCGTCGCATCTGGCCTGTGGCCCCAGCGAGGTAGTCAAGACGATGGCTGTTGGACTGGTGGTTCCACTCAGCCCACTGCAGGGCGGTTCTGAAGTCGACGTAGTCCAGGTTTCCAGTGAGTACGGCGAAGGGGTGGAGAATGACCCAGGGTATGAACTGGGCGATGGTTTGGCGCCAAGTAGCAAGCCCCGAGGTCGTGTAGTTGCGGCTGACCTTGACTCCCTCCCATCGAGAGGGAGGCAGCGTGACTTGGAGGAAAATGAGCCAAATGACACACAGAAGTGCAAGTATGCCCCATAACAGAAGTATGCACACTAGACGTTGTGTCCAGCCGCCTTGCCACATCTGGCTCCAAAGGTTCGTGAGATCGGAGACCCAACCCTCCGACTGTCTTGTACCAGGATTGGAGGACGAGCTCCCGGACTGTTCTGGACCAGTGTCGGTACCATGGTCACGATTCATGATGGAACTCCGGGTAGCGTCGCGCCTCCGTGAGGCCAAATCTGTGCGGTCAAGCACGTCGGGTTCGTAGGCACGGTGAACACCAAGACCGGTTGGATCATGATCCTCGCGGCCTGCCGCGTACGAGGACTGTGCTCCACTGCTTGGGCCGTAGCCCAATTGCTGGGGGCCCGACGAAGTCTGATAGGCTGGCAGTGGAGACATGTTAACACCGCCGTTTTGGGCTGCAATGCGAGCTGAAGAACGAGAGGGAGTCTGAGAGCGAATGCTCCTGCTTCTCGGGGTTTCCACACCAGCACCTGTGTACAGATTGCCCTCCTCAGTGAAGCTCCTGTTGTCTCGAACGGCTGTGTGTCATGGTCAGTCACTGGACTGGTATCGACACATCGGAGTGTGAGTTGTTGAGAGGACTTACGTCTTCGAGACGGTGGAGGCATCCTTTCCCTGTCGTCACCAGTGTCGGCGTCATCGCTCGAGCTGTCTTCGCCCTCGGATTCGGCGGGTGGTGGGTTGCGTGGCATAGGGCCGGGTTGAGGGCTCGGAACTTTGGTTTCGGCGACACGATTCCAACGGCCAGACTTGGCATGCACCACACGATCAAGCTCATTCGCATCCTCCTCGTTTGCGGTGTTCACACTGCCCAGGACCTGGCTGATGGCGCCGAAGGCACTTCCGCTGTTGAGAGTGCGAGACAGCGTGTTGGGGGCAGGGCTGCCGTAGGATGTGCTAAGCTTCGTTGTGGGGATCATCTCTTGGGGACCGGGCGGGCGGGACGCAGCGCGTCCGCCGCCGCGAGTGCCGCCACGAGCACCTCGCTTGGGGGGCATCGTGAGCTGGAGCGTGCAATGGGGCGGAAGAAAGGAGGATCCCAAAGGCTGGCGTGGGTGGGTCGTCACTTCAGTACACGTTGTGTAAGTGAATCCAGCGAGTTTGGTGACTTGAAGGAATTGTCGCGTTGGCGTCTGAGAAGTTGCTGGAGCGAGCTCGATAAGAAAAATGAAACGGCGCTTGAGTCTGTTCCTTTGGTGGGAAGCGGTTCTGAGTTGTGTAAAAGTGGAAGGTGTGTGGGGAGTTATTAAATAAGGTGGGAGTTGAGGCTGTCGATTCCACACAAGCAGGGATGAACAATAGTGGAGGGTTAGGGTAGAGTTGCTTGTTCCATCACAATAGCAGCAAGAGCGGAACCAAATGGAACCGAACCGCAAGATAAAGAAATTGACAACAGGAAAGACTGTGGTATTGGAGCTTCTTGAACTTGATGTGATTATGCGTGTGATGCAAACTAAGCCAGCAGAGAAAAGCCTGGAGAGCGACTGATATTTGCCTGGCCATATCGTGACACTGCCTTTTCCACCGTGACGAATACGGCGAACAATTGAATCATGGATGGTCCACAAGCATGAAGTCCTTTGTTTTCGGCAACACAAAGGCCAATCCTGTGTGCAGTCATCTGAAAACAAGGCCCAGCCTCATGCTCGGCCAAGAGTTGAGATTGACCAATGGTATGCAAGTCTGGAACCAGCCGGGTGTGTGTTGGGGCTGGCTGCTTGTGTTCTGGCCTTCGACTTCTACCATTTTTTCCATGACAAGTACTCAAACATCAGGTCAGGCTATGTACATATGTGTGGGCTTATAGATGTTGCCTGCTTGTGTGATACTGCAGTAAGTTATTGGACAAGGAATTATTCACATGTTGTAGTGACGTGCATAAGTTGTTTATATTCAAGCTGCTGGTAGCCAGCCTTGTGTGCGGCCTATGCCTATCGAGGTATCCATATTGTGAAAACCCCAGTACTTAATTGACTGACTACCTATAAAAACCAAAATCGGCTATACAATGCCATAGTAGGTAGATATAGTCATGGCTCACACTGTTTAAAGCTCTAACCCCCATTCGGCCGGTTGCCCGCAGACTTTCGACAAAGGAGCTTGGGTCAATTTGCAGCATTATCCTCGACGAATTCGGAGCAGGGCAAATGTTACAGTCAATCGAGGCGGACCGTCGACGGTGACGTGAAGCCCCAACCAACTTCCTCAACATACCCTAAATGACTGCGTTATGGAATCCCAGGAGCCCCGCAAGCTGACCCAAGAGTGGTTGAGTAAGCTGCCGCAGCCGTACTCTGCTTCCTCACCCTGTTGTACTGACTCTGACCCAGGAACCGCAGAACAGACCGACCGATGCGATAGACGACCTCAACCAGCAGCAAAGCCCCTGCGTATCGTCGAGACATTCTGCGTGAGGGTCCTATTCAAGGCCACGTGAAAATTGGCAAAATCTATTCCCTTGGTGCGTAATACACTCTGATTTCCATATGCATCAAAATTCCATGTATCCTCTAGGTCATCGGAAGCGAAGTCGATTCCAGCATCTTGCAAAAACCCCGCTCCTCAAGAATGCATGATGCCTAGTCCCTTATGTTCACGCTCAATCAATTAGGTACAAGTAAACGCGATTCCGAGCTGCAGGGCCCCTCCTTTCCCGAAGCTAACCTAACTCCTATGCTTAGTTATTCTTCTTCAACGCCTCCAGAAGCTTTGCTGGGGGATCTTGGCGGTAGCCCTGGGGGTTGTTGTTGACCCAACGCCACAGGTCGGTGCAGGCGTCCTCCATCTTCAGCTCGGTCTTCCAGTTCAGCTCTTTGTTGGCCAGACTGGGGTTGGCGGTGAGATCCAGCACATCTCCCTGTCTGCGCTCGACGATATCGTACTTCAGCTCGCGGCCCACCACGGCACTGAAGGCCTTGATCATCTCAAACACGGTGCTGCCGCGGCCAGAGCCCAGATTCCACGCCTTGAGGCCGGGCTTGCTCGCGCGCAGGTAGTTAAGCGCAGCCAGGTGGCCCTTGGCAAGATCGCACACGTGTATGTAGTCGCGAATGGCGGTTCCATCACGAGAGGCGTAGTCATTGCCGAAGACAAGCAGCTTTTCGCGCTGTCCGGTGGCGACCTGTCCAAGCAGGGGCAGCAGGTTGAAGGGCACGCCCTGGGGGTCCTCGCCCATGATGCCGGTGGGGTGGGCACCGCAGGGATTGAAATAACGCAGGTTGGCGCCGTTCCATTGTTCGTAGGGTTTGCCAGCCTCCTTCAGCTTCTTACGCTGTGCGCCAATGTGGTCCTCGATAACCTGCTCGATCATGAGCTTGGTGCGGCCGTAGGTATTCGTCGGGCCGGTAGGACATTCTTCGGGAATGGGAATCATGTTGGGAATGCGGGTAGCGTCGCCGTAGACGGTGGCGGAGGACGAGAAGACGATGTTGGTGACATCGTTCTCGGTCATGGAGCGCAGCAGCGAAATACTGCCGCCGACGTTGACCCGGTAGTACTCGAGAGGGATCTCGCCGGACTCGCCGACAGCCTGCGCCAATCAGTTAGCATCTGCCACACCGAGTGAGCGATGTTGCGCCGCTCCCCACTTGCCTTGAGCGCCGCGAAGTGGATAACACTGTCGATGGCGGGGTTCTCCTGGAAGATCTTGTCGAGAGCCTCCTTTTCTGTGATGTCTGCTTCGTAGAACTTGGGCCGCTTGCCGCAGATGAGCTCAATACGATCGAGAGCGACCTTGGAGGAGTTGTAGAGATTATCAACTATCACCACATTGTAGCCGTTCTCGAGCAGAGCTAAAGAGGTGAAGGAGCCGATGTAGCCGGTGCCACTGCAGAGTGCAATCAGTTATGAGCCTCGACGCAGCGGTTTTGTAGCTAGAAGTTGCGCGTCCATCTATCTGGTGGAGCTCCGCTAGCTCAGGTAGGACAACCAAGGAAGCCAAAACTTACCCGGTGATAAGGACTGTTCCTACAGGCGCCATTGAGAATGGATGTGGAAGAGCGCTTAAAAAATTGATAGGTTTCGATCGTGGTGAAAGCGGACGCACGTGGAGGCGGCAGATATGGAGTGGGCAGAAAGAAGGAGGCTGTTCTTGTACGGAGGTACGTTCAGAAGGAAAAGAAGCCCAATCGATAATTGATTCGGGGCCATCTTTCAGCGAGGTTCCTTCTCTGGTAACGACTTCACTTCGAGGCCGAAGCATGGCTACCCCTCCATTGGATGCGGGACATTCCGTAACCTTGCCAATGAAAATCCACACATTTTGTGTTGAATTGGGATACCCCTGCATATCTTAACTACGTGGTGTACCACATAGTGATGGAGGTGGGACCCGCCAAAATATTGATGTTGTTTACAAATGGCCAACAAGCTATCCCAAATGGGCCGAATCTGACTACTACTATACATGCTCTTTTTATTTTTATTTTTTTTATAATTGAATTAATGCATGGCTATTTACTAGACATTATCAATATACTTATGCTTATCAAATAACTAACCAATTAATTCAACTAAGATCTATTCGAGTTAGTTTACAGTTTTAGTTTATTTTACTATAGCTACTATATTTAAATGGATATCTGAAATCTTTTAAGAATCAACCTACTTTAGAGCCATCTAACATTAATAGATTACTTCTACCACTGTTTTTCAAACCGTTTAAAAATGCTATTAATAGTTTATTAAAACTCAAAAAGAAATTAACATGTGTTGAAAACTCTATTCAATTATCTGCGCTATGACTATTATTGGAAAAATAATCTTTACAATGAAAATCAAAGGTATTTAACGATATAATATCGAATTTTGAAGTTGTATTAAAGATTAAATATAGGTTAGTTTGTAATACTCGTTAAATTAAAGTATAGTACAAGTTTGAAACGTTCAATACCGTTAGTTTAACCGATTAAAAAGCTGACAATAAAGCTAATACTGCTTTATCATAATATTAAACTTATAGGTTACACTGTCATTTTGTATTTCAAACTACTTTATGTATCTATAAAACTATTCTTAGAGAAAACCATATATTGGGAGTATTAGAATTGTATGTATGGTGGTGTAGTTTGCAGTTTATTGAAAGATGAAGAAGCTAAGTCTAGTCTAAACCGCAGAGTTTGCAGCAAAGTTAGGTATGTACAACAACAAAAAAAGGGCAAGTAGGGTATAGTACCCCACTTAGGCCAACAAATGCTAGGGGATAAAGAAAGCATAATGTTTCCATTATAAGCAAGTGCAAGTGAAAGAATTCCATTATATCTCGTGAGAACAGCTTCTTACAAGAAGGGATACTTACGAGAAGCGATACTGTGGATATTATTATATACCCCTACAGCTAATATACATAAGCCAAGTGGCAGTGTACTATATTGCAAGGTGCACTCCTGCAGGAGTATACGATAATGTGTCACGCTGTAGGCTGCACTCTTGTAAAGTACATCATGTATAGCGCAATGTAAAAAGAGCGTTCTAGAGTATATGGCAAAAGTGCCACTACCCAGATAAGGGGTTTATAACCTCACATCCGTGGCATACACTTTTTAAATACTTTTTTAACGTTATCATTTATCTTTTTACTATAATATAAATCTTACGATTACTCTTTCTTTACATTTACGTAAATAAGTAAACCTTACCGACATTAATTAGTAGCCGACTAGGTCGATGACAAATAGTTAAGGGAAAAAAAGATAAACTGAAGTTAAATGTTTATAATAGGATGCTATAGCGGTCGCAATTGTTTGTATTATACTACTACGTTTTATAAGAATTATATGGGAGTATGGAATTACGCGGAAACACCTTTAAAACTCGAAGCGTAATAAAACTGTAAGATATGGAGTAACTTAAAAAAATTACTTTATACAATATTATTAACCAGATAGTATTTTATTTATTAAAAGCCCAATTATATTAACCGTTTACTTATTTCAACGTTTTAACGTATCTAAGCACTTCTTAAAAAACGTTTCATTACGTATTAAATTACGCAAGCTAAAATTACTAAGTTTTGAAACCCTTTGTTAAAACCTACCCGGTTGAAATATAACATCCAAACCGCTTACGAAGCATAAAAGCGGTTATAGATATAACATTTATACCATTAGCAAAACCTAGAAGCGGGTACGAATATAATACACAAACCGCTTACAATTATTAAAGGCGGTTATAACACGATAATCCAAACCGCCTACTAAATATAAACCAAGCATTATACAACGAATTACACCATACACCTCTCTATACCCATATCTTTTCCTTTCCCCTTTTACATTTGCCTTATCTGTCTCTCTACGTTTACCCTACGTCGTATATTTTAAGTTTAGTACTTATAACGTTTGAGTTTTTTCCTAATCGTTTTACTAGTATAACGTTAGTAAAAGGTAAAATAACGAATCTTAAACGCCGAATTAAATTATAATTAAATTTAATTTCTATATTATTTAAAGTTCATTTTTACTAGTAAACGTAAAATACTTCATTATCTTTGTATTTACGCTTTTATACGTCTTTTCATTGAACCTTTAACGTATTCGAATCCTAATTACAACGCGAAACCAATAGTTTACGTCGTTTTAATGTTATAGGTATACGTAAAAATTACCTACCTTGGGTATAATTATGGTCTTACTAATAACGGATTTGGAAAAAGCTAACGAATATATAAAATACCTTTTAACATATACGTCGTTTCATACTAGTATTTTGAATTATTTAAACCTTAATTTTAGGAGAATGAAATCAAGATACCAATGGAGGATTTCTACCCTTTCACGGCAAATACATATGTTATTAATAAAATTTTTAACTACTATAACGGCGAAATTGAAAGGCGCAACTTATTTAAAGATTTTAAAAAGATTTTTAAAATTGGATGCTAGATATATAACGTATAGTCGCTAGTACAATATCCAAAATATTACGAAAATAGTTATAAGGTAAAGGCATTAATACGACCGGTAAAAAAACCGTATTATAAACATTTTGTTAATAATAGTCTAACTTATACAAATATCGAAATAGACATACAATAAAGTAATAAAAGTGAAGTTTGTAAAAGGATACTAGTTAAAAAAACGCTAAGAGCGCCTAATTTAAAATAATAGACTGGGAACGAGAAAAGCCTCCACAAAAAGAAAAAAAAAACGTTTAATAAGGCTAAATACCCGCCACAAAGTAAAAACGAAGTTAGAGGAATCCATGGAAAAGGAGGAAGTACTGTAAAGATTATTTACGACAAGGGTTAAACACGAACCATTCCCGAAACGCGATTTTGAATAAATATTAAAATAAAACCACGTTACGAATGCCGTTAATAACCAGTTTAACTACGATAAAAGCGGCGCAAATAGAAAATACGCCCCGCTTTAAGATATAATAAACGGTGTAAAACGTTCATACGTACTTTTAAAATTAATATCTACCAACTACGACCCTTAACATGACTTTTTATCGTACCTTTTTCCTACAAAGAAAAGCGACCTTACGAAGTTTACCAATTTCGTTAAACTTTAAGATAAAGACGATGATTATAAAGGCGAACCGTACGATATACTCCATAATGAAATACGTGTAATACTTAATATATATAAAAGACTAGATATTGAACCGTCCTAATTTTACGTTATCTTACCCGATATATTATTGAAGTAAATTAAAAAGTAGTATATATATTACTTTATGTAAGTAAAGACATTTTCGAAATGATATAGCCACTAAGAATTACACTTTGATATAAAAATTTACCACGAATTTTATGATAAAGACAAAACTAAAATAATATAGAAATCCATAAAAAATAAACGAAAAAACTCCGATAAAAACCTGTTAAAGATATTTACCGCCTTATGAGTAAAGTTTCAAAAATATTGAAAGGTATTTAAAACAGATTATAAAAGTAATAAACTATTTATAAACATAAGAGTAAAAGTATATTACAGAAACTTAAATTTCGACCTTATATTATTTAAAACCGAAAAAGATTTAAAAAACTTTTATATCAGTTCAAAAATATTGCTTAAAACTTTTATATGAAGATAAAAAAGCCTCGGAGTAGCATTTACAGCTAATAAGACAAAAGACAAGGATTAAATTACCAAAGCAAACCTCACCGAAACCATTTATATATTCTAAATCGAAAATTCGAGGTATATTTAAAACAAAACGAACGCTTAAAGTATAGCGATAGGGGAGAAGAAATTAGGGAGAAAGCGATAGCAATAAAGGGTAGGGACGATTGTACGATGATGAATGAAATATATTGCGGTTATAATAATATTTATCAAGAGTTATATAAAGATTTATAGGTTTGTAAAAACTTTATATTATATACGAGAAAACCGGTTATTAATTTATCAAATACCTAATATACGAATTAATTCAAATTAAATAATAGTTTTAAGCCTATTACTAAATTAAAAACCAGACAAAAGCCATTTTTACAATATGCGTAACCGAATGTAAAGGCGTAAAAGATAAGATTTATGCCTACCCCTACGAATATACTTTCGGAGAAAAAGACTTTAAAAGTAATAATACTTACCTTATAACCTAAGACAATGAGACCACCTAACGCATTTTTACAGGTTTACAACACGTCCTCTTTTTATATAATATAGGTATAAACTATGTAGATAAAGCATTAAACGCCTATATAAAGTTATACTTTATTATTTTAAACAAATAAGATAGCTGGCTTTAAGCTATTATATCTAATATCGACGTGGCCGAAATTTCAATGGCTGGAAAACAATAATTTGACGCGTTCGTGACGAGATTTCCGAAATTTTAGGTCGACTAAACAGGGAATTATCGAAAGGTTTTAATCGGTAAAAGTAAAGCGTCGTCGTTTAAGACGGTCGTAATAAATACAAGATTCGAATCAGTTAAGATCTACGTAATAAAATTTAAAATGTTCTTCTTGCTTTCGTTAACTAATATAAATAAGTTTGAAATCGAGGTCCAGAATAGGACGAACTAACTCATCCGCACATCGAATAATGTATTCGTATTGTTTCGACTTAAATTCGGTAACTTATGTTTTTTCCTCTAAGTACGTACGATTGAGGTTATTTACTTAACTTAACTGGAATTACAAATATTATACCACCAATTCGGATACCTAATTATAAAACGACTTTTACGGTGATTTTACGTCGCGAGTTATACGGATATAGGAAAGAATGTACTTAAAGCAATCGAAAAGTTTTGTTATAAATACTAGCTATATTTATAGGCCCTCGACTATTTAAATTTCTCTTGTATAATAACTTAAACTTCAATTACGAGGTAATTATCGATATTATATACCTAAATAGTCAGCCGGTATTACACGCTGTTGATGCGATAATATTATTTCAGTTCGCTAAATTCATACGAAATGTTTTCATTATAAACTATTAAAACGCTTTAGTTAACTGCTAATTTAACGTTTACTTAAGGTTTTTGAACTGGATCACTTACGACGTTAAAATGGCCTTCGACTTTACTAAGTGGCGTACCAAAGCTAAAATCGCCGGTACCGAATATAAAGCAATACCAGTAAAAGTACTATAAAGTATTAACAAGTGTAAACAATATTATGAACCGTTTAAAAAGGCATATACGGTGTTTTTCAAAGAGCTAAAGGGTATTAATTTTGAGGAATATATTTTATAAATAGATATTAATATCGTTAATTGTGAATATTACTATATAAACTCGTAGCTAGTATACATATGCCAAGTGACAGTACACTATATTGTAAGGTGCACTCCTGAAGAGTGCACGATAAAGTGTCACGCTGAAGACTACACTCTTGCAAAGTGCAAAGTACGTCATACGTAGCGCGATCTAGAAAGGGTATTCCAGAGTATATGACAAAAGGGCCATTGCCCAGATAAGAGGTTTATAACCTTTCATCCATGGCATACACTTTCTGAAATGCTTTTTCCTAACCTATCATCTATTTTTACTACAATATCAATATTATGATTACTCTTTATTTACATTTACATGAATAGAGATCTTACCAATACTAATTAGTAGCCGACTATATCGACTATAAACAGTGAAGGGAAAAAAGATAAACTGAATTGAAATACTTATAGCAGGATATTATAGCGGTTCCAACTGTTTGTGATTTACTATTACACCTTATAAGAACTATACGGGAGTGTGGAATCACGCGGAAAGGCCTTTAAAACCCAAAATATAGCAAGACTGTAAGATTCAAAGTGACTTTAAAAAGGACCACTTTAGTACGAAATTATTAATCAGTTAGTGTTTTGTTTACTAAAATCCCTGTTAAGTTAACCGTTAATTCGTTTTGACTCTTTTAACGTACCTGTGCACTTCTTAAAAAGCGTTTTATCACGTATTAGTCACGTAAACTAAGACTATCAAGTCTCGAAACCTTTCTTTAGCACCCACTCGATTTAAAGACAGCATCCAAACCACTTACGAAACTTAAAAGCGGCTACAAACAAAATATTCAAGTCGTTCCCAAAACCTAAGAACGGTTACGAATATAAGACCCAAACCGATTACAACCTTTAGGAGCGGCTACAATATAACAATCCGAATCGCCTACTAAAACTAAGCCTTATATACCGGATCGCACCACATACCTCTCCATATTCGCATTTTCTTTTTTTTTCTTTTTACGCTTTAACTTATCTGATCCCTTACGTTTGCTTTATACCACGTATTTCAAGTGGAGTGTTTACGATGTTTAAATTTTCCTAATTGTTTAGCTAGTATAAAATTAACAAGAGTTAATAAAACTAATTTGAAACGGCTTATTAGATAATGATTAAGATTTATTTACGTATTCTTAAAATTCATTTGTATTGGTAAACGTTAAACACCCTATTTTCTTGGAATTTACGCATTTATACGATTTGTCTTTAAACCCTAAACGGATCCAAATCACAACTATAAAGTAAAACCAATAATTTACGCCATTTAAGTATTATAGTTACACATAGGAATTACCTAACTAAGGCACAAATATAACCTTATTAGTAGCGAATCTGGAAAAAGTTAACGAATACATACAGTACCTTTTTATATATATGTCGTTTTGTAATAACATTTTAAAGCATTTAGACCTTAAGTAATAAGATAATAAAATAGAGATACCAGTAGAGTATTTGAACCTTTATGCGGTAAATACGTATGTTATTAACATAATCTTTAATTATTATAGCGGCGAAATTAAAGGGCACGATTTGTTCGACGATTTTAGAGAAGATTTTTCAAACTAAACGCCAGATATGTAGCGTATAGTTGATGGTACGATTTCCAAAATAATATTAAGATAACTACGAAGTAAAGGTATTAATACAACCTGTGGAAATAACAACTGCATTACAAAAACTTTGTTAATAACAGCCCAATTTATACAAATGTCGAAATAGATAGATGATAAAGTAATAAAGGTAAAGTTTGAAAAGAGATACTGGCTAAAAAAGCATTAGGAATACCTACTTGAAATAATAAATCGGAAACGAAAAAGGCCTTCGTAAATAGATAAAAGACGTTCAATAAGGTTAGAAGCCTACCGTGAAGGAGAAACGAAGTTAAAGAAATCTACAGAAAAGGAGGAAATACCATAACGATTATTTAAGATAAGGGTTTAGTATAAACCCCATCTAAAACACAATTTTAAATAAAAACCAGGATAAAACCACGCCCCGAATACTGTTAATGACCAGCTTAGCTACTGTAAAATCGGCACGAATAAATAAAACGCTCCGCTTTAAGAAATAATAAGCGGTGTAAAACGCTAATACGTACCTTACGAACTAATACCTATTAATTACAAACCTGAACATAACCTTTTACTATACCGTTTCCCCACTAATAAAAGCGAGCTTATAAAGCTTATTAACTTCGTTAAACTTTAAAATAAAGACAAGAACTATAACGGTGAATTATACGATATACCCGACAATGAAATACGTGTAATACCTAATATAGGTAAAAAACAAAATATAAAACCGTTATAATTTCACGTTATTTTACGCGATATATTATTTAGGTAGGTTCAGGAGTAATATATATATCTTGTTACACAAGTGAACACATTTACGAAATATTATAGCCACCAAAAATTCATTTTGATATTGAAATTAATTATAAGCTTTACAATAGGGATTGGATAAATATAACCTAAAAATAAGTAAAAAATGTAACGATAAAAAGTTAAGAAAAATTTATAGGAGGTATTTATTACCTTACTGCCCAAGTTATAGAAATGCCAGGCAGACCTTGTATCGGAATACAAGGATAATAAATTATTTATTTCAATAGTGATAAAAACATGCCACGAAAACCCAGATTTCGAGCTTACACTTTTTAAACTCAAAAAGGACTTAAAGACCTTTTATACGAGTTTCAAAACATTGTTTAAAACCTCTATAAGTAGATAGACGAGCCTTGGAACAACGTTTATAGTCGATAAGACAAAAAAGCGAGGGCTAAATTACCAAAGTAAACCTCATCGAAACCATTTACCATACTTTAAATCGAAGATTTAAAGTATACCTAAATTAAAACGAGTGCATAAAGTATAGGTATTACGAAGGGAACCCTGGTAACAAAGGGTAAGAACGATCATACAATAATAGGCTAAACGTAATGCAGCTATAACAATACACACGAAAAAGTATATAAAACTCTATGGGTTTGTAAAAACGTTATATTGTATATGGTAAGATAGGCTGCTAATTTACTAACCACACAGTTTACGAATAAATTCTAATCAAACGACAGTTTTAAGCCGATTACGCATTTAAAAACCGGATAAAAGAAAATTTCGCAACGTATGTAGCTGAGTACAAAGGCATAAATAATAAAATCAACACCTACTCCTACGAATACGCCTACGGGGAAAAAGACTTTAAAGGTAATAATATATAAATAATAGTCTAAAACGACGAGACCGTCTAACGTATTTTTATAAGATTATAAAACGCCTCTTTTTTATATATTATAGGCCTAAATTACGTAAACGAAGTTTTCAAGTCACACATAATGTCGTAGTTTACGTTTTTCAAACAAATACGGTAACCGGTTTTGAAGTATTTATGGATATTACTATATACCCCTACAGCTAGTATACATAGGCTAAGTGGTAGTGCACTATATTTCAAGGTGCACTCCTGCAGAGTACACGATAACGTATCACGCTGTAGGCTGCATTCTTGAAAGGTGCAAACTGCATCATGCGTGGAGCGGTCTAGAATGAGTATTCCAGAGCGCATGACAAAAGGGTCATTACCTAGATGAGAGGTTTATAACCTTCTATCCGTGGTGTTCACTCTCTTGAATGCTTCTTCCTATCCTATTATTTATCTCTACTATAATAATAATCTTTATGATTACTATCCTTCTTTTACTGTTAACTTTACGGGTACGTATTAAACCATTTTCTACACTAATCAGTAGCCAACTAGGTCGACTATATACAGCCAAGGAAAGAAGAGACAAATGGAAGTTGAATACCTATAGCGGGATGCTATAGCGGTTCCAACTATTTGTGTTTTACCACTAAACCTTATAAGAACCATACGGGAATTTAGAATTAAGCAGGAGTGCCGTTAAAACCCAAATCATAAAAAGACTGTAAGATCCGGAGTAACTTTAAAAAGGATTACTTTTAGTACGATATCATTAACCAGTTAATGCTCTGTTAACTAAAAAGCTCCATTACGTTAACCATAAACTTATTTTAGCGCTTTAAACGTATCTAGACACATCTTAAGAACGTCTCATTACGTATTAGGCTTTGTAATCTAAAACTATTAGGTTTTGGAACCCGTCATTAGTACCTAGCCGATATAAATATAGTATCCAAATCACTTACAAAACCTAAAAGCCTTTAAAAATATAATATTTACACCGCTCGCAAAACTAAAAAACGGTTACGAATATGATACACAAACCGCTTATAACCATTAAAAGCGGTTACAATACGATAATCTGGATCGTCCACTAAACGCGAACCAAGCTTCACATACCGGATTACAAATCACACTAAACACCCCCCTATATTAACATTTTTTCCCTTTCCCTTTGACATGCACTCTTACTACCTCCACATGTTCGCCTTATACCGTATATTATAAGTTTAATACCTACGACATTAAAGTTTTCTTGTCATTTAACTAATATAAAGTTACTAAAATTTAATCAAACTAATAAAAAACGGTTCATTAAACTGTGGTTACGATTTATTTACGTATTATTTAAAATCTATATATTTTGTCAAGCGGTAGACAACTAATTCTCTTCGCATTTCCGCATTGATAAGTTTTTCCTTTTAGATTTAAACGTACCTGAGTCTTATTTACAGCTTGAAATCACCAATTTACGCCGCTTCAAAATTCCAAGTGTACATAGGAATTACCCACACCTAAGTATATGCTGTCCCCAC
This sequence comes from Anisogramma anomala, assembly GCA_038502455.1. Lineage (NCBI taxonomy): Eukaryota > Fungi > Ascomycota > Sordariomycetes > Diaporthales > Gnomoniaceae > Anisogramma > Anisogramma anomala. The sequence goes on along the minus strand of JASMMZ010000006.1, from coordinate 11,360,368 downwards.
TAGTAATGGATCTGGAAAAAGCCAAAGAATACATAGAGTACTTTTTTATATACACGTTGTTTCGCAACGAAATTTTGAAGTATTTAAACCTTAACTTATAAAGTAATAAAGTCGAAGTATTAATAAAGAATTTAAACCTTTATACGGAAAATAAGTATGTTATTAACATGAATTTCAACTATTATAACGGCAAAATTAAAGGACGCGACTTGTTTGACGATTTTGAAGGGGATTTTACGGATTGGACGCTGGATATATGGCGTATAGTTAATGATACAATTTCAAAAATACTACTCAAATAACTACGAAATAGAGGTATTAATAAAACCGATGAATATAACAGCTGTATTATAAAATCCCTATTAGAAACGGCTTAACTTATACAAATGCCAAGATGGATAGACGAAGAAATGATAAAAGTGAAATTTGTAAAAAGATATTGGTTGAATAAACGTTAAGAATACTTATTTAAGATAACAGAAGGAAAATGGAAAAGCCTTCACAAATAGAGAAAAAGCGCTTAGTAAGGCTGAACGCCCGCCTCGAAGTGGAGATGAAGCTGGAGAAATCAACGTAAAAGGAGAAAGCATTGTAACGATCATTTACAATAAGAGTTGGACACGAAACCTTTCCAGAGCGTAATTTTAAATAAAGACCAAGACAAAACTACATCCTGGATATCGTTAGTAGCTAACTTAGCTATATAAAGAACGGCCCGAAAAATAAAACGCTTCGCTTTAAGAAACGATAAGCGACATAAAACGCTAATACGTACCCTATAAATAAATAACGACTAATCACGATCTTAACCGAGATTTTTTACCGTACCGATCTTTCACTAATAAAAACAACCCTACAAAGTTTATCAATTTCGCTAGATTTTGAGATAAGAAAGAGAATTACAACGGTAAATTATATGATATACTGGATAATAATATACGTGTTACATTTAATACGTATTGAAAAGTAGATATCGAAGAGTTTTAGTTTTATGTTATTTTAACCGGAATAATATTTAGGCAAGCTAAAAACGGTATATATACTACTTAACGTAAGTAGATATATTTATGAAATGTTATAATCGCTTAAAATCACACTTTAATATGAAGATTAACTACGAACTTTACGATAGAAACTAAACTAATACAACCTGTAAATTAGTGAAATATTAAAAAGAAAACACTAATAAGAACCTATAGAAGGTATTCAATACCCTATTAACTAAGTTTTGAAAATATCAGGCAGCTTCCAAATCGGAATATAAAGGTCATAAACTATTTATCTAAGTAGTAATAAACGTATACCACAGAAACATAAATTTATACCTTATACTATTTAAACTAGAAAAAAGCTCAAAATCCTTTTTTATAAGTTTTAAAATATTGTTTAAAACCTTTATACGCCGATAGGAAAGCCTCGTATCAGTATTTATAGCCGATAAAACGAGAGGCGAAAGCTAAATTACCAAAGGAGACTTCGCCGAAATAATTTACTATTTTTTAGATTGAAGGTTTGAAGTATATCCAACGTAAAGTAAACGCCTTAAATACAATTATTAGAAAAAAGAAATTAAGGAAGAAGCCCTGTAAATAAAGGGTAAAATAGCTATAATTGAAGACAATCCTATGGCTAGGGATGAAAAGTACCACAGTTATAGTTATTTACGAAAAGGCATAGGAACCCTCCCGGGTTTGTAAAAGCGTTGTATAGTATACAGTAAAATCGGCTGTTAGTATATTTACTACTCAGCTTACGAGAAGATTCGGATTCAACGATAGGTTTAAGCCGATTATGTATTTAAAGACCGGATAAAAACCAATTTTGCAATATACGCAGCCTAGTGAAAAGGCGCAGATAATAATCTAACGCCTACTCTTACGAATACACCTCCGGATAAGAAGACTTTAAAGGTAATAATATTTATTTAAAATCTTAAGACTGTGAGACCACCTGACGTATTTTCACAAGCTTACAAAACGTCTCCTTATATATTATAGGTTTGGACTATGTAAACGAAGTCTTAAACGCTTATATAACGTTATAAATTACGCTTTCAAATGCATACAGCAACCGGTTTTGGGATATTATACCTAATATTGATATTACCGAAATTTTAACGGCTGAAAAACGATAATTTAATACGTTTATAACGAAATTCCCGAAGTTTTAACTTAACTGAATAGGAAAATAACGAAAGGTCCTATTTAGTAAAGGAAAAGAGTTATTACTTAGGACGATTATTATAAACACGCGATTTGGATTAGTTAAATTTTATGTGATAAACTTTAGAATACTATTTCTGATTTTATTGGATTATATAAATAAGTTAGAAGTAAAGGGTTAGAATAAGATTAATTAGCTTATCCGTATTTAGGATAATTCATTTATACCGTTTTAGTTTAAATTCGGTTACTTATGGTTTTCCCCCGAAATACCTATAATTAAGTGTTAGAATAGCAGTCAAATTCAGTATAGTCAAGTCAACTTTACTTGAAGTAAAGTTGATTATATGTACTGCAAATTGACTATAGTTTGTAGAACTGTACTGCAAGTTCAATGCAGTAGGTGCCCACTTCAAAGTGGGGCACAGGCCAAAGCATTTGGCTATACAAATCAGTGTGCAGACCGGCTAGCGGTCTACCAGACTTAGAACTTATATATCAATTAACAACATTAATGCAACACTAGTTACTTCGATTACAGTGATTCGAATCAACTACATTCCAACAATAAAAGCCTACCAACACTAATTACTGCTTATTAGGTTAAGTATAGATTAGCTAAGTAAAAGAAGAATCTGCTTTCCAGTTGTTACGACTTATTTAAGCAAGATAGAGGAAAGGTTTTTGCGAAGCGCCCCTTTAGTACTGTGTCGTCTTCGCGGCAATACGTAGGGAAGGCTTTTAGATTGTGTTGTTTTCGCGGAAATTCAAAATTAGGCGTCGGTATCTTTATTAAAAACACCAAGAAACCTTTTTTAATTGTTTTAAAAGAGTGTTGAGATTAACCGCTAAAAGGGTTTAAGATTACTAAGTCGGTAAGTTGGTAAACAGCTAAGTTGATTGCTACTATAAGTATTACTATTACAAATTTCAAAAATGATTAATTCCTACGACCTTTAATTTATACCAACTTTAACAGCAAACCTACGACCCACCACTTTATATCACTATTTTTCCTCCCTACGTCAATTTAATCGTCAAGATTACTGCTCTAAGCGAAAACACCAAGTCGAGCTAAAAAAAGCCACGTTCCGCGACTTTAAGTTAAATCGCCAAGTCTATACGCTCTCGAATCACCAAGTCTTTACGCCCCTAAATCGCCAAGTCAACTACTAAGCCTTACACCAGCCAAAACTTTACGATGACTTCAAAACACGCCGGAATCAATACCGTTGACGACCCTGAACGAAAGAAGGCAATTAAGGATATCGGTTCTATCTTCAAGAAAAAATACGATGAAGATTTCTGGTTTACCCATGTTACTAAAGACTTTACCCCCAAAGTACCTAGCCAATGAAATCGGCCGTTTAATTCTAGACTTAAATAATATTAGAATCAGCTGTAAACCTATAGCCCTAGAAAATTTTGAAAAATAGTTTTACGACTAGAGTCTAGATATGTGAAAAAAGACAGACAAATAGGCTAAAGTAAGATTAAAAGTTAAATTGTTTACTCGAGGAGTTGAACTCCTTACAAAGAAAGGGAAGAAAGGTAACCTGACTAACCTACTTTCCGAATACTTCCTTGATAAAAACCTTTCATAAACTATAGCTAAGGGAAAAGGGATTATTAGCGATAGTAACCCTTAATGACCATATATACGTTTGTAAGGACCTGTCTAAACCCAGATAATTTTTTAAACCCTATCGCGCGAGATTCCAAAAATATAAGTGTTACTGGACGTAAGGAATCAGTTAATCTACACCTCGCAAACTCTTAAATACACAAGTTAATTAAGCAAAAACTTCTATAGATCCTTTAACATTAAGAGGATTATTACCAAGTCCCCCATGTCGAAAATCTTTAAGCACACTTTCCTTAAGTTCCTTAACACATCTAGTTTTACCAGTTAAAATAGGAAAAAAATCGGCTTTATATGCAAACCTACTATACGCATGACTATTGGCTTTTTCCCTTCAAATTCAGTAAAAGGTAACTATCTTGCCTACTAACACCAACAAAATTAGTGCTTCTACTAGCCAAAAGATATAAAAGGTATTTACGATCAATATATTACCATTCCCTCTCGATGTGTTTCTATAATGAATATGAACTATACGGCAATCACTATATTTGCTAAGATTTGGGGAGAAAATGAAAAGTATAACGGTAAGCCGTATAACCTTCTTAACATTGAATCACCCTTATTCTTCAATATTTTACGCTAGATAAGGGTTGAATTGCCAGGTTTTTACTTTCTGTTTCACAATATTCTTACCGTCAAAGCCGAAAATTACTACCTACGGTACCTAACGAATTATTCCTCTTTCCGCGAAATTTATAATAGCTAAAAAGGTTATTTCGAATATGATGTTGACCTTACCTAATACCATACCGACTGGAAAATTATTAAGTAGTTCTATATATTAGATTAAAGAAAAGATTCGGAAAGTAAAATAAACCTTTTTAATTCGATACTTAACAGGCCAATGTTTTGTTAATAAGTAATACGAAACGTGAAAACTGGCGAAGGCACCCTACGTCAACAGGTCCGGCAAGTTGTTACGGGCTACAAAGAGTTCGAATACGCCCTTTAATACCACGATAACACTCATAAAAGGTTTTTTAACCAACTGCATTCCTCGTTAGCGACCGTAATTACTCGAGTCTTCGGCTCGTCTGGTATATACCCTTAAGCTTCGGATTTCAATAACGAAAAAAAAACCCTTTCTATTTGTACTACCTTAATTGATGGTACAAAATGCCTAGCCAGTACGGTGAATGGAAGGTCCTGACCTTTACCTACGAAAAGAGGTACTCCTTTTCCTTAAGGTTTTTAAGCAGGCTAAATAAATTTACTTTGAACGGAAAAAAATTGGATTTACGGAACAAAAAGCTGCTCATTAATACGTTATACTGTTTCCGAACGTGAAATAAAGCAGGTAATGTATTACAATCAATTTTCCTTTAATTTTAACTAGACCTATATCAAATAAGTTATATAATGTAAAGAAAGTAAAAATTAAAATGAGGAAAACAGGCTAAATACTATCGGTTGGCACGATGATAGTAATACCGGCACTAATTTGAAAGCAACTTTATAACTAGCCGACTACGCCTTTTTGTACCGCCTTATAAATAAAGACCCCTATCGCTGATATAATGATGAAAACCCTGGTCTAATACATATTTTCACTTTTTGAAACCGCTATGCGAAATATGTTTTTTAAGGGATTGTACAGAATACGGGGGCGGCACGGTACTTAACAAAGGGCTATTCGTAATATATTGCGTTACGAAGGAATATTAATACTATTACGAAACTTAACCACACGGATACTAGTAAGGCTAAGGTTAGCTTTAACTTTGGAAAAAAGCTATCTTTACTGGAATCGACGATGGTTAACACTGTTATTAGCCCTATCGTTTTTAATAATTTGAAATCATCTACCCCATTTCTCCTTTGCCTAAAAGATACAAAAAACCTCGGCGTTAACGTTAATGTTTAAATTAAAGAACTAATACAAGTTAAAGCTGTCAAAATGTTTATACTTGGATTTAAATAGGTGTATTTTTGGTTTTACTTTTAAAAGTTAAAAGTAGTAGTATTAAACCTAATAATGGCGAACTTTTGTTAATTATATCGTAAATTCAATTACCTAGAAATTAATAGGCTTTATAAGGTTTTAAAGGCAGCTGGCTATGAAGATATGAACTTATCAATACTAGAAGTAGTTAAACAGTTTTACCACTACTGCTAAACAAACTACCAAATCACCTTAAAGTTTAAGTTTACGTTAAAAAAACAAGACTTAAACTCGGAAGTTTTTGTAAACTTATTTTACCTGAACAGTAAACCAATATTATACGTTATAAACTTCGTTACGGCTTTTTACGGCACTAAGTTCCTTGAAAATATTATGGTAAAGAAAATATGGAAGACATTACATACTTTAAAGATTCACACGTATGTTAAGCTACTAAATATTTTAGTTTACGATTCCGACACCAACTTAGTTACGATAAAGTTTTAAGCTAATATAAAGTTAATAAGGATTTGTTATAAATAAATCCCCATTAAAGTTTACTAGGGTATTAGAAAGGTCGAAAAGGTATACACCCTTTTACCAAAGGCTTACAATATTCTGACATTGGAAATCGGAAGCTTTACAAGCTAAAAAGCATATCTTTAAATAGCAGTAAAAGGTTTTAACGATACTATTGGTCCTAATAAACTTATATCAACTTTACTGGTATTTAAGGCCTACCTACGTATAATAACTGAGTCGCTATATTCATTAAGTAGCTAAAAACGTATTATAGCATATATTGAAGACCTAAAAGAGTTAAGGAAGGAATCGGTACGCTGTTAGATTAACAATGCCCTCAACATTATAAAAAGACTTTTAATAAAAAACGTACTATTATTACCCCTTTAGAGTAAAGTCCTTACGTAGCGTAAGTCAGGTAAATAAGATAAGCCGTATAAGATTTTTAGTATTACTAACTTAAACGTGGTAGTTAAAACTATTAAAGTCTTCATAACTTTCCGAGATACATAAGTTAAGTTATACCGAAAACCCCTCGAGCCCTTTAAGTCCAATAAAGTTTTTAACGTTGATAATCTTCATGTTAAACGAATTAGCCAACATAATCCTACGGAGCCGATTATTAATAAAATAATGGAACGTCGACGGTGTAAACGACTAGCTAAAAGGAGGATACGCATTAAAGAGGAGGACGGAGATAGGGATTATAGGCTCGAAAAGGCGTATATAAGGGCGTGGATGACTTAAAAGGAGAAGTTTAACGGAAAACTTTCCCTTAAGCTATGTATCAAAGACATTATTAATATATCATGCAAGCCCTTAAAGAAAAGTGACTAAGTAGAAATAGATAGTTTCCTATTACGAAGGGTTGTATAATCTATGCTGTTAACGTAATTCAAAGGCCAAAAAATCATTATTTTCAAGTCGAATATAGCCTACGAGATTCATGATAAAACTACGGAACGGTCATACAAAAAGTTACGGCTAATCGTTTAATAATACGGTAATAAAGTTAAGAACTAGATTTTCCTTAATAGCCTATAATCTAAAAGACTAGTTAACGTTTAATCGTTGCTATTGCTGCTAGCTTAACTGCTAGCATTAAAGGTTAGTTTACACTTAATAGCCAGGACATTATATAAATGTACACGTAGTTTATTACTGATTTTTAACATATTATATTGTTAAAACTCTTAAAAGAACTAAGGGATAAATTTCGGGCTAATACAATAATACATTGTATTAAGCCTTTATAAGGATTATCTTAAACAGGCGTTTACTAGTTCCTAAAGTACCAGGCGTACTTGAAAAACAGGCTCAGTATAAAAACTTTAAATTTTAACCCGTACCAATTAATTATAAAGGGTAAAGACTTTAGCTTCATAGATATGTAAACGGAATATACTCTTTTTTCGGTAATATTAGGTTTATGGTAGCGGAATAGCGTGCTTTCGAAAAATTAGGCCTTTAAAAGTGTAAACCGATCAAAACGTTGGCTGAAGACTTATAACTTAACTTTAATCAATCATTACTATGTATCTATAGTATTAAGGCTAAAAAAGGCACTTATATTAACCTAAGTAACAAGGGGCAAGCTCTAAGCCTGAAGATTATCGATAAGACTAATAAGGTAATATTATAGATATATCTGAAACAAAGAGCCCATACGGCTTATAATGCTACTTTGTATTAACTGAAAGTATTGTACGATCTTTTCATTACCGTATAGGCATAAAAACTATAAGACGAAAACTTGAATAAGTTAAATGAACGAATTGAATGGTAAATAGACAATGTAAAACAATGAATTAATATAGTTTTTGTGAATCTAACAAACGCGAAGCTAATAATATTTGCGAATATGTTATTTAATTATAATACTAATATTATATTGTAAATCGGCTTTCTAATGATATTTGTCACCGAGTATAGGTTTAAAAGATAATTTACAATTACGGGAAACCTCGTATACTAAATATCCGTCAAGTGCAAACATGTAAAACGAAGCGTGTTAGCTTCGGAGATTTACGGTATAATGATAGGTTTTGATATCGGTATTGTAACTAACGACATATTAAAGATTATCACTAAATAGCTAGGACTGCTACCGATACCTGTGGTGGTATATACCGACTCCCAAAGCTTTTACGAATGCCTATTAAAGCTGGGTACGACTAATAAAAAACGTCTAATAATAAACGTAATAGCTTTAAGTGAGGTATACAAAGCCCGGAGAGTCGATGAGTTCCAGTGGATCAACGGCAAAAATAACCCTGTTAATGCCGTAACTAAGGCTAACCTCGATAAAGTCCTGGAAAGATTTGTAGACAGTAATATGCTAAATATACGAATCGAGGGATACGTAGACCGCCCGGCACGTGGCGTGAAGGAATAGGGTTGCCCTAACAAACTAAAAGACCGTCAGGGCAATAATTGCGATGGCAATAGTTCAAACTACTAGCAAAAGGTACGCAATTGGTAGCGTAACTAATTTGTATTCATAATAACTATTTTGATATGTTTTAGGAGTAATTTGTAATAGTTATTCTAATCTTTACTTGCTGTATTTCCTAAGCGTTTAAGCTCTCAAGCTAACAAGGTATAATATTAAAGTTAATTACTAGTCGTTTAACCTGAGGGATAAAGTCTTATAATAGGACTTATAATGAGTTTCCTCCTATAGGTAAACCTGTTATAAAAAGTGTTTCAAAGAACCTAATGATTTTAATGAAAGTGTTAAGAGGTAAAGGAAAATTAAAGAATTCAAGGAACTCGACGATTCTATTTCAACAATAAGTGTAAATTACTAAAATTACAACCTTTAAACGCATTGCAAGCTATTAATTTACGTGTCTTACCTTCGTTAAAGACGTACTTTATACTTTCGCGTAAAGGTACTAGGTTATCGAATAGGTTAACAGTTTATTTTAACGCTTGAAAAAGCTTAACTTAGCTCAAAGTAAAAGGGAGGTCTCTGGGATCGCGTATAAGAGTGTCAAAGTTTTTTAATACCCCTTCTCTTAACGCATAGAGTTTAAAAATATTTTTTTTTAGTTGGGTTCGGTTGAAAAGGTTTTACTATTGTTTAGCAAAGCTCTTTTATCATATATAAATCCCTCGACGTTTAAGTTAAGCCTTTGATCTGGATATAATACCGTGTTGAATCTATTTTTCTATATTAATAATCTCATTGTCGAAAAACTTATATTATTTAACAAAGGCACATGTGCCATAGTTAAGGTTTTTTCCTTTATTGTGATTGATAATGTGAAAGGTAACAAAGTTTACCAAATTATTTTTCGTTAAGCTTTCGTCAATGTTATACCCCTAAATTCTTTGATCGAAATATTTGGTAAAATGGTCCTTAAAGGCTTTAATTACCTTTAATCTTTTTAAACTAAAAATCATTTAAAAGTTTCAAATGGTGTAGGATTTAATGAATACGGTACTTAATAAACTTGGGGTGTAGGAACGTGATTTATTTTAAAAAGAAGTCACGTGGAAATTTGGTAATTTATCGTAGAGTTCTGTAATGTGACATTCATAGTATGAATTGACAATTCCTCATATCTTTGCCTCAATAAGCGATCTTAACAATTGAATGAGGGTGAAGCAAGTAAAAAGAGTAAAGTCAAGGCAAAGGTTTGGTATAATAAGTAAAGTCGAAAGTCGTTTATTATTATTAGTTATTTAACGTAGGGATTTAATTATTTTTCTCTATAGTAATAACACTCATTTAAATAGTAGTTGAGCCGTTGGCTAAGTTTCTGAACTTAAAAACTTTTAATAGTTAATCTTAATGCGTTTTTTCAAAAAAGTTCCGTAAACATTTTTAATGTTTCTAAATAACGATACCTTCGCTTACTTTTATATTATCGTTATAAACTGGTGTAACCTAAAAATCGTCTTTGTTTTCTTATCGTTGTAGACTAGCGTAATACTTTTGAAGGCCTTTAGTAACAACCTTTCCTTTAACTTAACCACCGTTGTTAATGTGAAGCGTAACCGAGAAGTAGCTTTTTCTTTTATCTGGCTTATTTAAGCTTAATCTAATAAGCACTATTCAGTATTGGTAAGGCTTTGGACGTTCCAAAGTTATCGATTAGATTAGTCGAAGTAATAGTAGTATTACAGTAGTTAAGTGTTAAATGTATTATTTTAGATTTAGCAGACTGCTAGTCGGCTTGCATAGTAATTTGATCACCCAATTGATCTGCCTGTGCCTTAGTATAAAGTTGGTCCATACTGCCCTTACCCTACAGTCAAAATCATTAGGCTTACAAAAAACAATACACTCAACTTGTAGTTAGTATAGTCAACGTTACTGTAAGTAAAGTTGACCTACTGCACTGCAAATACTGCTATTCCAACAAATGGAGAAAATAGATATACATTGGTTTCTAACTAATTGATCTCATTATAAATCGAAACAATACATAAAATCCTTAACCGACAACTCGAACCTACTAGTTACGTAGAATATGAATTTCGACTTAATGGTTATATAAAATAACAATACCTTTTGCGTTGGAATTACTGGTTTTGTAGCAGCAGGATAACGTGCGATCAAGAATTTAAAGTTCTGAAATTAAAAGTCGATCATGACTTTAGCGAAGAAGAAACATCTAGATTTTAACAAATCGTCAATTCGTAAATATAGTATTGAAGACATTAATATCTACTTCAACTTCCATTAAAAAGGTTCATACGCTGGCCTAACCACGATTAAAAAAATATCAAGACAAAAACTTAGAAATAATAACCTTCTCTGGAGGACTAATACAGTTGCATATATGTTGTAAACAAGAGCTGAGCGGAGACTGAGAAGGCCGTATTTTACGGCTCGACCAGAAAGAGAGTTTACACACCTCTAGGTCTCTAAACTATAGATTATCCTAAGTTTTTGATTAGATGAATGGTATGGAACCCTATAGGTTATTATAGGCTTATAACATACCCAAGCTCCGATCCCTCCTTCCAGTATCTACAGGATTATTTTGTAGCAACTAGTGTTCTGATATGTAGATAGAGCTTCCTAGTAATAGTATTTTTTTTTTTTAAAAAAAAAACAATTCTTAGTAATAATTAAGAAAATAGTTCATGTAATATATATTGTGACCTTATAATAGGTTAAGGCATCATTTGACATTTCAATTACGATGCGAACCTAAAACCTAACTGATAAAAATAATGATTAATTGAATAAAAGATCAAATTCAACAATAAAAAACTTGTATCCTAGGATGATGACCATTCTAATTAACCCTTCGAAGGTTAAGTAAATTATCTTTATATATAGTTTATATTCAATTGATAGTAACCTATTATTACAGATCGGATTTCCTATAGCGATCATTACTAGAAAGAAAGAAAAAGAAAATTGATTCGTAATAACACGAAACTTAATGTTTTTGGAGTTTTATCAAATTTAAAAAGATTACACAAAATGTATTAAGTTCGAAAGCCAAAGATATAACAGCTAGCTTTAAAGTAGGAATAATTATATATAAAAAAACCTTAATATTATTATAAGGAAGCTGAAGATTCCACCTATCCCAGTTGTAATTTGTACCGACTCGAAAAAAAATAGTTCCAATACCTTTCGAAACTGGGTACAATGAGTGAGAACGCTGGATAATATATATAATGGAACCCTAAGAGGCTTACGAGAGCAAGGAAATAGAGGAATTCAGGTGAATAGATGGGAAACAAAACTTTACAAACGCTATAACGAAATCAATACCGATTAAAAGATAGGAAAGGTTTTTATATAACAATAAGTTAATCATACGTATCGAAAACTACGTTCGGAAACTTCGTAGTAAATTTAAACTACGTAACTCCAAACGGGTAACAAAATAGGAGTTTCCATATAAACTTCTAAATTATTACGAAAGTATGATTGGTACGTTGATTAACTAATACGATTAAGTTTGAAGTTTGTATAGGTCTATACCGAAAGACTTATTTGCGGGAGTAGATAAAGTTGGAACTCGAAACTATAGGGCTAAAGCGACTAATTAGAGTTAAATTGACTGCGGAATTGAAAGTAGGCGTGCCAATGTACGAGAAGCCACTTAAAATGTTACTTTAAAAGAATAATCGACTTCATTAGTGTACACGTACAGTACGTTAAGCCGCCAGTATTAAAACAGAAGTAATTGAAATATAATCAATCAAAAGCACTATCAAGAAATTTAACTATATTGACTACAAGTTAAGTATATTGTTTTATAGGGTAACTGTATTAATTATCAAGTCAAGTAGGGGATGTGCTTACTTTAAACTTAGGGACAAGCTTAGTAAATGGTTATAAAAATTAGTTTTTAAAGCGGCTAATGGTCTACCAAACCTGAAACAAGACATATACCATTTGACCACGTAATACTACCGTTACTTCAACCACAACTGGAATCAAAAACGTTACAATGTTTAAAAATCTACCCTGAAAGGCCTATTAACAATTTCTTATATTAAACCCATCATTTTAATAACGTATTATAATTTATGTTGAAGTTTCGACAAATGGAGTCCATACGGAATCTATATAAAGAACTCAGTCTTAATGAATACTATAAAGATATGGATTTTCACTGGAGAACTAGTAAATAGCATTCTCGAGATATAGTGTTATCTAGATAAGGATTACAACTAGTTTAAGCTGTAGAGTAACTGTAACTAGTATTTACTAATTTAAAGTTTAGATTATGATGATCGAAATATTTCAGGAATATTTTGATTATATATTTTAAGACTTTTCAAGTACATTCCTGAGAATTCTGGAATATACAAGCCAATATAGTCACTTTATGTATAATAAATCCAATATATCATTATTAAGTTCGTCTCTTATTTCCTTTCATTCTGAATCTTTTAGTTAATACTTATTGCTTAGATTATAATATCTATATATTATGATACCATTGATACTTTTAAGGAAGCCTAAGAATATATTGTAATAATAAAGTTCCTAGAATCATGTGATACAATATTTCCACCACAAGAACTATCTTTCGATAGAGCTAATGATGGTCGTTTATCGCAAAAGTGCGTTATCACCACCGGTTATTGGGGCGCTGAAGACCTAGCTGAGTTACCATCCTTTCTTTTTCTTCGCTTCAAAATAGGACTTGACTCTTTGGTTCTTCCTTAAAACAATTATGAAACAGATCATAAAGCCTTGTTCAAGATAAGGCGAAAGGATTTTCGAGATAGCCACAGGGTTAAATCGGGGTAAAATTATAAGTTATTATCACTAGCAAGCCAGCTAATAATAGGGAAAAGACTAAAGAAAATGATGCTCTACATTATTTGAATCAAGAAGAAATCATTATGGTTCAACCTACAATGATATGCCAAGACGGTACTAAATGGATTGTACGATTGAGGTGCCGCAAGAAACTAAAATAGGCTACAGTGGTCTTTTAGGCGGGACTTATATATATGGTTCGTGTACAACCTGTTATGTAACCTGGTACGTAATGACTGCAAACCGCTTCCGAATCTCACTCGAGCCGCATCCGGGTCGGGTACTGCCCATCCCGTTAAATATATAATTATATAACCTATAAAATGAATAACAAATAAACTCAATTTAAGATATACCTCCCCCTTTATTAAAAAGCCCTTGAATTACAGTTTTCCGCCGATTGAAAACTAAATACAAGCTGTATTCGATAAATACGCGGGCTGGATATAAACTACATATGGGTTGAATAACATACCTTTTAACGAACCATATAATATATAGGCTGTATTAATCCTGGACGCCTACGCCATATAACGCACTTCCTAATACGCTGTATAACGTATGTGTTTTATTGGTACCGGGTTACCTACATCGTATAATACGTTTCCTAAAACGTTGTACTAAATATAGGTTATATTAGTCCCAGGTTACTTATACCGTATAATATGTTTCCTAATGCGTCGTATAACATATAACACTTATTGATTCTGGTTCGTCTATACTTATAAATATGGGTTTTGCCGTAACTTATAAAACTATCACTTTTTCCTTTTTATTTCGCTTGTTTCCTCCTTTTTATCCATTCTCATCACTTTATTTTTAATAGCCTTAATTATTATTCCATTTTCAATATTTATTATAAATTTAGTTTTTTCGTTACCTTCTTCATACGTTTTTCACATTATTATAGCTGACGTTTACAACGGCTAGAGCTTAAGTTAAGTTATTATTCATATTTTAAGAACGATAATTAACCTTTCCATTAGCTATATCATCTTTTTATTCCTTTATAATTTTGCCGTTAACTATATTATATAGCCTCTATACGTTCAAAAAAACCTTTTCGTATTGAGGGATAGTGAAAATAAAGTTAAACTCTTTTTATTATAAGTTAAAAATGATTGTATATTTTGTAATTATCCCTTATGAAATTTCTATATACCTATAACTTAGATCCGCGTTTACTGCATGTAAGCGTATCTTATTTATCGTAAGGTATATAGTGAACTATGCCTAAAAATCAAAATTTTGTCAAAGACCCAATCGTATATGAACCATTTTCTAAAATATATTGAGAAAATAAATTTGTTCATAATTTCATCCAGGATACCCGCTTGACTACGGTAACTTATTTTATATTTGTTAAACAATGATTATATCCTATATTTTACCCGTAAATGCGAAGGTACTGGTTCAGATTACAAGCTTATTTTTATCTTGACGTTTTCTGAGTTTATTAATTAAATTACCCGACCTCGTGATATCGCACGTGTTTAGAGTATTCCGACTATTCCGGTAATATAAATGGTTATACTTTTAGCTTTACACCTTCGACCTTTCTTTTGTCTAGGCCCGTTATATTCGAATAATTCCCTTTTTTGGACTGTTTTTCCTATTTACCACGATCGAACGCTTTCGATAAATCGTATATTAGTTTAAAACGTTTGCACCCTGGTTTTTACTAGTACCAGTCGTTCATATTTTCGCGGTTTTTACCCGAATAATGAAGATAATATAATTACGTAAGTTGTTGGTAGAGCTTTAGATGTTGCAACGTTACCGATTCGAATTATGTTCAAAGTAACAGTAGTATAACATTGGTCAAGTGGTGTATGCATTGTTTTAGGTTTAGCAAATTGTGAGTCGATTTATACTGTAATTTATATGGCTAATTGCTTGGCTTGTGCCATAGTTTGAAGTGAGGAATACTGTAATCGACTTATAATTAATACAGTAAACTCACACAAAACAATAAACTCAACTTGCAGTGAGTATAGTCAACTTTACTGTAAGTTAAGTTGACCTACTGCATGAAAAATAGTATTATTCCAATACTGGCTGCTTTTTATTTTGTAAGTACCCACTAGTATAGTTAACTAAAATTTTCCGGTAAGCACTAAATTACGACTTTGTTAACTTGATAAACCCCTGTCAATTACAATTGACCTGCGCATGGAAATGCACTTATATTCATGAAAATTAACCCTAATTACAGTTAGTTGCTTCACGGCTTCGGGGTTCAACTTCATCGACTCCTACAAAAAATTCTTCCGCCACAAACTTTTACAAACCTCCACCTTAGCCGTGCTAATTAAACAAGTCGCTATTATTGATTCCTTTACTTTGCTAACAGTTTTCCAGTTAGCCAATACATCCCTAACTATTATCACATAATTTAAGCTTTATGAACGGCTTATTAAAGTAGCCCTAAATATGTATAGTTAGACTACTGCTATTTACAAACCCTTACAAGGAATTATTCGGTACTATATTCATTATAATATTAGGAGGATTATGCTTGCCCTTGATTTATCTGAACTCCTTAATTACTCTCCCTTTGTAGGCTTTATGGAGTGTTATTACGTCGATTATTAGGCGTTTTTTGCTAGTAGTTCTAGCTTCGAAAGGCATTCGATTAAACTCCTTGTATCGATACAAATTACCACCGCAATAAGAGGAATTTCAAATTACTTAATAATAAAGTTAAGGGTGTCTCATAGTACTATGATTACGTTAACTCGTTATTATACCGTAAATCTTTAAAGATAATAAGCTTTATATAATCCTCTTATACTTAGTAAAAGTCTGGTAAATCAAGCTCCAAATAATACTATACTGGTTTTCTCACCTATTTTGATTAACGAAAATTATTAGGAAACTGATCTATAAAGATAGGTCAGTTTTATTTACGAAACACCTATTGGTAGAGATCATTAATTTAACTTTCGAAAAGTCGATTACATCAATATCAATTCCTAGGTTCAAATTTTACATTTGCCACTCAATCCCCTTATTTTCCGGTCACAATCACAATCAATTAGGTTTTTTACTTACGCTGCGATGAAAAGATTGTAAATTTCCTTTCATTAGCATAAAGTAATAATATAACTGCCATGGGTACGTTATTTCAGGAAACATTAGACCTTAACCATGTCAATCTTATCGATTATAGGTAAATCAATACTCTAGCCCTTTTAACGAAAAATAAAGCCAAACTTAAGACCAAGCATACAAATTAACGATCCGTTAAAATTAAGTTAATCACCCTCCGCCAACGTCGTTACCGACTTTTGATTTTATAACTTAAAATCTTTAATGGCTTTCTTATCCAATATTAGAAACCCAGCTCTTCTAACGAATAAAGTATCATTAATTTATATACTTGCCTAGTAAAAGTCTTTCTTTCACTTTACTAATAGGCACGAGTCGTATGTTAAAAACTTTATATTTAGCTGTAACTTAAAGTGCGACTAATAAGTGAAAACCTAATAAACGCTTATTTCAATTAATTCACATAGTAACTTAATACATTGTATTACCGTTTCTAAAGGGTAAATAACACATAGTATATAACTCAACTCAAGTAATACTATCTGCTTTAAATCCGTTGTTCATTACGTATAAACTTGGGTGATATTATAGTTATGAAACGTAAATTTAGCTTTAATTTTAACTTAATCATTTTTATTCAAACAACCACTAAATGTTAACTAATTTTTCAAATTATTATGAATTACGTAAAAATACAGTTTTCGCCCTTATTGCTGAATGCTCAAGCAATAAGGATTGACTTTTCATACGGCCGCCCCAAAATCTTAACTTTAATTTTGTAAATAATACTTGACTTGGAAATTGTAACGTTTGGGCCTTAAAAGTTAAAATCAGCTTTCGGCACGATATATAGAACTCCTCAAGTTAATGAGCCATTAATTTAGACCCTATATTTTTCATTCAAAGGTCTACGGAAGGTTTTAATAATCCCTTATACTCTAAACGTTAATACAAAGTTTTTCTTATCTTTCTTCTTCCTAATTACCTAAATAGTATTATTAATATGAACCGGTATATATTCCTCCTTTTTAATGTTTCTCTTCTTCGGTAGTCATTTCCGTTGATAACTTTTTATCTTCTAATTAATAATAGGTAAAGTAAGTTTATAAATCAGTCACTTAACTTAAGAGTTTTGAGCGTTAAGAGCCTTAATATAAAGCTTAATCTAGGTGTTTCGAAAAGATATTAAACCGTTAACGATTTAAACATCTATTTTGGAATTTATGATATTTAATATCTTATATAGACCTTTCGATTTACCCGGCTCCCGCGATATAAAGACTTCACTTTGTAATGACAAAACAAAAATGTTGATTGTTATAAGTCCGTTTTTAAATTGGTATAAGTCTGTTTTTAATATTAAGGGTATCATTAACCTAAAGGCATGTCAATTCCTTTCGCAGTTCCCTTAAAACTTTGCCATAAGCCGAAATACGATTTTAAATATTTACCTATAATGGAGATTTAGTCGTTAGGTGTAGGTATGCTCCAAAGACTAATAATGTTAATACTAAGCCGTCGGAGCTTCTAATATCGTTTATACATTTTACTGTTATTCAAAGGCGTGCCTCCAGATCCTCAAAACTTTTAAATTTTAACGTAAAGATATTATAAGATTGAATCCATAGGGCGTATACCCTTTTAACCTTCCTAATACTTCAGTAGGTCTTTATAGTCACCTATTTACACTAAATACCCATTGTCGTAACATTTTCCTAAAACTCAGTCGCCGTAAAATTGGAACCGGTATCATAGACGACAACGTTCAGTAGTTCCAGGTACGTGTCAATTAACTGTATTTTTTAACGTTTTCCACATATCTTTTACCATAAGGGATTTCAAAAACTTAACTTCATAAAACGAGGTTACAGAATAAACGACGTAAATAACAGGCTTATTATTTAAATAAATTATATTACTAAAAACCTTATGGTTGAAATTCATGTCGTTTTCAATATAAACTTAAGAATTTGGAGGGCTTAAACATACGTTCAACAGTAATAACATAGATTTTTCGTAACTTTTAAGGAAATGTATTTCATATATTTATGCCCTATGGACTTTAACACTTTACATATACTATTAACGGTTAAATAGTTAAAGCTCCGGTAAAGTAAACAAATTTCCAACTTTGTCAAATTCAATACCATTAATTTAGGACTTTAAATATAAAATTATAAATACTCCTATTTCAAAGCTAAGGAAACCATTGAACGTTTGTAACGAGTTCGTTCATGTTAACATCGATATTAACGTCGACGTTTTTTATATCTTTCAGGTAAAAGAGGAAAGGGGTAAGAGACTTCAAAATATAAAACTTAATTACTTATACCTTAGTTTAAATTACAGTTATCCCTAATAATAATAATTGTTTACTTAATTCGAAGCTAACTTTAGCCTTGTTAGTATTGTAAAAATCCATTTTATTAACTGTAATGCTTTCCCTCTGTAACGCTTTTTATTACAAATAGCCTCTTATTAAGTATCTTAGTACTCTTATATTTGACATAATACCTTAAAACGTGTAGTTTTTGTAATCATCGCGAAGTTTAAAAGTGTATACGGTGTCAAGTAATTAGTTAGTTTAAAGGTAAAGACTTTCACCACCTCAACGGTAAAGGAAAGCGTAGATGGCTAATTATTAGGCCACGTTAAAAACAGTATCTTTAGGCTAATTAATTTGCCTATGGATATTGTCGCTATTAATTGACTCTTTACCCTTCAAATCTGTGATTTAATCTAAGTAATCTTATTGAAAAATGGTAGGATATAATATGTAATATATTACCTTTTTGTTATTTCGCTTGACAAGGGGGTACTGAGTTAATTAATAGCTATACTTACCATGAATACAATTTATTCTACTATTAGTACGACGATAATACTTAAGGTTAGTAGACACGTTTAAATATTTTCCTCGTTAGCTTTAGTGTAGTTAATATCTCTAGTTTGTAATTAATAGGATAGATTTTAAACGTTAAAGGAGCCCGTAACCGTACTTACAGTCGAAGTAATTAATTACCGTATTTTTTTCATGTTAGGAAAGTTTCCGACCTAATGGTATATACTATGCGAGTTTGGTATAGATAGTTTTAAAGTAATAAGCGAGGAATGTAACTGGCTAAAAAAGCTTTCACAAGTAGTATTTAGACGTTATAAGTCGTATTTAAACTCGGTAACACTCATAACTTCTACATGTACCTGCTTGTGAAATGTGTTTTCGCTAGCGTAGGCTTTTTAAATTGCTTTCTGGCATAGTATTAACTAGTCAATCATCTGGTTAAACACATCTATTGGTGTTTCCTTATCTTTATTTCTAATAATTATCGTCGCTTACCTCGTAGTAACTTAGTCTGTGTAATATTACATAAGGTAGACGTCGTGTTCTAAGTGGCCTTTTATGTTGTTATAAGTTTTTTGAAACGTAGTTACTTGGGTTAGAAAAGTTAAGCAATAATTCTTAACGTACCTTATAAGAATTTTGGGTAATAATGGGTAAAAATTAAAGAGAAAAACATCGATTTAATTATAAATATTCAAAAAAGGATTCATCTTCATGATGAGGAGATTATAAAGCTTTTCATTATACTTTTATACATCGTTACAAATTTTAACGAAGTTTGTAAAAAGCTTATAATTAATATTAAACATTTTAACAGGTTTTGGAGGCCAATCACAATAATTATCACAATTTTTATTAATAGTATTTCCTAACAATTTAAGTATTAAAACCTATAAAACACGGTATTAAATGTAATTGCTAGTTGCCTAGCCTAAGGGGTAAAGTACTGTAGTAGGACCAATGATAGGCTTTCGCGTATATTAAAACCTGTCGTGGAAAGGTTTTTAAGGGATCTGTCGATTAAAGTGCTAAGGGACAATAGGTACTTAAAGGGTTTGAACGACTTGACGATCTTACTTAATTAACTGGTATAAAGCGCTAACATCAATTCCTCTGGTCGCGTGAACAGCCGCTACTTTACATACTTTTCCGCCGCTAAGGACATACTCTACGCTTCCATGTAAAGGGACTAGGCTACCGAATAGATTAACAGGTTCCTTATTGCTAACGAGAAAAAAGGCTTAGTTTAGCTAAAGGTAAAGAAGAGGCTTCCTAAATCGTATATAGGGGCATAAAGGTTCTTTCACACCCTTTCTTTTAGATCATAGGTCTTAAAGACATTATTTAAGTTATATCGGTTTAAAGAAAGTCTCCGTCAACCTGTTAGAGCTATTATTGAGTACGTAAGTCCATCGATATTCAAATTCAACCTTTAATTTGGACTTAATAGTCTACTGGGTTACCTTTTATATATCAATTATCTAGTTATCAAAAAACTTACGATACTTGCAGAAAAAGTAGGTAGGATTTTCACTGTCATTATAATCCAATATAATATAGCCGAAAAAGTGAAACAGGTATTCCTCGATTAAGTCTTTATTAACGTCATATTCCTAAAGATCGTATTTGTAGTACTTGGCAAAAAGGTGTCCGAGGGCCTTAATTGGTTTTTTACTAGCGGGGTCGGTAATGACTTCGCAGTGAGCGCTAACGTTAGCTATCTTGACGTTCTGGCTTGTGTGGAACGTGTAAGGCGCGTAAGGTGAGAGACTTCGTGATCCCTAAGTGTAAGGACTTGATGTTGTGTCGTAAAGTCGCGTAAGACCTTGGCAATATGGCGTTGAGTCGCACTACGTGGCTTTCCTAGCGCAAATTAGCGATTCTTAGTGTTTTCGTTTAAAATTGCGAACTTAACCATGAAATTAACGTAAGGGAAGTCAAAAGAGTAAAGTAAGGGCAAAGAGTTGGTATAAAGGTTAAGGTCGAAGATTATTTCTTATTATAAGTTGTTTAACGTAAAGACTTAGTCGTTCTTTTATTGTAATAGTACTTGTAGTAATATTAACTTAGCCGTTTTCCAAATTGCCTAACTTTAAGACTTCTGATGGTTAATCTCAACAGCTTTTAAAAAGATTTGTCAAAATTTCTTAATGCTTTTAATAGAGATATCATTGTTCCCTCTAAGCTACCGTAAAAACCAACGAAGCCTAAAAATCTTTTCTATTTACTGCAGTAAAAACCGAAGAATTGGTAGAGTCCTTTTTCAAGAATTTTTCGTTTACCCTAACCGTTGTTTAACGTAAAGCGTAACCGGAAAGTAGCCTTTTATTCTTCTTGACTAATCTATGCTTAACCCAATAAACACTAATAAGATTTAGTAGGAATTGAGACGTAGGAACATTATCGATTCGAATCGTGGTCGAAGTAATAGTAGTATTGCATTGGTTAAATGGTATATGTATTACTTTAGGTTTGGTAGACTGTTAGCCGATCTGCACTATAATTTGTATTTCCAATTGCTTGGCTTATGTCCTAGTTTAAAGTAGTTCATACTATACTCATCTAACACCTAATATAGTAAGCTTACACAAAATAATACACTCAACTTGCAGTTAGTATAGTTAACTTTACTATAAATAAAGTTAACCTACTACATTATAGGTAATACTGTTCCAATACAAGTTATGTTTTTTATAATCAATATAAGGTACGGCTTAAAAAAAAACAAATAGCATACAAAATTTAACCATTAAAGTTTTTTATTTACCCGCATCTTATTTACGAATTTAATATAGGAATTAATAAACCGAGCCGATCAAAACCGGGTTAATAACTGTATTAGTGAAGTCGCATCATCCGAGCGAAAATTAATATATTATAATCCCCTTCATTTCGCTCAAAACGCTTTGTCCCCCGCTTCGCTTTACGTTATCCGCAGTTATCGGCATTTTTAATACTTGCCCAGCTTAACTTCATCCGCCTTCTTCGACATTATCTAATACCTACCCTGCCTTGCGATAGATGCCTTCGTCGGCGTCGTTTACATACTCGCTTTACCTTGCGCATTTTACACTCACCGACTTTTCCTAACGTTTGAAGCTAGTTATAATAAGGTTTTAAACGTTATTGACGCTATATTTTAGTGGATTCAGATAATAATAATAATAACATATAAGAAAAACTTAACAGGTTGTTGGTATTAGTTGTTTTGTGGTTAGATATTTATCCGAGAGAACCGAGTAATATATACCAGGCCTTATATATCGTATTATATAATAATAATGATTACATTTGACCTTTTGTATCAATATTATATTAATTTCGAGGTAAAGACGATTTATCAAATATCAATTATTCAGGACGTATTTGACACTACCGTCGAAATACTAAGCTATAATAGAATTGTTTGTTTCCTTATCTTACTTTAAAATTTTATCAAGTTATAATATATGAATAGTTTTTTTAAGTAACTTTTCATCCGGATTATTAGAACTCTTTAAGTTTATTAGTATTTAACAGTTATCGTCCCACTTCTCTTTCATAACAAAAATACTATCAATATTAAATTCCTTGTATATACTTTTCGCTGTATCATCCGCAACAAGTACTAATTCCGGGCGTATATTGGAAAAAATTATGAATGAAATAAAATCTGTCATAGAGCATTAAACTCAATTTGCGTAAAATATAACATGTTTTTCAAAAATACGAAAATAATACTCCACATATTGGAAACGTTACCAACTTAGTATTAATTATATAATTAGTCGAGCTTTTTACTCAAGCGGTTGGTTTTAAAATTACCTAAGTTAAGATAAGTTTAATCGCCTAGATTGTATCGTTTCGCTTAACGTTATTAATGGTATACCTTGATTTTCATGTATTATTAAATATATATTATTACCGTATAAGTTAGTCATGTACCTTTTAGTAGGTACTTTCGAATCGTGAAAACTAGTTTCGCTGAATCAGTCGACCATTTCGCATCTTCGTTTACCTTAACATGGAGGATAATTCATACATACCTTAACATGGAGGATAATTCATACATATTAATTAGCCGATATATATTCAACCCGGTAACAGTTATCGTTTGGTCATTCCCTATAAATTAATAAATAAGGAAATATAATATTTAATCAAATTTCGAAAATTCTATAACGATTCGTTAGTAATTATGAACCTTTTAATTTACGCGTTCAATAACGTTATACGTTTATGAATACTATGTCATATATTAAATTTACTTAACTTTTATCAAAAAGTATAAAATCGTATAAAATATATTTAATTAATTCAAGCCGCGTGTAATGATCACACTAACTACCCGTGAGTAAATAGAAGGTATCAGGGGGCTTATGTTAGCAGTAAAGTAGCAGAGGTAATAAAGGTGCAATATCAAGAAGATGTTTGTTCGTACTGTAGAATGATCACTAGCTGTTAGGCTATTCAGATATGTAGACTGAATACTTAGATTGACAACTGAAGAGCTAAGAAGGAAATACTATCTATTTGGTGATGGCCGTGTCCTTATATCCTATGGCCTTCATACCATCTTCAGTACTGGACCGCTGAAGTCGTTGGTCGCTTCCTGCAGTCCTATATAGTATCGACTCGACTGCTCTTCGGTCCTTGCGGTCCAAACCCTAACCCTTGGTCCTTACATAAGAGATATCCCCGCTTGATATGTTGAACATCAAGATTCTGATGACGTAATTAGCCGCTGGCCTGTTCCATGGTCTACAGTTTGTCCTTGACTTATAACACCGCGATCGCTAATAATCAATACCGAAAATTGATAAAATCGCTACTATATATCCTGAAAACACTCCGTATCCGTTTTAACAGTTATAAACCATATTACATCCAATAGAATAAACTTAAACAATCGGTTTATAAAAACTAATAAATAACATAAGCTGTTATCAGTGACCAGCAAATCCATTAGAAAATTGATGGAAATATAGAACCAATAAAGATTTAGGATAAAAAATAATTAAAGGAGGCCTCGTTATTAGGTACGACGAAGCTTCATACCGTTATAATACGTATAAGTTTAATATAAACGTCGAATATTTATAATTATCCCTTTTTAATAGTACTTCCATTAAAAACCTCGACATAAAACGTTTTTCCTTAGACAATCTATAATAGGCGAATTATAGGTTTACTATAAGATTTTAGGCGTTAATAGTTTCTAATCCGATAATTAAAAACGATTTCGGAACTAAAAAGTAGCCCTTAAGTTCATATTACACTTCGGAATTTACGTTGAATATTTTATCTTAACTAGGAAACGTTTAGCGTTTTCAGTAACCATTAATAGGCGAACCGCGTACAACGGGTCGTTCGTTATATCTTTATGTTATAAATTTGCGAAAATACCTAGTTCTACAATAACGTAATTGCCCGGTGTTAACAATGTCAACGATATTCATATGGGCTGGACCTGAAGCGATATTATAACCATCAACGCTTCGATATCCTCCGGCGTTATCAAAATCAGTAACGTGGATATGGGCCAAGCTTAGGGTAATACCATTACCACCGACATCACGAGGTTATTTAGCTCCGCTTTGAAGTGTATATTATCGTTATTTTCTAATCAAATTGACTTTTTAACAAATTTATCCGTATATCCTACCATAATATTTATTCTTATTATACATATTTTTATTATAACTTTATTAGATAAAATTATGAAAATAAGTTAAATAATTCAAGTATGATATTCGTGACATTTTGGTTTATTTAATGATTTACAGATAAATATATTCGGATAGACGCCTTAGATTGTAGGCTGGTAACGTCAACAGTGTTAAAAAAGTAAAAAAAGACTTCAGCTTATATTGATGTAATATTCGATAAGGTTAATATCGTATTCGAAATAACCTCAAAGCTATCGTAAATTTCGTAAAACGAAAAGCAATTTGTTAGGTACCGAGGGTAGTAATCTTCGGTTTAAACGGTGAAGATACTAAGAAACAATGAATAAAACCCTGGTAATTCAACTCTTATCTAGCAGCAAATATTAAGAAAACGGCGCAACTTAATGTCGAAGAGGTTATAAAGCATACCGTTATTCTTTTCCTTTCCTTCCTAAATCTTAACGAACATAGTAATTACCGCGTAATTCGTATTTACCATAGGGACATATCGAGGAGAAAGGGTAATGTACTAGTTGTAAAGACCCTTTAAATCCCTCGACTGGTACTAGAGCTGATATTGGTGGGCAGTATTGGTAGGCCATTTTTATCTTTGCGGCGTAGTCGATTCGAATCTCTGTAAAAGAAGTAACTGGTGCTGCATTGAAAGTGGTGGATGTATTGTTCTAGGTTTAGCAGACCGCTAGCCGGTCTGCACAGTAATTCGTATAGCCAATTGCTTGGCCAGTGCCCTAGAGTGAAGTGAAGCGTACTGCACTCGACTTACGCCCAACGCGGTAAGTCCACACAAAGCAATACACTTAACGTGCAGTTCAGTACAGTCAACTTTACTGTGAGTAAAGTTGACTGACTGTACTGCAATTGACCTGTTAAAAATATCAGTCAATATCGTTACAATAGGCAGGATATTTACCTTTAACTAGGTTTAGACGAAAAAAACCAATAGTTGTACCTATAGTAAACTCGCGTATAAAGCCGGTTTTCCTTTAATTTGACAGCCAAAATTTGACGTGTTAAGGAGCCTAGGAAGAATGAGCTTAAAAAATCCTGCTAACTTAGTGATACTTCTTTTAGTATTTATGGGTACATTAAGGTTCCTATTTATTTGATGGGTAGACATTAGGTTTTACAGCGTATATGTTCATCAATTCCTTTCAGCCAATAACTGTCAACTGTTTATCTTATACAATAGGGTCTTAAAAACGTATCTTAGTTTGGGTAGAGCCTTACGAACGTATGTAGGGGCATTCAGAAATACCATTGTTAGCAATACCATTACCTTTAACCTCAGTCTATTAAGGGTCTTCATCTATTACGTATTCGTAAATAATATAAACTAAATTGCCTTTTTTCTCTTCCTAAGGAGGTTAACACCTCGGTTGTATAATTCAGCTTTCACCCTTATCTAAGCCCATTTATCAGCTTTAATCCACATATTTAAAATCTAATTCTTAAACCATTCTTAAAAGTTATCAAGTGCTCTTGGTCCTTAAAAGTTTCTGGTAATATTTATATCAAGTATATATTGCCCAATTACGTTAGTTAGATGCTTGAGGATTAACTCTTCGTTAGCTTTCTTAAATGCGGTCCTCGTCATCAATTTTTCAAAAATCGCACCGAAGTTATCAATTGATTTTTTCGTTTAGAGTTTTTAATAGTATAAATTCCAGCCTATTTTAAATCTATCGTAACAAAAATTAAATAGTATAGGGGGAAAAAGTATAATATAAAATAACAGGTCATAGGTTTGCTATCAAAGTTGGTGTAATGAAAGGTCGTAAAACTGAATTGTTTTTAAGATTGAAAATTTGCAATAATAATACCCGTGTTAAAAGTAGCTGCATTAGTACAAACTTAGCTGTTTACCAACTTACTGACTTAGTAATATTGAAGACTTTTAGAAGGTTAATCTTAATGCCTTTAAAAGAGATGAATAAACATTTCTTGGTATTTTTAATAGCGATACCATTACTTACTCCAAAAATGCCGCGAAAACTAACACGATCCAGAAGCCTTCCCTACCTGCTGCCGCAAAAACTGGCACAACGTATAAGGGCTTTTCGCAAGAATCTTTCCTCTACCTCACCTAAATAAAGCGTAACAACAGGAAAACAACTTCTTCTTTTACTAAGCCAATCTATGCTTAACCTAATAAATACTAATCAGTATTGGTAGGCCTTCCCAAAAATGTAGGCCTTTCGTTGCAACGAAATCGATTCGAATCACTGTGGTCGAAATAACTGGTACTGCATTGAAATTGGTTCTGAAGAAGTTTTAAGTTCTAAGTTTGGCAGACCGCTAGCCGGTCCGTACGCTAATTTGAATGGCCTAAGGCTTTGGCCTGTGCCACCCTCTGAACTGGGCACCTACTGCACTGCACTTGCAGTGCAGTCCCACAAACTGTAGCCAATTTTCAGTAAGTACAATCAACTAAACTGACAGTTTAGTTGATTGACTTTACTGCATTTGAATGCTATTCTAACATGTTCCAAAAATATTTTTTTTAATTCGTTAAACAAAAAAAACTACGGCATCCAGTATTAGAATGTTCATATGATATTTTTGATGGAATAGCAGTCGACTTATGCATGGACAAGTCAATAGTACTAACTGTAAGTTGATTATACTAACTGTACGTTGACTGTATTCAGTGCAAGTCAAATGCAGTGGAGTACTCAATTCAATGTGGGGCATGGGCTAAGCAGTTACCCATATAAATCAGTGTTCAGACAGGCTAGCGGTCTGACAAATTGAGAAGATCACATCACCACTTTCAATGCAATATACTAGTTACTTCGACCAGGGATTCGAATTGACTATGTTCCAGCAATAAAGACCTACCAATAATCCTATTGAATTCTTTTTCAACTGACCACAAGTAGGTTTCCATTATGTAAGCCCAAAAAACTTATGAAAAAAAGAGTCTTGTTCTCAAGATTTGCCAGAATCTTCGCCCCTTAAATACTCCTTTAACTGTCAACGAATCGAAAAGTTGCGGTGTTATCCTTGACAGAAATAGAAATATATGAAAAGGGTCTCTTTCCAATTTCAAAGACCATTGTTGTAAATGAACTAATCTTAAGCTTCTTAAGACACGTTTGTTCCTTATCGTTTGTGATTGGTAGCTGCTTTATATTGAGTCGAATTGTAGAGGTTCCTAATACCCTTTGACAAGCTTTTACAGCGGTATTGAACCTGTCGCTAAATCTCGAGTACAAATCAATTTTTACTTCATGGATACCGCTTAAGTCGATTCCGTCGGAGCCTTGAGAGTTCCAGCATTGGTGAACAAGATTTACAATTTTGCTTTTATCGCGAATGCTTTCAAAATTGGAATAGTCTTTTATTCCGCGGATACTAATGAATATCTTGTTGTCTTGGATTTTAATGACGTCAAGTGGTTTGTTGTTTCGGTTGACGTAAAAGACCAAAGCTTGGTCTCCCTTGTTTTTATATATTCTTTTTTCTACACTGGTAATTGTCAGAAAAGTATCCAAGTTATTAAAATGATGAAAATTAAGACCTTTAAGCACTTACGCAAAACCTCGTAAATCCTTAAGTTCGAGATATGTGGCATTGACAACCATACTCAGCATAAAGATAATTGCGAGAAAAACCGACGATAACATGGTTAAAACCAAGGCGATACAAATATTAAATAACGATCGGTAGAAAGTGAGGCACGAACAATCTTTAAAAATACATGTATTCCAAGGCCCGCAATCATAAACATATAGAACGTTGATATAGGGGGAAAATCAAGCAAGCTTTGTTAGGTAAATTACCACAATTTCATTCAATATGTCAATGTTCGTACCTGACTATTTCAATTACGTAATACTCTCGATGCATCAATTAATTAAACACCCTGTTGGCAGGTTTTTAGATCGTTGCAACGTTGTCGATTCGAATCGTGGTCGAAGTAACAGTAGTATTGCATTGGTCAGGTGGTGGATGTATTGTGCTAGGTTTGGCAGACCGCTAGCCGATCTGCACAGTAATTTGTATGGCTAATTGCTTGGCCCGTGCCCTAATGTAAAGTGCAGTGTGCTGCACTCGACTTACACCCAATGCAGTAAGTCTCCATAAAGCAATACACTTAACTTGCAGTTCAGTACAGTCAACTTTACTGTAAGTAAAGTTGACCTACAGAACTGCATGTAGTACTATTTCAACACTGACGGCTTTTTAGTTTGTACGTGCACGCCAGTGTGGTTGACCAATCTTTTCCGGTTAGTGCTAAACAGCGACCTCGTCAACTTGCCAACCCCCTATCAATTTCAATTGACTTCCATACTGAATTGCACTTAATTACATGCAAATTGAACCCATTTGACCTTAATTGCTCCTTACTCCGAGGTCCGAGTTCATCAACTCCCACAAAAAGTTCTTTCGCCACAGGCCTTCGTAAGCCTCCACTTCAACCGTGCCACTTAAATAAATCACCATCATTAATCCCTCCGCTTCCCTGGCAATCTTTTATCTTGCCGCCGTCACGTGATTTGGACTTTTTAAGCGGCTTGTTAACGTAGCCCTCGATACGTATAGTTAGCCTATTACTGTCTACAAACCTTTTTAGGGCTTTGTTCGGCGATGCCTTCGTCATAACGTTAGTAGAGTTGTCTTTGCCATCGATTTATCGGAACTTTTTAATCCCCCTCCCTTTATATTCTTCACAGAGTGTTAATACGTCGATCCTCAAGCGTTTTTCGCTTATGGTTTCGAGTTTTAAAAGGCATGCGAAAAGGCTGTTCGAGTTGGTATAAATTACTACCGGAATACAAGAAATCTTTAATTGTCTATTAATAGTATTTAGGGTTTTTATAGTGTTATACCTACTTTAAAGCCAGCTATTATGCCGTAGACCCCCAATGTTGGTATAATTCATGTAACTCTTTTACATTTAATATAAGTTTAGTAAATCAGGCTACCGATAATACTAAACTGGTTTTCGCGTATATCTTCGTTGACGAGGGTTATTAGGAAGCTGATTTGTAAAGAAAAGTTGGTATTATTTATAAAAGACCCATTCATAAAGGTTATTAACTTGGCTTTCGACATTTCGATTAGAACCATATTAATTCCGCAGCTTAGATTTTGTATCTGCTATTTATACTTTTTATTTAGCCGGTTTAAATATTTAGTTATTAATTCTTATATTTTTACGACGATAAATCGGTTATATAATACGTTCAGTTGGTTTGAAGTAGCGATAATGATATTACGGGCACATTATTCAAGGCATCGTTATTTCTTAGCCGTATCAGTTTTGTTACTTATACTTAAAATAATGGCTTATCCCTTTTAACGAAAGCTAAAACCGATATAAATGCTAAGCATACGGATTAAAGATTTATTAAAGCAAAATTAGATACTCTTCGTTAAGGTCGTGATTAATTTATAATTTTGAAATTGAAAGTCTTGAATCACTTACTAGTTCAATATTATAAAATTATCCGTTTTGAAAAAAAGTTTATGGTAATTTATATACCGATTACATCGAAGTTTTGTTTTATGTTACTAGTAAATACGGGTCGTATATTAAAAACTTTATCGCTAGCTGTGATTTAAAATGCAATTAATAGGTCAAAAACTAATAAATGCCTGTTTTAGCCAACTCGTATAATGGTTTAATATATAGGCTTATCGTTTTGAAAATATAAATGGCACATAGGTCTTGTATCAGTTTTAATAGTACGATCCATTATAAGTTTATCATTAATTACCGTTAGGTTCATGTTACATCTCGACTATTAAGTGTAAACTTACCTTTAGTTTCGACTAATAATATTACTGTTAAAACAATTATTAAACGTTAATTGATTTTTATATTGTCAACAACTACATAAAGATTTAATTTTTACTTTTATCGCTATATCCTTGAATGATTAGGCGTGACTTTTCGTACAGTCCCCCTGTGGGTTTACGTTTAATTTCGTAGATAATTTTCTACTTAACAATCGTGACGTTTTGGTTTTAAAGGTTAAAGTTGTTTTTCAATGCAAATTATACAATCTTTCGATTTAGTAGGCCGCCAATCTCGACATTATTACTTTTTTTTGAAAGGGTTTCCGAAAGGTTTCATAATTCCTTATACCCGGAGCTTTAATATTAAGTTTTTGTTATACCTTTCATTTTTATTTACATAAGTAATACTGTAAATGCTACCTGGTATATATTTCTCCTTTTTAACGTCCTCTTTTTTTCGGCAATCATCCGCGTCAGCGAAATTTTATCGGCTTGTCGATAACAAGTAAAAGAAATTCATATTAACTCAATTGCTTAACTGAGGGGGTTTCATCGTTCATAGCCATAATACAAGGCTTAACTTAAGTAATTTTGAAAAATATAAGACTGTTAATAGTTTTAATAATTACTTCTGAGTTCATGATACTTAAAATCCTATGTAAGCCTTACCATTTGACTGGCTTTCACTATATAAAGACTTTATTTTATAATGGAAAAACAAGAATGTTCATTATTAGAAGATCTTTTCTGGTGTTAATAGCTTTATTAATTTGGCGACGTTCCAATTCTTATTGTAGCTGTCTTAAAGCTTAGGTATAAGTCGTAATACGTTTTGAAGTACTTATTAAGGGTGGAGATTCACTCGTCAGACGTAGGTACCTCCAAAGACCAATAGCGTTAACATTAATCCGTTAGAGCCTATAATATCATTTAAACCTTTTACTATTATCTGTTGGCGTATCTTCGGATCTGTAAAGCTTTTAATTTCTAATATGAGGATATTATACGTTCGGAGAAGTAGGGTGTATACCTTTTTAACCTTTTTAATACTTTAATAGGTTTTTACAGGTAACTGTTTATACTTAATACCTATTATGTTAACATTTTCTTAAAACTTTGCCGCTATAAAGTTGGTACCAGTATAGTAAACGACGACGTTAAGTAGGCGCAAGTAAGTATTAATGAATAATTTTCTTAACTTTTCCCATGTATTATTTACCGAAAAGGATTTTAAAAATTTAGCTTCGTAGAGGGAGGTTACGGAGTAAACGACGTAAAAAATATATTTATTATCCAAGTAAAACACGAAAATAAAATCTTCGTAGTTTAAGTTCTTATCGTCTTTTAGTATAAACTTAAATTTTGGGGGGATTAGGTATATATTGAACAGTAATAATCAAGATTTTTCAATGCTTTTAGGGAAAAATCTTTTATATTTCTATATGTTGTGGACTTTTGGACTTCATATTACTTATTAATGATTAGTTAATTAAAGTGTCGGTATAGTTCTCGTATTTCTGGCTTCATCTGATTTAATATTATTATTTTCGGGACTTCAAGATAAAACCATAGTGCTCTTACTTCAAGGCTATTATAAACCTTGAGTCGTTTTTAACCGATTCATTTACATTAACGTGGACTTTAATGCCAAGGGTCTCTATGTCTTTGAAATAAAGAAGAAAAGGGGTAAAGGATTTAAGGATGTGGAATGCAATTGCTTCTATAATAGTTTAAATTATCGTTATCCCTAATAACAATAGTTATTAGCCTAGTTTAAAGTTACCTTAAGTTTTTCTAGTATCGTGACGATTAATGTTATTAACTGTAATGTTTTCCCTCTATAATTACACGTACTACGAGTAGCCTCCTATTAAGTACTTCATTACCCTTGTACTTAACATTATATCTTAAAACGTGTGGTTCGTGTAATGATCGCCAAGGTTAAAGTATATAAAGGATTAGAGGTTTGGTTAGGGTAAAAATAAAGGTTTTTACAACCTAAACGGTATTGAAAAGCGTAGTCGGTTAGTTACTAGGCCGCGTTAGAAGCAATATCTTCGTGTTACTTAATCTGATAGGGGTGTTAACGCCATCAATTAGCTCGTCACCCTCGAAGTTTACGATTTAATATAAGTAGTTCTGTTTGAAAGTAATAAGGTATTGGGCGTAATATACTGTCTTCCTGTTATTATGTTTGGCGGAGGGGTGTCGAATAAACCAGTAGCTAAACTTACCATTAATTCAATATCTATTTCTACTATTACGACGATAGTTCTTACAGTTAATAGGTACGCCTAAATCTTAGCTTTGTTGACGTTAACGTAACTATTACGTTCAATTTATAGCCGGTAGGCCAAACCTTTGGTGTTGTGAACACCTGTAGCCATATTTACGATCGACATAATTTAATACCGTAGAGGTTTTTATTTTATTTACGTTAAGTAAATTGCTGGCTTAGAAGTACCTACCAAAATAGTTTGGTATATACGTTATTATAGTGGTAAACCAGGAATGCAAATAGTTAAAAGAGCCTTCATAAGTGATATTTAGGCGTTATAAAACATATTCAAACTCGTTAACACCCATAACCATTACCCGTATCTATTCGCGACATATAGCTTCGCCAACATAGGCTTTCCCTATTACTTTCTAGTATAATATCAACTTATCGAGATTTAATTAAAGACGTCTATTAGTGTTTTCCTCTTTTTCTTTTTTGTTATCATTATAGTCCACCGCGTAGTAGCCTAATCTGTATGATATTAAGCGACGTAAACATCGTATTCGAAGTAACTTTTTATGCCATCGTAAATCTAGCGTAACATCGTAACTTTAATAAGGAAGGTTAGGTAGTTATCCGTGGAATTCCTTATAAGAATTTCGGGAAATAGTAAGTGAAAAACTAAAGGGTGAACTTTTATCTATTTGCAAATGTTTAAGAAAGATATTATTTTGATATAAAGGAGACTATATAGCTTTTCGTTATACTTTTTTATGTCGTTTCAAATTTTGGTGAAGTGTGTAAAGAGTTAGAGATTAATTTTAACTATTTTAACAGGTTTTGGGGGAAGGTCACGATAGTTATCCCAACTCTGAATGGTATTTCCCAGCAGTTCAATCCTTAAGGCTTTCGAAGAACGGTGTTGAAAGTAATTACTAATCGCCTAACCCGAGGAGTGAAGTCTTGTAATTAGACTTATAATAAGCTTTCGCATGTAGGTAAACCTGAAAGGGGATGATTTTTAAGGGACTTAACGACTTTAAATTCAATATTAAGGGTGAATTAGTTTCTAACGATTCTAAAAAGATTAACGATATTATTAAATCAACTGGTGAAAATGGGAGGTCTCCTAAATCTCGTATAATGGTAGTAAGGTTCCTTAATATCCTTTTCCTTTAGGTATAGATTTTAAGGTCGTTTGTGAAGTTTACTTGGATCGAGAATCTCTCACGATAGGCTTATATTGCCCTGTAATGATATAAAAACTCCTTTCCGCTTCAGCTCTACCTTAATCTTTATTTTTACCACTTTTTGAATTAAAGTATATATGGTAATAATCCAGTCGTTGAAAAGTTTACGAAAGTTGTGAAAATCGTAGTTAGGGTCGTTAGTTATGTAACGTTTAATAATGTAATAGCCGATGAATTCGGTAAGGTATTCTTCGGTAAATTCTTTATTAATATTGTATCCTTAAAGGTCGTAGTTATAATACTTGGTGAAAACTGATTCGAAGGTTTTAACTTTTTCCATATATGCTTAACTTGGGGTTATCTTAACGGTTTAGCCTATATAGAAATTATAGGGTGTGGGACTTGGTGATGTTGGGCGTAGGAACTTAGTATTTTTGACGTAAAGTCGCGTGGAAACTTGGTAACTTTGCGACTTGGTAATTTGGTGTAAGGTTGCACGATGTATCTTTCCTGGCAAGACTTGGTAATTTCGCTTAAAATAGCGAACTTGACGATGAAATTGGCGTGGGGGAAGTGAAAATAGTAAAGTAGGGGCAAAGGTTGAGTGTAAATGTTAAAGTCGAAGATCGTTTATTGGTGGTAGAGGTTGTTTGTTTTTTTGGTCGTAGGCCTTAGTTGTCTTTCTTGCAGTAGTAGCACCTGTAGTAGTATTGACTTAGCCGTTTGCCAACTTACCGAACTTTAAGACTTTTAACAGTCAATCTCAACGTTTTCAAGAAGGATTAATAAAGATTTCTTGGTTTTTTGAATATCTGTACCTTAGCTACCTCTAAAGTACCGTAAAAATAAACGTAGCCTAAAAGTCTTTTTTACTTAATGCCGTAAAAACTGACGCAATAGTAAAGGCCCTTAGCAAGAATATTTCCTCTACCCTAACGTTAACGTAAAGTGTAATAATCGGAAAGGCGCTTCTTCTTCTACTTAGCTAATCTGTGCTTAACCAAATAAATACTAATTAGTGTTGGCAGCTCTTTAGATCGTTACAACGTTGTCGATTCGAATCGTGGTCGAAGTAATAGTAGTATTGCATTGTTCATGTGGTAAATGTATTATTTTAGATTTGGCAGACTGCTAGCCGGTCTGCACAGTAATTTGTATGGTCAATTGCTTTGCCCATGCCCTAGTATGAATTGAAGTATGCTGCACTCGACTTACACCCAATGCGGTAAGTCTACACAACGAAATACACTTACAGTACAGGCAACTTTACTATAAGTAAAGTTGACAAACAGCACTGTATGAAGTACTATTCCAACACATCCTATGTCATCATAATACATATATAACATTGATATAGGAGGATAAATCAAGCAAACTTTATTAGGTAAATTACCAAAATTCTCTTCAATATGTCAATGTTTGTTCCTGACTATTTTAACTATGTAATACTCTCGATGCATCAATTAATTAAACACCATATTTCATCGTAATACATATATAACATTGATATAGGAGGAAACCCCAATCAAACTTTGTGAGATCAATTACCACGATTTTATTCAATATGTTAAAGTTCGTACCCAACTGTTTTTACTACGTAATACTTAAAATTCATCAATTAATTAAACATCTTATGTTAGGCAAATGTTTGTTATATGGAGAACAATTTATTCTACTATGTTATACACACTCCAAGTACGGCAATTTACATGTTTACTTGGGTTAGTAAACGTAACCTATCTTTGAATTTTAACAGACATAGTCTATACAAGGTATGTACACAGGACTTAATACTAAGGATACAAGGACCGCTCCGGAGATGAATATCTTTACCGGAAAAAGAGAGAATAATAATCTTAAGTTATAAAGGTATTGAGAGAAGGATGAAAACTAGTTTTAGTTATTTGTATTACTAGTACTTACAAGTGTAAGGTTTGGATCGTAATAATCGAAATCTAAAATAACTTTGTTTATTATATTTCAAGAAGTGTTCTACGTAGATGTCTAAGTATTTTAAGAAACATTAAACTTATACAATATCCTTTTGTACAATAGATTTAACAAAGAATTTGTACAATTGTACTTTATATATTTTTAAACTCAATCCTCAAGTTTTATATCTATTAATTAGATAGTCATGTCTATACCTTTTGGATCTATTTATAATTGTTAGTACGGCTGAAATACTATAATAGCTCTAGCATTCTCAAAGCTTTATTATATATTATGACTTTCACTAGGTTTATTTCGCAACAAGACTAACAATGTTTCATTGTCGTCAAGAACCGTTGTTTCTGCCAGCTGTATTTCCAGTTCAATTGAAGGTTTTTGAGGCTTTATAGCTAATTATCTTTCGCCATTACAACGTTACCTTCGTTCCAAACTAAGGCTTAGAATTACAGTCGTTTAAAGAAACGACAAAATTATAAGTCTTGAAGATTTTATGGACCTAGGCTATGCGCTATTGAATCCATAGGTTACGTGACTGTATACGTAACGGTATTTTTAATACCTGGCCCCAGCGTAGCCCAAGCACGGTACGCAGGCAGCATGTGCGAGGGTATGTGACGGGCTGTATACGAACTATTTTTGTAAGTTCTGTATGAAGAACTATGACAGCCTTTTTCAGTTTCCTACCTATATTTTAATAGTAAACATTAATTATCACATATTTGGCTTACTATTGTAGATCTGACTATAATATACTTTTAAGGTTTTCTTTTATCTTCTTAGAGGGATATTACTTATAATATCGAAGCGATAGCAAACAATTATAATTTTATAATATATTTGAGAATTATGAGGGAAAATGGACCATCAGATAATATCCTAGTTTCCACCTTTACAAATATATTTCCTTCGCATTCGGTGCTGATCTTCATTAATATGTCTCTCGTATAAAAACTCATAAGAAATATCGCGTCTATTGGAAAGAAAATTTAATAGCCTGTTTAATCGACTTTCGTTTTCGAATTTATATCCGAGTTCGCCCAGGGTATTGCTAACATTTATTAATTCAAAGCCGAACTAACAACAATACATATTGGTTTTTCAACGTTTAGAGGTAGACGAAAACGACATAATCAACCAGTATTCGATGAATTAGCATTTACGTAAACGGCACCATGTTAAATAATAGAATTTATATTAAAGGCGAGTATAATATGACTCGAGAAAGGTCGATATACGTTTCTTTACATATAAGGTTACTATACTCCGGCTATAGAACAGGATATTACAACATATTACGAAGCCGGCGGACCCAATAGAATATACGATATAAATCAGTTTTTCTAATATATTAAGGTTAATTTTAACAACCCTTATCACATGGATAAAGCCTTAGTAAAATTAGGGGGACCGTGTAAAAGCGACGAAAACTTATAGGCGTTGTTCGTTATTCGGTTCGAAATATTATTAGCTTAAGCGTGCGGTGAAGAATAGTTTTCGGATGTTAAGTATAATTAATGTTATTTTCATATATCATTACGAATTCGGGATAAGTTTATTACGGAAAAAATCATTCTTATCAACTATATCGATGCTTCGGCGAAGTACTATTGAGCTTGGCACCAACTTAAAGTTCTTACAGATAAAACGATGTTTAAATTAATTATTATGGAAACCCGTATAGATACAACAACTAAATAAAGATATATTTATAACTCTGATTTATACCTTATTACTATTTTTGTCAAAATTTAGTGTTAATATCGGTTAATGATATTCACGAATCTATTCGGTATATATTCAGAATCAAAAACTATGGGTAACGTAAGTAATTATGAAGGAACGCCAGGTTAAATAAGTTACGCAACGTTACTTACAATATAATTCGACGGACTATGACTAACGAAATTATAAACTTACTCGCCTTCTTTTCAAATATTAATATATACGGTTTAGTTTCCTATTATCGGCGATGGGGAAAGTCTAATTTTTAAACATAATTCTTTTTGAGTAGTTATATAATATTAACGACATAATTATAGGATATAGTAAACAGGAGTTTAGTTTAATTAAACTGTATATAAACTAGGATTCATTCCTTATCTTTATGCTTTTTAATAATACTTTTTTTTTTCAAAGTTCAAGTCGATCTTAGTTATGATTATTTTCATATTACAAACTAGGTTTCGGTATAACAGTTAAAGACAAAGTAAATTCGTTAGTTATATCCTTCAAATTCGAAAATATTACTATAATTAAGGGGAAATACTCGTATTACCTAATTCGACAAGTTATACCTAAATATTAGTGAATAGTAGAACTCAATATTAATATATGTTATTCCTAAAATAACGCGGGATTTAATTTTTGGTATATTATGGATATTATATCAAAAGATAACTTTAAGTGTTAAAGACTATCGTTTAATATTTTATCATTAAGCAAGATTAATTGTTGACTTAGTAATATTACACTTTAAGTTTTGGGAAATTCATATTTTTTAAATTCAGTTTTCATTAATTTAATAACTCGATTTTAAAGATCGGTATAGCATACGAGAGATAAGTCGTAATTAGCTTTTGTTATAAGTACATAAAAAATAACGGGAATATTAAAATAGACAGCATCGATCATCGCCGAAAATGAGGAAAATTAGTTACAGCTTTTACCTAAGTTCGCAAGGTTTCGCGATGTATTTAATAAAGAAAAGTATGGATATTATTATATACACTCATAGATAGTATACATAGGCCAAGTGGCAGTGCACTGGATTTAAAGGTACCTTCCTGTAGTGTGCAGGATAACGTGTTACGCTGCAGGCTATACTCTTGCAAGATACAAAGTACATCATGCATGGAGCGGTCTGGAATGGTTATTTCAGACCGCAGAGCAATGTATGGAGCGGTTTTGAATGGTTATTACAAATCGTAAGGTAATGTATGGAACGGTTTGAATTAGGTATTCCAAAGCCTACGCTAAAAGAGCCATTACCCGAATAGGAGGTTTATAACCTCTTATCTGTGGCGTATACTTTTTAGAATTTTTTTTCGGAGATTTATGTTTTACTATAATCATCATTTTTAATTACTATTTTACGTTTATATTTTACGTGAAAGAAAGGTTTTAAACCTGACTAATATTAACTAGTAACCAACTAGGTCGACTAGAATTAGCTAAAGAAAAAAGCGACAAACCTTAGTTGAATTCTTATAATATATTATTTTAATGGTCCCAACTATACACAATTTATCATTACGATTTATAAAGACTATACGGGAGTATAGAATTACGTGGGAATGTTGAGAAACCCGAAGCGTAACAAAACTATAAGATCCGAAGTAATTTTAAAAAGAAACACTTTTAATACGAGACCATGAACCAACTTAGTACTCCATTTACTAAAAATCTCCGTTAATTTAACATTTAACTTGTATAGACGTTTCAAACATACCCGGCTACTATTTAAGAAGCCTTTTATCACGTACCTGACCACGTAAGTCAAAACTACCAAGTTTAGAGACCCTTCGTTAGGACTCATCCGATTTTCGACAATCCATACCGCTCCCAAAACACAAAAGTGGTTACGAATTCAGTATCCAAACCGATCGCTTAATTTAAGAGCGGTTACGAACACGTCAACCAAACCGCTCGCACAAGTAAAAACAGCTACGAAATCATAATCCGGACCGTTCGCAAAATACAAACCAGGACCCATATACCGGATTACCCAGCACACCTCCATATACACACACTTTTTTTCCTTTTTCCTTTCCACGCTTTCCTTACCCATCTTTTTACGTTCGAAATATATTTTTAAGTTCGCTCGCCCTATGTACATTAAAATTAATACCTACGATGTTTGAGTTTTTTAGCTGTTTAAATAATATAACGTTATTAAACGCTAATAAATCTAAGTTAAAATGTTTAAGTAGCTTATAGTTACGTAATTTTTTATATATTACTCGAAATCAATTCGTATTTGTAAATACTAAAGATCTTATTTACTTTTTATTTCCGCCTTTATACATGTCTTTTAAGTTACGAATATACCTAATCACGACGCTAAATTACCAAATAGCACCTCTTTAAATATTGTTTTTATATATAGTCTACTTACCTAAGTATAGATTGGCATTACTAGTAATGAATCTGGTAAATTCTAACGAATGTATGGAATACCTTTTTACCTACACGTCGTTTCGCGGCAATATTATAAAGCATTTAGATTTTAATATTTAAGATAATAAAATCGTGGTATTAGTAGAATATTTTGACCCATTGATAGTAAATACGTATGTAATTAATATAATCTTCAATTATTGTAAAATATAATCTTCAATTATTGCAATGACGAAATCGAAGGACGTGACCTATTCGACAATTTTAAAAAGGGCTTTGTAAACTGGACGCTGGGTGTAGAGTGTACAGTTGATAGTAAGGTTTTAAAACTACTACGAAAGCAACTACGAAGTAAATATATTAATATAACTGGTGAAAACAACAGCTTAATTAAAAAAGATTTGAAAGCAATAAACCAACTTATATAAATACCGAAATAAATAGATGACGAAGTGATAAACATGAAATCTATAAGTGAATATTATCTATAAAAAAAAACGCTGGGAACGCATATTTAAGATAACGGTCTAGGGATAAGAAAAGTCACCATAAACAGGGATACGGCACTTAATAAGGCTGAAAGGCCGCCGCGAAATGGAAATAGAATTGAAGAAATTAACGAAAGAGGAGATAACTCCATAACTATTATTTATAATAAGAGTTCAATACGAACCCTCCCTGAGACGCAGTTTCGAATCGAACACAAACTAAGACTATGCCCCGATTGCTATCAATAACCATCTTAGTTACGAAAAAAGCGGTCCGAATAGCGAAACGTCCCGCTTCAGGAAACGACGAGTGATTCGAAACACCAATACGTATTTTATAGATTAATACAAGTTAACTACGACACTAACTGTAACCTTTCACTATAACGCTTTCCCAATAATAGGAGTAATCTTATGAAGTTCAAAAAATTTGTTAGGCCTTGGAATAAGGAACGAAACGATAACGGTAGACCGTATAATGAATTTAATGACAAAATAGGGGTTATATTTAATACATATAAAAAACTACATATTAAACTCTTTTAATTTTATATTATTTAGCTCGAATTATCATTTTGGTAAACTAAGAATAATATATATATATTAATTTATATATGTAAATATATTTACAAAATACGATAAACTCCTAAAATTCCACTTTGGTAAGGAAATCAATTACGAACTTTACCATAGGGATTGAACCGATATAAACTAGAAGTATGTAAAAAATGAATAACAAAACGTTAATAAATACCCACAAGAGCTTTTTATTACCTTATGAGCTAAGTTTCGGGAATACTAAATATTCCTTTAATTGTAATATAAGGGTGATAAACTATTTATTTAAGTAGTAACGAAAATATGTTTCAGAAACTCGGATTTCGACATTATACTTTTCAAGCCAATAAAAGACATGAAAACCTTTTGTATAAGCTTTAGAATATCGGTTGAAACCTTTATATGCCGTTATGTGAGCTTTGAATTAGCATTTATAGCCGATAAAACTAAAGGCGAAGGCTAAATTACTAAACTAAACCTTGTTGGAACTATTTATTACGTTTTAAATCGAAAATTTAAAGTTCATCCAAAGTCAAACATGCGTTTAAGGTACAAGTATTAAGGAGGAAACCTGATTAATAAAGAATAAATACTATATTTCGAAAATAGGCGAAACGTATCGCGATTATAGTAGTATTTGCGAAAAGGTATATGGAACCCTATAAATTTGCAAAAACGGTGCATCATATATAATAAGATCGGCTGCTGTTTTATTAACCACTCCTTTCACGAGAAAATTCGTATTAAACAAAAATTTTAGGCCGAGGATATATTTAAGAACTGGATAAAAACTAATTTTACAGTAAATATATCCGATTTCGAATGTTAAGATGTTCAACTTCTCGCTTACCTCTACAAATATACCTCCAAAGATAAAGATTTCCAAAGTAACGACGTTTACCTGATAACCTACGTCGATAAAACCGCCTAACATATTTTCGTAAAGTTACAAAACACCTTTTTCCTTTACGTTGTAAGCCTGAATTATGTAGACGGAGTTTTCGACGCCTATATGGCGTTGAAGTTCATGTTTTCTGATAAATACGGCGACTGGTTTCATAGTATTATACCTAAAACTGGTGTAGCCAATATTGTAACGGTTGGAAAGCGGAAATTCAACGCGTTTATGGTAAAGTTTTCCAAGTTTTGATGAAAACGGATAAAAAAATACCGAAAAGTCTTATTTGGTAAAAGCAAAACGTCATTAATAGGAACGAGTATTATAAATACGAGTTTTGAACAGGTTATGTTTTATATAGATTTTAAAACAACATTTCTTCTTTTATTCACTAATATAAAGAAACTTGGAATTAATGTCGGAATGACTAACCAACTTATTAGCGCTTCGAATAACGTATCCATACAGCTCCGGTTTAAGTTCATCTACTTATGGTTTTCCTTAAAGCATCTACAATTAAAGTTATTTACTTAACTTAGCCGGAATTTCGGATTTTACACCGACGATTTGGATACCCAACTATAAAACGCCTTTTACGCTTACTTTACATCGCACGCTTTACGGATATAGGAAAAAAAGTATTTAAGGTTATCTAAAAGTTTTACCATAAGTGTTAGCTGTACTTATAAGCCCTACATCGGTTTAAGTTCCGCCTTTAAAAAGACATAGACTTTAAATACAAAGTAATTGTTGATATTATATATTTAGACAGTTAACCGGTCCTTTACGCCGTTCACGTGGTAATATTATTTCAATCTGATGAGTTTACACGAAGTGCTTTTGTTATGGATTACTAGGACTTTCAAATTAATCATTGGTTTACAGTTTACTTATAGCCTTTAAACTGGATCACATACAACGCTAGTACGCCTTCGACTTTACGAAATGGCGTACTAAGGTTCGTATCGCCGGCAATGAGTATAAGAAAATCTTAGTAAAAGATTTATAGGGTATTGAAAAGTGTAAACGGTACTACTAACAGCGTAAAAGAGTGAATACGGTGTTGTCCAAGGAACTGAAGGTTACTAGTTCTAAGGAATCTATCTTTTAGATAGCGGTTAACGCCGTTAACAATACTTTTGGACTAAATAAGTGTATCTTTACGTTTGTTATCTTTAATGCCTACCCGAGGATTTATATCAACTTTATACCATTACCGTTTATAGTGTAAAGGTCCAATGTTGCGCTGAAGGCTATGGAAGTATTACGTTTTTTACGGGCCAAGAAAGACGTATCTCAAGAATTGGCTATAATTAGTAGCTCGCGTAAAACTGGTATTTTAAACCTACTATTGTAATTTGAAGTCCAGGTTGAGAGAATTAAGAATAAGTAGACTGGCTTTAAAAGGATTGACAGGTTTAAAAGCTATGATGTATTTGTCAATTTATTAAATGGTATAAGTTTATTTCGCTAAATAATGG
This sequence comes from Anisogramma anomala, assembly GCA_038502455.1. Taxonomy (NCBI): domain Eukaryota; kingdom Fungi; phylum Ascomycota; class Sordariomycetes; order Diaporthales; family Gnomoniaceae; genus Anisogramma; species Anisogramma anomala. Next base: position 11,316,696 of record JASMMZ010000006.1, on the reverse strand, counting down.
TATGAAAGCATAAAAAATAAGAAGCGGTTCGAAATCGCAGAACGGATAAAACCGCTAAGGAGATACCCCCTAAAATGATGAATTGAAACCCTTATTAGTTTTAAGCTACCTCTCTAAATTTAATTTCGACCCGTTTCCTTTAGATAAGAACGATTCGCTTATACCAACTTTATCAGCACCTCGTTGTCGAGGGCGTCCCCGTGGTTCGAGAACCAAAAAAACGTTTTATAAACTTTGTTATATACTCCTTCATTACGTAAAAGGAAATAACAAACCACGAGATAATCTTAAAGCTTCGTTACAAGGGTATTAATACCACCTTAGGTACCTCGTTAGAATAATTAACCTAAATATAAATTTTAGCTTTAATCAACTAAGGCGTATTTCGTTTTGAACGATTCGATCCGACTATTTACGGCACCTATAAAAAAATTTCACAACGTTTCGTTTACGAGGTTAAGGATAAAACCGAGAATCTTTACGAAAAAATCCACCTAGTCGTTAAAGAATATAACGACAAAGGTAAAAAGGATATTATAACCTAATCTCTTATATTACAAAAAGTTAACCACCAATTAATTTTTGTACTCGCGGCTTCCTTTAACGTAATATATAACCGATATGTTGAGCTTTGAGTTATTATATAGGTATATACCCATTTTTAAAGCGGTTCCAACGACGAATCTATTCCGATATATTAAAACATGTTAGAAAACATTACCTAGCCATAAAGATTTTACGTACTATAAACTACTTTACGGTTTAGCCGAAGCCGGTGTTTACTGGTTAAAAAAAAACCTATTAAAGACATTGTAAGGAACGGCTTGAAATAACTAGTATTACCTTAGACCTGTATCTATTGGTATTAATAACCCATTAGAAGGGTTTTGTATTATCGTGCATGTAAACGGACGATACTTTGATGTTTTGTAAAGCTTTTTTTTCCGTGTTTGAAGAAAGAAAACTTCTAAGGGCTAGTTGAAAAGTAAAACATAAGACGTACCTAACGGAGGACTATATAATTGATTTTAATGGCGCCACTATTACTTTTAGGAACGGCGTTTTGGGCTTTACGTCCAAAGGGTAGCTAGATAAAGTCGCCCTTATTGTTGTGGATAGCGTAAAATAGGTCAACGAACATAAATCTTAACGAGTAAATAGCATTTGGATTATTTTTACAGCATAATTAAAGGCGGTATTTGACTTTTCGGTCGCCGCGTAGTGTTAAACCGCCCCGACGGACGATGTATATAAGGCGTTTAACAAACTCCTTTTATGGTAAATGTATAATTTAAAACGCGGTTTGGAATTTTTATCGTTGGATATACGTATTACTAAGCTGTTTGATTTTAGTCACGGCTTCTTTGTTAATAATAACGACGAAAGTTCGTAAATAGTCTTTATTTTAATTTTCGAAAACAAAATACCGATCCGAAATAGTTTTAGTCTTCGTAAAAATGTTGTGTATTAAAGCTATAACAAATATAAAAGGATTACAAGGAACGTCTTAGCTTTAAAAAATATTTTAGCTGAAGGTTTCGATTCGAGTATTATTATAATAATAACGGTTCGAATAATAATCATTAACATTAGTTTATATCGTATCCCTTTTGTTATATATACTGACTTTTTTTCATTTTACAAGTGTTTGGTTAAACTCGGTATTACGAATGAAAAGCGGTTAATAATGGATATTATAGTTTTACGCGAGTCGTACGAACGTCGTAAGATCGATGAAACAGAATAAATCGATGGTAAATTAAATTTAGCGGCCATAATAACCAAAGTTACTCCGAGTGTAGTATTCGAAACACTTATATCGATGGGTACGTTTTTTGTTGGTATTGTTAAAAAGGTTTCACGATTTTAATAAGTTATTATACCATTTTTATCGATTTTGAACTGTTCGAATTTCGCTATCCGCGCCGCTCCCCAATTTGTACCTTTGTTTAACCTTACTATTTCGCGTCGCCTTTGATATTATATTACTTTTTGTTTTATATTCTTCGATATTACCGTTTTTCCTATTCTTTTTGCCTTTTTTTATAATTACTATTTCGCGTCACTCCCGATATATCGTTATGTTTGGTTTACATAGTTCGGTACAATTATTTTTTATCAGTTCAAGTATACAACTTCGGATTGGTTTTAACGTATTTTAACCTTTTATTTCACGTGATTCAACCTTATCAAGTATTTTACTATTAACATTATTTTATTTTGATTTACGATATCGAACTGTTTATGGCATATTGCGTTTCTTATTTTATATATTTTAAGTTATATCTTAGGAACGACTATTTTAACGAAAGTAATAAGATTATTATAACTGGGGACTCCGGCCCAGCCTTAAAGGTAGCTAATCATTTTTGAAAAAGGGAGAGGGCGATGTCGTCGCGTCTTTACTATTCTCACTGTTACCCTTCCCCTTTGTGTTGGCGTTACCTTTATTACCGTTATCGATGTTATTAACATTGATAAGAATACGTCCCTGTACCTTACGACGAGTACCCTTAGGCAAAGGTGCAAGGAGAGCTTTACTCTCCTTACAGCAACCTACGATAATTTCGTTAAAATCGCTTACGTAGTATATGTAAAGGCACTTTTTTGAGGAGGTAGTGGTTGTAGCCGACTCTTTAGTCCGCCGGTTGGCGTTTATTACTAGTTAGTATCGGTTTGTTTTGGTCATTTGCAACCGCGATTATTTCTCGAAGCGCTTCGAACGTTATATTTTTGTTGAAAGAAATTTTTAAGGTTATGTTAAAACTTACTATAAATTAGGGGGAAGTTTAACGCGGTTTTAGCTTACAGCATTAGAATTACTGGAACTGGGGCGTATAAGCTGTTAACTCATTTGAAACGGAAATAACGAGCCGAACAACCCCTACTTTCATAACAATCGCTAATGGACTTACCCGCGGCCGGGGATGCGATTTAAAATACGTAGGTCGTGTCTAATCACAACCTGGAATTAAGGACTCGGGTACGCCATTTTAATGCTTTACGAGTTAAAAAAATCTCGCAACATACCTTGGTGATATGGAGTTAGAAGCGGCGAAAAGAATTCGCTTTGTACTCCTTATTTTAAAAAATGAGTTAAAGGTATACCTATGAGTAAACATGAAATATACGAACTTTGGCGTAGTTACGCCAAGTTACGCTTACGGCGTAAAAGGGCTCCTACTGGTAATAGAGTTTTACTCATAGAAAAATGGTAAGGTTTATAACCTTAGAATCCCCTTGCTTTTTCCTTTGGATTCTGGGGAAGGGAGAGAGAGAAGGGGAAAAAGGGGGGGGGGGGCAGTAGCGGCGACGGCGGAAAAAAGCGAGGCGACGACGACAGGATTTGGGGTGGTAGCAGCGATGGCAGAGGGAGACGAGGCGGCGGCGGCAGGACATATCGTAGTGGCGGTAGCGGGCGGGGTAATAACTATTAACGAGATTATACCCGATAAGTACGGGTTGCTGGTGGTGGTGGCGGCGGCAGTTATTACGGCGGCGGCGGCGTGTCAGCGTTTTCGCGTTTAACGATACCTGGCCGTTTTATTTTACCGCGGTATTTGTTTGATACGTGATTACGTAATTACCACTGATTAATCACCCCTACTAATTAACCTTTACAATAATTAAGTAATTAAGCTTGTTAAAAATTACGAAAAGCGTTATTACTAACCATATTACCACCATTTAGATATACCAATTAGGTTCGAATTACAATCTCTATCGCGGATAAACCTTACTGATTTAAATAGAGTTAAAATTATTATCACGGCTAAAACTTATTAATTAGAATCTTTATCATTGATACGATAATCACACTATTATTACGGAAATCGTTGATATGTATCTTTGCAAAAACATTATTTTTGCAGAACTTATTAATTTAAACCTTTACAACCACAACCATATTGTTATAATGAAAACTATTGATTTGGACCCTTATAACCATGAATAAATTGTTACCATTGAGTTTTAAGTACGGAGTATATGAAAAAAATTACTTGTTTAGATATTTCTATATGCCCTTATAGATAGTATACACAGGCTAAGTGGTAATTCACTGAATTACAAGATGCCATTTTAAAAAGTACACGATAATGTTTCATGTTATGAGCTGCACATTTGTAAGACATAAAGTATATTATGTATAGAGCGGTCTAGAATGGTTATTTTAAACCGTACGGCATGTATGGAATGGTTTGGATTAGGTATTCCAAAGCGTATTGAAAAAGGGGCATTGCCCAGATGAGATGTTTATAACCTCCTTGTCGTGGCGTGCATTATTTGGAATACTCCTTCCAGAGATCTATCTTTTACTACAATAACAATCTTGGATTACTATTCTACTTACCTAATTCATGTGGAAAAAGGGTTTTAGACCTTACCGATAAAAATGTTATAGCTTAACCATCGTATCTAGGAAAGTTTAATTAATATATTGATATTAAATGAAATGATGATAGATCTTTTCCTGATTCATCATATGGGCCATTATATTTAATATTACGGGAATAACTTCATTAATTTCAACGTTAAATTACGAAATTAATTAATGAGGGTTAGGTTTACGAGAATTTCTTATCGGCTATAACACTGGTATTATTAATTTTTAAATAGCGGGGGTGGAGGAATACCGATTTTATATTAAATACCGGATTTTCAACAAGACTATTGAGTAAAAACCTTTTCCCTTTACCTTCAATTAAGTATACCTTACGCGTATTATCAAAGTTGACGTAATTTAAGAAATGGAATATTCAATTGGCTTTTCACAATATTCATATTATACATAGATAAAAAGTTTCAACGGCTTTTCGTATACTTTGCCATTTGTTCTAGTAATTAATTGCCTCTTTCACCCCTTTCAGGCTAGTGAAAACCTTAACGACCTTGTAACTTTATATTAATTATATAAATGCAAATATTGAAAATCTTTTACTATAATTTACTCCAACACCCTCTCAGTATTTTATCCGATATTCAGTAGATTTATGTAAGAAATGTGCGGGTAATTTTAGGATGTTTTTACAATAAGAGATTAAATTTGAATTTATAATTATATAACTGCGTAATTAAGGAGATAAAATACCTTAATTTTATTGTAACGGTTAATATCAGTATTTAGGCTGATTTTCAAAAAGACCGGATTTTTCGCGAATAAAATTGGTATGACCCAAGCACGTTGGCGGGTCAGCAAACAGGCCAGCATGCAGCTGAGCTACCGAGAGCCTGAAATCCATCACATCAAGCGGGGAACATCTCTCGGTGAGCCTCAGTGAGCACCGGTGAGCCTCAGTGAGTACCGGTGAGCCTCAGCACTGAAGATGGTATGAAAGCCATAGGATATAAGGACACGGCCATCACCACATATATAGTATTTCCTTCATAACTCTTCAGTTGTCAATCTAAGTATTCAGTCTCAGTATATTCTGAACAGCCTCACAGCTTTTGATCATTACTTGCACGGTTGCGATATTATTCACTCAGTACCTCTGCTACGTTCTTGATAACCTCAACCCTCTGACACCTTCTATACACTCACGGGTATTTAGTGTGATCATTAAAAAAATTCCTTACAAATGATTTGGAAAATTCGAAGTTTGTTAGATTTTATCGATTTTTCTTGAAACGTTATTAGTAAATTTTCCGATTTCGCTAAGTACCTCGTTCGACTTACGAAATACAGAATTCCCTAAGTTTGGACGGATTGGAAAAACTATGTATTTTAAACGTGGGAAAGTACATTCTTTATGGTTACTATTTCAATATATTAGGATTTATATTAGTTCAAAGTAGTGAAAACCGATTATCCGGGAATATTATGTGAAGGGTGCTTATTGTAAAGGGATAAAGAAAATATTTTCAAACCGGTAGTATAATACTTTGTACGATTAACCAATTTGAAACGTACTTTTACTCTTTACGTTAGAAAGTTTTCTACGATGGTATCCTATTTTAAAGGGTATTTATCAGAATTACGCAGTATCCGTACGTTATTTACCATGCTAACGGATTATAAAAGATTGGAGTATTTTTTGCGTTATATTTGATTTCGATAAATTAGGCTTGATGGAACGAATTCCTTTCGGGTTTTGAATATTATTCAAGTTATTAACTTGCGACATAAGGCGCTTTTCCGGTTTTGTTACACCGTAGGTTACAAAATAAGAATAAGTTTCAAAATACCGTGTGCGAGTTTTTTTTAATTCTTCAATTATATCAAATATGAAAAAAATAAATTCACATATTATCAATGCGTATATTGCGGCGTGATCTACGGATCAATTTATTTAGACGAAACCCTAGTTACTAAATACAAATAATATACGTTACAAGAGAGAGTCGAAAAACTATAAGGCGTCAAAGGTAACGAAATCGTTTCAGACCCGGCCTACGTTCGCGTCACCGTTTTTAATGATACGGGGAATACCGAATCATCGACGGTAATTGGATCGCCTCGGGCCCAACTGACTTTAAAATCGCCGACTTCGTTAATACCAGGCGGTTATTTTATTTTCGGGCCAAATGTTTTACGGAGTCATCAAACGAAAGTATAACAAACAACTCGTTATATATAACTCGCTTTATAAATGGTTGAAACAGGCGTTAAATGTTTCGCGATCAATAGAAAATACCGGTATAAACTACAAATTATGATATCGATCCGAAAGGTTCGTTATATTACCATAACCATCTATAACTGCTAAATTGGGATCTATAACGATAAATATATATAATAGCCTTACTATTTACTTATTATAGGTTATTCTGGTAAAGAGTATTATTTAAAATTCTCTACCAATGTTCTGATTAAGAGGGTATAGTCGTAAATATTCGAGGTCTATATTAATTATATACGTAATATAGCTATATAAAGTATTTCTGAACCTTATGATAAGGCCTTCTTAACCCATATTTATCCCAATCAGTTATAAAATATATACTTCTGTCGATTTTAAATTAGACTTACTTGTTATTAATAATAGCTTTCGGTATGTATTGGTTATTGCTGATTGGTTATCTTAATTTTTTTAATTAAAGGCTATGTGGTTTATAATTTCCAAAGATATTACGAAGTTTAGTTGGAATACATAATAGAAAATATAAAGATTACCGTCTTTTATTATTAGCGATCGCGGCTTAGATTAAATGGGTATATTTTGATTGACCATATATTTTAAGTAGGAAGTCAATAACGTTTCTCGATTTCGTAGTATCTGTAAACGATCGGTGGTATGAAACGAGTAAATTGAAAGTTAAAAAGTACTATCGGGTCGTAATCGCCTTTTCTTAATTCGATTATATATTAAATTTACTCGTTTGTTAATTTGTATTCAATAACTGTAAATGCATGGGTCACGGGTTTAATATAAATCGGCTGGTTCATACATACGAAACATCCTTTATATTGTAGGTAAACGGGGATATAAAATCGTTGAATAATTTAGGGGGACATTTTTTAACGTTTTTTATTTATTTACTTCAAGGTACGAAGTTAGTTTGAGTGGCTATAATATATATTTAATAATTAATAACAATAGTGGAAAACTGTCGACGAGGCTCATAAGACGATATTTTATGAGAGATTCAGTTTGCATTAAATTACGCAATATTCAATCAAATTGCTCTGATGAAAAGCTTGATTTATTATATAATTAATACTGGGTCATCGATATTTTGAACCCGTGAAATATTATTTTAAATAATTTTGGGAAACAAATTATATTTTATGTAAATCTGGTCAAACGTATCGTTATGGACCCCTTTCTTTCGTAAGTTTTATCCGATATTAACCCTAAACTAATATTTGTCCCGCATGATACAGGGGAGATATAAATGGAAAAAATAAAGTTTAGGATATTTTCGTTATTCAAAGAGTGCGGAATCGTATTTATTATATATTAATGAAGTGCAGGAGTAATAATAAGCCGGAGTAAAAGTTGTTAAAAACAACCTATACAAGGTAACCCTACATAAATTTAATGCGAAATAGAGTAACTTTTCTTTTGATAATAATCCGATATTTTGACTTCAATGCCGAATACGTTTTAAGAAATTTATATTCAAAGAGTCGGTTCTACTTTGGTAATAGAATAATATTAATGTAAAAGTGTAAAAATCCATTTCTATTGTAATATAATATGACATATGGGGCTGAGTATATGTTACTTAACTTCCTTGGATAAATATCCGACTTCATGGTGGTTTTTACTAAATATTACCAAGTTTTACCTATATGTTATCATTATCATTAATCGGGTCCAGAGAATAGTAGCTTTGTTCACGTTGAAAACAATAATACAATTGGATTATTATATAGAAAAAGGCCGGTAAGAGTGGATGGCATAGGGCGGGATGGGTGTTAGGCAACGCCGATGAGGGTTGTTAGTTAGAAGTGGTGTGGGTAATAGGAAAAGTCGATAATAACGTATAACGTTAGGCACGGCAGATATTAGACAAACCTGTCGATGACGAATAACGCGGAGCGGAGCGGGAAAAACGGCCTTTTAAATGGGATATAAAAGATTATAATGTATCAATTTATACTTGGGTAACGCGTTTGGTACGGATATACTCATTAGCTTATTTATGGTCTGCTCGGTTAACTCGCTTTTAGTAGAGGTTAATGAATAGAATAAAGGTAAATAAAGAGCTTTTACGATTAAGACTTAAATATCGTTTGTATTGGTAGGCCTTGGACGTTGCAATGTTGTTAATTCTATTAGTCGAAGTAACAGTAGTATTGTAGTCAGATGGTAGATGTATTGTTCTAGGTTTCGCAGACCGCTAGCCGGTCTACACTGTAATTTATATGGCCAATTGCTTGACCCGTTCTATAGAGTGAAGTGCAGCGTATAACACTCGACTTATACTCAATGCGATACGTCCGTACAAAGTAATACACTCAACTTGCAATACAGTTAACTTTACTATAAGTAAAGTTAACCTACTGTATTATATGTAATATTATTCCAACATTGGCTGCTTTTTAGTTTGTGCGCACGCATTTCAGTGTGGCTGACTAATCTTTCCCGGTTAATATTAAATAGCTGCCTCGTACCCTTTGCCAATTCCAATTGACTTTCATATGTATTGTACCCAATTACATGCAAATTAACCCCATTTAATCTCAATTACTCCGTTACCATGAGTTCCGAATTCATTAACTCCCACAAAAGTTTTTGCGCCCCAGATCTTTGCAACCCTTTACTTTAACTATATCATTCAAACAAATTACTATCATCAATCCCCTAGCAGTCTTCCAATCTGCCAGCACATCCCTTTCCGCCGTTATGTGGCTTTCCGGGTAGCCTCTCAACATAGCCTTTGATATGTATGATTAGCCTATTACTATTTACAAACCTTTTCAGGGCTTTATTTGGTGATGATTTCGTTATGACGTTATTAGGGTTATCTTGGCTATCGGTCTATCGGAACTCCTCGATCTCTTTCCCTTTGTAGGCTTTACGAAGTACTATTATGTTAATCATCAGGCGCTTTTCACTAATGGTTCCGAACTTTGAAAGGCATTCAAAGAGGCTCTTTAAGTCGGTATATATTACCATCAGAATAAAAGGAATCCGTAGCTACCTGTTAATGTAATTAAGAGTCTCCTATAGTATTATACCTACTTTAAAACCTGATATTTTACCGTAGACTTTCGAAGTCAATATACTTCGTATAATCCTTTTACACTTGACGAAAATCTAATAAATTAGGTTACTAGTAATACTAAATTGGTTTTCCTACCTATTTCTATGGACCAAAATTATTAGAAAGCCTATGTATGAAGACAAGTAGATATTATTTACAAATAACCTATCCGTGAAAATCATTAACTTAGCTTTCGACAAGTCGATTAGGACTATATTAATCCCGTGATCCAAATTCTTCATTTACTATTAGAACCTTGTATTCAACCAGTCAAAGTCCTTATCCGTTAACTTTTATGCTTTTACCGAGATAGATAGGTCGTAAAATACTTTCGGTGGGTATAAGGTAGTAATATAGCTACCTAGAATATATTATTTCAAGTACCTTTAAGTCTTTACCTTATCTGTCTTGTCGATTTTGGTAAAAACAACGACCTAGCCTTTTTTGCGGGATCTTAAACCGGTATTAATACTAATCATACGAATTGACGATCCGGTAAAGTTGAATTAGTTGTTTTATGTTAATATCATTACCGGTTTAAAATTTCAAAACTTGGAGTCCTCGATTTCTTGTTGTTTTAGTACCATCAAGTTAGCTATTTCAACGAATAGGGTATCGTCAATTTATATACCTATTATATTAAGGTCCGTCTTTTATGTTACCGGTAAGTAGGGATCGTATGTTAAAAAATTTATCGTTAAATGGGATTTAAAATGCGACTGTTAGGTTAAAAACTAGTAAACACTTTCCTTAACCAGCCTATATAGTAATTCAATATACCGTATTACCGTTTTCGAAAGGTAGATAATACGAAACTCTTACAGAAGTTCCAATAGTTCAATCCTTTATATATTCGTTGTTAATTATGCATAGGCCTGCGGAATATTACAGCCATTAACTGTAAACCTACTTTTAATCTTAATTACCAAACGCTAACTAATCTTCTAAATTGTTAATGACTACGTAATGATTCAGTCCCTTACCTTTTAGCCGTATCTTTAAACGATTAGTCGTAACTTTTTATACGGCCGCCCCGTGGGTTTCCCTTTAATCTCGTAAATAATACTCGATTTAAAAATCGTAACGTTCGGGTATTAGAAGTTAATATTGGTTTTCGTTATAAATTGAATAATAACTCCAGTTAGCAGGCCGTCGATCTCGACTTTATCGCTTTCCTTCAATGGTTTACCGAAAGTTTTAATAATCACTTATACCCTAAACTTCACTACTAAGTTTTCTTTATTCTTTTCTTTCCTATTTATCTAAGTAGTATTATACATACGGCCCGGTGTATATTTCGTCTTTTTAAAGTTTTCCTTCTTTTCGGGGGTCTCTCACGCCAATGGCGTTCTATTCATTCATGATGAAAGGGTAAAAAGGGTCGTATTAACTCGGTAGTTTTACTGAAGGTACCTAAAGTTCTTTATCTTCGGTACATCTAATATAAAGTTTAACCTATGTAATTCAAAAAGATATAAGGCTGTTAAAAATTTAAATAACTACTTTACAGTTTATAATATTTAATATCTTGTATAACCATTCCCATTTACCTGGATTTCGCTATACGAAGACTTTACTTTACAACGATAAAGTAAATTCGTTGATTGTTAAGGGACCGTTTTCAGTATTAAGGGAGTTATTAATTTGGCGGCGTACTGATTCCCTTCGTAGTTCTCTTAAGGCTTTACTGTATGCTATAATACGTTTCTAAGTACTTTCCGAAGCAGGAGATTCACTTGTTAGGCATGGGTACATTCCAATGACTAGAAGCCTTGTTAATAAGCTGTTAAGGCCTACGGTATCATTAAGGCCTTTCACTGTTATTTATAGGCGTGTATCCGGATCCGTAAATTTCTAATCTCCAACGTAAGGATATTATACGCCCAGCGAAGTAGGGCTTATGCCCTTTCAATCTTTCCAATATTCCAGTTAGCTTCTATAAGTACCTGTTTATACTGGATACCAATTATCTTAACATTCTTTTAAAACTTTACCGCTGTAAAGTTAATACTAGCATTGAAGACAAAGATATTAGATAAACCCAGATACGTATTAATTCACCATATCTTTAACGTTTCCCCCGTATTCTTTATTAAAAGGGACTTTAACAATTTATCTATACTTTCTATTCCAAGTATCATATACTAAGAATAGCCTCTTATTAAGTATTTTACCGCCCCAATATTTAGTATAATACCTTAAAACATGTAAGCCGCGTAACAATCGCGAAGGTTGAAGGTATGTAAAGGATTAGGGGTATGGTTAGGTCAAAAGTAAGGGTTTTCTCCACCTAAACGGTACAAAATGGTATAGTCGGCTAGTTACTAGACCGCCGTACTAAAAGCGATATTTTGGTATCACTTAATTTACTTAGAACCGTTTCCGAAGTTGATTACCTTATTGCATTTAACGTCCGCAATTTAATGCAAGTAATCTTATTTTGAATCAATAGAGTATTAAACGTAATACGTTGTTTTCCTATTATTATGTTCGTCGGAGGGGTGCTGAGTTAACTAATAGCCAAAATTGACACATATTTAAAATCTTTTACCACTATTACGACGATAGTACTTACGGTTAATAGGTCTGCCTAAATATCATTATCGTGAGTGTGGATGTTGCCTTTAGTTTAGAGCCGAAGTTGATAGGCTAAACCTTAGGCGTTTTAAGCGCCCATACTTGGCGTCGACGTAATTGATGACCGTAAGATTTTCCTTATTCACGTTAAAAAAGTTGTCGGCTTGGGAATATATATTGAGCGAGTTTCGTATACGTATGATTACGGTGGCAAGCGAGGAACGTAACTGGCTAAAAAAGCCTTCGTAAGTGATATTTAGGCGTTATGGAGCGTATTTGAACTCACTAACATCTGTAACAATTACTCGTACTTACTCTCACAGTATAGCTTCGCTAGTGTAGCCTTCCCTATTAATTTTTAACATATTATTAATTTATTAAGTATTTAATTAAAAATATTTATTAGGAATTCCTCCTTTTTTTTATTTATCATTATTAAAGCTTACTTTATAATAGCCTAATATATATGGTATTGAACGAGGTGGGCGTCGTATTCGAAGTGGCTCTTTATGTTATCGTAAATCACGTTAAACATAGTAACATTCGTTAAAAAGGTTAAGTAATAATCTTTAGCGTAACTTACAAGGATTCCGGGAAATAATAAGTGAAAACCAGAAGGTAAGACCTCTATCCATTTGTAAATATTTAAAAACGGTATTATCTTGATGTCGAAAAGGTTTTAAAGCTTCCCGTCATACTTTTCTATATTATCCCCGATTTTGGAAAAGTCTGTTATAAATTTGTAATTAATGTTAACTTTTTTAACAGGTATTGAAGGAAGGTTACGATAGTTATCCCAGATTTAAATAATGTTTTTTGGTAGTTTAAGCTTTGAGGCTTTCCAAGCACGGTGTTAAGTGTAATTGCCAGTCTCCTGACTCGAGGGGTAAAATCCTATGATAGGACTTATAATGAGTTCGCGAGTGTAGGTGAATCTTAAGGGAAAATGTTTTTAAGGGTCTTAGCGATTAAGGTACTCAGTGGCGATAGGTATTTAAAGGTTTTTAGAGGTCTTACTATCTTATTTAATCAACTGGTGGAAAGTGCCGACATCAATACTTTTAGCCGCATTGGAGGCCGTTATTTCACGTGCTCTACCGCTGCTAAGGACGTACTTCGCGCTGCCATGTAGTGGTACCAAACCGCAGAGCAAATCAACAGGTTCATTATCACTAACGCGTAAAAAGGCTTAACTTAGATGTAAACGGTAAAGCGAAGGCCCCCTGGATCGCGTGTATAAGCGGTGGTATTCCTTAATATCCTTTTCTTTTACACGTAGTTTTTGGAGGCGTTCCTAAAGCTAGGCCAAATCAACAAGTTTTTATACTTATTTCTTTGCACCCATTATTGATATATAAACTTCTTACCGTTTAAGTTTTACCTTAACCCTTAACTTAACCCACTTTTAAACCAAAATTCATATGTTTATAGTTCAGTTACCGAAAAGGTTACGAAAGTTGTCAAAAGCATGATTAAGGTCTTTAGTATTGCTATGCTTAACAATGTAATAGCCTATAAAGTTGGTAAAGTATTTTCCCGTTAATTATTCGATAATATCCAACGCTTCAAGGTTTTCGTCGTAAAACTTAGTAAAGGCAGTTTTGAGGGCGTCAATTCCCTTTTAAATCTTTAGGGTAGGTGCTATATTAAGGTTTACGGCGATAAAGGATTTAATATAGCGTGTGTAGCGAGGGACTTAGTAATCTAGTGCGTGGGGACCTAGTGTTTTGGCGTAAAGTCGCGTGGAAACTTAGCGATTTAGCGTGGAGTTGCGTGATGTGGCTTTCTCAGCGCCACTTAGTAATCCTTGGTATGTTCACTTAGGGTATCGAACTTAATAATTAAAGTGACATAGGGAGTAAAAACGAGTAAAGTAGGGCGAAGGCTTAGTGTAAAGGGTAAGGTCGGAGGTCGTTCATTAGTGGTAAAGGTTATAGGTAAGGGGCGAAGGTTATTTGTTATAGGCCATGTAACTTAGTCGTTTTTGTAATAGTAACACCCTCAGGAGTACTAACTTAGCCATTTGCCAATTTGCCGAACTTTAAGACTCTGCGCGGTTAATCTCAACGCTTTTTCTTTGAGAAGAATCAACGAAGATTGCTTGGTGTTTTCGATAGCGATAACGTCACTAACTTCCAGATTGCCGTTGTGAGACTGACACAACCCCGAAGTCTTTTATGTTTTCCTGCCGTTGTAAAACTAACACAGTACTAATAAAGGCTTTTCGCAAGAATATTTCCTCTACAATAGCCGCTATAGCTGTAAAAAGTAACCAGAAAGTAACTTTTTCTTTTACTTAGCTCATATGTGCTTAACTTAACAGACAAGCACTGATCAGTGTTGGTGGGTCTTAGACGATACAATGTTGTCGATTCGATTAGTCGAAGTAATAGTAGTATTGCAGTAGTCAGATGATGAATGTATTGTTCTAGGTTTGGAAGACCGCTAGCCGTTCTGCACTGTAATTTGTATGGCCCATTGCTTGGCCCGTGCCTTAGAGTGAAGTGCAGTATACTGCACTCGACTTACACTCAATGCGGTAAGTCTGAACAAAGCCATACACTCAACTTGCAGTACAGTCAACTTTACAGTAAGTAAAATTGACCTACTGTATTGGAAGTAATACTATTCCAACAGATTGTTACGTTTTATGGACTATAACTTTTATTAGTTATAAAAATAACTTACGTAACTATATTATTCTCATTACTTGAATCAAACCAACCAAAGGGTATACAACGGGTATTTTAATAAACCGGTGTGAAAACGTTTTAAATTAATACACGATTAGCTAAGGGCGTCTTATCACAATAATTAGACGAAACCATCCAAGGAAATAGGGGTATTTTCGAAAACGATGGGCTTGAAAAAAAAGGACGACGAATGCGAAATTTTAAAGGTGAAATAGCTAATATTACCGGAATAGTAGTAATGACTTAGCTTTGTGCGATATTGTAAAGTCAAGTAAATTAAATAATCAATTTGGAGAAAGTAGAGGGAAAAACGGATCCATAGCTTGTGATATAACTGTAGAGTTGACGGGCGTGGGATGAAATATAATTACCATTTTTGAAGGATACGAATAATTATCGTAATAATACGCGTGAACCAGGTGGAGTCACCAGTAAATTTCGATTTAAAATATATCATAAAAAGGTTTTAATATACGGTCGGATCTCATACGAAATGAATTTTTCAACATACTTTACTATTTAACTTGCAGTAGGAGTAACACGGTGAGGTACGGGAGACTAGAATATATATTAAAGGTACTTTAAAGTTAGGGGACCAACTAATATAAGATATATAGATATTGTTGGTTTGTAATAAGCGGAGTTTACTTTTGCCCTTGTTATTACCGAGTACAAAAGTGTAACGTATAACGCGAAGTGGTTATAAAATATAATTAACGGTAGGGTATTTGTGTACGTAGGGGGAGTATACCTTACGAGGAGAACAATTGTCACTATCAAGGGCGCTAATACTAATATAACTCAGGCTTCGACCATTTTAAATGTCAGTTATATAAATAGCTGAAATCTTAAAAAATATGATACAGTATTAGGTAAATAAAGGTTAT
Source organism: Anisogramma anomala (assembly GCA_038502455.1). Lineage (NCBI taxonomy): Eukaryota > Fungi > Ascomycota > Sordariomycetes > Diaporthales > Gnomoniaceae > Anisogramma > Anisogramma anomala. The sequence continues at coordinate 11,300,885 of JASMMZ010000006.1, read as the reverse complement.
TACAAAGACTAAAAGAGGTGTTCACAATAAAGGCTGTTATAAAAGGCGCGATAAAGACAAGTAGTATAAGAGGGGATTAGTGAAGTAAAAAAAGAGGGAAGAAGGTTTTATGAATTAAGATAAGGGCTGTATTTATAAACGTAATCGGATTAGCATTAATAAGGGTTATACTTTATACGACTCGTTAGGAAACGCGTTATAAGGTATAGGTAACTCGGAATTAATCACGTTTATACGGCCACTATTTAACCTTTAGCCATTGGGATCTCGAGGTCTTTACAACTTTTAATAAAAAGGGGTTTATATTATAAATTGAGGCCATTAAATATTAATTTTTGTATGCTACGTGACTATATACGTTACTTGATATGTAATACCCGACTTAGGTGCAGCCCGAGCACGATCCGCATGAAACATATACGAGGGCACATAACGGGCTGTAAACGGACCATGCATATAAGTTCTACACGAAGGACCACTATAGCCTCTTCTTATCACCTGCCTGTACCTCAATGGTAAACTCCAATTGGCACTTACTTGGCTTACCATCGTAGGTTGAACCATAGCGAAAGATTCATCAAGAATTAGATAGAAGGACTTTCATAGCTTATAGGGTTAAAATAGAGAAATATTTTTAAGTAGTTAACGTTAAAGATATAGCTGACAAGGAATTAAAAGCTGGAGCTTGTAATTTTTGAGACCATTTTAATTGCCAAGATTTCGAGTTTGTCGTTAGACTTAATAATTGATTATCAATTGAATTTGAAGAATGATCCAAGTCTTTTTCCGAACAGGAGCCTGAAAAGCTCAAACCGAAGGCAAAAACCCCTAATTTAGAGCTAAATATATCCTTACCAAAAATAGGGTTTAAACCTCATTTTTAAATTATTAAAAAAAAAGGTTAAGGTACGAACCTAAACCATATTTTCTGAAAGACTTTGATCGGTTAAAACTTACCATCATTGACCTTTCGTTAACAGTTATTAAAGTTTATATGGATATTACCATATATACCTATAATTAGTAAATGGTCACACTGTGGAGTTCAAATTTGCAGAGTGCACGGTAACGTACCACTCTATAAGGTGCATTCTTGCAGATTGTATGATAGCGTGCCACTGCCTAGAAGTAGCGTTTGCAAAGTTCACAATAAAGTGCCACTACCCAGAAGTTAGATTAGCAAAGTGTATTATGAAGTATTACTGCTTAGGTAAAAGGTTTATCACCTCTTTCCTGTAGCGTGTACTTTCGAACGCGTCTTCTCCATTTAATCACTTGTTTTATTTGCTTTAATTTACACCAATCTTCATAATTTGTCTTTTGCTACATTAACGAAATAAAAATATTTCTGACACTAATGAATAGCCAACTAGGTCGACTGTAAATAGTCTAGGAAAAAACGATAAAACGAAGTTAAATACCCTTAACAAGATGCTGTAACAGTCCTGATTGTTTGAACTTTAATACTATAACTTACAAAAACCATACGAGAATGTGAAACTACACAGAAACGCTTTTGAAAATAGAAAAGTAGAAAGATTATAAAAGCTGAAGTAACTTTAAAAAATAACTTTAGTACTATATTATTAACCAGTTGTTGAGTTGTCTATTAAAAGCCTTGTTACGTTTTCCGTTAACTTTCTTTAACGATTTAAATGCATCCGGACACTTTTTGAGAAAAGTTCTATTACGTATCAAGCTAAGCAAGTCAAAACCATTGAGTTTAGGAACCCTTCGTTAGGCCTAACCAATTTGAATATAGTACACAAACCGCCTGTAAACAATAAAAAGGGCTGTAACACGATATTCGAGCCACTTAAACCTAAACCAAACCTTACACACCGGATTAAATACGCCTTCCTACACCTTTATCTTTCCTATTGCCCTATTCACTTTATTTTACTCGCCATCTACCGTTTATTTTCAGTTTATTACTTACGAAGTTTAAATTAAGTAACCGCTTAACTATTATAACCCTTTCAAAACATTAAGAAATTTAACTTGAAATATTTCAATGGCTTATAGCTATGCCTTATTTGTACCTTATTTAGATTTTGATGGTACTGGTAAACGCTGAACGCCCGATATCAACCGCTTTACTACGTCTTATTTACTAGTCATTTACGTATTAATACGCTTTTATTTTTTGGTTATTGGGACCAAACCGTCTTCAGTACTGTATTCCCAATGTAGCTAAATCTCATTCACTACACAAAACCGACATTGATACCGCTTAAACATATTAATTATACGTATAAACGGCTTTTCTAACCGCTCTAAAAGATTTTAAACTTATAAAACTAAAGCTTTACTAGTAATAAACCTTAAAGATCTCAAGAATATACAAACGACCTATTTACAAATACGTTGTTTCGTGATATTATTGTAAAGTATTCAAATTTTAATCTATATAGTAATAAAATAGAATTACTAGTGAAGAATTTAGGTCTTTTTAGGGTAAACACGTATGTGATTAATATAATTTTACCTACTATAACGGCGATATTGAAGAGCGCGACTTATTTGACGATCTTAGGGAGGATTTTTCTAACTGGACGCTATACATACAACGTAAAGTCGATAATACAATCTATAAATCATTATGAAAACAACTAAAAAATAAAGGTATTAATACGACTAGTGGTAATAATACTTTATTACATTGAGTTTGTTAGCAAAAATTCGTCTTATACAAATGTTGAAGTAAATCGACTATAAAGTAATGAAAGTCAAGTTTATAAATAGATAATAACTGGAAAAACTCCAGGATTTCCTTTTTAAAATGCCAGATAAGAAACGAAAAAAATACTTCGTAAACATAATGAACGATGCGCTTAATAGGGTTAAAAGTATGTCGCGAAGTGGAAACGAAGATGAAAAAATCGATGAAAAAGGGAAAAATGCCATAAAAATTATTGATATCACGGGTAGAACATGAACCCTCCATGAAAAATAGTTTTAAATAAAGATTGAGATGAGACCGCGCCCAGAATACCGTTAATCTCTTACTCGGTTACAGTAAAAGCGACCCGAACAAAGGAAATAACCTGTCCGGAGACAATATAAACGGCGTAGAACGTTAATACATTCCCTGAAAATTGATACCCACCAATCACAACCCTCATCATAAACTTTTACCGTATTGCTCCCTCTCTAATAAAAACGATGTAACAAAACTTACCAATTTCGCCAGATTATAAGATACGGAAGAAAACTATAACGTTGAACTTTATGATATATTCGATACTAAGATAAGTATAATGATAAATACATGTAAAAGACTGAATAATGAACGCTTACAAATTCACGTTATTTTACTCGTTACAATATTTTGTCAGGATAAATAGTGGTATATATATTAATTAAGTAGTAAAACCTATTAGCGAAATGATGAATCGCATGAAATTACTCTTAAATACGGATATTAACTACGATTTCTTCGATGAAAGAAATAGATCAACACTACCTGCTAATTCGTAAGAAATTAGCGTAAAAAATTTAATGAAAGCTTAAAACTATGTTTACTTCCTTATTATAGCAGTTTTTAAAATATTAAACTGTTCTTAAACCAAAATATAAGCACAAGAACCTGTTTATTTAAATACTTATAACAGTATACCGCAAAAATATAAACTTCGACCTCATATTATTTCAGCCCGAAAAGTATTTGAAGGCTTTTTATACGAATTTCAAAAGATTGTTTAAAACCTTCACACCATGATAAAGAAAGGTTTGTATGAGCATTTGAAGCTAATAAAACTCAAGGTGAGGGTATGATTATTAAAATAAACCTCGCTAAAACTATCAATCATGTTTTAAACCGAAGATTAAAAATATATCTAAGAAAAAATAAACGGTCCAAATACGAATATTAGAAAAAGAAGTATTAGGAATGGAGCCCCGGAAACCAAAGGCAAATTAACTATTATCGAAAGCAAACCTATAACTAAATGTTGGACTTACTACGCTTATAATGATACTTACGAAAGAGTATACGAAACTTTATAGATTACCAAAAAAGCTATAATATATACGGAAAAATCGACTATTAGGTGACTAACCATTTAATATGCAACTAAATTCGGATTAAACGAGAGTTTTAATCCGATTACCTACCGAAAAACCAAACTAAAGTAAATTTTACAACATGTGTAACCGAATTCCAGGGCATCAAAGATAAGTTTAACGCTTGCCCTTACAGATAAACCTTCGGAAAATAACACTTTTAAGGCGATAATATGTACCTGATAGTTTATGATAATAAGGCTGCCCAACGGATTTTTCTAAGCCTGCAAAATGCCTTCTTTCTGTATTATATAAGTCTAGATTGAGAAAACGACGTATTGAACGCCTATATAACGCCGTAGTTTACGTTTTCAAATAGATACGGAAACTAATTTCAGGGCATTATATCTAATACCGACGTGGCCGAAATTTTAGCCGTCGGAAAACGACAATTCAACGTGTTTGAAGCGAAATTTCCGAAATTCCTGTTGGATGAAATGGGAAAATATTGAAGGGTCTTATTCGGGAAAGGTCAAGCGTTGTTATTTGAAACAGTTGTTATGAATATACATTTCGGACCGGTTAAGGTTTACATTACAAACTTCAAAACGCTATTTTCATTACCGTTAACCAATGTAAATGAACTCAGAATCGAGGTCCGGAATACAACTAATTACCTTATCCGCATTTCGGATGAAGTATCCGTGACGTTTCGGCTTAAATTTGTTTACTTGTAGTTTTTTCTCGAAACACGTATAATTAAAATTATTTAACTAAAGTAGCCTGAATTATGTATATTATACCGCTGATTCGGATAAATATTTGTGAAAAACCTTTTACAGTTACTTCACGTTGTAGACCATTTAAATATAGGGGATAAAGCGCTTAAAGTTATCGTAAAGTTCCACCATAAATGTTAGCGGAATTTCTAAGATTTACAACGGTTTGAATTCCGCCTATATAATGATACGGATTTTGATTAAGAGGTAATTATAAATATAATATACCTAAACGTTTAGTTAATATTATACGCTATCGACGTAATAATATTGTTGCAAGTTGCGAAGTTTACGCGAAGTGTTTTTGTTACAGACGATTTTAATGCTTTAGTAAATTGCTATTTAAAATTCTTCTTTAAGCCCCAGATTAAATTACATACGATGTAAGTACTGCATTGTACTCGAATAAATAGTGTATTAATGCTAGAATTTCCAGTAATAAGTACAAATAAATGCCGGTAAAAGTACTATAGGGTATTGAATAATACACACGGTATTATAAACCGCTTAAAAAGCATATACGGTCCTATAAAAACAGATAAAGAGTACTAGGGTTAAGGAATATATCCTATAAATGACATTTAACCCTGTTAACAATATTTCCGGCCCAACTAAGCTAATACTTTCGCTTTATATTTTAGTATTTACATAAAGATTTACCTAAACCTTTCAATGTTATCAATTCTATTATAAAGAGCGAATTTTATAACGAAAGATATAATAAAGTTTTTTTTTCTATAGGATGAAAATAATATTTCGGAAACATTAGCTGCAAGGAATATCTCGTGTAACACTAGCGTTTCAAAATTACTATTACAATCTAAAGTCTTATTTTAGAAACCTAAAGACGGATGAACAGCTTTTGAATGGTTAATGGACTTCGAAGCTATAATGTATTTAATAAATTTCCCAATGATATGAATTCGTGTCGTTGAAAAATAATCCAAAATTATAAAGAGGAAAACGTAAAAATAAACGTATAGAAACTATAATCCGACTAACGATATAGGCGAAGCAATCTTTGAGATTACAAATTCAGATCGTTCCCAAATCCAATAAACCTCTTGGATACTATGTCTAAATCTTTACTAATACACAAAATGAGACCTCCTAAACTAACGGAACTAAGATTACGTCTCTGAAGACGTCTCCTTAGCTTCAAAAACGAAAAACACTTTAACGCCCGCGTTATAGACTCCTTTATTACGTAAAAGAAAACGGTAAACCGAAATTCAAGTTTGAAATTTCGCCGAAAGGGTATTATGACCACTCTAAGTTCACCTTTCGAACAGTTTATTTCAATTAACTTCACTTCTTTAATCTGATAAGTCGTCTTTCTTATCAAAAAGTTCAAAATAACAATCTAAAACACCTACAGAATCTTTCCTATACGCCTAGTTAATAAAGTAAAACATAAATACGGCGGGACGTATAAAGAATACCTTGTTATTAAAGAATACGACAACGCTAATAAGAAGAAAAAAATTTAATCGCTTACTTCACAAGATTTAAATTATTACTTAATTTTGGCGTTTGCCGCTTTCATACGTACGCCTTAAAACCTTTATGTTAAACTTCATGACATTATATAATATAATATATAGTCGTGATAACGGTGTGAACGCCGAATCTATACATATATACTTAAAAAAAATCCGAAAAGAAAATCTTACCGAATTTTTTTTACGTATTATAAAACTACTTTATAGATTCACTGAAGCTGGTATATATTAGTTGAATACCTAACAAATTTATCATAAGAAGCGGTTCGGACTATCTCATTTGAACTTTAAACTATTCCTGTTAGTCTTAATAATACGTTTCAAAAGTTTTATACTAATAAGCATGTAAATGGATCATATATAAACTTTATATAACGCGTAGGTTTCTATATTTAAAAACAAGAAATCTGTTGTAAGCCAAACTAAAAGCAAAACCCAAAACCTATATGCCGAAGAACCATATAATCGAAATTAATGGCGCGCCAATTACTCTTCGGAAAGGCGTTTTAAACCTAGTCAAAAAGGGTAATTTAACAAAGTTTCTCTTATCACTTCAAATAACGTACAACGGTTCGGTAAATATAAATATTAGCGCCAACGTGGCGCTTCAGTTGCTTTAATTATTAAACCGTAAGCGGCGTTTCATCTTTCTGTCACCGCATAATATGAAACCGCCCCTTTTGAAAATGTTTACAAAGAATTTAATAGACGCCTTATGTGATAAACATGCAATCTAAGACAGGGTTTATAATTTGTATCAATAAACATATGTATTATGAAGCTATTTATATTTACTAAGTTTTTTTTGTAAATAATACCGATTATAACTAAAACACCAAATTCGTTTGTGTTTCCAGAAACAAATCTCCAACCCAAAACAGTTTAAAGATTCGTAAAAATATCATTTCTTACATGTCAACTGAATATATTGGGGTTATACGAAGCGTCTCAAACTCAACATTTATATCATAGTTAAAAGTTTCAGTTTAAAAATTACTATAACAATAACGGCTTGAATAATCATTTAAAAATCGAAACTAAAATCCCCTTTTTGCATCGTATACATTAACTTTAACAACGTCTTCCGATCGATATTATAACTATATGCGAATTTTATGAATGCCGCGAAATTAACAAATTGATAAATTAAGAGAAAGTTAAACCACATAAATGTACTACCTAAAGGGGCCCTGTACGGAGAATTAAAGGCGCTTATATCAAAGAATACAACTTTCGTTAATATTACTAAACAGGTTTCACAACCCCAAACGATATAAACATTTTACGCTTTACTTTTGAAATTCTTTATTTTATACGATTACACCACTTTTAAAATTTTAAAGTGGTCTAAAATATGCCCTTCACTCCATTTTTCGAAATTAACCAGGGTATATATCTTTAATTTACACCGCTTTTATAAAATGTTTCTTTGTATGATTCAGAATTTTGTGTCGCTTCCAAAATATTATCACTCTTTATTTCTTATAATTGGAAGTTACTAAAATTACTTTTCATCTTTACCTTTTACTTTTTTTTTAAGCTAATATTTACGTCTTAAAAAACCAATTATATTACTATAGATCCTATTATATTATAGCTTGGTACGCCGGATCGGTAAAATTGAACAGTTATTTGCTATTCAACTCAAAGGGAAATGGCGACTCTATTGCGTTCCCACTATCCTTCGTACCACCCTCCCCCTCTATGCTAACGCCAACGCCATTACCGATATCGACGACACCATCGACACTACCCAAGAGGTACCATCTTGCCTTAGGCCACATGCCCTTAAGCAAAAGCGAAAGGGAAGCTTGACTCTTTTTACGGCGACGCGAAATAAAGTAGTCGAATTTGCCTACATAATATATACATAAACCCTTTTTCCAGGCGGTAATAACGGCAGCCGACTCTTTAATCCACCGGTTAACTCTTAATACTAATTAGCATCAGCTTATTTTAATTATTTGTAAAAGTGGAAAATTGGGTTCGCGATTCAAAGTTTAATTGAAGTAAACTTAATATAAAACCGGCAGATACAATTTCATTTAAAAATATAATATTAATATTTTAAATTTCAAACGCATTACTACCTTGGCCCACAGCCTTAAAAACACCGAAATAGGGGCGTATTATAATATACTTTATTTAAATAGATATAACTGAACTCATTCACTAATAAGTCGGTAAATAAAACCTATACGGGGTTTATTATATGGTACGCTGATTTGGGAATTAAAAATGAATTTTTATTGGAAAAACTTTACCAATATTATTACATTTTATCGGGTATACCTTGGGTATATTAAACAAGATGTAGCACATTTATATAATTCACGTGGCCCTTTAGGTTATTTATTAACCCTTTTAGGATATACTAGTTTAGGCTACGAAAGTAATCGAAAAGAAAATCGCTATGTAGATTAAGTTTAAATAAATCGACTTCCATCTATTAGTTTACTTATAAGATGTATATGGAGGCCTAAAGACCTAGATCATTTGGTTAAGACCTGTTCAGCACTTTTATGTCCATTGTATAAATAAAAAGGGCCGGGCAATAAATGTACCATACAGGTTATAATTTTGTAACAACAGTGACCTAAATTAATGTGTTACTATACTATACGTCTGGCTCATTCGATATCCTCATCACTCGATTATTATCAAGAATTATGTTTCCGTGGCGTATATAGCGTCTCTGTAATGTTATAAATATTATAATCTTTTTCTTTGGATATACGATGATAGCCTAACGTTCTTTAAAAAAGGGAGCAAATAAATATACCTATTAAGATGTCTCTTTAACAAAATCAAATATTGCGGAAAAATCCAGAACAATAATAAAGTGGTATCGGAGGCCATAGCTAACACCGTTTCCACCACTCCCAAGCTCGTGGAAACTATCGTTCATCTGGCGAAAAAGTGTAGGGAATTAAAACCCTATTATATTAGCATCTGGCAAGACTTCGACGGTAATAGGGTAACGCGACTTACGCTCCTTACACTTAATTACGAAACTGGTAGTTATATAACACCGCTCATTAGTGCCGACATATTATGTAACTTACTCTCTTCGTACCTTAGCACACCTGGAGAAAATAAGTTCAAGGACGCCTAAGGTAAAATTACATTATAGAATAGTACAAGTAAAGGCCTAAAACTTTCCACTATAATAATCATAATTCAAAAAAAGTTGACGGCAAACAAATCCGGTACCCGGCTCGTAGGTAACCAAATTAAATAGGTTATAGATTTTAGGTTACGCGTTTCGGAACACCTCTCGTTTTAAGTTACAACACGTGGTTTAACGTTACTCAACCTTCAACTATTAGGGTCCAAATCCTCTTAGTAACTATTACCGGAGTCCCTGGAAACATTGAACCACCTATTTTAAATTCGACTACGTTTATATCCGAGTCCGATTTCCTACCACTTTTAAATATTAATACCACGTAAGCTAGCTCTTTAAACCTTACATAACGAAGAGATACGCCAGACTCCTACCCCGATACGTTCAAGGGCATAATAAATTGTAATAGCTTTTGTATAATGTATATCATTTTAGGAAATACGTGAAGCGATTAGGCGTTACCAAGCGCGGAAAAAATATAAAACTCATGATTATCTCAGTTAACGTAAATAAGGAGGCAATTATACGTTAAGTATGATTTATAAGTTAAGCGAACGAATATATAAACTTTCTTAATATATAAAAACCATGGTATAGCAAAAAAGATAACTAGTACAAATTTACGTAACATTACTTCACATACGACTTGTTTTTACCAATTCATAATTAAAGGGGTCTCGCCTCCGCCTAGAAGGAATAATACAATTTATTATTAAATATTGGACTTCGAATACTAATATACATTCGAAAAAGCTGTTTATTCACTGTTACGTATTTAAAACCAACCTCCGATACATATTTATGATAGTTACGCGTTAACGGGATTTATATTGTTATCATTGACAAAAACTAGTTTACCGATGAGGTCTTTTAGAAGGTTAATAATTGGATACCCGGGCCTTAAATTATCGTAGAAGGAGATTTTAAACTCGTATGTAGCCGGGTGAAACCCACGTAAAATAATACCTACGAAGGACGAGCCCTAAATACCTGGTTATTTATTATCGGTATAAATTTTGCGAAAATGTAAAAGTTCCAAGTATCGTTTTTGATATATTTCTGACCTTATATATAGCCATATGACCGGGGTTATTATGGTTGTTAGTTCTAGTTTCTATGATAGATTTGATTATAAAATTTTACTTACAGCTTTTTTAATTTATTGGTTTGTTTTTATCTCTATACCTCGGATTTAGTGTTTGAAGGGATATTCTATTTATGTTTAAGGACTTCATCGGTATTAACATAGCTTTTTTACTTGATACCTTGAATATAATTGACGAGGTCATAATATATAGTTAAACGAATGACTTTATACGACTATATTAAAACACTCTTTATATGGTTGGAAAACCTGTTATAGCGTAAGTTAAATTTACTAAATGGTGGAATCTTAAGTTCAACCAGCTTTGATATTATATGAGGAAAGCGAACGAGTCCTGACTTTGTAAGTTTGGATTTATTGAACGTAGGAATTACCTGGCAATGGTATGTAAAATACAGGTCCGTTTATCAAAAAATGACTTCAATTAAGCCGCCGACCTTAACAAAGAATATATTAAAATTAGCTGGTATAAATCCCTTGTATTGTTTCATGCCCCCCATTTTAAAATGAAGAGCCAACTTCTTTTCGATGAAAGCTAATAAGTTTAGGTCATTTGTGAGAATATTTCCAAGAGGTTTTTTCTAGTGAATAATTTTACCGACAACTCTTTAAACGATTGGGACGGATCTGAATATATGGTCCTATAGGGGTTTGATATTTCCGTCGAAAAGGTATAACAAAATGTTATAAACGTTCGAAATACTTTTGCCTGGCTAAACGATATAACTATACGAATTTTTAATGCTTATTAGGCATATGTAATAAGGCTTTTACTCTTATTTTACGATCAATACCTTTGTTAAGGGGTTCTCATGCAGATATAACAATATTTGAAGGTTTTTTCAATACCTAAATCAAAGGATCAGAACTTATTATAATGACGTTTTTAAAGATAAATAGTACCAATCCCGGTATACTCCAAGGGGTTGGAACTTATTATGGTCCGGCGGTTCTCTTAATACCATATCACTTGGAGTTTAATTAACGACTAATACACAAAAAACATATTTAAACGGTTCGCCACTGATTTAGTCGCGGCTTTAACGCACGATATAAACTCTATACTCTTTAATAGTAAAATTATATCCATCCTTTCAAAGCTCGTGTAAAGATCGTTCGACCCCCTTTATAACCAGATAATATATGAAATATAATGTTTAAGTTTTTACTAAAGTTTACTTACCCTTATTGAAAGCTTTTCAACCGAAAAGAAAAACAAATATAACATTAAGCGTCGATTATGAGGTTTTTAAACTTTAATTACAACACTCTGTAAAACTTACCTTTTCTCCTGGTATTTTGAATAATTTAAATATCTGACTTTACCGATTATAATTTTATACAAGTCGGGTTTTTATTCATGCCAATAACATTCTTTTTCCATAAACCTTGGATATCCATAAATTAAACCTTGTAAGCCTAAAAATTACTTTTTAAATAGCGGACACGTAGGTAACTCACAACGGTCTAGTCGTAATTTCGAAAATTCGGAATTACTATATAACATCAAGCGTTAAGGTCTTATAAACTTTTGAGAAGGGGGAATCCTTTCGTTTCTACCGACTGAAAACCAATTGAACTGGTCAGTGGCCTTTTATTTATAAAAGAAATTCAAAATATACCAAAATTAAAGTTTTGATTCAACTAAACCTTATTAAAACGAGAATACGTCGGGAAGCGAGTGGTAAAGGCTTTAAATGTCTTCCGATACTATAAAGAATTGTTACGAATGAAACACGAGCTCTCTTCGTACTTCCTTTTTATAACAGTAACTGTTATGCTTATACTTATACTTATTTATTACGTTAATATTTGGTATTTGAAACTCGTGCAAAAAGTTTTTAAAGGATAAGTTACGGGTCTTTTTTTCGTTATTTATACGGATTAACGATTTATTAAACTTGAGTTACTTAATTTCGACTAACGTATCGATAATCCTATTCTTTTGAAGGCTTAACTTTTCGATAACACGTTATTTTACCGTTATAAACTTAGTATCTCCGAGGAAAATGGTATCTTTTATTTGAATATCTACGATATTACAGTCTTTGATTTTTGTAATTAATAGGTATGTGTTAAAGGTTGAAGTCTTTATACCGAACCTTTTTTTAATGTACGCTTAGTATGTTAGGAACCGGTAATCGCCTGTTTCGTCCAATCGGTATAAAGTCGTAATACAACGTATTATCATATGAACCCAAGAGTTGTCCCTCAATTTTTTAACAGTTTTAGTAATGTAATCCGCCAAAGATTGGTACTAAATTACGTCTACATTTACATATTATCTCGGTTATTAAGTATAAACCATCCTCTTATGCCAGTAGTCAAACTAATGGTAATAAAGACTATTGAATGTTGCGCACGCTTCCGAACTATGAGCAATTAAGTAAAAATATAATCCTTGCCTTTATTACCAAATCCGTAAACAATTAGCCGTAACTTGTTATACGGTCGGTTTGTTATTTTACTATTAACGTCGTAAACTATCTTCTACCTATTTATAATAAAGTTTTAGCTTTTATATTTCGTTAATAATATGAATTATATATACCCCCATAATAAAAGGCCGTTAATTTTCATTTAATCATTTTACTTAACAAGTTCTCCCAGTGTAATAATGCTGCCTTCGATAAGTAATTTAAATATCAGTATTCCGTCGGATCTTTTTTTCAATACCCACGCCGTTATATATGCCTTTCCGGGTTCATAATACCTATCTTTGTCCTCTTTTTGAATATATATCCTTCACTTTATTGGTCGTACACGTCGTTGACGTTTTATTCACTTGTGAATAATCGAATCCAAAGTATTATATTATCTTATTCGTTGAACTCGAAGGTTATCGAAATTGGGATTTTTTTAAATTTAAATGTCGCGAGGGGTTTTTGGTACGGCTTAACTTATATAATTCGGCAAATTACGAAGCTGTTAGTAATTTTAACTATTAGATTGAAGTTAGTAATACTCAAGATTTTATACGGTCAATCCTTTTTACCTACCGCGCACCTCGTAAGGACTTTACTTTAAAAGTGTATTAATAATATATTTGTTATTAAGGGTTTGTTTTTCATGTGAATGGCATTATTAATCTAACGGCGTGTCGATTCCTTCTTCAACTTTTTCAGGATTTACTATACGCTTTATTACGATTTTTAGGACTTAATAATGGTGGCGACTAAATTCTTATACGTAGATAGTTCCGAAATACTAGTTGAAATGGTATAAGTCCGTCAGGATTAACAATATCGTTAAAACCTTTTACCACTATTTAAAACCATGTTTTCTACCTCGTAAAGTTTCCGATTTTTAGTATAAGGATATCGTAGGCGTTTCTGTAAAAATGAGTTTACCCTTTCAACTTTATTAATGCCTCAGTAAACGTTTAACTGGAACCTATTTATATAAAATCTCTATCGATTGAATATTGACTTAGAACTTTAATATAATAAACATAATATCGGTATCGTAAATTAACACGTTTAATAGCCTAAGGTACGTGTTAATCTATAAAGTATGTAATTCCTTTCATATTTCTTTTACTGTAATTGTTTGAGAGAATTTAACACTGTGACAAGCCGTAGGGGAGTTTACAACATGTAATGCTAACTTGCTGATTGGGTAATACACGTTTACGATAACTTTGAAATTAAAGTCTTGGTCTTTTTAAATATGAATTGAAATATGAAAAAGGCTTGAAAATATCTTTCATAGTGGTAACAAAGCCGTTCAAATGTTTTTAGCGCTGGTAAGTCCAAATCTTCGTAATTAATTACCTTTAAACCCTTTTAAAGCTTAATAGGTACAGAATAGTTAAATGTACAATATAGTCAACGTAGTTTCGCCTTCGTGAGGTGTACCATCACTACTTTTCGCCGTTAGAAGTGAAATTATGACCAATTTTACTTAAGGCTAAATAACAACCTTTTACTAGGCTTAAATTATATTAATTAAGTGATGTAAACATTAACGTTTACGCTGAGGTTTTCTATGTTTTTTGGATTAAGGACGAAGGTGGTCGATGATTTTCAAAATTGGAAAACAATAAGGCTTGTAATAGTTTCAGCCATTGTCGATTCCAGTATGTATAGCTTTTTTTCATGGTTTGAGATAACTTTAACTTTAAGAACATCCGCCTTGTTAAGTTACGTAGTGATGTTAATATCTGTTTGTAACGCGACGTATTAAAAATAGCCGCCTACTAAGTAACGTATCGCCCCCGTATGAGGCATAATCCATTGAAAATTTTATTCCGAATAACGGTTTTTAATAGTAAAAAGATATTTAGGGCCAGTAGTTTTATCGTTATATTTGCGGTAGGGTTTTTGAAACTGTAAAGTGGTATAAAAGAGCGTTATCGACTAGTTATAACGTTGTTTCTGGGCTAATTCTGGTATTAGTATCTTCTCACTAGCAGAAATATTGGGAAAATTCTTTTTCTCTTTATCTTTACTTCCTTCAAAATATATAATTTACTCGATGTAATCCGAGTTAAAGTTAAAGGAGAATTGATTATAATACATGACCTACTTTCCTTTACGTTTAGTGGTAATATAACGTGTTTATTGATAGCCTTGTTTGCCGTAAATACAATATAGTTTTAAGTTTTAAGTAAATTTAGTAAGCGGGCTTAAAGTTTTTAAGGAAAAAAAGTTGTCTTTTCCGTAAGTAAAGTTCCATACCTTTCGTTAACCGTATTAACCGGGCCTTCCGTATCATATATTAATGTAATACGAATGGAGTTTATTTATTTATTAATAAATCCCGAAGTTTAAGGGCATATACTAAACAAGCCGGAGACTCGAGTAATTACGGTCGCTTTCAAGGAATGTAACCGGCTTTAAAACTCTTCACAAGTAGTATCAATTATTAAAGGGTGTATTAGATCTTTCAATAGCCCGTAACGGCTTGCCGGACCTGTTAAAGTAAGGTGACTTCACCAGCTTCCATGTTCCCTATTAATTTTTGATCAAGTATTATTTTATTAAACATCTAATTGGGGAGGTCTATTGTACTTTCCGATATTTCCTTGTAATTTGGTATATAGGACTACTTAATAATGTTTTAGTCGGTGTGATACTATGTACGGTTAATATCGTATTCGAAATGACTCATTGGGATATTATCGATTTCACGGAAGGAGGAGTAATTCGTTAGGTACTGGAGGTAGTAATCTTCGGCTTGGCCGGTAAAAATAATGAAAAATAAAGAGTAATAACCTGGTAATTTAACCTTTATTTAGCGGAAAATGTTAAATAAGGGGCGCAACTTAATGTCGAGGGGGTTATACGGCTTCCCTTTATACTTTTCCTTCTTTCCTCAGATCTAAACGAACGTAGTAATTGCTGTATATTCCGTATTGTTCATGAGAACGCGTCGAGGAGGAAGGGTAATGTATTAGTTGCAAGGACCTTTTATATCTTTTACCTAGAGAAAAAAATAAGGCTATTAGTGTTGCTAGACAGGATAGTTATCTTTAGCTGATTTTGGAGGGAAAAAGCTAGTAGTTATGTCTACAATACGCTTATTTGTAAAAATAGTTCGCCATTAACTTGGCTATTAAAATTGGACGTAATGAGGAACTTAGGGGGAAAAGACTCGAGGGTTTCTGTCGAAAGAAACTTGGTGATAATCCTCTTTATATTAAGGAGTTCCTCTTGGTTCCCGCTTAATTGATTGGTGGACTTAAGGGCTTGCGGGGTGTAAATTAGTCGATTCTTTACGTCTGGTAATGCTTACTCGTTAAACGTCCCACGTAATTGGGATTAAAGAATTTATCTAAATTTGGGTAAGTTCTTTCAAACGTGAATGTTGTCGTTAGGAGTTACTATCGTTAGCAATCCCTTTCCCCTTATTTTTCTGGGTCCACTATATGTTCTTATCTATAACGCACTCGTAAAGTACATTTGTAAGGTTACTTTTTTTACCGACCTTTAAAGGTAATAAAATCCCTCGTTTATGTAAGTTAGCCCTTAACTTTAGCTTCACTAACTTCTCTGTTTTTTTTAATGTGGTAAGTGTTTAGTCTCTAAAGAACTCGTTATAGTCAAAAAGAGCTTTAATAATGGTGTCTTAATTATTTTGGTTAATATCGAGGATAAAGTGTCTAACATATTTGGTAAGGTGTTCGGGGGTAGAGTCTCCGTCCACTTCCTTAATCCAGAGGACGTTATTGAATTATTTAATGAAAGTGGTTTCGAAAGCCTTGATTTCCTTCTTCATTCTAGGGTCGTCTATGGTATCAAATCTAGCGTGCTTTAAAGATATCGTGACGAAGATTGAGAGGTGTAGGGGGAAAAAGAGTAGTGTAAAGTATTGGGTCGTAGGTTTTCCGCCAAAGTTGGTGTAAGTTGGAAGTCGTGAGACTTAGTCGTTTTTGCGATTTGCAATAGCATTAGTAGCTGCACTAGTATTGACTTAGCCGTTTTCCAACTTGCAGGCTTGATAATATTTGAGACTTTTAGGTGGTTAACCCCAACGCTTTTTCCATAAGACTGGTTTAGTGAAAGTTTTTTAGTATTTTCTATGATGGTAATACTGTTGCAACTTTCAAGTACCTGTAAATAGGAAACGAATTTGAAAGTCTTCCTTTTAGTTACTTGTGAACAGTAGATTTAGCTTTAGGGCCTTTTGAAAGAATCTTCCCTCTATCTTGCGCAATTGCAAAACGTAACCGGAAAGCAGCTTTTTCTTTTACTTAGCCAATCTGTGCCTAACCTAATAAGTACTGATTAGTGTTGGTACGCATGCCTATCAATGCAGGCCTTTCTTTGTAATTTAGTCTATTCGAATTATTGTGGCTGAAGTAACTGGTGATGCATGATTGAAAGTCTTAGTTGTAAATTCTAAGTTTGGTAGAGTGCTAGACGATTAGCACACTAATTTGTATGGTCAAACGCTTTATCCTGTGCCCTAATTAGAATTGGGCGCTTATTGCAATGCACTTGTAGTTTAGTATCACAAACTATAAGCAATTTGAAATAAATACACTAAACTTTACTGCAAGTAAAGTTGACTTGATTGTACTGAATCTAACTGCTATTCCAATACTAACTAATAAAAAGGAATTAAATATAGAGTTGTAACCTTTAAGAAATTCTTTTAACTTTAAGAAAGTTTGGCATATATAAACTTTGGCGACCTCGACGTTTTTTCCCTAATAATATCGAGGCTTAAATGAATTTAAATACGTTTACAACTTTTCGAAACCGACGTTAAGTTTCCTAACTTTTTACGACCTGTTTCACTTGTCATGCAATTTATTTTTTACCCTTTTATGGACCCTATGGGCGGAATAATTAAGAAAATAGTAACCTTCTTCAAATTTGTTACGTTGACTTAAACCGTCATTATATTACAATTTTTACTGATATATTCGAATAGTTTTTCGAAAATAGGCGTTACTTCGAGTATAGGTACATAGTATACCGGAATAGGCAAATAGTTATGAAGAGATCCAGCAATTTGTACCCCGATATATATATTTTTAACGCGTAGTATACCGGCGCTTTCCGTCGCTTTCAAACGGCTTCGCGTAATATTAAGACGAAATAACTATTTACGTAAATGGTACCTTTGTAATTTAAAGTCCAATTTGTGATTTCTCCACCTTTTTTTCCTAGGATTTTCGGGGATTTTATATGGTAGTTAAGGCGTATCTGGACCAAATTACTGTTAAATGGAGACTCGATTATGTAAGGATCGTCGAAAACGAGGTCGCGAATAAGCTCGTTAACTTATGAGCTAAATCCCTTACCCCCTATGAAAACAAGGGCCTACCCTTTATAAATAGAGTTAGATTCTTATTACGGTTTAATTTTAAGATTGTAAAAATAGTAATTCGTTCAAAGGAAGGTTAAGGTTTTTTGTGGTATAAGGGGGAAGGTTTTATGTATATTACTAGGCATTAACTCAAACTCGATATTATTTGCGAATCCGGTACTTTTCTGCTTATAATATCTTCATTACGACCCCTTTTGTATCGTTTTCTTCCAATAAGGTACGGGTACGGGGACTTCGATCTATATTTTCGAAAATTTCAGCTTCTTGAGGCGAAAATAAGTGTTGACATTATAAAGATAAACGTAACATAGTTTATCTAATTCACTACCCTTTATTATTCAAAGCTTTAAGGATTTAATTAGTATTATTTTAAAAACCTTTACACGGTAGGATACGCAATTCTTATACCAAACTTGTTTTTGTAAACCTTATTTCTTTTCTCGCGATATTGTGTATATTATTAATGAATTTTCGGAAAATAAGTGTAATTAAATTATAACTTCATTATGTCGCGTTTACCCCCCACCGGAAATAACTTAGTTTTACTCCCGCCGAAGATTACGTATAAATTCCATTGGATTATACTATCGCTATTGGTATTAATATTATTACTATGATCATTAATATAGAGGAGCTTATACCTTTAATATTTTTATTACAGCCCTTACCAGGGCTCTTAAGGCGGCCGCCCAGCAAGCCCATATCTTTTAGCAAGTAGTTATAGGTCTTAAAGAGGAATTTGGGTTAGCGATGGGGGTTGGGGCGTAAGGAGCGGTAGGAGCGACAGCGGGCGAGGGGGTTGCGGTTTAATAAGAAATAATACCCCCTTTACTCCCGTTATTGAACTTGTCATCGCCTCCGGTGCCTGCCTAAGCCATTTTAGTAGCGGAACCCCGTTGTTATAATGATGCCGTTGTAACGGATTACGTCGCGTTACCTTCTACCGCCATTACGGCGGCGTGTGAAGGTCATCGAAAGGAAGTAAAGTGTTGAAAAGGCATTTGCGCTGAGACAGTGACACGGTAGGCCGTTAACGGCTCGATGGCGTTAAAGGCTATGAAAATATATCCGCTTTGACGTTCAGTTATTACCGTTATATATTAAGTCTGGTTATTTATAACACAAATGTTCAAGGGGTTATATGATCATAATAGGCGTATTTTACGCTTTTCCGTCCTTTGGTATAAACCCCATTATTAGCCTTCAACAAAAGGGACCGTAAGTAACCTATATAGGGTTACACTTCGTTCAAAATAAATCGGGGTCTAATAAATCGGGTCGAAAGAGTAGGAGGGGGAGGAAAGGGAAAAGACGAAGGGGTAGAGAAGAAGGTCGCGCTGAAGGCGCGTTTAGCGCATTTGGAACACAGGGGCTTCCTGGCCCTAACGCGACAGGCTTAGGCTCGAGTAACACGGCTTTAGAGAGTAAGTGTTATTGAACGATGAAGTTAGCCTAATGACCCTAGATAAATGAGAGGCGGGGTATAGAAAGAGGGGGGGGGGATTGAGTAAAAAAGGGAGTCGTAGAAATTCGACAAAACATATCTATATTGAGCCTAACGATGATAAATTATGACGGGATAAAATTTAAAAGACATTAAACTTAGTATTACAAAATTGATTTTTTCTAGTACACATGTTCAATTACCGAATTAATAAGTGAATGTTGAGTATAAACACGTTTTTTACTAGCCGCCATATCGGTATTTTTCAGCTTTAGACCAGAAAAGTGGTAACGATTTCATATAGTTCATCGGATTTTAAATTAAATTACCAAATGAAATCGGGCTTTTTTAACTAAACAAACCTTATATGTATTATCCAAGCTCATATGATCAATAAAGCTAAATATGTGAATATAGTTCTATCGTATTTACATTATATCCAACTTATCGGTAAGGTTTTTGATTATTTATATCAACGTAAAAAAAGTAGGAGCCGAATGATGAAATTTGGTATTGCAGTAGTAAATATAAGTTAGTAAGAAAATGCATTCGAAGAGTGTACACTATATGTAAGAGTTTCGAAACCTTTTATCCGGGTATTAAAATTTGGCCCTACACTTTGTAAATGCTACTTCCAGCTACTAGCACGTTATTATGTACCTTACAGGAGTATAATTTATAAAGTGTGACTTTATCGAGTACTTTTACAGAAATATACTCCGTTTCGTGAGTTTTTAATAATTATAAGAATATATGGTAATATCTATATAGTCAATTCTTTCTTTTCTATATTATGGTCCGTATTTACTTTTTTATAGTAATAATGGAATCTGTTACCTTATCCGTATCCGTGTTATAATAATAACAATCTGGTTATAGTGTAATACGTATTTGTAATTTAGTAATAACAGTGTAGTTATGGTAATAGTTGTTATGGCTTGAATTAGTAGTTTAGTAATAATCGTGTAGTTACGATAATAGTTGTTAAGATCCGAATTAGTAAGTTTTAGCCGCGCCAGTAATTCTAGTAAATTTCCAGTTAATTTCATTAATCGCTTGCGATATGGTTGATAATGGTATCTATTACTAAAGTGGTCCTTTTTAAAGTGAATCCAGATCTTACAGTCTTACTACGCTTCGGGTTTTAAATTCTCTCCCGCATAATTCTACACTCCCGTATAGTTATTTCAAGGCGCTGTATTAAAATACAAGTAGTTGGAACTGCTACAGTATACTGCTCTAAATATTTGACTTCGGTTTATTCATTCTTTCCCAGACTTTTTGTATTCGAATTTATCGGCTACTAATCAGTGTCAGTAAGGGTTTTGTTTATTTACGTAAACGTAAAGGAGTAAAATAGTAATCGTAAAGATTGGTATTCTAGTAATGAAAATAGATAAAAAAGGGAGAAGTATTCAGAAAGTCTATGACTTAGGTGGGAGGTTATAAACTTATTCCCCAGGAAGTGGTAGTTTACCGTAAATTTTACAAATGCTACTTCTAGACAGTGGAACGCTATAATGTACTTCTCAAATACGACTTCTAGGCAGTGGCATGTTCCTATGCATTTTGTATGAATATACTTTGAAAAGTGGTACGTTATCATGCATTACTGTAAGGGTATATTCTGTACTGCGGCAACTTAGTAACTACAGAGATATATATATTTACATCTTTTGAATAACGCGGGAAATCGCCTAACAATTTAAAATGAAAATAGGGTTGTAATTAATATAATAACATTACGTTTCAAGTTAAAGGATAATAGTGGGGTTATTAACGTTTTTTTGTATAAATTTAAATTCCGGATTTCATGGGTTGCTAAGCGTAATAGGAATTAATCTAAATCAACTTTTATTCTAAAGCTCTATAACATGATGTATAGGTTTCAGTATATAGCGTTAACGATTTCGAAAAGGAAAAAATAATAATCTCACCTCCCGCCTAAATTAGCGCAATTCCCTAACCTATTAAACTAGTCAAAAGCAAAGGCTTTGCCTCCGTATAGGGGGGAAATTCGATAAAACATATTTATATCAAACCGAATAATAATCAATTACTACCGGATCGAATTTGAAAGCTGTTATATTTGGTATTAAGACACAAATTTTTGGAGTTTTAAAGTTAAATTACTGAATAAACGGATACGTAATTAGTACCAACACTTTTTTCATTAGCAAAAACATCGGTATTATTAATTTTCAAACCGGAAAAGTGGAAAGTTTTCATTTTGATGATTGAATTTCAAATGAAATTACCAAATAAAATAATTTTCTCTTATTCTTCATTAAGAAATCTTTAAGCGTATGATCCATATTGATATAATGAATAAAGCTAAATATTCGAATAGCGTTTTATCGTATCCGGATTTTATCTGGATCATCGGTAACATATTTGATTATTCATGTAAAGATAAAACAGTATAGAAGTAGTCGTAAAGATTGGTATTGCAATAAGATAAGTTAGTTAGAAAAAGTATTCTGTAAGTATATACTACAGGTGAAAGGTTATAAACCTCTTATTCGAGCAGTAGCACTTCACCATGTACTTTACAAATTCCACTTCCATCTACTAGCACGTTATCATGAACTTTGTGGGAGTAAACTTTGTAAAGTAGTACGTTACGGAGTACTTTTACAAAGTTAGAATCCGTAACGTAGCTTTTTACTAATTATAGGGATATATGGTAATATCAATATAGGCAATTTTTTATTTTCCCTATTGCGGTCCGAATTTATTCCTTTGTAGTAATAGTGGAGTTTGTAACACTATCTATATCTATATTATAATAATAAAAGTCTGGTTATAGTGTAATAAGTATACGTAATTCAGTAATAACAGTGTGGTTGCGGTAAAAGTTGTAATGATTGGAATTGGTAATTTATTGATAAAAGTTTAGTTATGGTAAAAGTTGTTAATGTTAGAAATGGTAATTTCCAGCCTCGGCAGTAATTGTAGTCAAGGTCCGGTTAATTGAATTTATTGGTGGAAATATAGTTGGTAATGGTATCTATTATTATTTCTTGTAGGGGTTTGATTGCGTAAGTGTTACAGGAATGCAACTTCGTAGGAGTGATTACACCGTTACGTAATATATCGCCATCGACCCAGGTAAAACTTCTTTTTTCTTCCCTTTAACGGGCGTAACTAATGCTAGCATAAGTCAAAATTAGTTAATTTACGTATATAAACTCAACCCACTTTTTTCATTCCTTATTTTTAACCGCTTCGTTAAATAGGTTATTTAACTAATTTTCATATGTTAACTTCGCCCCTAAATGGATACTGCGTAAAAACAATAATTGTTGGCGCTGTTTGACGCGCTAACGTAAGCGCTCCGAAGTAGCCGTCGCCGCTAATCTCGCCACCTACACCACCATTACCACCCCTAATACTAGCCTTGCCTTTTCGGGTAATATTACCTTTATCTCGACGCTTTTCCTCGTCTTTCCCGTCGCCTCCATCGCTGCCGAAGCCGCTACCCCCTTTCCTCTCCTTTTCCCCTCCTTCCCTCCCCTTAACTCCTAAGGAAAGAAGCGGAAAACTTTGAAGGGTATAAACTTTACCATTTCCTCGTAGGTTAAAATCCTATGACTCATAGAGACCCTCCCTTTTAGTCGTAAACATAATCTGGCGAAGTTACGGCGCAATTTATATCGTTATTTCTACCCGTATGTTTCGATATAATAATATTCCAATCAATGAGGCGATCGAGGCGGATATTTTCCGAAGCCTTATATTGCGTATCGTCAGGGTACGTAGTGGAGATTCTCTAAAGAGTGAGGCATTAAAGCAACTTACTTGGATCCGTAGCTCTAGGCCACTAATAGACATGCCTCATGTATCCTATATCCCATCTGCAGCCGCAGGCAACGTTATTAGCTATTACTACTAAAATGGGTGTTGTTTGGCCCGTTATGATCGCTACGAACGGATTTAACATATAATCCCTTATTTCGGTAATTCTCAACCCTTGAACCAAAGTTATATTACTTACCCCTCAATTTTATAATAAGATTACCTTAAACCTACGATTTTAACCGTGAACTTAACTTTTTCACTCTTACAAAACCGTTATTTAGGGCGGATATGAAAATAACTACTATTACAAATGACTATAATAAGTCGATACTAATGAATAGTAGGTGTTAACCGGTGGACCAATGAGTTGGTAGCTTCTATTACCGCCTAAAAGCGGAGCTTACGCATATATTATGTAGGTGCGTTCGACGGTGTTATTTCGCGTCTTTGTAAGGAAGGTAAAAAATACCCGTACCTTTTCCTAAAGATATACGTCCTAAAATGCGGGGCCACCTCATCGGTAACGTCGATAGCGGCGTCGATAACGGTAATGATGGTGGCGCCAATAAAGAGGGGGAGGGCGGCGGGGAAGATGGTAAGGACGTGATATCATGGCTCTTTCGCTCTCCTTTCAACAGTATATAACAGCCTCTTGCAGCTGGGCTGGCGCGCTTGGCCATAATATAGTACTTTATACAGTAATATTATTACTCTTTACAAGAAATCGTAAAGTAATAAATATAAAAGGTAAAGGGTAAATGATTAATAGAGTTAATGTATATAAAAGAAAAAGTGATAATATATTGGAAGCTGTGGGAAATAGTAAACTTAATAATGGAAAAATTTGTAAAAACGGAGTAAGTAGCAGATTTCAAACCGTTTTGTTTTCTCCATAAATGTGGAACAAAAAATATGTAACATTGAAAAATGCGAAAAACAGTGTAAATAAAGGGCTTCTAGCTACTCGAAAATTTCAGTAATAGTGTAATCGAATAAAACAAAAAGGGAAATGTAAATCGTAAAGTGTTAACCTGGGTAAGACCATAAAACCTTTATAATAATACTAACAAAAAGTATATTTATTGACATAAACGCATTCAATGCTTGTTTCCGGGTACACATGGCTATTCTGTTCATTAGTTTTGAATATTAATCAATTTATTTTATTCCCTTTATGTCATAGCGGTTATAAGACTTGTGTAAAGAAATTGTATCGATTATAAGGCTTTTTTCATTCGTAATACCTAAATTAATCACGCATTAGTATAATGAGAAAGACCTAATGTAAATTACGAAAATCATTGGTTTTAAATTGGGTGTATAATTTTTATTCGATTCGGTATTACTATGGTAATACCTAAATTGAAACTTTCAACTATTATATAAATTTTAAGGCCAAAACTCTTCGCGTGACCAGCTTACACTTAGCTGAACTCTAATGAACAATATTCCTACAAAACGAGAATCCATTCTGAACTGGTATTTCGTTACCAAAATGAAAAACGAATGCTATTTATTAGTTATAATCAAAGTTATGAGCGAAAAACCTGTTAATCAGAACAAATAATTTCGCAATACACATTTTTAACGATACGAAATATAAACCGCGCTTTAATTTTTTTATACGTAAAAAGCTTTTGATACGCTTTATATATCTTCCAAAAGATTAATTCAATATTACGCGGTAAATCAAAGATTAAAGGCCGCTTTTGGTTATACTATCAAGGCAGATCAAATACTATTTACGCGCTAGTATTTGTATTTTTAGTCCATTTAATACTATTTAAAGTGATAGAGGTAACTTTATCTAACTGTATTTTTTGTTTTTTAGAAAAGACCCTAAAATATGTTTTGGAAAGTGATAGTAGCGTTCTTCAAGTTAATTATATAGTCTTCCGTTAAGTACGTCAAGAGTTTTCAATTTAGGCCGGCTTTTAAAAGTTTCTTTTTTTCTGATACGGAAATCAATGCGTTACATAACGTGAACGTATCACCCGTTCAAATACCTCTTGATATAAAGCCTTGAAAACGATCTGTGAAAACTAATAAATATGGGTCGAAAGTCGAGGTAGCTATTTCGCACCACGTTTATGATACCTTTAATAAGTATTATATTAATATATGCTAACTTGAACTAGGCCATAAAGCGGTTTTATAATACGTAAAATAGTTCTAAGTAAATAATTTTTTTTTTTTTTTAGATCCGTGGGTACTTCGGCGTGAATACATTGTTTCAGCCGCTTTAAGGATTATTTATAAGCTTAATTAATGTCATAAAGTATGACATATATGTTATAAAGGGTATTAAACGAGGTTACGAACGTAAAAATAAAATGGTAGTTTACTCGTTGTAAAGTAGGCAATTAAGTTATAATATCCTGTTTACTGTCATCGTTATACCTGTTTATAATAAGGCGAATCATTTTGTACGGTCTTTTAGTTTTAACCTTGACTTCGTATATAAGACGTATAAGAAAAATATTATAGATACCGTAAATTTTGAAGTTAAACCTTTCAAAGCGAAATACGATTTGTTTCATAAGGTAAAATATTTCTCTTTAGGTAAAATATTTAAACGGGGCGTTAAAAGTAGTAATGATACTTTCGTAACAAAGTTCTAAATTAAGCTTACAATCTGTTATCTCCTTTTAAGTAATAAAAAAATTTACGAAAAAGGTATGAGGGCGTTTTTTATTTTCCGAGTAAAATAGGCGACTTCGGCGGCGAAGTACTAATAGTATTGGTATAAATGAGTCGCTTTCGTATAATGGTAATGGTTTGAAAGTACAATCCGAAAGTTATACTAAATTTAAGGGCGACTTCAATTCGTTATCGTAAAAGTAATTCCGCTGATGCCGTTAGTAGGATTACGATCTCAGGTCGATTTCCTTCTTTTTTTCCTTTTTATACTCTCGTACCATTATCTAACAAAACGAATTTATACCATTTGGTAAATCTAGGAGTACATTTTAGCCTCTACATTCATTAGACTTTTGAAACTCAGTCTGTTGATTCTTAGTTTTCCAAACTAGGATATCAAACTACAATAGTAATTTAAAACGCCGGTCTTACGTAAGCTGTTCCTTACAGCCAAGCTTTGGCAATATTGTTTTTAACCCGCAAAGAAAATGTAACGGTATAATAGCTTTCGGTATGGTATTCGATTATTACATTGTAGTAAACAATATAATAAAGTTCAAATAAATCGTTAAGTAAATACCAAAAATAAAAAAGTGGGGATTAGCTTACTCGAGGCAGGAATATTATTGACGGCGCTAACGGCTATTTATAAAATGAATTCCTTAAAATTAATACCCTTTAACGTTTTAAATAATACTTTATACGTTTTCTTAAACGGTTTATAATACTGTTTATACTTTTCAATACCTTATTATACTCTTACCAGTATTTATTCATATTCGTTACCGGTGATTCTATATTTAGAACGCCATTCGATAGAATTGAAGGCCGTGCCAGCATCGTAGTTAATCCAGTCCGAAGGCCTTTAAGAAACGTTTAATTAATAGTGAACCAAAACATATTAACACATTTTAGCGCAAACGATTCGTATAAACTTCGTAGCCTAGAATAATATTACTACGTGGATGGCGTATAATATAATTCGCTGTCAAGGCATATTAAATGCAAAATTACCCCGTGATTAAAGGATATATAGTTTGAAAAGAGAAAGTTAAACAACTGTCAATTTTATTAATATAATTAATACTTATTGTAAAACTTTTAGATAATGTGAAACGGTTTTTTCTCTATATTTGTATAGTTTACGACATATAATAGCCATAAAAGAAGTTTTGCAAGTGTGTGATCGAATCGGCCGTATGATATTCGTAATTTCAACTATTTTAGGTAAATGGTTTTGATTATACGTATTGCGGTAAATAAACAAAAGTAACTGAATTTCAATGGGAATAATACAGATACGCTATACAAAACGCGAATAAATTTGTTAATCGTATTCTGAACCTTGATTCCGAACCTATTAATATTGATTCATTAAAATTGAAATTAAATTTAAAATCTATCACGTAAAATTCTATCGGTTCAAATCTTGTAGTTATAAAAATCGTGCCAACCGCCGAGATTTTTTCTTATTCTATTTATGATCTTAAGTATTACCAACCATAAAATAGTTAATAAAACTTCTAAATTTTGTTTGAAGTTTCTCATAATTTAGTTTAAACTCTATATCAAGTCAAGTGACGCCAACGATAATGATAAAGATCCTTAAATTAAGGGAGTAAACAAATACAACGCCCATCTCTCTGTAATCAATGAGCCGATAAAACACCAATAGCGTGACTAACTGCTAAAGAGGAGAAACGTTCAAAATAAGCAATATATATAGAGCCATATGTATAATACTGCATAGATCAACAGAAAAAAAAAGAATCGAAACTTAGTTGTAAAGCTTTGGGTATAAGAAATCATTCCGACCTTCGACAAGATTTTAGAGAAAGTTATAAGGTTAAAATCAATGAATTCTTCAATCGAAGAGTTGTATAATTTGTACCCAAATGCAACTTTCTCCTTTTAAACTTAAATTTCACGATTTTCAAATCGAAGATAATAGACAAGGTAAGGGGTAAATTAACGGGAAGGTAGTAGGAAAAATTACTTTTCATGAATAAAAGATGTAGTGATGAAGGCAAAACTCAAATCTTAACGCAATAGTTCAGAATTGAAAAGATTAGCTAACGCCTAGTGGTCGCTTTTGCAACACATTTTCTATACAAAATTAATATGTACTTTTTTCTTAAGAGCTATAATATGATCTAAGTGTATACCAAATCAATTACTGATTCCTAAAGTATCGTTCTATTAGAACTAACATAAGAACTAAGTAATAAATATCCTTCGGAAACGATTATAAGATATATTAAACCACTTTATTGATGGGTTCAAATAGGTGTTCATTGAATCCTAATCCACCAGTCGCACTTTAAGTCAAGCTTAAGCATGAAGTATTTCTCTTAAGACCCTTAATTATTGGTTACGCAGAATATATATTTCGGTCGACTATGTATACAGATTCAATATACCTTTTTCGTTGGAACTATTAACTTCATCATATCAGGAAAACGGCCTAGTAAAAACTTAAAGTTTTAAAACTATAAGCCGGTCGCAACGTTAGTGATATGTAAGCATTTTGACTTCAACGTATCGTTAATCCGTAAGTATAGTATTAACGATGCTGATAACTACTTTAGTTTTGATTGAAAGGAATAGGGCGTTAACTTGGTTATAATTGACAATATTAACATAGCTAATATTTAAACGTATTTGGAGTAACGCGACCGCAGCAATTATATCGCCACTTTTTGTGAACTGAAGCTATTTTACGACTTATTGAATACGATATAAAAGTATAACCAAAGGAATAAAAACATTAATTGTTTATTAAAAGTTTAAAACAAAAAATGAGAAATACAAACAATAGGGTTAGTAGAGTTCTGATGAACTTATTAAAGGTTAAATAAATAATCTCTACGAACGGAATTTTCGTGAACAATACAAAATATCGCTACAAATCGGATTCTTTATAATAATCATGATTGAATACAGTTTACAGAAAAATCAATTTAATATTACCGGAAAACTAATTTATAAACTCTTCGTTAAATACAAAAATATTACACTAAGAATGCTCAATTTTATGGTTTACGGTAGAATAACCAGCTTAGATGTAGGTATAACAATATGTAAAACCATTAACATCGTTACCAGATAGTTTCAAATTTCTTCTTTTTCGGTACTAATTTTCATTTATTTGAAAAGTCTATTTAAATTCCTTTCGAAACTCAAACCTATTATTGAAAACCACCTATTAATCAATAGAATGACATTTCGTAAAACCTATAAAGGCATGAATATTAAGGAATTTCGATATATTAATGGAACGAATGATTCTACCGATATTATAACTCAATTATCCCTAAATGGAACCATCAAATAGTTTGTGAATAATAATAAACTAATTATATGTGTTAAGAGCTACATTAAAAGGCTATCTACCAAGTTTAAATCACGTGAGGGTAAACAGAGGTACCTTAGTAAACTGGAAGATTGCCCGGGGAATAAAGCCGGCGACTTGATTAACTCACATGATAAATTTAGAGGTTAGTGTAAGTTTGTAACGAAAAAATTGTTTGTGGAAAGTAATAAAATTGGAGTTTAGAATTTGAGGATAAAGGAAGTGAATGAGGGATGGTTTCGGTGCGAAATTAACAGGGGTTTGGCCCGTTAATGAGATTACAATTCGGAGGTAAATGAAAATGATTGGTCGACAACACTGGCGTACGCACACAAAACAAAATCCTAACAGCGTTGGAAAAGTTGAAATTGAAATGTATTACATTAACTTTATTATAAGTAAAGTTGAATATACGCAATATAAGTAGAGTGTATTATTTCATAGAATTATTATAAGTTTAAGTACAATATGCACTCACTTCACACCAGCACAAGCCAAGTAATTGGAGATTCACATTAGTATGAAAACCGGCTGGCGGTTTGCGAAACCTTGAACAATACAACCACCACTTCACTATGCAATACTACTGTTACCTTGACTAATTCCAATCCACAAAATTAACCTATTTAAAGTCTTACGTACAAAAGAAATTGAAAATGATTTCAAGAGCTTCAGGCATTTTACATCCCGTAATACCTTATTATAGTAAAATTATGGATTCATTATCAAATTTCAAGATATATTTACCTGTAAAAGACCGTCAGGAAGGATGTTTCAAGACTAAATAGTGGTAAATGACACTACTTTACATAGTTCAGTCGTATCAAATTAATTAACAAATAACAAAGGACTCTACACCGTTTATTAATCTTCCTTTATAAACGTCTCCTTCAATTTCATTTCAATTCTTAACGGCCTTTTTTTGACAGTAGAAAATATATTTCCGCTAAGTTTCGGTATTATATCATTTTTCTCAAGGGAAATTATCATTAGATTCGAGGGAAACACATTTCAATTACTGGGATTCAGTCGATTATATTTTGAATGAACACATTACAAGCTCAAGCAAAATTATAATTTTTAAATGAAAAAGTAAATGAATTAGTATAAAAATAAAAGCTTTCATATACCACACTTATTAGTTATCCATATCCAATCGTGGGTTTGACAAATTACAAATCGATTTGAAAATGATGAAATATATATAGCTAAACATTACATCAATAGATCGCGTTAACAAAAAACTCATCAATACATTCATTTAACTTAATACTCACGCTCTAGGTGTGGTGTATTTGTTAAAGCGGTTCAATATCATACTGAACGTAATATTTTGTCTCCTAATACCTTTCTTAATCTGGGCGTGATAAAAGGATAACGATCTTGTATTGGACGAAATCTTCGATAAGCACCCTTTTATACCTGGAGCCGATTTTTTGAATCTCATTGTTGCGAAAGTATAGGTTAATTATAATTCTGGGTAATAATTGTATAGCGGTTATTCTAGTTATCCAATTTGAAATTCAAATTTTAATAACCTTGCAAATAATGAGGATGTTATAAATATATTGAACACTACGTACTTATTTCGAATTGAAAATCTTTTTTTTATACGATACACTTGGTAAATTGTCAGCGATCATCTCTTTGACAGGTTCAACTTTCGGATTATTTAGCTAATGCATTTAATATTCGCGATTATTTCGGCCCAAAATACATAATAATTACCTAAATTCTGATAGGTCTTTAGACTTTGCACCGTTGTCGACTTCAATCGTGGTCGAAGTAATAGTAGTATTACGTGTTCATGGGAGCGATAATTACTTTTCAGTTTGGCGGAACTTGAGAAAGTCTACACACTTCTTTGTATATACAATTACTTCGCCTGTACCACAAATTTAACTGGGCACTATACTGCAATTCAATTGTAATATTACAATTGTTGGTAGTTCTTTATTGTTGAAATGTAGTTTATTTGAATCACTGTGGTCGAAGTAACTGGTGCTGCATTCAAATTGGTTATTTTGTTTAGTTGTAAGTTCAAGTTTGGCAGACCGCTAGCCGGTCTGCACGCCAATTGGTATGGACAAATGCTTTGGCCTATACCCCTCTTTGATGTGGGAACCTATGGTACTTCACTTGCAGTCAGTTCCACAAATAGCAGTCAACTTGATTTTCAGTCAGTACAATCAACTAACTATAAGTATAGTTGACGTGACATTACTACATTTGACTTCTATTTTAACACTGGCGGCTTTTTGTTTTGTACCTGCACGCTAGTATAGCCTGCCATCAATTGGTGGCAACCTCTAAATTCCCTCCTCAATTAACAAGAAACCACTTGTCAATTCTGATTATTTTGTACTGAAATTAATATTTATTACGGACCTGTGCTTCATATATACGAGCCCTCCGTTCCTGAATTCATGTACGTAGATCTTTTGCCACAAACCGTTACTTATTACGTATTTAATCACCTGCGTACCTTCAACCAATCATTTAACCTATTAATATTATTACGACCACTATTACCATCAGTACTATTACCCTGGCAGTTTTGAAGTTTTTAAGGGTGTCTTTATTTCTCTACATTACGTACCGGGATATCCACGTAGCCCTCGATTTATATAGTTAGCGTATTACTTTTCGTAAACCTTTCCAGGGTTTTATTGAGCGTGACCTTAGTTATAGCATTAGCGGTGTTATTTTTACCGTTAATCCACCGGCACCTATCAATTTTCTGGGATTTGTATACCTCTTTTGAAGCTATTACGTCTATAATTAAACTTTTTTCATTAATCGTACCTATCTTTGATAAACATTTATAAAGGATTCGAGAGTTAGTATATATCACCATAAGTATTGGCAATAATACCAGCGTTTTGGTAATAATTTATCATATAACGTTAATTATTATACCTATTTTAAAACCTAACATTATGACCTCAATGTTTAAAGCTAATATATTTCATAGCATACATTAAATCCTAATGACTATCTAATATACGAGGTTTCTAGTAATCTAAAACTGCCCTTGAAACCTTCCATCGTTAACGAATATTATAGAAACCCGATTTACGATATCAGGTAAGTATAATTAGTAAAGAAGAAGTCTGTCAAAATTATTAACTTCACTGTCGTTAATTTTACCGAAACCATATTAATACCTTTTTCCAAGTTACCAAATTACCACCCAAATCTTTTCTTCAATATGTTAAAATCCTTATGTTAAACTTCATATGCCTATACCGTAATAGATAGGTCGTACGATATCTCTATTTAACACAGTATAGCTATATAAGCCTTACGGGACTTTTACGCTAGGTATCTCTGTAATCTTACCTTGTTGATCTGATCGATAGTTGTTAAGCTCGTAACTTGATCTTTTTGATGTAAGCTAGTATATATGCCTTTTTTAACTTGAACACCACAAATACGGATTAACAATCTATTAAAGTCAAGTTATATACCCTTAACTAACTTCTTAATTAACTTATACTTTCAAAAGCTTAACTTCTTGATAACACATTATCCTACCGTGATTCATCCGGTATCTCCGAGAAAAAAAAGTATTATTAGTTTATATATATATAATACCAAGATTTTAAACTTTTTAAATAATAGGCATAGGTTAGACGCTAAATTTGAATACCTAGACTGTGTTTAAAGTGTGCTTAATGCGTGAAAAGCTCATAAAAGCCTGTTTCAGCTAATCTGTACAAATGTTTAATATAACATATCACTGTAACGGCCGGAAACTTATTACTTAATTATTTCGGTGATTCTAATAATACAATCCGCTACTAATTGATGGAAAACTACGTGTTCTTTTGCGTCATGTTCCGGCTATCAATTGTAAACTAATCTTTTAGATTATAAGCGATTTGGTAATGATTTAGTCTTTACTTTTATTACTATACCTGTTGGATCAAGATAGTATAGTGCTGTTTCTGACTATATTAAAGGATTAATAAGAAAGAAACTAAGTGCAGACTGACTGCATACTGAGTTTGAAGTAGGGTATATAAAATAACAACAAGGTAGGTGGGGCACTACCGCCTCACTTTAGTCCAATAATTTGCTAGGGGAAAAAAGAAGGTATGATGTCCCCGTAATAAAGTATATTCTATCACGAAGCAACGAGAATTTAGACTTGTGAGAATATCTTCTTTCGAGTAGGGATATATATGAGCACATATTTCATTTTTTTTAAAAAATCACTTAATTAATTCCTTACAAAGTCTCACCTTTTTTAGGCTTACCTATTCATTGTCTTTTACTATAAATCATTTACATTCAATTAGGTATTTTAACCGTTACCTAATCGACGGCGGTGATCAAACTTTTTATCTAGTATCCTCTTAATTTTTTTTTTATTTTTATCACCTTTGTATTTAATAAGTATGAAAAGCGGAACCACTCGTTTAGAGGTTTTATCATCCCAAGTAGGCGTTAGGTATAAAATACTGACGGTATGATAAATCTTTGAGTCTAAATGGAAATCTAAAGTAAAAGCGAGTTTTCTGACTTTATTTACAATAGGAAAAGGGTCTAAGAAAGGAGGAGTAAAATTTCTTGAACGATGAAAAGGCTAATATACTAGGATAGGTTTTAGTCAAATTCGATTACCGACCTTAAAATTATACCAATAGTGCTTTTAATCGTATCTTTTTTGACTTTTACAGCTATAATGTTTACAGTTTCTTAAGTATCCCGTCTCAAGTATTTCTTCATAAAGCGAATATGAGCTTATTAGGGGGGTAGAAAGGGAATAAAAAAACCGTTTTTGTGGATATTACTATATACCCTTAAAATGGTATACATAGGCCTGGTGGCAGTGCACTGTATTTCATGGTACACTCCTGCAGAGTACACGATAACATGTTATGCTGCAGGCTGCATTCTTGCAAAACGAAAAGTGTATCATGTATGGAACGGTCTGGAATGGCTATACTAAATCGAACAGTAATGCGTGTAGCAGTCTAGAGTAGTACGCTCTGGGTAAGGGTATATAAGCCCTCACTTGTGGCGTACACCTCTGAATACTTCCTCGATCTATCTATTATCTTTTATAATAACCAAAATAATCCAACGATTACTCTTTTAAATACCTTATTTTACGTAAGAGAAAAGGTTTTAGACCTTATCTATACTAACCAGTAATCGACTCGGTCGACTACAAATAGCTTAGGAAAAAAGAGACAGATACAAATTAAATGCTTATACCGGGATATTATAGCGATCCCAGTTGTTTGTATTCTAACACTTCGTTTGTACAAGAATTTCACGCCGACATGTATAAAGACTGGAAATACTAAGTGATTTTGAAAAGAACAACTTTACTACGATTTCATTAACCCTTATTTATCGTTTTATTTACTAAAAGCCCCGTTACGCCACAATTATCCCTTATTTGGCGTTTGAACGAACCCGGTGTTGGTAGGCTTTAGATGTTGCAACGTTGTCGATTCGAATGGTATTCTTCGAAGTAACTGTAGTATTGCAGTAGTCAGATGATAGATGTATTGTTCTAGGTTTGTCAGACCGCTAGCCGGTCTTCACTGTAATTTGTATGTCCAAGTGCTTGGCCGGTACCCTAGAGTCAAGTGCAGCGTACTGCACTCAACTTACACATAATACGGTAAGTCCGTACAAAGCAATACACTTATAGTACGGTCGACTTTACTTACAGTAAAGTTAACCTACTACAATGTATGTAATACCATTGTAATAATGTTCCAATACTGGCGGATTTTTGTTTTTGTGCCTGCACGCTAGCATGGCTTGTCATTAATTGGTGGCAACCTCTGAAATCCCTCCTCAATCCATAAGTCAACAACAAGCCAGAGCCCTATTAATTCCGATTAATCTGTATTAGAAACAACTTTAATTACGGCTCCTTTTAGCCCTTCTGCTCCATCCCTACGAGGCCTCCGTTCCTTAAATCCCGTGCACAGATCCTTTACTACAGACCTGCAGAAATCAAGTACGCCACCACTTACGTACCCTATACCAGTAGTTTAAGCTACTACTATCGCAACCATTACTCTGGAGGTCTTCCGGTTTTCCAGGGCAATCCTTTACGTTATATAATAGTCGGTCCATATATCCCTCGATTCGTATGGTTAACGTATTATTATTTACAAACCATTTTAAGGTGCTATTATACGTGGCCTTAATTATGAAATCGGTAAGGTTATCTTTACCAATAATTTACCGGAACTTATTGATTTCCCGGGCTTCGTATACCTCCCTTAATGTTATCACGTTTATTATTAGGCGTTTTTCATTAGTAGTGTCTAGTTTTAGTAGGTATTCGTAAAGGCTCCTGGAATAGATATATACCACCATAGGTATTAGTGGCAAACCCAGTTGTTTGGTGATAATCCTTAATATACCGTTTGTTACCATGCCGATGTTAAAGCTTACCATTATACCGTAAACTTTAGAGGGTAGCACGCTCCGAGTTACACGTTTATATTTGACAAATATCTAGTATTCAAGGTTCCTAGTAATCTTAAATTGCTTTTTGAAACTTTTCTTGTTATCAATTATTATTAAAAAGCCGATTTACGATATACGGTTAGTATTATTCACAAATAACTCGTCCGTAAAGATTATTAGTTTCTTCTTTGTCAGATTTACCAAAACCATATTAATTCCTCTTTCTATATGGTCTATTTTCCATTCAATCCGCTTATTTAACTTGTTCAAATCTTCGTCTTACGGATTTTATACTTATAACGTAATGGAAAGGTCGTAAGATACTTCCGGTTAATACAACGTAGCGATATAGGCCGTATGAGCCCTTTATTTCAGGTATCTTTATACCTTAATCCCGTTAGCTTTGTCGATAATCTATAGGCTCGTGGTTTACTCCTTTTAACCTAGGCTTTTATAAATGCCACTTTTAGCCTTAATACCATATATACGAAGTTACGATCCGTTGAAATCAAATTATGTACCCTTAGCTAACGTTTCGACTAACTTACACTTTTAAAAACCTAACTTTTCGATAAGACGTTATTCCTCCATTACAAATTCAACATCGCCGAGGAAAAGGGTATCGTAAGTTTACATATTTATTATGCCAAAGTCTTTAACCTTAATAATTAATAAGCACAGGTTAAATGTTAAAGTTTTTATACCTAGCCTATTTTTAAAGTATATCTAATACGTTAAAAACTAGTAGATACCAACTTTAATCAATCAGTATAAAGTCTTAATATAGTGTATTATCGTACTAACCGGAAACTTATCCATTAATTCTTATAGTAATTTCAACAGTATAATCCGCTAAAGATCAGTGGCAGAATACATCTATGTTTATGTAATATTCCGGTCATTAAAAGTAAACTAACCCTTTATACCAATAGTGAAACTGGAATTAAAAACAACGATTAAATGTTGACTAATCTTTTGTGTTACAAAATATTAAGTAACGATCTAATCCTTACCCTTATCACCGTATTTTTGAGCGACTAGCTGTAACTTTTCATATAGCCGGTCCATAATCTTACCTTTAACCTTGTAAATTATCTTCGACCAAAAATAATAGTATTTTAGCTGTTAAATTGCGTAAATGGTACAAACTATCTGACCCTATGTAATAGGAAACTATTAATATCTACTTGGTTTTCTTCCTTAAAAGGCTCATTTGGTATATTAATAATTCCTTCGATACGCGACTTAAAAGCAAGTTTTCTGTTAAACTTCTCTTTTTAAGACACCTATACTGTTATATATACCATACCAGGCCTATAATATCTATCTTCCTCTTCTTTAATAAATATCCTCATTTTGGGTGGTTTTCCACACCGTTTGCGTTCCATCGGCTTGCTAATAGTCGGCTTAGAAAGGTTATGTTGGCTAATTCGTCCGGCTCGGAGGTTATCGCCATTAAGATCTTTATCAGATTTAAGGGTTTTTTTTGTGCGGCTTAACTTATATAATTAGGAAAATCATAGAGCTGTTAGTAATTTTAACTACCATGTTGAAGTTAGTAATACTTAATATTTTATATAGCCAATTATATTTAACTGGCTTTCATTACGTAAGGACTTTACTTTTAAGGGAGAATAAAAGCACATTCGTTATTAAAGGTTCGTTTTTGGTGTTAAAGGTATTTTTAACCTAACGGTGTGTTGATTCTTTCCCTAATTACTTTCGTAATTTGATATATACCATAATACGCTTCTCGGTGCTTAACGCGGGTGGCGACATAGCTGTTATACGTAGGTAAGCTCCAAATACCAGTAAAATTAGTATAAGTCCGTTAAGGCCAACAGTATCGTTAAAACCTTTTACCGTTACTTAAAGCCATGCCTTTTAATTTGTAAAGCTTTCGATTTTTAACGAAAAGATATCGTAGTCCCATCGCAAAAGTGCGTATACCCTTTTTACTTTGCTAATACCCTATTAAGGTTTTATAAGGATTTGTTTACACTAAATCGTTATTAATTTTACATTAGTTCAAAACTTTATTACAATAAAGTTAATGCCGGCATCATAAATTAACACGTTTAATTGACTAAAATACATAATAATTTATAAAGTACGTAATATTTTCCATGTTTCCCTCACTATAATGGTTTTAAAGAACTTACCGCCGTAAAAAGCCGTAGCGAAATCCACGACGTGTAATATTAACTTACCGTTCAAATAAAACACGTTTAAGAAAATTTCTGAGTTAAAATCTTAATTTTCCTTTAACGCAAACTAAAACTTTAAAAGATCGTAGGAATATATTTAGTAATGGTGGCAAAGGTGATTAACTACCTTGAGTACTAGAAAATCTACATTTTCGTAATCAGCTGCCTTTAAAACCTCATAAAGCTTATTAATTACCAGGTAATTAAACTTACGATATAGTTAACGAGGGTTTATCTTCGTTAAGTTTAATATTACTACCTCACATCTTTAAAAATGAAAATAAAGATACCCCTATTTAAGTTTAGGTAAAAACCTTTCACCAGCTTTAATATATATTAGCTTATCAATCTAAACATTAACGTTTATACCGACGTTTTTTATATTCTTAAGGCGAAGGAGTAAGGAGGTAGGTGATTTCAAAATATTAATAACCATTCAGTTAATACCAATCTTTACTGTCGTCGATTCTAGTAAAGATATCTTTTTCCTAAAGTTAAAGCCAACTTTGGCCTTATTAGTATCCACGTAGTTGAATTCCGTAATGGTATCTGCATCCCTTCGTAACGCGATTGACTACGAATATCCTCCTATTAAATACCGTGTTACCTTCGTATCCGGCATAATCCCTTAAAAGACTTACCTTGTATACCGGTTTTAAATAGTAAAAAGGTATATATATCTAAGGCCTTTGTTGTTATAATGGAGGTAAAGGTCATTACCTATAAAGCGGTATCGGAATTCGTAATCGACTAGTTATTACGTGACTTCCGGATTAATACTGGTATTGGTATTAATATTTTCGTGCCAGCCGACACCCTTCGGCTAATCTTCCATCTTTTTAACTTTATTTCCTTCAAACTGTATAACACGATTTATATAATACCATTGTGAAGAAAAGAGGTAATACATATAATATATCTCCTGTTTGAACTTATGTTTGGAGGTAGTATAACGTATCAACTTGCAGCCCTGTTTACCGTAGATCCAATATCTCTCAATGTTTAAATTAAACTTACTTATCCGACTTAAAGGTCCGGATCCTTTATGAATCGTACTTGCCAGGTCGTCTGTACCGTCTATTATTGTAGTACGAACTATTTTTTTTTTTTTTCATCGTTACTAAATTACGGAGTTTATAGGAATATACCAGTCGCACCCGAGACTCGAGTAGTTACGGTCGTTAACGAGGAACAAAGTTAGATAAAAAAAACCCTTCGTAGATGGCATTAGGGCATTTTAAAGCGTATTCGAACTTTTTGTAGCCCGTAATTACTTATCAGACCAGCTTACGCAAAGTGTCTTTGCCAACTCCTACGTTTCCTATTGTTTGTTAGCAAAATATTAGTCTATTAAACATCTGATTTAAAAGGTTTATTTTACTTTCCGACTCTTTTTCATAATTCAATATATAAAACCACTTAATAATATTCCAATCTGTATGATACTAGGCGAGGTTAATATCTTATTTGAAATGGCCCTTTATACTATCGTTTATTTCGCGGGAAAATGTATAATTCGTAAGGTATTGGAGGTAGTAGTACTTAACTTGGCTGGTAAGGATATTGGGAAATAACGAGTAAAAACCT
Source organism: Anisogramma anomala (assembly GCA_038502455.1). Classification (NCBI taxonomy): domain Eukaryota; kingdom Fungi; phylum Ascomycota; class Sordariomycetes; order Diaporthales; family Gnomoniaceae; genus Anisogramma; species Anisogramma anomala. Next base: position 11,261,113 of record JASMMZ010000006.1, on the reverse strand, counting down.
GGCAACTTAACTCTTATTTAGCGGCAAATGTTGAAGAATGAGCGTAACTTGACGTCGAAAAGGTTATAAGGCTTACCGTTATACTTCTCTTGACCTTATCAAATCATAATGAACGTAATAATTGCCGTACAATCCGTATCCTCTATAGGGACGCGCCGAGGGGGAAGTGTTATGTATTAGTCGTAAAAACATTCTTTACTTAGCCGGGAAAAAAACTAAGGTTAGTATTAATATTAATAGGCCGTATAGTTACCTCTGGCCGAATTTGGAGGGGAAAAGCCAGTAGTTATGCCTATAGTAGGCTCACGTATAAATTCGGTCCCTCTTTAATTTAACTACTAAAACTAAACGTGTAAAAGAGCTTGGTAAACCTAGTGCTGTCCGCTGTAAAAAGTTTAGCGATAATCCTTTGGGTATTGACGGGTTCGGTAAAGCTCTTTCTCAATTGACTAATGAATCTAAGTGCTTGCGAAGCGTGAGTTGGTTAATTTTTTACATCCGTTCGTTTAAGCTTAAACAGGTAGTTACGAACGTATATATGGATGTCACAGGTTACTTTCGCTAGCAGTCTCCTTACCCTATACTAAGGTTCAAAAGGGGTCTTCCTCCGTAGCACAGTCGTAAAGTAAGTTAGCCAAATTACCTTTCTTTCCTCTCTTCGTAAGAAGTTCAACTCCTCGAACGAATAGCTCTATCTTTATTCTTATTTTTACTTGTCTTTCTACCTGTTTCCATATGTCCAGGCTCCAGTCGCGGAACTAGTTATAAAAGTCGTTGATGGCTATAGATCCATGGTTTATTCTGGTGGTGTTTATATCGAAAATAAAGTGGCCGATTGAGTTAATTCGGTGCCTTGTAGTAAAGTCTTTAGTAGCTTCAGTAAACCAGAGATCTTCGTCGTAGTGTTTCTAGAAGATAGCGCCGAGGTCTCTGACTACCTCCTTCCTAACATGATTGGTAATAGCTTCAAACTGGGTGTTAACGGTAGCTATCTTGGTGTTTTGACTTATAAAAGACTTAGTGGTTGACTTGATGATCTGGGGGCGTAGGGACTTAGCTTTTCAGCGTGAAGTCGCGCGACGTGGCTTCCTTAACACAACTTGGTAGTTCCTCGTATTTTTGCTCCGAGCAGCGAACTTAACGATTGACTTGGTATAGAGGGAGTAAAAAGAGTGAAGTATGGTCAGAGATTTGGTATATGGTATGGTCGTAGATCGTTATTAGTGGTAAAAGTTGTGGTTATTTGGCGTAGAGACTTAGTCGTTTTTCTTACAATTTACAGTAGTAGTACCTATAATAGCAATTGACTTAGCCGTTTGCGAACTTGCCGTACGTTAAGACTTCTAACAGTCAATCTCAACGTCTTCAAGAAAGACCTGTACAGATTTCTTAGTATTTTTGAATAACGACACCGTCGCTTACTTATAAACTGCCAAGAACAACTGTACAGCCTATAAGTCTTCCCTACTTGCTGCCACGAACAACTACACAGCGTAAAGGGGCCGTTCGCAAAAATTTCCTCTATCTTGCCTAAAAAGGACAAAGTGTAACCGAAAAATAGTTTTCTTCTTCTACTTAAATAATCTGTACTTAACCTAATAAGCACTGATCAATATTAGTAGGTCATAGACGTTACAACGTTATCGATTCGAATGGTATTCCTCGAAGTAACAGTAGTATTGCAGTAGTCAGATGGTGGATGTATTATTCTAGGTTTGTTAGACCGCTAGCCGGTCTGTATTGTAGTTTGTATAGCTAAGTGCTTGGCCCGTGCCCTAGAGTGAAATGAAGCATACTGCACTTGAATTACACACAATGTGGTAAGTCCGCACAAAGCAATACACTTGCATTACGGTCAACTTTACTTACAGTAAAGTTTACCTACTGTACTGTATGCAAAACATTGCAATACTGTTCCAATACCCGGGTACTTTTTAGAAAGCGTCCTATCACGTACTAGGCTACGTAAGTTACAAACCACCAAGTTCCGAAACCTTTAGTTAGAACCTATCCGATTTTTGATAATCAAAACCGCTTCTTTAATTTAAAAGCAGTTACGATATTTCTATCTGAACCGATTGCTTTACAAAAGCAGTTACGATTACAACATTCAAACGGCTAGCTTTACAAAAATCAACAAAAACATACTAATTCAGACCGATTACCAAACACGAATTACAAACCGGATTACATAACACACATGTTCACAATTACACTTCTTTATCCATATTCGATTTACAATTTCTTCACCCTATTTGCCTTTCCGCGTTCACCCTACGTATTTTAAATTTCGTTTTTACGACGTTTAAGTTTTTTTAGCCGCTGTGTAAGCATAACTTTACCAAACTTAATAAAATTCATTTTGAACGTCTGACTAGTTTGTAGTCACATCTTAATTATGTATCGTTTAAATTCCTTTACACTAGTAAACGCTAATAAACCTTATTTCAATCACTTTAATTTTCTCATTTACTTTAAATTTACTCTTTGTAAAACGAATTGACCTAAACATTGAAATAGAAACCTAACCAAATTTAACTGCGGCACGAAACCTCTAATTTATACCGCTTTAGTGAACCAAGTACATATAGAAATAATTATCCTTAACCGCCCTAAAACACTTATAACCATGGCTTAAAACCATCAAAACTAAAAGAAGCTAGTGTTTATTTCGACTACCTAGTCTAATATATGGGAATTATAAAAGCCATGATATACGAAATCGACTTAAGCCTTTAAAAAAACACTATCGATTTGCTAGTTAAGGAATTAGAACTTTAGATAGAAAACACATACATTTTGGCAATTATGTTCTATTATAAAAAGGAGAAAATCTAAGGATGTAACTTATTAGATAATTTCAATGAAACATCTTCGAGCTGGACGTTAGATATATAGCAAATAGTCAATCCTATTATTGACACAGCCTTACGGATCCAATTACGAATCAAAAGCATTAATACCCCAGGGGGGAGTAATACCCGCCTTATAAAAGCTTTATTCAAAATAACGCAACTTACTAACGTGATGGATTAGGAGGATAAAGATTTGTTCTAGACGTAATTTGTAAAAGGGTGTTGCTTGATTTTGCAAAAGAAAACTGTTATTGAAATCAAGGGGATGAGAAGTAAGATGACCTAACCCCATACCTATACTCTAAGTAAGAAATAAAGGCTCCAAAAATACAAACGACTTCAATTCTTCCCAATCGTAAAAATAAAATACACCTTTATACCGACATACACTGTAAAATGAAACCGAATATTAAAATACTCCTCGAACAATGGGAACAGTCCGCCTAGCTATAGCGGAAGTGGCTGAAACATCGAAAAAAAGACCGATTAACTATAAAAGAATGGACTAAAATACAAAAAACAACCCGTTCCAGAAATTAAAGAGCGGCATATATCGTTAATACATACCTTACAGACTAATATCTACCAATTACAACCCCTATCGTAACCTTCTTCCGTACCATTTCGCTATGAATAGGAGCGACCTACAAAATTAACCAACTTTTCCAGACTATGGGATAAAGATTATAATTATAGCGACGAGCTGTACGACGTGTTTAATGATAAAATACGCGTTATACTTAATACGTATAAGAAATTGTATATTGAGCCATTTTAATTTTATATTATTTTACCCAATATACATTCCGGGTAAGCTGAGGAGTAGTATCTATACCTCTTCATATTAATGGAATTATTTACGGTGTTTTAACCGTTTAAAATCCTACCTCGATGCAACGATTAATTACGAATTTTACGATAGGAACTGGCCGGTATAATCTGAAAATACGTAAAAACCTAGCAGGAAAACGCCGATAAAAACCCATTGTTAATATTTACTGCCCCATTAGCTAAGTTTAGAAAGTATTAGGTAGCTTTTGGACCGGAATACAAAGGTGACAAACTATTTTTTTCAATAGTAATAAAAGCATGCTACGAAAACCCGGATTTCGACTTTATACTGTTTGACTTGAAAAAGGAACTAAAAACCATTTGTATAAGCCTTGGGATATCGTTGAAAACATATATATGCCGATAATAGAACTTCAATTCGGTATTTATAACTAATGAAACTAAAGGTGAAGGCTAAATAACCAAAGTAAATCTTGCCGAAACTATTTATTACGTTTTAAATCAAAAATTCAAGGTTTACCCAAAGAAAAGCGAACGCCTAAAGTACAGGTATTAAGGAGGGAAATTTGGTAATAAGGGATAGGAACGATCGCTCGAAGAAAAAAAAAAAAAAAAAAAAAACGTACCGCAACTATAATAATACTTGCGAAAAGGCACACGGAGCCCCGTAGGTTTGCAAAAGCGGTATATCGTATATGGTAAAGTCGGCTGCTAATTTACAAACCACACCGTCTACGGGAAAATTCGGATTGAACGACAATTTTAGGCCAATTATACACCCGGTGATCGGATAAAAGAAAATTTTGTAACATACATAACCGAATGCGAAGGTTTAGATAACGGATTTAACGATTACCCTTACGAAGATGTATTCGGAGAAAACGACCTTAAGTATAATAATGCCTATTTGTTAGCCTACGACTATCAAACCATTTAACGCATTTTCGCTGATTGGTAAAACGCTTCTTTTAGATATATTACGGGCCTGGACTACGTAAATAAAGTATTCAACGCCTATATAGCGTCGCAATTTAAACTTTTTAATAGATACGAACATAGGTTTCAGTTCATTATAAGTGATACTAACGCAGCCGAAATCTTAATAGCCGGAAAGCTGTAATTCGTCGCGTTTACAACAAAATTACCGAAGTTTTAGTTAAATTAAATAAGGGAATACCGAAAGATCCTATTTATTAAAGACAAAACGTTATTACTCGCAACGGTTGTTGTAAATACGAGTTCCGGAACGGTTAAATTTTACGTAATAAACTTGAAAACTCATTTCATATTTTTACTCATTTATATAAACAAGCTCGGAATTAAAATCCGGAATACAATTAACTAACCTATCTGTGTTTCGAATAGATTATTCGTATCGCGTCGGATTAAGTTCGGCTACGAATAATATTTCTACGAATAACGTATAATTAAGATTATTTACTTAAATTAACCGGAATTGCGGACTTTACACCGAAGATTCGGGTACCCGGGATGAAAACTTCTTTTACGCCAGTATTACGCTATAAGTTATACGGATGTAGTAAAGGAAGTATTTAACGTTATTAAAAAGTTTAGCTTTAAGTATTAGCTATACTTAAAGGCCCTATGACGATTTAAATTTCACTTTTGAAACGATATGTACTTTAACTATGAAGTGATTATTGATATTATGTATTGAAATAGACAATTAATCATTTAAATTATTAATGCGGTAATATAATTTTAGGCCACCAAATTTATACGAATTATTTTCTTTATAAAAAGTTAAAATGTTAGTTAAATTTTAGTGAAACGTTGACCCGTGGCCTTTAAACTAGATTACGTACGACTTTGTTACGGCTTTTAATTTTGCCGAATGGCTTACGAAGTCTCCGTTAGCCGGTAATAATTATAAGTTAATCCTAGTAAAAGATTTACATGGTATTAAAAATATAAACGGTATTACGGATTATTGAAGAAAAACATATATAGTATTGTCGAAGGAATCAAAGCGTATTATTTTCAAGGAATCTATCTTTTAAATGGTGGTTAGCTACGTTATTAAAAAATTTGGCTTGAGTGGGCTTATCTCCACGCTTTTTGTTTTTAGTGTCTATTCGAGAATTTATATAAACTTTGTACTATTACCATTGATAGTGTAAAGGGACAATATTGTAACGAAGGCTGTAGCGGAATTACGCTCCTTACGAGCGAAAAACGACGTGTTCAAAATGTTAACTATTAGGAATAGTTTACGTAAAGCTAGAGTTTTTGATTGACCATTCCAATTTCAAGTTTAAATTTGAAAGACGGAAGATAGATAAACTGGCCTTTGAAGGATTCATGAGTTGAGAGGTTATAATATATTTGTTAATTCATTACATAGCACAACTTCGTATCATTGAATAATAGTATGAAAATTCCAAAATAATGTTAAAAGAAACGGCTTAGAACTATAAGACGAATAAAACCGCTTACGAAACACCCCCTAAAACAACATATTCAAACCGATTCCAACTTTAACTTTACCTTTGAAACAAGATTTCGGTCCGATCCTTTTAAATAAGAATGGTACGTTTATACTGATCTTATTAAAACCTTCCCGCCAAGGGCGCCCTTTCGGCTAAAGATCAAAACAACGCCTTAGAAACCTTTTTAAGTACTCTTTTATTACATAAAAGAAAATGGAAAACCGCGAACTTAGCTTAAAACATCGTTACGAGGGTATTATTACTACTACAGGTACCTTATTCGAAAAATCTACCTAAACGGAGATTTTAGCTTTAATCGACTAAAGCGTATTTCGTTTTAAACGTTTAGACCAGGTAATTTACGGTAATAATAAGATTTTTCCAACCCGCCTAGTTTACGAAGTCAAAGATAAAATCGGGATACCTTCCGAAAAAAAAAACCCATCTAATAGTTAATAGATATAATGAAGAAGGTAAAAAGGATATTATCACCTAATAGTTTACATTATAATGAGTTATCCATCATCTGATGTTCGTACTTGCGGTCTCCCTCAAAGTATTATATAACCTGTATATCGAGCTTCAAAATATAATACAGGCATATACCTAATCGAAACGATTTAAACGACGAATTTACGCCGATATACCAAAATATTTTAGGTAATACCATTCGTCTAAGACTATTTTACGTATTATGAAACAACTTTAAGGCTTGCCTGAAGCTGCTGTTTACTAGTATAATAATTACCAAAGGCATTATAATAAAAGACTCTAAATAACTAGTTTCACCTTCATTCCATGCTTATTAGTATCAACAACCCGCTTGAAGGGATTTTTATAAATATATATATAGAAGAACAACACTTTAACGTTATTTAAAGCTTCGTATTCAGCGTTTAAAGAAAGGAAACTTTTGGAAGCCTGCTTAAAAGCGAAACTTAAGACGTACCTAATGGAAGACTATATAATCGATTTAAATAACGCCACCACAACTTTTCGGAACGAAATTTGAGGTTCGTAAAAGGGGAAACTAGATAAAGTTACCCTTGTCGTTTTTCATAACGTAAAACAGACTAAAAAAATATAAATGTTAACGCATACGTGACGTTTAGGTTATCTTTATAACATAACTAAAGGCGGAGTTTAATCTTTCTGTCGCCGCATAATGTTAAACCTCCCCAATGAACGATGTATACAAGGCGTTAAACAAACATTTTCTATAATGAATATACAATTTAAAGTGCTGTTTACGGTTTATGGCGTTAAATACACTTAGTGTAAAACTATTTGTCTTTAATAACGGTTCTTTTGCCAATTATAGCTATTATAATTTATATAAAAGCTTTTTCCTAGTTATTGGCAATAAAATACTGGCTCGAAACGGCTTTACGCTACGTGAAAATATTATTTATTAAAGCTTCACTAATTGTAAAAGGCTTAGGAGGAGCGTTTTGGCTTTCGAAATTTATAGTATGGTTAAAAACTTCGATTCGGGTATTATTATAACGATAACAGTCCAGATAATTATTTTCAACCTTGGTTTACGCCCTATCCCTCCTATAATATCTACTAATTCTTCGTTTTTTAAGTACCTGGTTAAATTAGGTATTGTAAACGAGAAAATTTCAATAATCGACGTTATAATTTTACGCGAGTTATATAAACGCCATAAAATCGAGGAAATAAAGTAAATCGATGGATCTTTTAACTTAACTGATATGATAACTAAGTTTACGCTGAACAGAACTTTAAAACCACTTATATCGATAATTATACTATTTATTAACGTTGCTAAGAAAGTTCTACAATATTAATGAACCATTATACAAATTTTCACTAATTTAAATCGGCCTATACTATACCATTTGCGCCGATCCCCATTTTCGACTTTGTTTAACCATATTATCTCGCACCGCTCCTAATATTCTGGCAATTTTCTTTTTAAACTTCGACCCAACGTAATTTGCCATTTGTTTCTTTTTTTGTTTGATTCTACCATTTTGCGTCACCTTCAACAATTTATCACAATTTATTTTTCCTATCGTAACATCACCAATATCGTATTTTTTTTCTTTTTTGCTTTCTCTATTTCGTTTTTCCCCTTTATACCGCTACTAATATATTCACACACTTTATTATACGTACTTCAACCTTACTAGGTAGTTTACTACTTTACCCTGGCCATTTCGATTTGCGATATCGAACCGTTTCTAATATATTACTCTTTTTATCATATATTCTAATTAACACTCATTACTTTTGAGAGATTATTTTACTAAAAGCAATAATATTACTACGTAACGTACTAAATTATAGCCGGGTACGCGGACCGGCCTAAGGGGTATTTATCCATTACGAAAAAGATGGGGCAACAATATTGCTTCCTTACCGTCCTCTCCGTCATTCTCCCCCTTTGTGCTAGCGCTACTGCTATCGCCTTTATCGACGTCATTAGCGCAAGCAAGGATATAAATTTACGCCTCAATAGTGATGCCCTTAGGTAGAGGCTTAAGCGGGGGGTTACTCTTTTTACGGCAACGTGAGATAACGTCGTTTAACTCGCCTTTGTAGTACATGCGTAGGCCCTATTTCCAGGCGGCGACGGCGACTTCCGTTTCCCTCAACCACCTGTTAACGTCTATTACTAATGAATATCAGTTTATTTTAGTTATTTATTATCGAGATTTTATTTCGAAGTACTCCGAATGGTATGTTTTAGGTGGATAACTTTTTAAAGTTCGATTGAAACTTACCAAAAAGCTGGCAGGCGCGTAGAACGCCTTTGGCCTACGACCTTAAGACCATCAGAACGGGGGCGTACGAGTAGCCAATTCGCTTGTAACGGTTGTAATGAGCCGAATAACCCTCGCTTTCGTGGTAATAGTCAACTAATTTAGCCGCGGCTGCGAACGCGACACATGACACATATGGAGTTTCTATTAGCGGCCCAGAACTGCGGATCCGCGTACGTCGTTTTAACGCCTTACGCGTTAAAGAGGTCTCATAGCGTACCCTAGTAATACGGAGCTCAAGGCGGCTGAGCAAATTCGCTTTGTATTCCTTATTTAAAAAGAAGGAAATTGAGAGTATACGAACGGACGGGTTTAGAATATACGAACTCTAGTATAGCTATGCCAGGCTACGTTTATAGTATAAAAGGAGTTTTACACGTAATGAGGTCTTTAAATATAGGGAAAGAATAAGGTTTATAACTTTAAAAGCCCCCCATTCCTCCCCCTAGGAGCTAGGTAACGGAGAGGAAAAGGGGGGAGAGGGGGGAGTCGTAGTGGCGGCGGCGGAAAGGGGTAAGATGGCGGCGGCGGTAAGGCTTAAGAGGATAGCAGCGACGACCAAAAAGGATGAAGAGGTGGCGGCAGAGCTAGGTGGGGTGGCGGCGGCGGGCGAAGTAGCCGTAATTAACGAGATTGTATCCGATAAGGGCGAACTAATAGTAAGGGCGACGGCGACAGTTACGGTGGGAGTGGCGCGTCAATGTTTTCGCACCAAACGGCGCCTTATAATTCTGCTTTTAAGCGGCATCTATTTAAAGAAAAAAAGTCAGTATATAGGTATTGGTTAAATAACCTACCCATAAAATCGGTCTTTTTTGGTTAAAAAGAATAGAGATGAAGTTGAAATACGACTTGGTTCAATTAATAGGGACAGAGGTCAAATTGAAATCTGGATTTACATTGATTTATACTACACGCCTTTCAAAAGAAAACAAACGAATTTTTTCTTGGACTGATAACGATGCATCTTTTTATACAAACACAACACGTAATTACGTAATTACCACTACGAAATCACCTCTGCGTAATTACCCCTATCAAAAACCACGAAAGGCGCTATTACTAACGATATCGCCCCAATTTAGCTGCTCCAACCAGGGCCTAACTACATTTACTACCGCGGCTAAACCTTACTAATTTCAACCGAACTATAATTACCCCGACGGCTAGACCTTACTAATCCCAACCGAACTTGTGAATTCGAACCCTTACAACCATACTGTCACTACGAGAACTGTTAACTTGAACCTCTTACTATTAATACTACAACATCACTATTACTGTAAAACCTACTGATTTAAATCCTCGAACCAACAACCACATAAGAACTACTAGGCTATAGATACGGAGTATATATATGAGGAAAAAAAGATTGCCCGTGTAAATATTACTATATATCCTTATAAATAATATACATAAGACTAGTAACAGTATATTGAATTGTAGGCTACACTCCTGTAAAGTACACGATAACGTGTCACGCTACAGGCTACACTCTTGCAAAACGCAAAGTATATAATGCATAAATCGGTCTGGAATGGCTATACCAATCCGAACGACTATACGTGGAGCGGTTTAAAGTGGTACACTCTGGGTGAGGGCTTATAAGCCATCACCTGTGGCGTGCACCTCTCCATGATTCTTCGATATATCTATCATCTTTTTCAACTATACCAATCTAACGATTACTCTTCTGAATACCTTATTTCACGTAAAATCAAAGGTTTTAGACCTTACTGACAGTTTTATTGAACTAAACTTAAATTCGAGTAGAAATTTATAACACTTAATATCAATTATTTGAAAATAAGCATTATTAATATCTTATAATAAGGTATGAATACAATCCATCCATAAATTAATTAAGATGTTCAATTTCATAATATCTTAAAGAGAGCCTTAACAATTGATTTTTTCCTTCATTTCACTGTCTATCTAAAGAAGATGAGGTATTATCATTATTTATTTTGTACTACAACCTTTCCAAAAGCCATGTCAAAATGTTATTGATAGTTTAATTTGTTGATCAAAAATAACATATTGCGGATAAATTGAATGAACTGATGAGAAATATTTTACCAAAATTATCACCTATGTTTGAATAGTGTATATATTATACCTTGGTAAAAAAGGTGTTTTTAGAACTTTTATAAGTAATCGGCATAATATTATTGAACCTTTTTCGTATAGGTAAGCTTTATAGCGATCCAAACGACGAGATGATTAGTAAAGTGATGATAAAATCTCGGTAAACTGGAAATATATGATTCTTGAAAATTTAAGCCAGCTCAAGTTTACTGATAGTTTTCGAATATTTATTATATAAATAACAGTATTGTAAATGAGTTAGATAGTAATTTCTTATGAGCTTACGTCTAAAACTAAATTAGAGGCCGTTACATATCATTATTATACGTTAAAAATCGAAAAACCAAACGTATATCGAAAGTATCCGTAAGGTATTACTAAACGAAAAAAAAAGTTAAAACTAAGCGTTCATAACCTAATAAATCTTTGTTATGAAATGAGAGACTTAAAAAACTAAAAGGGTAACCAAATTGAAATATTGAAATAGTATTTTTGTATACGTAATCTCGTTTTAGTTCATCCAAAATACCTTTTTACACGGAATTCACATGAAATCTGAACCAATAATGAACCCTAGGTCATTCGAAATTTAAACTTTGACCGAAACCCAATATAAAACAAGACTTAAAATCAATTGAATAATCGTTGAATATTCAGTCAAAAATAAGAAGATTCTCTTATATACGAATTTTCTCGTATTCTAAATTTAATAACCTCGACGAGGCATTAATTTTGATATTACGATATACCGTCACAGCTAGTATACATAGGGAAAGTGGCAGTGCAATATATTGCTAGGTGTACTCCTGTGGAGTATACGATAACGTGTCACGTTACAGGCTGCACTCTTGCAAGACGCAAAGAGCATCATGCATGGAGCGGTTTGGAATGGGTATTCCAGAGCGTACATTAAAAGGGCTACTGTCCAGATGGGTGGTTTATAGCCTCCCATTCGTGGCGTGGACTATCTGGAATACTTTTTACTAAAGATTTATCTTTTACGGTAATAATATTAATCTTATAATTATTCTTTTACTTTTTTGACTTGACGTAGAATAGGTAGAGACTCTATCGATACTGATTGGCAGCCGATTTGGTTGATTATAAACAGCCTAGGAAAAGAAGGATGAATACAAGTTAAAACCCTATATTGCGATATTATAGAGGTCATAATCGTTTGTAATTTATCATTACGTTTTCATAAATATTACATGGGATATGTATAAAGATTATAAAAGCTAAGAAACTTTAAAAAGAAAACTTTAGTACTATCTTATTAACCTTTATTGGGCGCTAATCTACTAAAAGATATGTTACCTCATTATTGACCTTTGTTTAGCGCTTTGATGTACCCGAGCAATTTTTGGAAAGCTATCTATTATGCACTAGGATACGTAAGTTAAAAAAATAAAGTTTCGGAACCCTTCGTTGGGACCCGTCTGATTTGAACTCCATAATTCATACCGCTCGCAAAACATGGGAGCGGTTACGAATACAGTGTCCCAACCGCTTACGAAGGTTAAAAATAGTGACAAGCAAAACGACCCAACCTCTCATATTAATAAGAACGGTTATAACACTATGATCCGGACCGTTTACCAAATTTAATACAAAATCAAAACACTGGACCATATAATACACCTCCTTACACTTAAATTTCCTTCGCCGTATCCACCTTTTCACGTTAGCCTTATGTGTTTTAAGTTTTCCCACATTCGCTCTCTGTGTTTTGAGTTTTCTCACGTTCGCCTTATGTATTTTACCTTTAATCCTTACGACGTTGGAGTTTTCCATGTCGCTTGGTTAGTGTAACGTTACTAAGCGTGAATAAATCTAACATAAAATACCAAATGAGTTTGTGATTACATTTTATTGACGTATCGCTTAAAATTTATTTGTATTGGTAAGAGTTAATAGCTTTACTTAAACCGCTTCATTTATTTAATTTACTTTGTATTAACCGTTTGTAAAACGAACCATTCTGAACTTTGAAATCTTAATGTACAAAAACCTAAGTATGGTGCGAAACCACCAATTTACAACGCTTCAATATACTAGGTGTACATAGGAATACCTATACCTTACCGCCTCATGATGACCTAAAACTCCTTTAGTTATGGGCTCAATATTAATTACACCTGAGAAAGCCAGCGTTTACTTCGACCTTTTGGTTGAGTTTATAGGAATTATAAAGGCTATAATATATGAAAATGACATGGGCCTTTAATATAACACCATCGATATACCAGTTCTAAAAACAAGACAATATACGGCAAATACTTACAAATTAACCGTAATTTTTCGCTATTGGGAGGAGAAAACCCAAGGATTCAACATATTAGATAATTTCCGTAAAGGATTATCGAAATAAACGTTAGACATGTATCAAATAATACATCCCTTTATTGCCAGAGCTTAACGAATTTAACTGCGAAGTGGAGAGATTGAAACCCTAGGATGCAGAAATAGCCGCCTGACAAAAACCCTATCCGAAATAGCATAGATTATTGACTTGCCAAACTAAGAGGATCAAAATCTATACCAAAATGAATTTGTAAAAGGATGTTACCTGATGGAATATAAGATACAGGTAGTAAAGGATATGTGAACAAAACGACGGATATAAGGCGTAAGACGACCTGATACTATACCCGTACCCTAAATTATGAATATATACTTCGAAGAAGAAGAAAAACGTTTACAATACTTATTTATTACATAGGTATATCACACCATTATTCCGGCTAACACTGTAAATTAAAATCAAATACTAAACTATTTCCCAAACATGGCTAATACCCCATTCGGCTATAACGGGAGCGGTCAAAATACTGAGAACAGCCCGTTAGGCTATAACAGGAACGGCTGAGACACCGAAAACATCCCGTTTCAGGAAATAACGAGCGGCGTAAAACGGTAATACATGCCCTACAGATTAATGTCCGCAAATTACGACTCTTACCGTAGCCTTTTATCGTACCGCTTTCCCACTAATAGGAGCGATCGTAATATTTTATCAACTTCGTCAGGCTTTCGGATAAAGACAAGAATTACGATGTTGAATTATACAATATACTGGATAATGATACACGAGTTATATTTAATATATATAAGAGATTAGATATTGAACTATTCCAGTTTTATTTCATTCCATCCGGTATATTATTAGGGTAAGTTAAAAAATGGTAAATATACCATCTTATGTGGGTGGATATATTTGCGAGGTATTATAACCGTTTGTAATCACACTTTTATACAAAGAATAACTACAAACTCTAAGATAGAAACTACAATAGTATAACCTGGAAATCCTGAAAAACACTAGTAAGAAAACCTCAATAAAAGACTATATGAGGTTTTTACCACCTTATTATCTTAGTTTCAAAAGTATTAGGCAGCCTTTAAACTAGAGTATAAAGGAAACAAATGGTTTATCTAAGTACAGACAAAAGTACGCCGCGGAAACCTGGATTTCGACCTTGTAATTTGTAAGTTGAAAAATAATTTAGAAGCCTTATGTATAAGCCTTGAACTACAGTTTAAGACCCTTATACGCCCATAGGCCTGCTTCGGATCATCATTTGTAACTGATAAAGCCAAAGTTGAAGGCTAAATTAACTAAGTAAACCTTGTCGATGACGATTTACCACGTTTTGAATCGAATATTTAAATTATACTTAAAGTATAACGAACGCCTAAAGTCCAGGTATTAATAAGGGAACCTGAAAAAAAAGGGATAAGAACGATCGTTTGGAAATAGACAAAACGTACCGCGGCTATTGAAATATTTGCGAAAAGGTATACGGAGCCCCGCGGGTTTGTAAAAGCGGTATATCGTATGCTGCAATATCGGCTGCTGGTTTACTAACTACCCCGCTTATAAGTAAATTCGGATTGAACGACAGTTTTGGCCGATTGTATGTTTAAGGAACGGATAAAAGCTAACTTCATTGCATACATAACTAAGTGCGAAGGGGTAGATAATAGCTTTAACACCTACCCCTGTGAATATACAACTAGAGAAGAAGATTTTAAGGGTAATACTGATTACCTGATAGCCTAAGACGACGAAACCACCTAACGCATTTTCGCAGGTCTACAAGAGACCTTTTTACTATATATCATAGGCTTAGATTGCGTAGACAGAGCGTTTAACGCATATATAGCCTTACAATTCACGTTTTTACATGAATGAAGCAACCGGTTTCAGGGTATTATGCCTAATACTAGTGTAGCCAAAATCTTTACGGCTGGAAAACGACAATTCGACGCGTTTATAGCGAGGTTTCTGAAGTTTTAGCTAAACCGAATATGATAATACAGAAAGGCTTGGTTTAGTAAAGGCAAAACAATATTGTTCGGGAAGGTCGTTGTAAATACACTATTCGTATACCCGGTTTTAAAACGCTTTTCACGACTATTTTACGTCGTAAGCTATATGGATGTAAAAAAGGACGTACTTAAAGCTAATAATTCTTTTTCTATAAGTACTAGCTACATTTATAGGCCTTGCACTAGTGTAAATTCCATCTTTAGGACTATGTGGACCTTAACTACTAGGTGATTGATAATATCATGTATTTAAATAGCTAACCGGTCCTTTACGTCGTCGACGCCGCAATATTATTTTAAGCCGCGAAATTTACACAAATCGCTTTCGCTATAAATTGCTAGGATGCTTTAATTAACTAGTAGTTAAACGTTCTCCTAGGGCTCCTCAATTGGATTATATACGACGTTAATACAGCCTTCGACTTTACTAAATAGCGTATCAAGGCTCGAATAGCGGGTAACGAGTGTAAGCAAATTTTAATAAAAGCTTTATAAGGTATTGGAAGATTCAAGAGGTATTACATACCGTTGAAAATAGAAAATATAATTCTGTTGAAGAAACTGGAAGGTAACAGTTTTAAGGAATTTATTCTTCAGATAGCGATTGGCTCCGTTAACGATATCTTTCACCTAAGTGGACCTATCCCCACACTCTTTATTTATGGTATTTACCCGTGAATTTATACAAATTTTACATAATTAACAACTACAATAAAGAGTGAAAATACTGTGGGGAAGCCCATGGCAGAATTTCGTTTTTATGAGATAAAAACGACGTATCCAAAGCGTTAATTATAAGGAATAACTTACGTGAAACAGGTGTTTTAAACCTACTATTGAAATTTAAGGTTATGATTTAAAGAATTGAAGACAGATAAACAAGCCTTTAAAAGATTAATTGGTTTAAAGGCTATAACGTATTTGTTCATTTGCCAAACCGTACGAGTTCATTTCGTTATATAATAGTGCCAAAATCTAAAAGAATGATGTATAAAAGCGGCCTAAAACCGTAATCCGGATAAAACCGGATACGAAATACCCTTTGAAACGACTAATCCAAAACGCTCCTAGTTTTACTCCACCCCCGAAATGTAATTTTCGGCCCGCTTTTACTAGACAAAAGCGGCTCATCTATACTAACCCCACCAACAACTCGTCGTCGAGACCGCTCCTTTGACTAGAAAACAAATAAACGCTCCGAGAACTTGGCCGCAGGCTTTTTCATCATTTTAAAAAAATGGTAAACCGCGAATTTGGCCTAAAGCTTCGCTAAGACGGTATTATCACTAGTTTAGCTGCCTCATTCGAATAGTTTACCTAAATAGAAATTTCTGCCTTAATTGACTCAAGCGTATTTCGCTTTCAACAATTTTATCCAGCGATTCACGGCACCTACAGAAATTTTCCCATTCGCCTCGTTTACAAAATAAAGGATAAAACCAGAAAGCTTTAAGAAAACACCAGCCTAGTTGTAAAAGGTTACAATAAAGATGGTAAAAAGAATACTATAACCTAGTTGGACACCTTATAACGGACCATCCACCGCTTGATTCTAGCATTCGTAGCCTCTTTTAACACATCGTATAGCTTATATATCGAACACCGTAACATTGTGTAGGTATACATTTAGTTTAAACATATATTTCAACGATGTATTTAAGTCGATATAACAAAGGATCTCAAGAAATAACATTTACATAAAGCGATTTTACGTATTATAAAACCACTTTACAGCTTGGTTAAAGCTGGTATTTACTAGTATAACACTTACTAAAGGCATTAGAAGGAACGAATCGAGATAAATAACTCGATCTTAAAACTGTGCCTATTAGTGTTAACAGCCTGTTTTGAGGGCTTTTTACTAATGTGTATATAAAAGGACATTATATTGACGTTGTATATCACGTAGTTTTCTATATTTGAAAAGAGGAAACTTTCAAAGGCCGGTATGAAGGTTAAACCTAAGACGTACCTAACGAAAAACTATATAATTGATTTTAATAGTATCGCAATTATCTTCCGGAACGGCATTTTAGGCCTTACGTAAATAGGGTAGTTGTATAAATTTGTCTTTGTCGTTTTAAATAGCGTATAAAAGGCTAACGAATATAGATACTAACGCATGCATGATATTTAGTTTGCTTTTGTAACATAACCGAAAGCGGCATTTAACTTTTCGGTCGCCGCATAATGCCAAACCACCCTGTCAGATGATGTATGTAAGGCTCTTAATAAAAGATTTTTATTGAAAATACATAATCCAAAACGCGGCTTGTAGTTTTTACCGTTATATATACGTAATATAAAGCTGTTTGTTTTTACTAACGGCTATTTCACTGATAACGACAACTATAATTCGTAAATAAGCTTCGTTCTAGTTTCAGTAATAAAATCCCGCTACGAAAAGGCTTTACTCTCCATGAAAACATTATTTATTAAAGCTTTACCAAGTGCAAAATGTTTACGAAAAACGTTTTAGTTTTAGAAATTTATATTATGGTGAGAGGTTTTGATTCGGGTATTATCATGGTAATTACGGTCCGGATAATTATTTTCAACCTTAGTTTACGCCTTATTCCTTTTGGTATATGTACTAACTCCTTTTCGCTTTATAAATGCCTGGTATAGTTGATCAATACAAATGAAAAGTGGTTAATAATCGACATTATTGTATTACGTGAGTTATAGAAACGCCGTGAGATCGAGTAAATAAGATGAATCGATGGAAAATCTAACCTTGTGAACGCGATAATTAATACTACCCCGAACAGAGTATTAGAAACGCCTATATTAACAAGTACACTATTTTTTAGGGTTGTTTGAAAGGTTTTACGACCTTTATTGGCTATTATACCGCTTTTAACGATTTACTGAAATCCGTTATCCACACTTCTCCCCGATTTGTACCTTTGTTTAACCTTAATATTTCGCGTCGTTCTATTTTTCTTTTGTTTGGATTTACTATTTCGCACCAATCTTTAATTATCGTTACATGTAGATTTACACCCTTCAGCCTAATTATTCTTTTCTCTATTCGCCCTCCTCGGTTAGAATATTCAACTTCGAACTACCTTTGAAATATTGTCACATTTTTCCCTACGAATTTGAACACTATTCAGTATTTTACTATTTTCTTCTTTTTGTTTTCATTCACGATATTACAACGTATTTGGCATATCTTTATGCACTTTAATTTACATTTATTATTTATGAATGATTTTGCGACAAGCAATGACATCAATGTAGCCGGATGCGCTATCTCAGCTAAAGGGGTAGCTAATCATTGTTAAAAAGGGAGGGAAAAGCGACGTCGTCGCATCCCTACCATCTTCCCCGCCACCCTCTCCCTTTTTACTGGCGCTTCCGCCATTACTGCCCTCAACACCACTAGCGCCAACGAGGATATAACCCTATGCCTTAGGTCGTATGCCTTTAGGAAAAAGCGTAGGGTTTTTTTTATCCTTTTTCCAACGTCGCATAATAACGTCGTTAAACTCGCTTACGTAGTATATACTTAGGCCCTGTTTTCAAGTAATAATGGCGGTTTCCGACTCCTATAGTCCGTATGTTGGCGTTTAGTACTAATTATTATGGGCTTATTTTGGTGATTTGAGATTACTAGTTTTTTTCCGAAGCGTCCCAAATATTATGGCTTTAATAAATGAAATTTTTAGAGATTGGTTAAAACTTATTATAGAGCCAATAGGCACGTAGTAAGACTTCATCTTACGGCTCTAATACTAACGAAATGGGGGTGAATTCATTATCAGTCCGCTCGTAGCGGTAGTAGCGGGCTAAACGACCCCTGTTTTTATAGCAATGGCTAACGGACTCACTCGCGGCTGCGGACGCGATATATGGTCCGTAGCGCGTGTTCATTATCGGTCCAAGGCTACAGACCCGGATACGTCGCTTTAACGCTTTATGCGTTAAAAGGCCTCGAGGTATACTCTGGCGATACAGAGCTTTAGGTGACGGAATAGGTCATCCTTTTATTAAATATTTACGAAAACATTAAAAGTATATATACGGATTGATTTAGAAAATACAAACCACAGAGGAACTTCATAAGGCTGCGTTTACGGCGCCGGAAAAGCCGTACAGGTAAAGGGGTTTTTATCCGTAGAGAAAAAGTAAGGTTTATAACCTTAGGAACCCCAATATTCTCCCCCTTGGTACTTAAGGGAAAGCGGGAGAGGAAAGAGTAAGAGGGAGGGGTAGCGGTGGCGGCGAAGGCTAGTGAGGCCGGTAAAGGGGTGGCGATGGCATCGGAGGCTGGCGAGGCCGGTAAAGGGATGGCGGTGGCCGAGGAGGAGAAAGAGGCTAAAGGGAAGGCGATGGTAGAGAAGGAGGAAGAGGACGAGGAGGCGACGGTGGCGGGGTATGGGGAGGCCGGAGGGGAGGCGGCAATTAATGATATTGTGCCCGAGGAGGGCGGGCTGTTGTTGGTAGTTGTGGTGGTATTGTGGGCAGCGGGAGCGGCGGCGGCGGCGACGACGGCATGGCGGCGCGCGTGCGCTAAGCAACGCCTAGCAAACCTAGATTTTCGCGATATCTATTTAAAGGTAACGTTGGTATATAGGCATTCGTTAAGTGACCTACCTATTAAAGTAGTTTGAATTAGTTGTTTAGAATAAAGGTGAAGTCAAATTAGGATAGGAACTTGTATTCACTAGTGGTATACACCTTTGAAGGAAGAAAGAAAAGAAGTTTTAACCTTAACAGATAATGATATATCTTTTTATACTGATCCAAAAATACGTAACCGCGCAATCACTACTAAATAACCTCCAATGTAGTGCGTGTATAACTACACCCTTATCGGAAACAGTAAAAGACGGTATTAACAACTATATCGCTACAGTTTGACTACACTAATCAGACTCTTGTAGTAATAACCACCGCGGTAAAAAATTACTGATTTGAACCTTTGCAATTGGTATCGCGACAACAATATAACTACAGAAACCGTTGATTTGGACCTTTGTAATTGATTCCACAACTATACTATTATTATAGGATTACCTATTCGGAATCGTTACAATTACACTGTTGCTATTGGGCTATAGGTACGGAATATGTAAAGAAGAAAAAAAAGATTGCTTTCGTAGATATTATGATATACCCTTATAGTTAGTATATATAGATTAAGTTACAGTACACTGTATTATCACTTATTATATTATTTTAAAAAATAAGATTCTAAATAATGAACATAATAATAATTTTTCAAAAATTGGCATATTTTACTAATACTTGAATTATTTATCCTAAAAGTATAACCACCATAAATCAAATTTCCACCTTACGAATGATTAGCTTAAACTTTATATTATCAAAAATAAATATCACGTCGAATTTTATATTTGAAAAAAGGTAAATTTTCACGATAAAAAAACGTTAGTCTCACGTGGTTTTAGCCAATAATATCTAAAAAGCGTACTGGTTTTCGGTCGATTGATAACCTACGTTTTAACTACTTTACGTAACATTTTAAAATATTGTTTGCCTTATAATTTCAAGGCTAAAAAATTTGTTGAATCTTGAAAGTTAATGCAAGTCATGGTTTCATACTGTTCACGATAATGTTATGGGTTTTAAAAATGTTTTAAATTCAACGAAATACAATTTTTTTTTCTCAAAACTGAATATTTACTAAGTTTATTTCCACCTTAGTGTCCAGGTATATTATAAAATTTTCATCTTTATCGCTTTTTAACATAATTTTTCAAACCGTAGCTCATAAATATTAATAGTGTTTTATAATTCTTGTAGGTACGTCGTTAATATTATTAATAACTACGAAATTTAACCTTTGAATATGATAAATGATATTATCGTTAATGAATGTATTTTTTTTTCTTGTAAACGACGGTGTATTTTTTTTAAGAATATCGAATAATGAGCCTTACAAATTTCAATGTAAAAAACAGTCTATTTGGAAAGTAGAATAAAATGAGGCGATAATCGTGAACTTTTTATAAGGTTGGAAATTGAATAAAGTATTCAAATTATTCATAAAACATTTGGCCCTCTAGAATGAAGATTTCATTAAATGTAAAAATAAACTTTCTAAAAATACTCGAAGGCAAAAAATAAGTTTTATTTATTATTAATCAAAAGATTTTCGTTACAATTACGATTATGTTGGCAATAATGGTTACTGTTGGTAGGGCTTTAGAATTTGCAACTTTTCGATTCGATTGGTCGAAGTAACAGTAGTATTGCGTGGTTAGATAGTAGATGAATTGTTCTAGGTTTGTCGGACCGCTAGCCGGTCTGCATTGTATTTTATCTAGTCAATTGCTTGGCACATACCCTATTATGAAGTGTGGTATACTCTACTCGATTGACACTAAATATAGTAAGCTTACATAAAAAAATACACTTAACTTACAGTCAGTATAGTCAACTTCAATATAAGTAAAGTTGACCTATAGCATTAAAAATACTACTATTTCAACACTGGCGGCTTTTTAGTCTGTACACGTATGCCAGTGAGGTAGACTCATCTTTTCCGGTAATCTTTGAATTACGACCTCGTCAACTGGTCAGACCCCTGTCAATTTCAATTGACCTTCACATTTAAGTGCACACATTTGCATAGAAATTGACCCTAATTGCTCTACAGCTCTGACGTCCGACTTTATCGACTCCCACAAAAAGTTCTTCCGCTACAGACCTTTACAAACCTTCACTTTAGCCGTGTCAATTCAACAATTCGCCATCGTCAGTTTTCTGACAGTCTTCTAATTTGATAATACATCCCTATTCATCTCTACGAAATTTAAGCTTACTGGCAGGCCTATTAACGTAGCCCTCAATACGTATAGTCAGCCTATTGCTATTCAGAAATCCTTTGATGGTCTTATTCGGCGAAGCCATCGTTATAGTATCCATAAGATTATCTTTGCCGTTAATTTATTGGAATTCCTTAATTTTTCTCCTTTTGTAAGCATTACGGAGTTTTATTACGTTGATCATTAAACGTTTCTCGCTGGTGGTTCCGATTTTCGAAAGGCATTGAAACAGGATCCTCGAGTCGGTACAAATTACCACCGGGATTTAAGTAATCTTAAGCTATCTGATAATAACGGTAAGAGGTTTTTTACAATGTTATACCTACATTAAAACCTGCTATTCTACCGTAAATCTTTAAAGTCATTACTATTCATATAATCCTCTTACATTTAACAAAGGTTTAGTAAGTTATGTTTCTAATAATGCCAAACTGGTATTCCCGCATATTCTTTTTCACGAGGGTTATTAGAAAGCCAATCTATAAAGACAAGTCGGTATTACTTACACAAAATCTATTCGTCAATATTATCAAATTAGTCATAGATAATTCGATTGAATTTATATCAATTCCTTGGTCCAGGTTTTACATCTATTACTTAATACCTTTATTGAGGCGGTCAAAGTCATTATGAATTTGGTCTTATACTTGCGCCGCGATAAAAAGATCCGAAAAGGCCGTTGATTGATATAGTATTGTAATATCACTGTTACGGACACGATATTGCACGTAACGCTGGGCCTCAACTACGTGAGTTTTATCGATTGTAGCTAAATTAGTACGCCGACCCTTTTGGCGAAAACTAAAGCTAATATTAATACCAAATATACGGATTGACGATCCGTTAAAGTGAAGTTAATCACCATTCGTTAAACTCTTTATCGACTTATAATTTTAGAACTTGGAGTCTTTCATCGTATATTGTTATAATTCTGTAAAACAATCCGTTTTACCGAAAAATGTATCGTTTGTTTATATAACTATTCAGCTTAAGTCTTCTTTGTAGTAACTAAGGGTTATATGTTAAAGATTTTATGCCGAGCCGTATTTTAAAGTGTAATTGGTAGGTTAGAAACCAATAAACGCCTACTTCAACTACTTCGTATAATAACATAATAAATTTTATAACCGTTTTTAAAAGATGGACAAAGCGTCATTTCTGTGGTACTTCCAGTAGTATAATCCGTTATAAATCCGTTATTTACTACCTATATACCCACGGTATATTACAACTATTAAATTTGATCTTGTTTTTATTCTTAACTATCAAACTGACTACTATAGTAACTATTAAGTGTTGATAAATATTCTAAATCGTTGGCGACTATATAAGGATTTTATTTTCGCTTTCATCGCCGTATCCTTAAATTATTAAACATAACTTTTCTTACGTCCGCCACGTAGTCTTACCTTTTACCTTGTAGATAATCCTCGACTCGAAAATCGTAAAATTTAGTTCTTAAAAGCTAAATTCGGCCTTTATCACTAATTATTCAACTCTTCTAGTTAATAGGATTTTAATTTCAACCATATTATTTTTCTTAAAAGGTTTGCCGAAGGTTTTAATGATTTCTTATATTCGGAGCTTTAGTATTAAGTCGTCGTTATCTCTTTTCTTTTTTTTATTAGCCCAGTAATATTATAAATACCGCCCGCTATGTCCTCCTTCTCTTTAAACTTTCTTTTTCTTGGAGGTTGTCCACGCCGGCGACGTTTTATCGACTTACTGATAACGGTTAAAAAAGGTTTATATTGACTTGGTTACTTAGATTAAGGAATTTCATCATCAGTAACCCTAATGTAAGGTTTAACTTGGGTTATTCGAAAAGATAAAAAACTGTTAATATTTCTAACAATAACTTCAGAGTTTACGATTTCTAAGATTTTATACGAGCCTTCCCATTTTCTCGGCTTCCGTTATATGAAAACTTTTTTTTTGTAACGGAAAAATCAATAGGTCGATTATTATAAGATTTTTTTTGGTATTAAGTTTATTATTAATCTAAAAGCATGTAGAATCCCTTGTTAGTTCCCTTAAAGCTTTTCCGTAAGACGTAACACACTTTTAAATTCTTACTAATAGCGGAGATTTACTCCTTAGTTGTAGGTACAGTTTAAAGACTAGTAGCGTTAGCACTAGGCTTTCAGGGCTTATAGTATCGTTTAAGACTTTTACACCCATTTGAAGACGTGTCTTCGAATCTGTAAAGATTTTCATTTTCAACGGAAAAATATTATACGTTCGGCGAAATAGAGCCTAGGCCTTTTAAACCTTCTTGATAATTTAATAAGCGTTTAACGGTACGTTATTTTTACTGAATTCCTATTATCTTCATATTCTCATAAAACTCCGCTGCCGAAAAGTGAGTACCGGTATTCAGAACAACGACGTTCGGTAAGCTTAGGTACGTGTAAATCCATAATATCCTTAATGTTTCCTATATATCTTTTATCGAAAGGTGTTCTAGGAACTTAGATCCGTAAAAAATCTTACGAAACAGACGATAGAAACAACAGGCTTATAAATTTAGTAAAACACTTTAACAAAAACTTTTGATTAAAATCCTTGTCGTCATTTAATATGAACTTAAATCTTCAAAAGGTTTGGATATATATTTGACAGTGGTAATAAAGCCTTGAAATAGCATTTGAGTTAAAATATTCCAAGTCTTTACGTCTGACGGATTTTAAGACTTTATATAGCTTATTAACGGCTTGGTAAACAACGCCGGTATATTCAAAGTATTTCCAGCTTTTTGAGGTTTAATACTATTTTATTAGTGCCTTAAGAATAAAATTATAGGTACCCTTACTTAAAGGCCAGGGAAAACCTCAGATATTTTCAACTAGTTCGTTTACGTTAATATCAATATTAACGCCAAGGGATTATATGTCCTTTAATTAAAGGTAAAAAAAGTGTTAAAAGAATTACAAATATAAAACGTAATTCTTTTTACAATAACTTTAATTATCGATCTTCCTAATTAAGATAATTTTTGTTTTGGTCCGAAGCCAACTTTCATCTTACTGGCATCGTATCAATTAATGTAAATTGTTGTAATAATTTCCCTTCACAATATGACTTATCACAAATAGCCTTTTATTAAGTACTTTACTACCCCTATACCTTACATAATACCTTAAAACGTATATTCCGTGTAATGATAGCGAAGGTTAAGGCTGTATAAAAGGTTAAAAGCTTAGGTAGAGTAAATTTAGAGGTTTTTATCACCTAAACAGTATCAAAAGACGTATTCGACTAATCATCCAGCCGTATTAGAAGCAATATATTAAAACCCCTTTATTTACATAGAAGTTTTATCTCCATTAATTTGCTTATCGCCCTCGAAATTTTTGATTTAATTTAATTTATCCTGTTTCAAAACAGTTGGGTTCAAAATATAGTACATCACTTTTTTGTTATTAGGCTCGGTAGGAAGGTAATGAGTGAACCAACAGTCAGACTTGCCACAGATTTAACATCTTTTATTACTATTACGACGATAATGCTTACGGTTAATAGGTCAAATCTCAAACGTTAAAGACGCATGTAGCCGTATTTGCGGTCGACGTAATTAATTACCGCAAGGTCGTTTTTTATCAACGTTAGGAACGGTGCTGGTTTAAGTATATATATAAAACGAGTTTGATATACGTGTTATTATTGTAGTAGGCAAAAAACGTAACTAGCTAAAAAAAGCTTTTATAAATAGCATTTGAGCAGTATAAGACGCATTTAAACTCGTTAACGCCCGTAACTGTTACTCGTATCTATTAGCGAAGTTTGATTTCGACAATATCAGCCTTTCCCATTGATTTTCAACATAAAACCAACCTATCAATTATCTAGTTAAATACATTTATTGGTATTTCTTCCTCTTTCTTTTTAACTATTATCGCCGCCCACCTTATAGTGACCCAATTTTTGTCATATTACGCAAGGAGGACGTTGTATTCGAAATGGCTCTTTATGCCGTTATAAATTTCGTGGAACGTGATTGTTCAGGTCAGAAATATTAAGTAGTAATTTTTAGCGTGCCCTATCAGGATTCCGGGGAATATTAAGTAAAAACTAAAAGAAGGATCCTTTTCTTCCTTACAAATATTTAAAAAGGGTATCATTTTCGTATCAAAGGGGTTATAAAGCTTTTCGTCATACTTCTTTGTATCGTTTCAAATCTTTACGAAGTCTGTAAAGAACTTGTAATTGATTTTAACCATTTTTACAATGTTTTGGAAGAAAATCACAATAATTATCTTAGTCTTTATTAATGGTATTTCCTGGTAATTTGAACTTTAAAGTTTTCGAAATACGATATGAAGGGTAATTGCCAGTCGCCTGCACTAAAGAAAAAAGTCGTATAATAAAACCTATAGTGGGATCCCATGTGTAAGAAAACAAGTTGTAAAAAATATTTTAAGGGGCTTGTCGAATAAAGTGTGTGTGGGTAATAGGTATTTGAAAATTTAAAGAAAATTCAAGATCTTATTTAATTAACTGATGTAAAGCATTAATATCCATTTTTCTAGCCGTGTAGGCAGCTGTTTCTTTACGTGCTCTAACACCGTTAAGGGCATACTTCGCGTTTTCGTGTAAAGGTGTTATGCTGCCGAGTAAGTTAACAGGTTCCCTATAGTTTGCGCGTAAAAAGGCTTAACTTAGCTAAGGGTAAAATGGAATTTCCCTGGATCGCGTATAAGGGCTTTATGGTTTTTGAATACCTTTCCCCTTAGAGCGTGGATTTTATAGGCATTCCTTAAGCTAGGTGAGGTTGAAAAGGGTTTTCGTTAACTTAATAGCATCCTAAACTTAAACGTAAATCACACGTCCCTTAAGTTTTCATTTAAGCCTTGACTTAACTACTTTTTTTATTGATTTCTACATGTTAATGGTCCAGTCGTCGAGAAGTCACGATATTTACAAAAATCACAATGAGGATCTTAGTATTTATTATTGTTAACGATAAAGTATTCAATTAAATTGGTAAAGTGATTTTTGGTTAAATCTTTATCGACATTAAACACCCAAAAGTTTTTGTCTTAGTACTTGGTAAAAGTTGTTCTGAGGGCTTTAATTTCCTTCATCAGTTCTTGGTTAGGTGTCATCTTAAGGTTTTGACTTGCGTAGAACTCAGTGGGCTAGGGACTTCAAGATTTAGAACGTGGTTCTTGGTGTTTTGACGTAAAGTCACGTGAAAACTTGGCGGTTAAGTGTGTAGTCGCGTGTCATGGCTTTCTCGACGCAACTTGTTTTTTTTTTTTTCTCGCTCGGAGTAACGATCTTAACGATTGAATTGGTGTAGGGAGGTGAAAAAGAGCAAAGTATGGGTAAATGTTTGATGTAAAGGGTAAAGTCGAATGTTGTTTGTCATTTTAGCTTGTTTAGCGTGAGGAATCATTTGTTTTCTTCTTCTTGCAGTAGTAGCACCCGCAGTAGTACTGACTTAGCCGTTTGTCAAATTGCCGAAATGAGACTTTTAGCGGTTAATCTCAACGCTTTTCAAGAAGGATCCGTGAAGATTTCTTGGTGTCTTCAAGTAGCGATACCGTCGCTTACTTCCTGATTACCGTTTTGGACTAATGTAACCCAAAAATTCTTCTTTGTTTTCCTGTCATTGTAGACTAACGCAATACTAATAGAGGCCTTTCGAATGAATCTTTCCTTTACCCTAGCCGCATTTGTATCCGTAGAAAGTTACCAGAAAGTAGCTTATTTTTTTACTTAGCTTATTTGTACTTAACCTCATAATCACTGATCAGTGTTGGTAGATCTTTACACGTTGTAACATCATCGATTCGATCAATCGAAGTAACAGTAGTATTATGCGGTCAGATGGTAGATGAATTGTTTCAGGTTTCGCAGACTACTAGCCAGTCTGCACTATAATTTTTATGGTCAATTGCTTGACCCGTAACCTATTGTGAAGTGTAGTATACTGTACTCGATTTACAACCAACACAGAAAGCCCATAAAGAACAATACACTTAACTTGTAGTTAGTATAATCAACCTTACTGTAAGCAAAGTTGACCTACTGCACTGCAAACACTAATATTCCAACAGTTACGTTAATGATTACGATTTTGTAAAAAAAAACATTATTATCACGTCAGAGATTTTTTCGGTTTTGTTTTCGGTTTCGCTTGCGAAGACGATCCTTATAACGTTACCAATTCTTACAATACTTATCTTTTTTTCGATTTTAATAACGATTATTAGTTTTACTTTAACCGTACCATTGATTTTGAAAATAGCGTAAAGTATTATAAGCTCAAAGAGTATCGTTATACCTTTTACGAAGAATTTTATAATTTTAGCGAATATCGTAACGTTCTTGAATTTTATCTGTAAAAGATGTAAAACGTTAATAGAAAAATCTGCGATTCGAGGCTACTACTAAAATTGTCTCAAATTTTTCTACATTGTTTATCCACTTCCTTATTATTTCATTATAATCAAAAAAAGTAAATATTATGAAATATTAACGTTTAAAGTAACCTGAATATCCTTTATAATATTCTAATTATTGGTAGGGATTTAGACATTGCAACGTTGTTGATTCGATCGATCGAAGTGACAGTAGTATTGCGTAGTCAGATGGTTGATGTATTGTTTTAGGATTGGCACACCGCTAGCTGTTTCGCGTAGTTATTTTAATGGCTTATTACTTAACCACGCCCTAGTGTATAGTGAGGCGTATTCGATTTAACTTACACCTAATACAGTAAACTTATACAAAAAATTACATTCAACTTGCAATTAGTATAGTTAACTTTACTGTAACTAAATTTGACCTACTATACTCTACATAGTACTATTTCAACACTAACGGCTTTTTAGTTTGTTCGTATATACTAGTGTGGTTAACCAATCTTTTCCAGTTGTTACTGAATTGTCTTTTTGTCAAATAGCTAGACTACTGTCAATTTAATTTAATTTTCTCATCAAATTGTACCTAATTCCCGTCACCTTCCCTAAGGCTCCAATGTTTGAGTTTATTAATTTTTACACAAGGTTTTTTCGTGACAGGTGTTCGTAAACCTTCCCTTCAGCCGTCCTAGTTTAATAGTTCCACAAAAGTTCTTTTGCTACAGGCTTTCGAAAACCTCTACTTCAGCCGTGTTAATTAAATAGGTCTCCATCGTTAATTCACTGGCAGTCTTCTAGTTTACCAGCACATTCCTAGTCGCTGGCACATGAATTGGGCTTGTTAGGCGACCTATCAACGTAGCTCTTTATACGTATGGTTAGCCCGTTATTGACTATAAACCTTTTCAGAGCCTTATTCGGCGTTTCCTTCGTTATGATATTCGTAGGATTGTCTTTTCCGTTTGTTTATCGGTACTTTTTCATCTCCCCTTTTTTTGTAGGCTTTAAGGAATACCATTACGTTGATTATCAAGCGTTTTTTATTAGTGGTTCAGAGCTTCAATAGGTATTCTAAAGGGCTCCTTAAGTCGGTGCAAATTACCACCAGGATAGGAGAAATCATTAGCTGTTTGATAATAAAGTTAAGGGTTTCCTACAGTGTTATATTTGCGTTAAAACCTGTTATAATACCGTGGACCTCTGAAGCTAGCACGTTTCGTGCAATCCTTTTCTATTTGAAAGAGGTCTAGTGGATTAGGCTACCAATAATGCTTAATTGATCTTCCCGCCAAATTTTGTTAACGACAGTTATTAAAAAGTGAATCAGTAAATATAGGTCGGTATTGTTTATAAAAGGCTTATCCGTGGAAATTATTCACTTGGCCTTCAATAGGTCGATTCGGATTATATTCATCCCTCAGTCTAGGTTTCGTATTTTCTTCTTAAGCCCTTTATTTAGCCGGTCAAAGTTTTTATCTTTTAGCTTTTGTGTTTGTACCGCGATAGATAGGTCGTTCGATGCCTTTAGTATGTATGGGGTAACGATATAGCTATTACGGGCACGTTATTCAAGATATCGTTGGAGTTAGTAACGTTTACGCGGTCGATTCTAGTTGAATTAATGCCTAGGCCCTTTTCACGGAAATTAAGGCCAGCTAACATTAAGTTTTCAGATTAACGATTCGTTAAAATTAAGTTGATTACCCTTTGCTAGCACCGTTATTAGCTTGTAGTTTGAGAATTTGGAGTCATTAATTGCTTGTTTTGTCGATGACATAAAGCTAGCTGTTTCGACAAAAAGGTTATTATTAGTTTATATACTTATTAGGCAAGAGTCTTTTTTTACGTTACTAGAATATACGGGTTTTATGTTAAATACTTTATACTTAGTTGTAATTTGAAGTGTGATTGGTAGGTTAGGAACTCATGGACGTTTGTTTTTACTAATCAATATAGTGGCTTGATACATTGTATAACCGTTTCTGTAGGGTATAAATCACGTGTTTCCTATAGTAATTTCAGTAGTATATCCCATTGTGGATCTGTTAATAATCAAGTATAAGTTTACGTTATATTACGGCTATCAGTATAAACTTGCCTTCAGTTTTACTAGTAAACTTGCTGTTCAAGCGGTTACTACATATTAGTTGATGTTTTAAATCTTTAGCTACTGCTTGATAGTCTAGTCTTTACCTTTATCGTCGTATTTTTAATCGATTATACGTCACATTTCGTATGGTCGCCCCGTAGTCTTGCCTTTGACTTCATGGATACTACTAGACTCAATGATCGTTATATTTGGGCTTGAAAAGTTAAAATCGGTTTTTGATACGAATTATTTAACCTTTCGAATTAATAAGCCGTTAATATCGACCTTGTCGTTTTTCATTAAAATTTTGCTAGAGGTTTTGATAATTCATTATATTCTGAGTTTTAGTATTAAGTTTTCGTTGTTCTTTTCTTTCCTACTTATCCAAGAATTATTGGAAATGTAGCCTGATATGTATTACTTTTCTTTATTATTCCTTTTTTCCCGATGTTTTCCGCACCGGCGGCGTTTTATTAGTTTGTCAATAATAGATTAAAGAGGTTCATATTAGTTTGATTATTTGACACATGAGTCTTTATCGTTAATAGCTCTGATAGAGTGCTTGAACTAGGTAATTCCAAATTAAATAAAACTATTAGCAGTTTGAATAATCATTTCGGCATTCACGATATTTAAGATTTTCTACGGGCTATTTTGTTTGCCCAGCTTCCGTTAGATGTGGACTTTACTTTATCATAGTAAAGTAAATACCTCTATTGTTATGGAACCGTTCCTGATGATAAGGGTATTATTAACCTAGCGGCGTACCGACTCCCTTTGTAATCCCATTAAATCTTTGCCTTAGGACGTAGTATACTTTTAAGTACTTGCCGAGGGCAGAGATTCACTCGTTAGGTATGGGTACGCTCTAAAGACTAGTAGTGTTAGCATTAAGCCGTTAGCGTTTACAGTGTTATTTCGACCATTTATCTCCATTTAAAAGCGTGTTTCCGGATCCGTAAAGCTTTCAATTTCCAACGTAAGATGTTATATATTTGGTGAATTAAGGCGTGTGCCTTTTTAATCTTTCTAATACTTTTGTAGACTTTTATAGGCACCTATATACATTGGATACTTATTATCTTTGTATTTTCCTGAAATTCCGTCGCCGTAATGTTGGTACTAGTATCGTAGACGACGAAGTTAGATGGACTCAAGTACGTGTTTATTTATAATATCCTTAACGATTCCTACGTATCCTTTGCTGAAAGAAATTTTGGAAACTCAGCTTTATAAAAAGAGGTTTCGGAGTGAATGATGTAAAGGATAGGTTTGTTATCTATTTAAAATACATTAATGATGATTTTACTATTAAAGTCTTCAGCGTCTTCTAGTGTAAACTTAAATCTCCGGAGGCTTTGGATATATGTTTGACAGTAATAGTAAAGCTTTTCAATAGCTTTGAAGGCAAAGTGTTTCATATTTTTATACCTTACGGAATTTAGGATTTTGTATAGCCTGTTAACAGATGGGTGGTTAAAGCTTCAAGCTAATTAATGTATCTCTAGCTTTATTGTATTGAATACTATTGGTTTAGGGTTTGAAAGATAAAACCATCGGTGCCTTTATTTAAATTCGAGGGAAAACCTTTGGAAACTTTTGACTAACTCGTCTGCATTGACGTCGACATTGATGACGAGGGTCTTTATATCCCTTAAGCAAAGGAGTAAAGTGGTAGAGGATTTGAGGATGTGGAACGTAATTTCTTTTATAATAGTTTGAACTACTGTTGTCATTAGTAACAATTGTTGTTCAGTTGGTCTAAACTTAACTTTGGCTTTATTAGTGTTTGAACGATCGATAATCCTAGTTGTAGTACTTTCTATTTGTTGTACCTCGTATTACGCATAGATTTTTGCTGAGTATTTTGTTGTCCTCTTATTTGGTATAATACATTAAAATATGTAATGCGCGTAACAATCATGAAGTTAGAAAATATATAAGGGGTTAAGAGTTTAGTTAGGATAAAGTTAAGGATTTTGATTACCTAGACAATATAAGAACACATGGTTGGCTGGTTATGAGCACGCGTTGAGAATATTATCTTTATCATACTTAATTTATTTTGAGATATTGACGTTGTTAATTGGCTTGCCTCCTTCAAAGTTTCGATTTGGATTAATTAGTTTCATTTAGAAGTGGTAGGGTACTAGATGTAGTATATTACCTTTTTATTGTTTCGTTCGGCAGGAGGATGTCGAGTTGACTAAAAGTTAGACTTGCTAGAAATCGAATATCTTTTATTATTACGACGATTGTGTTGGAGGTTACTAGGTCCATTTAACTTGGGCTATGTTGACGTTGAAATGGGTGTTACCTTTAGTCTATGGTTGTTAGGCCAGACCTTGGGCATTAAGAGCGCTTGTAACGATCCTTGCGGTCAATGTAATTAATTACCGTAAGGTCTTTTTAATTTGATCCGAGGAATTTTCCGATTAAAAAGTATATATCAAGCGAGTTTGGTGTGCGCCTTATTATAATAGCAAGCGAGAAATGTAACTGGTTAAAAAAGCCTTAGTAATTAGCATTGAGGCGTTATAAGGCGTGTTTACACTCGTTAATACTCGTAACTATTACCTGTATTTATTAGCGAAGTGTGGCTTCGCTAGTGTAGATCTTTTCTATTCTTTGCTGGTATATTATTATCTCATTAAATATCTAATTTAATATATCTATTAATATTTCTTTTTCCTTTTTCCTCGTTATGACTTAAGTTTATCGCGTGGTGATCCAAATTTTATGGTATTAGACGAATTATACGTCGTGTTCCAAGTAGCTCTTCATGCTATTATAAATCTCGTAGAACGTAATGGCTCGAGTTAGGAATATTAAGAAGTAATTCTTAATATTCCTTGTAAAAGTTTCTGGAAATAGTAAGTAAAAACTAAAAAGAGGAACCTTTATCCACTTATAGATGTTTAAAAGAGGTATTATCTTCGTGTCGTAGAGGTTGTAATGTTTTCTGTTATACTTCTCTATGTCGTTCCAAATATTGGTGAAGTTTGTAAGGACTTTGTACTTAATGTGAACTATTTTGACAGGTTTTGGAGATAGGTTGTGATAATTATCCTAATTTTCTTTTTTTCATAGTTTCCTGACAATTCAATCCTTGAAGCTTTCCAGGTACCATATTTAGGGTAATTACTAGTCGTATGGCTCGAGGGGTGAAGTCCTATAATCAAGCCTGAGTTAGGCTTTTACGTATAGCCGAACTTGCCGTAGGAAGGCTTTTAGGGGACTTAGCGACTCTGTTGAAATTGTTGGAGGGGGAGATGGATTTAAAGGTTTTAAGAGAATTAACGATCTTTTTTAATTAACTGGGGTAAAGTGCCGACATTAATTTCTTTGTACGCGTGAGCAGTCGTTACTTTACGTATCCGACTGCAATTAAGAGCGTATTTCGCGATGTTGCGTAAAGGTATTAGGCTGTCGTGCAAGTTGATAAGTTCTTTATTACCAATGCGTGAAAAGGCTTAATTTAGTTTAAGATGAAGAGGAGGTTCCCCAAATAGCGTGTAGGATCGGTAAGGTTTTTTAATACCTTCTCCTTTAAGATATGGCTTTTAAGGGTATTTTTCAAATAATATTAGATCGAAGACTTTTTATATTAGAGTTGTATTTTACTAGGCTGGTATAAAAACTTTTTACCTCTTAAGATTTACCTCAATTTTTGACTTGACCTCTTTTTGTATTGAAATCCACATATTTATAACTTAGTCGTGAAAAAGGTTACGAAAGTTGCGGAAGACGTAGTTAGAGTTATTAGTATTGTTGTATTTAACGATATAATAGCCGAAGAAGTTTATTCAATGTTTTTTGATTAAGTATTTATTAACGTTTTGTCCCCAAAGGTCGTAGTTATAGTACTTAGTGAAAAGGTATCTGAAGGTATTAATTGTTTTTTAATTGGTAGGGTCGCTAATAGATTTAACATGTGCGCTTACAGTAGCTATTTCAATGTTTCGGCTTGTATAGAATGTGTGGAGCGAGGGA
Source organism: Anisogramma anomala (assembly GCA_038502455.1). Taxonomy (NCBI): domain Eukaryota; kingdom Fungi; phylum Ascomycota; class Sordariomycetes; order Diaporthales; family Gnomoniaceae; genus Anisogramma; species Anisogramma anomala. The sequence goes on along the minus strand of JASMMZ010000006.1, from coordinate 11,226,554 downwards.
CTTGGTGATCTTTGGACGTAAAGGCTTGGTGTTTTAGTGTAAAGTTGTGTGGAAATTTAGCGGCTTAGCGACTTGAAGAATTGGCGTGCGGTTACGCGACGTGGCTTTCTCGGTGATATTTGGCGATTCCTGGTATTTTAGCTTAGGCTAGCGATTTTAGTAATTAAATTATCGCAAGGGAGTGAAAAGAGTCAAATAGAGGCAAAGGTTTGGTGTAAAGGGTAAGGTCGAGGGTCGTTCGTTATTATAGATTATTTGAAGGTGGACTTAGTTGTTCTTCTGACATTAGTAATACTTGTAGTAGTATTAAATTAGCTGTTTGCTAACTTGCCAAACTTTGAGACTTCTAACAGTCAATCCCAACGTTTTCAAAAAAGATCTGGTAAATATTACTTGGTGTTTTCCATAGCGATATCGTCGTTACCTTTGGCTTGTCGTAAAGACGGGCGCAGTCTAAAGATTTTCCTCACGTACTGCCGTAAAACCTGAAATAGTAGTAAGGGCTTTTCGTAAGAAATTTTCCTTTACCATGACAATAACGAAAAGCGAAACGACCAGAAAGTAGCCTTGTCATTTACTTTGCTAATCTACATTAAATCTAATAAGCACTGATTAATATTGGTAGGGCTTTAGACGTTGTAACGTTGTCAATTTGATTGGTCGAAGTAACAGTAGTATTATGTGGTCAGATGGTAGATGTATTGTTTAAGGTTTGGAAGATAGTTATCCGGTCTACGTAGTTAATTGTATGGCTAATTGTTTAGCCCGTGCCCTAGTATGAAGTGGAGAGTATTGTACTCGACTTACACCTAATACAGTAAGCCCATACAAAACAATACACTCAACTTGCAGTCAGTATTGTTAACTTTACTGTAAGTAAAGTTGACCTACTGCACTGCATGTAGTAATATTCCAATATTACAAATGATTATAATAACGATTGAAGGTCTCGATAATACAAAGATAATTTCTTTTAGTTTAAATATAATTTTAAAACTATATTGATTATTTACAATACCCCGTAAACAAAAGGTACAATTACAACATGTATTATTTATTCATCCAATATGTATGATAAACCTGATCATGAATGTATTTAATTTTCTTTGGAAAACCTCGCGAGCAAAGTTTCCGATGACCGTAAAAAGTGAGTATTAAATTTGATTAATATATTGTAAAACTTTATAAAAGTGTCGAAAACATTTCGATTAATGAACCTTAATCCCTAGAATCTGGGTCCGTGAAAGAATCAAATCTTCACTTAAACCGTTAAATATTTATAAATATAATATCTTTACCTAGATGAATAAAACCAAATTCGGTAGGATCTAAATACTTAAGGTTAAAAATTCCCACGTTGTTTCGCTTTAAGCGAAGATTTTCTGTCTAATATTGAAATATAGGCTGGGAAGGTTTCAGGGTAAGGCAATCGTAGTCTCAGGGAAATTCGCATTCGTTTTATCGAGTTTGTTGGTTATACTCGCGCATATCATGGTCCGCCTCGTGAGTTCGTTGTTTGTCCTCGCGATTATGGCAGAAATCCTTACGAGAAGGAAGCTAGGGCGATTCAAGCTAATGGGAACGATGAGGCGATTTTTGCCGACAAGAATAATAGAGTAATATTTGCTGGCGTGAATGATAAGGTGAATTTTGACACCGAGGATGATAAGGCGACTTTTACCTCCTAGGAAGATAAGGAGATTCTTTCCGGCAAGTACTATAAGGCGATTCTTTCTAATGAGGACCATTATCTTTACGATAGGTAGGGGGCTAAACTCGATCGACGAGGCTTTCATCAAGAATTTGGAGATTGGTAAAATGTTTATCTTTTCTTCCCAAAGGTATACCAACTTATTGCCTTTAACGGCAGTAACTGTTAAAGCCGTGATAACGGGAAGTTTAATAACGTTCCCAATGGGGGTATCGGAAATGGCTAACGATATTATTTGAAGTTGGGTACGAAAAAAGGTATAAAAGCAAGTTGACACTAGTCAAGATAAGGGAAGACATATTCTTAATAGCTTACTGGAAAATGACGTAATAGTAGAAGTCGTAGGTGACGCGGTAAGTGAGCTAATTGATAGCTAAAAATGAACAGGCTAAGTATAACAGCTGATGATTGAATTGTTAAGAGAAAAGGAGGACTGGTGTTTTCATTATGACATTATGACTTTTTCAAACTGGCGATAGTATTGTTGAAAACAAAAAAGTCAAGTAACAGCGTAAACGTTTGGTATCAACTTGATGGGTAGTTTATAGATAATAATTCTTGGATTGTGACGATATGTTGGTGTTTCTGACTGTATTGAAGGATAAAGAAGTAATAAACTAAGTGTAGACTGACTGTATTCAGTGTTTGCAGTAAATTATGTACAAAAACAAGGTAGGTGAGGCATTGCTACCCCACCTTGGTCCAATAATATCCTTGAATAATCAACCATAACATTTTGTACGGCCAGTTTTTAATTTTACCTTCAGCTTCGTAAAATATTCTGAACTTAAAAATAGTAACGTCTTAGCCTTTAAATTACATTAACGGTACCAGTTAAACACCCTCTCGTATAAAAAGGTCGTTCATCCCCACCTAGTTGCTTTCCTTAAAGTGTTTATCCAGTATATACATAATATCTTTAACACGTAATTCAAAGGAAAGTTCTCCATAAAACTTCTGTTTTTAGACTCACTCGCCGCTATATATACTCATATAAACTTATAGTCCTCGTCGCCATTTTCCTCTTTAATTTGTAAACTCCTTTTAAGTAGTTTTCTACGCCATAGATATTCTATTAGCCTGTCCACGATCGGCTTAGATGCTTTGTATTAACTAATCCGCTCGGTTGGACGGTTATCAATGTCAGGATTTTTATCAAACTTAAAGGGTCTTTCATACGATTTAATTTGTATAATTAGGAATGTAAGTGAACGGTTTGTCATTTTAATTACTACGTTTTGGTCAGAAATACTTCAAATCTTACACGGCCTATCCTATTTACCTAGCTTTCACCTCGTTAGAACTTTACTCAAAAGGGGCAGGAATAATTCGTTTATTATCGATAATTCATTCTCGGTATTAAGGGTATCATCAACCTGACAACATGTCGATTCTTTTCTAAATTTCTTTAGGACCTTACGAGATATTACAACAATTTTTTTGGAATTTGACGATAGTAATAATTCAGAAGTTATTCATGGGAAGGCTCTATATACAAATGAAGTTGGTATATGACTGTAAGTGTTAACCGTATCGTTATAGCCTTTTACCGTTATTTGAAAGCATACTTTGTAACTTGAAAACTTTTTATTTCCAGAGTAAATATATCGTAAGCCATTTGAAAAAAATCGTACGCCTTTTCAACCTTCATAATACCCTAATAGGCTTAAATAAAAAAAATTCTAATACTACATCCCTATCAACTTAATATTAATTAAAACTTTTATCGTAATGAAATTGATACTAATATCAAATGAAATTGATACTAATATTGTAATGAAATTGATACTAATATCGTAAACTAATACGTTTAGTAGCTCCAAATACTTATTGGTCCATAAAATATGTAATAACTCATTTATTTTCTTCGCCGTAATAATTTTCAGGAACTTAACACTATGAAAATCCTTAGATATGGTAATAACATAAATTACTAGCTTACCGTTTAGGTAAAACACGTCCTCCAAAACCTGAAAGTTAAATTATTAATCTTTCTTTAACGAGAACTTAAACTTTAGAGGGGCTTAGGAAGGTAATTGTTAGTAATAGAGAATCCGTTTGATTACTTTTAGCGCTGGTAAATCCACTATTTCGTAACCCACCACCTTCAAAACCTGATGTCACCTATGAGTGTCCAGGTAATGAAACTTACGATGTAATTAACGAAGTTCCGACTCTGTAAAATTTAGTATTACTATCTTTAGCCTTTGAATTTTGAATTATAAATGCCCCTATCTAAGGTTGAATAAAAACTTCTTACCGCCTTTAATTTGAACAAGTTTATTATTGTAAATGTGAACTTTAACACCGAGTGTTTTCATTTCTTAAGGAAAAGAAGAAAGGGAGTAGGGGACATCAAAATGTGGGAAATAATAGGGCTAACGACAATAATAATAGTTGTCAATATTAATAAAAATGGTTCTTTTTCACGGCTAAAGCAAACTCCAGCATTACTGGCATCTGTGTAATTAAGTTTCGTAATAATATTAATATCCCTTCGCAATACGACGTATTACGAATAGTCTCCTGTTGACAACCGTGTTGCCTTAATATCCGGTATAATACCTTGAAACACCTGTTTCGCGTAGCGGTCCTAAATGGTAAACAAATGTATAAGGTCAAGGTCTTTATCGTTATATCAGCGATAAGGGTCTTTACCTGTTAAGCGGTATGGAAAAACGTGGTCGGCAAGTTATTACGTTACTTCTGAGCTAGTGATAGTATCGTCGTACCAACCAATAAACTTGAGCTTATTATTCTCCTTTTTAACCTCCTTACATTTGAAGTTTATAACACGTAAAACATCATCCTAATTAAAGTTAAATAGAAAGTGCATGTTATATATCACCTAATTTACTTCGTATTAAGTAATACTATGATGTATTAACCAAAAGCTCAACCTACCGTTAATCTAACATATTTTAATATTTAAAATAAACTTGTTTAACTGGTTTTGAAAAACTTGAAAGAAAGGAATACTCTCCTTCATATATTACTTATTTATGTCCCTTGGTCCGGATTTTCTGTTAACCGTAATAACCGGGATTCCGTATTTACAGTCAATGTACTACGCATAAAAGGGGTTCTCTTTATCGTTGTTAAATTTTAGAACTTAGAGTTGTATACCAGACGATCTTGTTCCTCGATTCGTTATAGGTGCCCAATAAAAGCTTACCTAGTGAAATAACCTTTTCCAGGTAGTTTCAGAGTATTATAGGGCGTATTTGAACTCTTTATAACCCGTAATAGCTTAGCGGACTAACTGGCGTAGTATACCCTCGATAGCTCCTACATTATCTATTGATCATTGGCAAGTCATTAGCCTATTAATGTCAAGGGACTGAGGTCGGAGCTGTTGCTCAAGGTGGTCGGATTATGTGTATAAACCTCGATAGAGAAGAGAAGAGAAACCCCTATTGGAAGCTGCTATGGATTTGTAGAAAAAGGAGTAATCCGGTTACTTGACATGTAACGGAATTCTCCCATGTGGTTTCCAAGCGGCTTTAAAGAGTTGTAAGAAAATGATAACTACTAGGGCTATATCAATGGTAATCACTAGCTCAGGCACTAGCTTATGACATTACTTTTCGGTTTAACCGCCCCCCCCCCCCCCATCTTCCTTTTTGCGGTATGGTGTAGAAAGTGATAGAAGGATAGAAGGTGCTAGCGAATTAAGGGGTATATCAGGTACGATATAGCTGTTCCGGAGCGGCTTGGAAAGTTGTAGCATGGCGTAAAAGGTTTGAAGCCATCGAAAGATTTAACACCATATAAAAGGTATTATGGTCCGACCTACAAAGGTATACCAAGTAGGTGCCAAATGAAATAAACACTTGAGGTATTAAGGAAGATTAGAGAAGGTTACAAAGGTTCTTCATATAGGACTTATGTGCACAGTCTGTGCACGGCCCGTTACGTGCCGTTGCGTGTAATGATCATAAACCAGGCTTAGACCGCACCCGGATCGCACCCAGGTCATATTCGGTATATCTCGTTACATTTATAATTTCGTAACTTATAAAATTAATGGTCAATGGAATGAGTTTATAATATGACCCCCCCCTTTTTTATTATTTTTAAAAAACCACGAAGAGTACAGTGTTATACTAGCTAAATATTAAATATTGGCCGTGTTCATACCGGGTGCAGACCATATATTACGTCTTTCAATGCGTCGTATAACGTAAAGGCCGTGCTAATTCTAGGTGGCTTACACAGTATGACGCACCTTTTAATACAACGTATAACGTATAGGCCTTATTGATACTAGGCTGCCTGCACTGTATGACGGGCCTCTTGATACTCCATATAATGTATAGGCCTTGTTGATCCCGGTCAGATTACGCTTATAAAAAAGGACTCTACTGTAGCTCACAAAACCTCTTCCTTTTTCTTTTTCCTTCGCCAATCCACCTCCCTCCGCCTATCCTTATCACGTTGTTTTACAATAACTTAAACTATATTCCTTTCATTTAATCCTTATTATAAATTCTATTTTCCCGTTCATTGGTAAGGCTTTAGACATCGTACCGTTGTTGATTCGATTTGTTGAAGTAATAGTAGTATGTCAATAGTCAAGTGTAAGATGTATTGTTTTAAGTTTGGTAGACCAGTAGCCGGTCTGCACAGTAATTTGTATGGCTAATTGCTTGGCCCGTGCCTTAGTATGAAGTGTAGGTATACTATACTTAAAGTACAGCTAATACAGTAAGCACATACAAAATGATACATTCAGCTTCCAGGTAGTATAGCGATCTTTACTGTATGTAAAGTTGGGCAACTGCATTGAAATTACTACTATTCTAACACTAGCGGCTTTTTTGTTTATATGCGTACGCTGGTGTGGTTAACTAATATTTTCCGGTAAACGCTAAACTGCGATCTTGTCAACTGGTCTAACTGCTATCGATTTCAATTAACTTTTACATTAAATTGCATCTGTTTGTACTCAAATTAACCCTCATTGTCATTGATTTCTCTACAGCTTCGAGGTCCGAGTTCATCAACTTCTATGAAAAGTGTTTTTACTATAGGCTTATGTAAACTTCTAGTTTAGCCCTGGGTAAATTTTTTATTTAGATGTTCTAGTTAAACAAGTCATTATCGTCAGTTCCCTAGTAATTTTTCAATTCGCCAGCACATCCCTGACTTTCGTTACGTTATTTGGCCTTGTCGGACGACGTATTAACGTAGACCACGATAGGTATAGTTAACCTATTGCTGTACACAAACCTTTTATAAGCCTTGTTAGGAGATACCTTTGTTATAGCGTTAATAGGATTATCCTTCCCGTTAATCCACTGGAACTTATCGATTTCTATGCTTTTATAGGCTTCGCGAAGTACCATTGCGTCAATTATCAGGCGTTTTTCGTTAACAGTTCCAAGCTTCGAAAGGTATTTAAATAGGTTCCTTGAGTCGGTATAGATTATTACCAGGATTGGATAAATCTTCAGTAACTTGATAGTAACTTTAAGGGTTTCCCATAGTATTATGCATATATTAAAGTTTATCATTATTCCGTAGACCATTGAAGCCAATACGTTTCGTTTGATCCTCTTATATTTAGTAAATGTCCAATTAATCATGTTTCCCATAATATTAAACCGATTTTTTCGCCTATCCTTATTGATAAGGGTTATTAGTATTGTAGGTATTATACAAGAAGATACTTTATAGGATAATAGATTCAAGTATTTTGGAATCTACATAAAGGACTTGATATATATTCAAGTCATAATCAAGCATATCCTCATAGAGATCCCGATCAGGATCGAGACTCCTTTACTAGTTAATACTAGTGTATACTATTAAATACTAGTTCCTCCGTGCTAGTAAATACTAGCCCAAGTAGCATATCCGTGCCAATCTTCTATATTAGTCAATACTAGTACTTCCACTAGTAAAACACTAGTGTAAGTGGTGATATCTACAACTCTGGTAAATTCCTTATCCTTTAGTATTAAGGCATTTTGGTACTTGAAGTTTGTACCAAATACTTACTGACCCTATTAGCCTAGTTAACCCTGTTAGCCTTGCAATTCAATTTTGTGCTATATAACTATACCTATTGTATATTTCAACTCACTCCCTTAAGAGGTACCTTTTTTTTAAAACGAAAAGAAAGAGAAGTAAAAACAAAAAGGAAAGGGTAAAGTAAAGGAAGTATGGTGTGGAAAAAAGAAAACTCCGTAGATATAAAAGTCAAAAAGATCTATATAGTCCGATTGAAACAGACACCTTTTCTAGGATCATCTTTGTTAATTACAAGTTTACACCAAAAATCACTATACCATTCTATACCTGTAGTACCATAACTCAACTCAAAATTCAAAGTTTTAAAAAACAATTAATACAATCTATGCCTAGTTCAACTAATCTAAGCTGTTATATCATTACTTCATGTTTTGACCTTAGTAATAGCTTTATTCATCTATCAGCTAGTTATAAATTAGTAGAAACCCACTTGATTTATATTGTGCTAGGATTTTCTTTAACCCTTATAAAGTGTTTTCAAGGTTTATATGTGAAGCGCGTTGGTAATACTCCGGGTTTCTAAATAATTTTATAGTTTCTTTATTGTTACAGTATATCGTAACGATAATAGGAATATGTAGCTCCAAGAATAAGGGTCTTATTTAAAGTTTTTTTCAAGTAACCCTTATTTCTGCTACACTTTTAGCTTCCACAAAAAAAATTATACTCTAAATCCCCAATTGGATACTTAGTTTACCATGCTTTTAAAGATATAAACTATGTATTTATAGGTAAACTCTCCAGTAGCCTTACCTTCCCTTTTGTCGAAATAGTAGCAGCCGTTAATGTAAAGTCATCTTGTATCTTTATTATAATCTTTGCTAACGTTTGTGGCGTTTTAATGTAAACTTGTTAAAAGGTTTTTACCTCCCATATTTAATCCATAGTTTGTGTATTGTCTAAAGTATGAAAAGGTGTAGCTAACAAGTTTAATATTTTAATGTAAAGGATTATGGAAAAAACGTGAAATTATTGATATAAGAAAGGCAATATATGACCTAATTACGCATATTATATAGCCAAAAGTTGCTATATTCAACTGATACTTCTTAGTTTGTAAAATATTGGCTTGAAATTTACATGGAATGGTATAAAAGAGGGATCCGGTTACAATGTAGATATAGGCCGGACGTCTAATTAGTTCTTCTATTATTAAATCCAGTGCCATTTCAATATACGTATATTGTGCCAAGATAATCCTATGTGCGTTCCTATTCCTTATGATATGCACCCTTAGGAAGTGCTCTGCCTTTCCTAAATCTTTATACTTAAAGTGCTTCTCAATATCTATCTCAAAGATCTTAATAGCTTTTTGGTTAGGGCCCATCATCAGAAAATCATCAACGTAAGTACATTTGATGAAGTAACAATGATAGTTAATGTATGCCGCGTTGTTCAAGCTTGGTGTTTTCAATTTAAGGGTATTAAATACTTCTTTTAACCTCTTTAACTCTTATCTTAAAGCCTACTTAAGCTCATGAAGTAAAGTAAGTAACTAAAAGACTTGGTCGACTATAGGATTAAAACCCACCATATTTTTATCTCAATACTCCAGGAAAAAATATCTAATAGTATCCTGGATTTACATCAAAACCAGTTCTTTAAGCTCCCCATTAAAAAAAACCGAGTAGATGTCGATTTGGTCAATATCCTATCCGTAAAATGAATCAAGTATAATAAAAATCCTCCACGTGCATGACTTTACTATAGAAGTACAGGTTTCAGTATAATTAACACCATACTTTTGCTTAAATACTCGAATTACAACTTTGATCTTATAACTTTTGATCTGATCTTCTAAATCAGTTTTAACCTTGGTCACTTATTTTACAGTACGGGTATTACGTTTAGCATTCATCTTAATAGCTGTAAATAAGTTAAGAGACAGTAAACTCCGTATTTAACTGTAAAGGGCCTTTTTCCAGTGCTCTGCATCTGTGTCTATTAAAGGTTCCTTTATAGTTATCTATTTCTCTAGTTTATTAACTAAAAGCACAAACTAAACTGTATCTCCATTAACAAAAAAATTGACTAGAAAACTTGTCGGAAAGCTGTTTGCAACTTTTAATTTCTTAATAAATATTCCTCTTTGGCTTGGAATTGAGAACTTCCGTTGTAATTTTATAAATGATATTAACCTTAATATTTATAATATTTTCTTCCCTTCCAATTGCTTTATAGGGTCTTGTAATCTTCCTCTTGAAGAATATTAGGCTAAAAGTGTTCATGATCAGCCTCATCGAGTTCTCCAGCCGGTTTTGAATGTAAACCTTAAAACATTCCAAGGCTTGGTGATGTTAACAAACTTCTACAAAAGAAGGATTCCATTTTCTCCTATTGGATTTGACTTTTAGTTATTTACTCGTCTTGCAAAGGGTATGTGAACGATGACGGCAAATCTGGGAGTAAAGGAAAACATAAAGTTAGGTCTATAACCCCTTTATCTATTTAATTTATTGTAAAGACCCTTATAGGGCATGATGTGCTAGATACTACTCCTGTTATTTACCTTTAAGTTTACTATAATAACGGTTACTTGGAATAGATAAGTCTACAAGTATTGTAACACTTTTTCGACAATAATCCCTCTTTTTTTTTTTTCAAATCACTCTATGAAATTCTTTGAAAGTGTCCTATTTTTTAGGGATATATAAGAAATAAAACTTAAGGGTAAAAATATAGGCGATAAATACCCTCTTAAATCAATAGTTAATAGAATCGTTACATTCACAGAGGATCAAGAAATTTATTATGTATCCTATACTTTGAGTTATTTCGTTTAACATATGATCAATGGCTTTTTATCTCTTACCAGGGGATGTAAAACTATATAACAAATTCTGTAGGTATATTTAACCTTCAAAACCATTAGGCTTTAGCGTTCGCCTTTTCGCTTAGCAATTTTTTCAAGGAAAATATCAAGGGTTTAATTAAACCCTTCTTTTTTTCAGGTATAGTATTGGAAACTTAGTCGCTAACGGGTGCTTTTGGAAAGTTTACAAAGGGTACAGATGAAGTCAAAATACCCCGTTTCCTAGTCCTTTTTAGACCATCCAATAACTTGAGTGATTCATCTACTAACCTTAGGCTAATGTAACCAAACTTGGTATGATAAAGTGAAGTATCGAAAAACTTGTTGGTAAATATAATAATCGTATTAAAATGGAATTGTTACGTAGCATAAATAATGGTACAGTTGTAAGTTATAGTGGTAACTATTTACTCAGTTATGAAGTTAAATAACAATGAGTATTTTACTTTAGTACCTAAAATATAAATTATTGGTAGGTGAATTAGGTTCATTATAAATATCGGGTAATAAAAACAGTTACAAAAGTTCGTATTATTATTACTTTAACCTCTTTAAACTTTAATAATATTTAAACTGTTTATTTAACATTGTGCTAAATAATACCTCCCATTATTTATGATCCGGGGTAGATTTCACCTTATATATTGAGATATAAGAACCATTTTTTGTTATTCAAAATATGGAAAGATAACCCAAAATCAGCTTTAATGAAATTTCGGAAATGGAGTTTATTAATTGCAAAACAATTTTGTAATGTGAAAGAAAGAGGAATAAACTTAAAACTTAACATTAAGTTTTAAAAACTTTACTTTAAAAGTTAGGCTTGTACTACGAGAATACTCGTTTTTGGTACGGCCGCTAATTGGTCTTTTTAGCGGTTTAACGTAAAAATTCAAGTCCTTATCTTTAAAAGTAGATATTTAAACGTTGGAAGTGGATACCTTAAAGCGTGTACACTCGTATAAGATACGTCTTTAAATCAGCCAAAATTCACCAATATAGGGTTGTAAACGGAGTTTTACGTAGTTTATAACACAGTTAATTATAGCCAAATTATAAATTCATAATGCTACAAGTGGAGAAGAGCTTTTACTTAACCATTATTAACGGCAATAGAATCCTCTTCTTCTTCCTTACTAATCGATTTTCCAACGTTGAAAGACCGTAGATTTAAATTTAATACCCCACAAGCCGGTGTCGAATGACCCTTGTTGGAGCCCGTAAGCCAATTTTTCTCAAACTAACCAATACACTGGTTACGGTCAACAAGTAGCTTGTTTTTTGGTCTTATTTAGACGCTAGATTTTAAAGTTTCTTTTCCTTCTTAAAACCGGTTTTCATTTTAGATGTCCAATTGTAATTTAATTCGTATACAGATTGTCTGAACAGGAAACTCGGCTTTAATACTGGTGAGAAATTGTAGGGAATATTTAATATTTTTAATCTAATGACCTTGATTAATCAAACTCCTTCTAGTGTTTTCGAAGGCTGCCAAGAAGAAAGTTGAGGCTAAATAGTGTAAAGAGCGAAAGGGACGAAGTTTCTTGAAATTTTTTTGATAGTGGATGGATCCAGTGCCTTGGCATATACCAATTTACCTTAATGAAGATTTACACAGGTTCTTTATACCCAAGATGATGGCTAAATGATTTGAAATAATAAAAGAAATAATTATCCGGTAAACCCGGATTTATGTATATATAGTTTTTAAATTCTTTACACGACTGTAGTCAATAAAATTAATAAATAAATGTAATAATTTTCCGTGAAACTAAATTAGAATCAATCTGAAAGATACTTGTCAAAATATCAAAAAAATTATTACGCATAGCATAACTTTTAGTCGCTGTTAACTATATTTTAATATTCATAAAGGTTAACTTTTAGTAGTCCTTTAGTAATTGTAACTTAGGATCTATAAGTTGTTCATTTTCTTCAAAGTTAAACAATAGGGTTTTTATATTTCTCTCCTCCCCCTTTACAAGCGTGATAATACCTAGCGATTTGGGTTGTTCAGGTTTTCTAAGGCGTTCCTCAAACCCAGCTAACAATTTTTCGTACAATTTGATTACTCACTTAAACATTGCTGATTCTGGTAAACTAGTCATTTTATCTTTAGCCTCTACCTCATTATTAGCAAGATTATCAGTATTAATAGCTTGAAATTTTGTTTAGCTTTAGATCTACGGGCATTACGAGATTTATTTCTTCTTTTTCTCAATAATTCTTAGGATTTAAAGACCCTAAAACAACGGGAGTAGCCCTAAAGCGTAGAAATTGAAAGGATGGGGATTTGGCTGGAGCAGAAAAGCCTGTAGGCCTTGAGGGACCGCAATCAATAACAGTTCTCTGTGAAGAAGGACTATCACCAATGGTACTGCTGTAAGACATTCCAGGTAGTGAAAATAAGTCACTTTTTAGGGATTTTAAGGGGTAACCTTAAAGGTATTGGATAGTTTAAAAGAAGTGGATATTGTGTTTTGTGTAAAAGAGAAAATACACAATTTAATAAGTCGTAGTATACAACTTTACTAATAATGTGTTAAAGGTACTATACAAAAAGATATTATATAGGCTTACAGATTTAATTATTCTAAAATCTATGTGGAAAACTTGATATATGGCTAAGTTATAATCAAGAATATCTTTATAAGGATCTTGATCAGGATCGAGACTCCGTTACTTGTCAATACTAGTGTATACTAGTAAATACTAGTCCCTTCATGCTAGTACATACCAGCCCAAGCAGCATCTCTGTGCTGATCTTCTGTACAAGTTAATAATAGTACTTGCACTAGTAAAACACTCGTGCTGGTAGTGATATCTACAACTCCAGTGAATTCATTATCCTTCAGTGTTGACGCATTTTAGTACTTGAAGTTTGTACCAAGTACTGACTGACACTGTTGGCCCAGTTGACCCTATTGACCCTGCTGTGGAGTTTTATGCTGTGTGACTGTACCTATTCAATATTTGAACAATTAGTAAGCAGATTTTTCAAGATAAGTCAGTGCTATTTCTAATGAATCCGTTCGTAAATATTATTAATTTAGATTTCGATATATTAATCTGGACTTTATTCATTCACCTGTCCAAGTTTCATATACTTTATTTTAGTCATTGTCTTAGTAGGTTAACGTTTTAATTTGTTAGATCTTGTTTTTGTGTCGTAATGGATAGATCGTAAGAGGCCTTCGGTTGGTACAGGGTAACAATATAGCTGTCACGGGTACGCTATTCTAAGTAGCGTTAAGCTTTAGCTACGTTAGTTTTATTGATTATAGGATGCCTTGACCCTTTTCGCAAAAGATAAGGCTAGTATTAATATAAATTATATGTATTAATGATTTGTTAAAGTTAAATTAGTTATTCTTTACTGACGTAGTAATCGGCTAGTTCTTTTATAATTTGGAGTTTTTCATCGTCTGCTATTCCTATGGCATTGAGCCAGCCGTATTAACAAAAAGGGTATCGTTTGTTTGCATAACTACCAGATCTCAGTATTTTTTTACATTAATAGTAAATACGGGTTGTAAGTTGAGGTATTCACGATTAGCTGTGATCTGAGGAGCAATTAATAGGTTATGAATTAATTGACGTTTGTTTCAGTTAGTTCGTATAGTGACTTAATACATCGTATTACCGTCTCCGGAGGGTAAAAGTCACTTAATTCCTATAGCAACTTTAGTAATAAGATTAGGTATAAGTAGGATACTAATTATATGTATATTTGCGTTATATTTTAGATATTGATCATAAATATACCTTTAGTTCCAGCTGATAAACCCTTCATTAAAGTGATTACCAAGTGTTAGTCAATTTTTTAAATCATTGGAGGTTATGTAAGGATTCGGTTTTAACCTTAATTACAGTATCTCTAAGCGATTAGACGTAATTTTTCGTATAGGTGCCCCGTGGTTTTACCTTTTACCTTGTAGAAAATCCTCGATTTTAAGATCGTAATATTTGGGGTTTTAAGGTTAAAGTCGGCCTTCGTTACGGATTGTATAACTTTTCGAGTTAGTAAGCCGCTAATTTCAACCCTATTACTTTCTTTAAAAGGTTTACCGAAGGTATTAATCATACCTGATATTTGAAGTTTCAATGCTAAGTCTTTGTTTTATTTTTCTTCCCTATGTACCTAAGCAGTATTATAGAAGCGGTATGGTGTGTATTAATTCTTATTAACGTTTTTATTTTTTCGGGGGTCGTCCGCGTCGGCGGCGTTTTGTCGGCCTATCGATAATAGGTAGAAAATGATCGTATTAGCTTAGTCATTTGGCTTAAGAGTTATTATCGTTAGTTTATTTAATATATGATTTAACCTGTGTGGTATGAAAAGTTACGGAGCTGTTAGCCATTTTAATAACTACTTTAAAGTTCGTGATAGTGAAGGTTTTGTATATGATTTCCTATTCTCCCGGCTCCCGTTACACGAGGATTTTACTTTGTAATGATAGAGCAAGTAAATCGATAATTTTGGGGCCGTTTTTGGTGTTAAGGGCGTCGTTGATTTAATGGTGTACCGATTTATTTCTCAATTTCTTTAGTGTTTTGCCGTAGGCCATAACTTGTTTCTGAGTACTTGTTAATGGTGGAGATTTACTCGTTAGGCATGGATACGATTGAAGTACCAGTAGTGTTGATATTAGGTCGCTAAAGTCTATGATATCATTCAGTCCCTTTACCGTTATCTAAAGGCGTGTCTTGTGATTCGTAAAGCTTTTAGTCTTTAGAGTAAGGATATTATACGCTTGGAGAAGTAGTACATATGCTTTTTCGATTTTCTTAATACTCTAGTGTGCCTTTAAAGGCACCTATTTATATTGGATTCCCATTATTTGGGCATCTTTTTGGAACTTCGCTGTTGTAAAGTTGGTGCCTGTATCGTAAAGAAAAACTTTAGTTAAGCCTAAGTATGTGTTAATCTATAGTATCCTTAACGTTTCCCACGTATTTTTTTATCGATGAGGGTTTTAGAAACTTAGCTTCGTAAAAAGCCGTTACAGAGTCAACGAAATATAAAACGGACTTACTTTTTAAGTAAAACACATTAATCAAAACCTTATAGTTGAATTGATTGTAGTTTTGGTGTAAATTTAAATCTTTGGGGGTCTAATGTCTATATTTAATAGTGGTAGCACAGTGTTTTAACAGCTTTTAGGGGAAAATATTCTATATCTTTATGCTTTGCTGACTTTAGGATTTTCTATAGCCAGTCAATAGCTAGTTTATTAAAAAGCTGGTGTAATTAGCATATTTATGGCTTCGTCAAGTTTAAAACCACTGACTTTAAGCTTGGAAGATGAAATTATAGGAGCTTCGACTTAAATACATTTGGAAACCTTTAGTTGTTTTGAACCAGCTCGTCGGCGTTAACGTTTATATTAACGCCATGGTTTTTTATATGTTTTAAATAAAGAAGAAAAGTGGTGATATACTTGATAATTTGGAATGTAATGTGTTTAATAACAGTTTGAATTACCGTTGTCCTTAGTGTGATTGTCTTACTAAGTAAGCTTAAGCTGGTTAGAGTGGCTTCCATCAGCTTATGTTAGTCAGCTCTTTTGACCGTTACATCAAGTCAAAAGTACTAATAATCCAGACTTCCTAGATTACGCTAACCACACTATAAGGGCGGGATACGACACGGCATAAAATAGTGTACCTCAATATACATATTACTTATGACTCTAACTAATGGCTTACAGCCTAAGTCCATAATATGCCCTGCTCTTTATCTCCTCTTATAGTGTTTATAATACTTCAAGGCTTATCTGCGACATCGCCTTTCAGCCACGATTCGATTGGCAGGTGGACAAGGTCTGCTCGAACCGTTGACCTTAGTTGGTCTGGATTATTTATGATGGTCTTACTAAGTAAGTTTAAGCCGGTTCGCGTGGCTTTCATCAGCTAATGTTACTCAGCCCTTTTAACCGTTTCATCATATCAAAAGTACTAATAATCGAGATATCTTGGATTACACTAACCTCATTATAAAGGCGGAACATAACACAATACAATATCTTGTACCTTAACATATACATGACTTATAACTTTAACGAACGTCTTACAGCCTAAGTTTATATCACGCCCTGCTCTTTATCTCCTCTTATAGTATTCAAAAATACTCTAAGGCTTATCCGCGACATCGCTTTTAAGCCACGATTCCATTAGCAGGTGGATAAGGTCTGCTCGAACCATTAACCTTAGTTAGTTTAAATCATATGTAATGGTCTTACTAAATAATCTAAAGCCGGTTAACGTGGCTTTCATCAACTGATGTAATTTAGCCCTCTTGACCGTTGCAGCATATCAAAAGTACTAAAAATTCAGACCTCTTGGATTACGCTAACCATATTATAAGGGCGGGATATGATACAACACAACATCATGCACCTCAACATGCACATGAATTATGACCCTTACTGACGGCTCACAGTCTAACTCCATAACACTAAGTAACGATAGTTGCTCACCTAGTTTGAAGCCAACTTTGGCTTTGCTAGTATCGTGTCGATAAATATTAGTAGCTATAGTACTTTCCCTCCACAGTGTTATGTATTTCGAAAAGCCTTCTGTTAAATACCTTATTGCTCCTATATCTAGCATAATATCTGAAAACGTGTGGTCTGCGTAACGATAACAAAGTTTAAAGGTATATAAGAGATTAAGGGCTTGGTAAGAGTAAAGGTAAGGGATTTTACCACCTAAATGGTATAGAGAGACGCAGTCAGCTAGATATTAGGCCGTATTATGAACTGTATCTTTATGTCATTGAATTAATTATAAGGTATCGTTGTCGTTCATTATCTTCTCACCTTTAAAGTCTTCGAATTAATTTAAGAATTCCTATTTGAAAGCAACAAGATACTATATGAAATATATTACCTTTATATTATTGATCTCGGCGTTTGAGTGGCGAGTAAACTAATCGTCAAACTTACTATAAATATAACAATTTTTGCTATGATGACGACGATAGTTCTTACGATTTCTTGGTCCTTTTGAATATTAGCTTATTAGCACTAACGCGGATATTGCATCCATTCTGTGGCCATTAGGCTCGATATTTGGCGTTAAATACGTTTATAGCGTACTTAAGATCGACTTAATTAATTACCGCAAAGTCTTTTTTATTTACGTTAAAGAAATTGTACGTCTTAGGTGTATATGTTAAACGAGTTTGTTGTAAGCGTTATTACAGTCGAAACAAGGAGCATATCTGGTCAAAAAAGCCTTAGTAAGTAGTATTTAAGCGTTGTAAGGTGTATTTAAACTCGTTGACGCCAGTAACAACTACCCATACCTATTTTCGAAGTTTAGTTTCTCTAACTTGAGCTTTTTCTATTGCTTGTTAGTATAATATTAGCTTATTAAGCATTTGATTTTGCACATTTATTGGTGTTTCCTCCCCCTTCTTTTTCGTTATTATCGTGATTTACCTTGTGGTGACCTAGTTCGTTTGTTATTATGAAAGACGGACGTTGTATTGAAAATGGATTTTTATGCCATCATAAACTTCTTAAAAGGTGGTTACTCGAATTAGAAAGGGTATGTAGTAATTTTTGGCGTGTTTTGTAAAGATTTTAGGTAATAGTGAGTGAAAACCAAAAGGGGATACTTTCATTAAATTGTAAATGTTTAAGAATTTTATTATCTTTATGTTGAGGAGCTTATAATACTTTCGGTTATACTTATTTTCATCTTTGTAATTTTTTTCGAAGTTCGTAAAGAGCTTGTAATTGATATTAATTCTTTTAACAAGTCTTCAGTACAGATCTCGATAATTATCTTAGTCCTCATTGGTATTTCCTGTCAGTTTGAGCCTTGGAGCTTCTAAAACGTGGTGTTAAGGGTAATTGCCAGTCGTTTAGCCTAAGGGATAAAGTCTTGTTGTAGGACCTATGGTGAGCTCGCGTGTATAGGCAAACTTGCCTTGGAAAGAATTTTAAACGGTTTGTCGATTTTAATTAAAGGGCTTGGGAGTAATAGGAACTCAAGGGTTTTTAGGTAGTAAATGATTTTGCTTAAGGGACTGGTGAAAGGCTTTAACGTTAATTTCTTTGGTCTTGTTAGCGGCTGCTGTTTTACGTACCTTGCTTTCGCACAAGGTATATTTCGCGTTGTTAAATGGAGTTCTTGGGTTTCCGTGTAGTTGAAGAGGTCTCTTATCGTTATCTTTTAAAAAGGTTTAATTTAGATAAGGGTGAAGGGAAGATTCTTTAAAATGCATATGAGGGCGTTAATTTTTTTTAATACCCTTTCTTTTAGGGCGTGTGTTTTATGAGTATTCCTTAAGTTGGGTTATGTTGAAGAGGGTTTATGCCAGCTTTATAACATATTTTTAATGTATTAATTTCTCTTCGTTCAAGTTTTCAATTAAACCTCGATTTGACCTTCTTGAGATTGCCTTTAATTTGTTAATAATCTAGTAATTAAAGAATTTAATGTACTTTCAGAAAGCGTAGTTACCGCGGTTGAGGTTTTAACCCACATTTTAATCAATAATTTAATTTTCGACGAAGTTAACTTGGTGTTTTTTTGTTAAGTTTTTATCGACATCGTTGCACTCAATATTTTTATCGTTGTGTTTCGAAAAAAGGGGTTAGAGGGGTTTGATTATTATTATTTTCCCTAGGAGATAGGTAATATTTTTAAAATAAACCCTTGCGTTGGCTATCTTAAAGTTTTTGCCGGTGTGGAACTTAGTGTTTTAACATAAATTTCTGTGAGAGCTTGGTAACTTGGAGTTGGATCGCGTGACGTAGCCTTTTCGGTGCAATTTAGCGAGTTAAAATGTTTTCTCTTAGGGTAGAAAACCTAGCAATTGAACTGTCGTAAGGTAAATGAAAAGATTGAAGTAAATGGAAACCTTTGTGTTATGGGTAAGGTCGGAGATCGTTTGTTATAGTTAAAAGTCGAAAATTGTTTGTTCTTTTGAACCATAGGACTTAGTCAGTTTTGTAGTAATAGCACTTATAGTAGTACTTACTTAGCCGTTTACTAAACTGTTGTTTTGAAACCTATAGCGGCCAATTTACACGCTCTTTAAAAAGATTCGTAAAGATTTCTTGGTGTTTTCAAGTAGCGTTACCGGTGCTTACTTTTAGATTGCCGTTATGAATTAGAGTAACCTAAAAATTTTCTATATTTTCCAGTTGTTTGTGGACTATCATAATATTAATAGAGGCTTTTCATCAAAATCTTTCCTTTATCCCAGCCGATGTTATTAACGAAGAAAGAAACTAGAAAGTGGCTTTTCCTATTATTTAGCTTATCTGTACTTAACCTAATAAACACTGGTTAGTGTTGGTAGGGCTTTAAACGCTATAACATTGTCCATTTGATTAGTCTAAGTAATAGTAGTATTATAGTAGACAAGTGATAGATGTATTATTCTAGGTTTGGTAGACCGCCAACCGGTTTTCGTAGTAATTTGTATGGCCAATTGCTTGGCTCGTGCCCTAGTGTGAAGTTCGATCACACTATACTTGACTCACAGCCAATATAGTAGGCTCATACAAAACAATACACTCAACTTGCAGTCTGTATAGCCAGCTTTACTGTCAGTAAAGTTGGCCTACTACACTGTAATTACTACTATTACAACACCGATACCGTTTTTTTATTTATGGTTCTTTCCTATTATTATAGTCTATGTGTTTAACGGTTCGGGTATAGGTTGCACGGCTATCGGTATATTAAATAGCGACATTTATCTTTCTTGTAAGGTATGATGTTCTAAAATACCCTAATACCCTTGCCGTTATTTATATTACGTAACCCCCCGGTTTTAAAAGCAATCATTTTATTCTCAGCGATAGTCAATACGTGGTTAAACTCCTTATTTTATAAGCTAAGGATATTCTTATGAATCATTTATTAAAATTTGAAATACCTTTAACTTATATATATGTTGACAGCGCTTAAGAGTATCGCGTTCATCGTAAGGAATATAATAAAGTAAACTCAAGGATCATTTGTATAGGAAACCTGACTGTATAAACATTCGTTTAATAATATATTTTAAAAATTTGATTATAGCTCTGTTCAACTCACTTATATGACTATGATAATTTTTCGTAGGTTCCTTCAATGAAACTTATATCCCGTTCCTTGCCCATGAACATTAAGCTAACGTTCGGGATTGTACCCCCGGTTCCGCTTTCATTTTTATTAAATTAATTGATTAATTTACAAGGTTTCCTAATGATGCCCGCGCGCAGGGTATCTTAATCATTCCAGTTATATAGGTTGCTACACCTTCTGCCATACAATTCCGCTATACCCCTTTTCCGTTTTCGTCGTTTTCGAAAACGCTTTTTTTTTCATTTACCTTTTCTCACATTTACTGCGACTGAATGCCTTTCACAAATAGTATATTGATTTGAAATTCATTTACCTCTATTCATACCGGTCCCCGTCATAAACCTTTTTATCATTTTACTTCAAGCGGTTAAAATAATATAACTACATAAGCCATGTTTTTCATAACCAATAGAGGCTATAGCCTGTAAAATATGGCGAATTATATCTAAAGCTTAATCGTAAAAGGCCTCCATCTATATATATCTCATTAGTTAACCTTATATAGAAAAGAACTAACCGAACCAACTGAAGACAGGTGAATGGCCATACCTATACCAACTACATTACCTGAGCGTAAATTAACGTATTATACTCCTTTGTATTCCGCCTAAAAAGCCGCTTATCCATCTCTACTCCGTGTTATCCGCTTCTATCTATCTTTTTTGATCACCGTCCCGCCTAACTTTAGCTGCCCTTTTCGGCCTGTCCAATGCCCGCCCCGTCTTACGTTAGTCGCCCTCGTCGGCATTGCCTAACTCCCGCCCCTTTTCGTATCACCCGTATCCACTAGCCTCCCTCAACATCCAGGGCTAATTGTAATAGGGGTTTTCACATTCGCGGCGTTATTGTTTAAAGAATAAAAACGACGATGATGATAATGAGTAGGTGAAACTTGTTAGGTTCTTGATAGAAGCCACCTCGCGGTTGGATACTTATCCGAAAAAACTAAGTAATATATACCCGGCCGCACCGATCATATAATAACATAATAGTAATGAAACTTTACCCCTCCCTATATATATTGCATTATATTTGAGGTCAAAGAGACTGACTCGATATTTTTTTTTAAACGTGGGCAACGTTGACTTCGAAACGCCAAGTTGTAATAAAACCGTTCGTCCCTCTATTTAGCCTCGGGATTTTTTAAAACAATGTTATATTCCCAATTTCCAAACGATTCCCCCACCGGTTCATTATAACTCTTCAAGATAATCAATATACAACGAATCTTACCCCGACCAGTTTTAGTATCTTAAATATCAGATTTAAAATTCGTTATATATAACCATCTACGTATCGTTCGCGACAAAGATAATATTAATGCGCATATCGGATGAAACTCATAAAGGAAAAAGGTTTATAATCCTATGTTTAACCAAATTTACATAAAATATAAGGTATTATCTAAAAATATGCAAAACTATATTCAACGGATTCTAAACGCCAACGATACGTTATTAATTATTGAATTAATTAAATTTTATATTGAAGTAACTTTTTTTTTCAACAATATGTGTATTAAATTGAACCTAGTCGTCGACCCCATATAATTTTTACGGACGTCTCCTGCAGTTTACCGTTATCATTATTTGTTGTTCAATATATATTATAACCGGTTAAGCTAATTTTTTATCTTTGCGTAAATATACAAAAAACGTAGAGTTGTATCCCACTGGATTAGGTAACGATTTTATATCTCTATTTATCCTATGAATCAGGTAGATTTCGTATTTCATAATAAATCGATTTGTATTAAATCCAGTAACCGTCAACTTTCGATTTTATAATACGAATTTATAAATCAAAAATAAAGACCTTAATAAATTTACGAAAAGGCGACGATGAACTGCAAATTTTCTTATCATTCCTAATTTACCAGTTTATTTTCTATGTTGATTGACATGTGGTATATCGTTACTAAAAATTATTTAAAATTTAATCAAAATATAAGTTCGTTCAAAAAGTATTTATTTAATTCAAGCCGCATTTACCAATAATAAAAGTAGGGAACTGAATGAATCTCTATTACATATACCAAAACCTGTTTTATATGTTTTGATGGTTATGAAATTTATTACCTTTAATTGAAAAAAATGGGGTGGTCGGTTTGTGAAATACAAAACTTCTGTACATCATTATCAACAAACAGAACATCAACTATAATGTTGACAGAAATATAAAACTTGTAATGATTTGTAATGAAAAGGGGTAAAAAGAGTCCTTATCGTAAGTTACAACAAGTTTTCGTACCGTTACATCACATGAATATTCGATACAAATGTCGCATATACACGATTATCCCTTTCTAATATCAATCCCGTTAAATGACTCAAAATAAAGCTTTTTTACCCGGATAACCCATAATGGGCGAATCTTAGATTTATTAAAAGATTTTCAATGTTTATGATTCCTAATTTGGTAATTATCAACGATTATATTGACGAAATGTACCTTTCGGATTAATATTACAATCCTTAATTTATATCAAATATTTTAACTTAACCGGAAATCATTTGGCGTATTGGATAACCGTTAATAGTTAAACCGCATATAATGTGTCATTTATCATATTCTAGTTTTATGACTTCGTTAAAACGCTAGTCCCGAAAAAATAATAATCGTTCAGCGTTATCGAAGTTGGCGGTATTAATGCGGTTCGGACCCGAAACGACATTAAAACTGTTGACGCCTCGATACCCACCGACATTATCGAAATCGGCGGTGTTGACGCGGACCGGGCTCAAAGCGATATCGTAATCTCTGATGCTTTGGATTTTGGCGGTTTACCCCAGAAATATATATTCTTAGGAGCTAGCAATTTGGATTTCATTGTAATAAATTTATTCGTATACCTTATCGTAGTTAACGTTACTATAATATATAGAATTATTGTTGTTATATATGATATAGCGAGAGAAATAACTTAAAAGACACGTAAGCAACTTGATTTTACCTTTAGCTTATTTTGTAATTTTCGGGTTAATATATTCGAACAAACACCTTGAATTTCAGGCCAATAATGTATGTAATACAAAAAAAACGATTATATTTCAACGCATGAAACCTATCGTTCCAAAGTTTAACGTGATAAAAAGAAATATTTTCATAACTTCTAATGGGTTAGAAAAGTAAATAGGGTGCCAATATTATATAATTCCGATTACCAACCCTGGAAATGAAATAATATTACAAATGTTTTTGTATCTTGAATAATATAATTACGTTTTATATCTGATACTTATACGAGATAATATTTTACCGGCTGTATGATATCGTGGTGATTTTTTTTTGAAAATTACACCTTTAAAGTTATCACCAAAAATGAATTTTCAGTACCATAGACCAATTGAGGTTTTAATATGCCAAAATTGAGGCCGTGTCGAATATATATTTAAACGTTCAAAACGTATATTTCTTTCAATCAATTGAAGTTCATCGGGTTTCCTGTCCCGTAAGTCAAACTAAATAATTAATCGATATCGCAACACTACTCATAAAGTGTCGATAGAAATTGCCAAATTCCAAATAACTTAATAATTGCCATAGAATACGTAGGAATTTCCATTCGCAAATAACCCGGACGTTTTCGAGGTCGGCCTGGCTACTTACACCGATCGTTACGATAAAAAAAAGGTATTTTACCTTCCTTTCTATGAAGTTATATTTCTTTAGGGTTAAGCTTAATCCGGTATAGCGAAAACGTTCCCAAATTACGCGAATTTTCGATATAAAATTCCGCTAGGTACAGGACGGGAAGGACATTAAGATAAACTATAACGAAATTTTTTAAGATATCCGCCATTACCTGATGAATGAAACGTTAAAACATCACTAACGTTTACGACACCTAAAATAAAGTAACTAATTATTGAAATAAATAGAAACGAATACGAAAAGCTATTAATTTATCTTTTTCGGTTGTAATATTAATACGTTCAAAAGCCGTTCGAACATTAAATTTCTTAAATCATGTTAAATTCAATATTACGAATAGGGTTTCCTCAATTAAATGGAGGAGAAACGATTTTACTCGGTAATTTAATTTAGATTCCGGTGGTTGAAGTGAAACTATTACCCCCTACACCGGTTCAAAGATCAATATTACCGGTGATGGAATAGTTCTACGTACTATGTAGTAGATCAAATTTAATTACAGTAAAGTTGACTATACTGAACTGCAAGTTGAGCATATTTTTTGTGCGGACTTACTACATTGAGTATAAGTCGAGTGCAGTTCGCTGAACTTCATACTAGTGCACAGGCCAAGCAATAAGCAATGTAAATTACAGTGTAGACAAGCTAGTAGTCTGCTTATCCTAAAACAAAATATCCACCACTTGAGCAATGCAATTCTACTATTAATTCGATTACAATTCGAATTGATAACGTTGAAACGATCTAAGGCCCTACTAACACTGATTTGTGCTTACTGGCTTAAGTAAAGATTAGCTAAGTTGAAGAAGAAGCTAATTTCCGGTTACGCTTTGTGAAAGACCTAGGTAGAAGAAATATTCTTACAAAAAACCTTTACTGCTGCGTCGGTTTTCATGGATGCAAGTAGGAAAGACTTTTAGATTACATCGGTTTTCACGGCAATTTAGAGGTAGCGAGATTGTCGTTATTGAAA
The DNA here is from genome assembly GCA_038502455.1 of Anisogramma anomala. Classification (NCBI taxonomy): domain Eukaryota; kingdom Fungi; phylum Ascomycota; class Sordariomycetes; order Diaporthales; family Gnomoniaceae; genus Anisogramma; species Anisogramma anomala. The sequence goes on along the minus strand of JASMMZ010000006.1, from coordinate 11,201,276 downwards.
ACACCAAAAAAAAATTCAAATCCTTTTTAAAGGTGTTGAGACTAACTGCTAAAATTCCCAAAGTTCGATAAGTTGGTGTAATGATCACACTAAATACCCGTGAGTTTATGGAAGATGTCAGAGGGTTCATGTTATTAGGAAGGTAGCAGGGGTGCTGAGTGAATAATATCGCAACCGTGCAAGTAATGATCGAAAACCATGGGGCTATTGGGATATGTAGACTGAATACTTAGATTGACAACTGAAGAGCTATGAAGAAAATACTATCTGTGTGGTAATAACCGTGTCCTTATATCCTATGGCCTTCATACCATCTTCAGTACTGGACTGTTGAAGTCGCTGGTCGCTTCCTGCGGTCCTAAGTAGTATCGACTGGACCGCTGTTCGGTCCTTGCGGTCCCAACCCTAATTCTGGGTCCTTACATAAGAGGTATCCCCGCTTAATGTGTTGGACATCAAGCTTCTGATGGCGCAGCTGACCGTTGACCTGTTCCATAATCTGCAGTTGGTCTTTGTGTCATAACAGTTGGTAAATGACTAAGTTAGTACTATTGCGGGTGCTATTATTACAAGAAAAATAACTAAGTACCTACGTAAAACAATCTTAAACAATAATTAACGACTTTCAATCTTACCCTTTATATGAAACCTTAACCCTTACTTCGATTTTTTCACTTCCCCTACGCGAATTCAATCGTCAAGTTAGCTGTTTTAAGCGAAACCACCCAAAATCGCCAGATCGCGCCAAAAAAGCCACGTCGCGCGACCCAATGCCAATTTGCTAAGCTCACACGCGAATTTACGCCAAAAAATGAGTTACCACGCCCAAGATTACCAAGTCCCTTAACCTACGCATCAACGTCTCAAACAAGTCAAATCCTCAAAATAGTCTTAAGTTAAGAATATATAGAGAAAGTAAAAGCTTTTGGAACAGTTTTCGTTAACTTTTACAACAAACAGTTTTAGATTACGGATGTTGAAGAAACCTTAATTAACGATTACCTGACCAATTAGATTACTCAATACATTATCGACGCGGACCTCGCTAACGACTACAGTTGTGGCGCCTGCATTTTCCCAGATTTTCGCGAGTTTTTTAACTACTAGATTTTTAACATGTATAAGATTAATTTAACGAATGGTTAAAGCCAAGATAAAGAAAGACATTATCTGCTTGAACATTTATATTTCTAAGAAAAACCCGTTAGGAAAAGCCAAAACCGTTTTTAAATTGGCTTTATAAGAGAACCTCCCTTAAAACCTTTATCCTCAATATGTTTAAGGAAGAAGGAAGGGGTTTTAAGAACCTTAAAGCCTTTATACGCGATTTAAGGGACCTTCTCTTTACTTTAGCTAGGTTAAGCCTTGTTATCCATTAGAGATAAGAAATCCGTTAACTTATTCGACAGCTTAGTACCCCTATGTAACAGCGCAAAGTACGCTTTTCGAAGCGATAAAGCACACGAAGCAATAGTTTCCAACGCGGCAAGAGGTATCAACGTAAACTCTTTTCATCAGTAAATTTAAAAAAAATCGTTAAACCTTCCAAAATCTTTCAATACCTATCGTCCCCCCGAACTTTAATTGATAGGCCCCTTAAGAACCTTTATACGGAAAGTTTACCTACATGCGACGGCCTACCACAGGTCCTACTTCAGGAATTTTCCCCTCGCGCCAGGCGAATAGCAATTAATATTAACATTATACCTCGAAGATGTTGAGGCTTAAATTTCTAGGTAGCACCAATCAAAACTAGGATAGCTTTCGCGACCTCATCCCAAAACCTGTTGAAATAATTAATATTAATTACCAATCCATTACAGATTCCGAGAAGATTTAAAACAAAGTAAAAAATTAAAACGGCAAGCTCTATAACCTCTGCAGAACAAAAATAATGCCCTTTTTCAATATTTGTAAATGGATGGAGGTTCCACCTTTGAGTTTTCACTTATTATTCTCTGAAATCGTTATAAGGTACGTTGAGGATTACTATCTAACCTTCCTGACCCGAGCTATCACTTTTCGTGAGATATACGATATAATAAAGAGTCACTTTGAGTACGATGTACACCTTATACAATACTATAAAAATTGAGATACTAAGTGGTAAATTACGATAAAAAGAAAAAAACAAAGAGGAAACTCAATAAATATCCTTAACCCAATGCTTAATAAGCTTATATTATGCCAATAAGTAATGGAAAACCCTTACGCTACTGAAGCTACAATTCTAGAATAGGTACATGTAATAATTAGGGACGTTAACGAATTTGAATACGTCTTATAACGCCTAAATGTTACCTGAAAATGCATTTTTAGCCAGTTACGATCTTTTCTCGCCACGGTAATGGCGCGTATACTAAACTCGTTTGGTATATACCCCTAAGCCGGCAACTTTCCAAACGTAAATGAAAAAGATTTTACAGTAATTAATTACGTTGATCAAAATTACGCCTACGGGCGTCCTTAACGCTTAAGGTCTGGCTTACCTACCAAAATCTAAAGGTAATAACCACGTTGGAGCTAATAAGGCTAAGATTTAAAAGTTCCTTTTAACCGTAAGTACTATCGTAAAGATAATGGTAAAAGATGTTATATTTGTAGCAAATTCGGCTGAGAGTTAACTCGTTACCCCCCTACCGAGCGAATCAATAAAAAGGTAATATATTATATCCAATAATCTACCACTTTCCAATAGTATTATTTAGATTCGATCGCAATTTTTGAGTGCGGTAAGCGAATTAACGGCAATAATGCCCTTAAGTCAATTAAGTAACATAACAATACTTCTTTTGGTTCCGGCTATTAACTAGCCAACCATGGAATTTTATACCGTTTAAATGGTAAAAAACCTTACCTCTACCTTAATTAAGCTCTGCATCTCTTATATACCTTTAATTTTCGCAATTGTCACGTGGATCACACGTTTTCAGGTACTATATTATATATAGGGGCGGTAAGATACTTAACATGAGGCTATTTGTAATATGTGATATGACGAAGGGAAAACACTACATATAATGATATTAATTCATACGATATTAATGAGGTAAAAGTTTGTTTTAAAACAAATAAATAATTATCGTTAATAGGGATATCGGTAAAAAAATTTTAAAAAAAAATAATTACGTTATATTTTTTTCAGTACCTTAATCCTTTTGTTCTTTGTTTAAAATATATAAGAACTCTCCGGCTAAACATCTACGTTAATGCAGATAAACTGGTTCAAAACGTCCAAAATTTTCTCGCTTCCTTTAAATAGGGGTACCTATGGTTTCATTTTTAAGGTACATAAGTAGTGTTATCAAACCTAATGAAGCCAAAGATACGTTAATTACATCGGCTCTTGAACTACACAGACGTTAATAAGTTGTATAAAATCCGGAAATACTTAGTGTATAAAGATATGGAATGCTTTATCCTACAAGCAAATGAAAGCCTTTGTTACCATTGTGAAGTATATATTTAAGCTGTCTGGAAATTTAAATTTATATTAGAAGATAATAAGAATTTTAACTATAATATCTTTGTTAATGTATTTTATGTGGATAATAGGCTTGTTTTTTATAAAGCTAATTATATTACATTCTTCCCCTAGACAATGTTTTTAAGGTCACTTTCTATAAAAGACACGTAAAAATATCAATGTTTTTATGGATTAATACGTACCTAGGCTTACCTAACATCGTTATTTACTATATCGGTACTATTTTTACAGCGTCAAAGTTTTAGGAAAATTTTAAAATAATAGTTATTTAGTATGAATCAGTACTTTTAAAAGCTCACTAGAGCATTAAGAAGTTTAAAAGGAAATACATCTAACTTAGCTGACCGTATAATATCTTTATATTGGAAATTGAAAGCTTTACGGATCCGCAAAAACAGCTTCAAATGTTAGTAAAGGGCCTAAACGATATTGTAGGCTCTAAAGGCTTAATGATAACGCTACTAGTTTTTAAATAGTACCTACGTTTGACAGGTTAATCTCTGCCTTCTGTAAGTACTTAAAAGTGTGTTGCGGATTATTGCAAAGTTTGAAGAAAACTACGAAAGGAATTGACACGCCGCCCAATTAATAATACTCTTAATACCAAAAACGGCCCCTTAATAACCGACGTAGTTGCTTTTCCTTTATAAAGTAAAGTCTTTGTCTAGTGAAAGCCGTGTAAATGAAAAGGTCTATATAAGATTTTAAGTATCTCAAACTCCAAAGAGGTTATTTAAACTACTAATGGTTGTCTAATTTTCCGAATTATTTAAGCTAAGCTTTATATTAGATTTATTCATGAAAAGCTCACTTATATTAAACAACAAAGTTAATATGAACCTTATTTACCCATTATCGACAAGCCAATAAAACGCCGCCGATACAAACGACTTTCGAAGAAAGGAAACGTTAAAAAATAGGAATGAATATCGGGTCGTATTTGAAATACTATCAAGGTAAAGAGGGAAAAAAAGAATAACGAATATTTAACAATAAAGCTTCAAGTATAGGGGATTATTGAGAACTTCGGCAAACCCTTTAAGGAAAGCGCTAGAGTCGAAATTAATAGCTTAATAACTCAAAAAGATATTCGATTCGCACACAAGAATAGTTTAAACTTTTAAAAACTAAACATCAAGACCTTGAAATCGAGGATTATCTATGTGGTGAAGGGTAAGACCACGAGGTAGCCGTAGGAAAAGTTACGTCTAATTGTTTAAGAATACAGCGATAAATGCAAGGACTGAATCTTGATATAGTTGACAACTATGAAAAAAATTAACTAGCGTTTGCATGTTATTTTAACAACGAATTCACTAATGAAAATTAAAGGACAATTTACGTTAAATAACAATAATATAATGTAAGTTTATACGTAATTAGCAGCGGATTTATAATGGATCGTATTACCAAAGCTATTATAAGAACTAAGTATTATTTAACTTTTGTGGATGGTAATACGGTGTGGAAAATCACTATACGAATTAGCAAAAGAAGGTGTTTCCTAGGTTTTTACCCATTAATCGCACTTTAAATTACGGCTAACCATGAAATTTTCAATATAAGACCCGTAGTCGCTAATCAAGTGGTGAGAAAACTTCGGCGTAATAGCTATACAAATTAATGATACCCTTTTTATTAAAACGACTAGCTTTATAGCATCGAAATAACAGGTGATTAATAACTTAATATTGTAGAATTTTAAGCCAGTAATAAAGCCAACAATGAGTAACCAACTTAATTTTAATAAATAGGGTTTTTTGTTCAGAATGTTTAGTATCAATTCCGGCTTTAGTTTTCGTTAAAAGGGCTGAGGTTTTAGTTTAGCTATAATCCATAAGACTGATGTAATTAAGGCTTAACGTTATTTCAAGTAACGTGATTGTAGTAGTTATATTTTTACTTTATGTTAACCGAAAGTCTTTTACAACCTTTCTATCGCCATGCCAACATAGAATTTGTCAGATAAGAACTTCAATCGGTTACATAAAAGTTTCAAGTGGCAAATGCGAAACTGAGACCGCGGGATTTATGTAGTCCTAATCGACCTGTCGAAAGCTAAGTTAATAATATTTACGTACATATCTTTTATAAACAACATTGTTCCAGCTTTACAAATCGGTTTTATAATAACCTTCGTCAACGAAAATACGCGGGAATATAAATATAGCATTATCGGTAACCAGATTTACTAAACTTCCGTGAAATGTAAAAGTATTACACGAAACTTATTTACTTGGAAGATCTACGGTATAATAACGGGTTTTAACGTAGGTATAATATTGTAGGGAACTCTTAACCTTATTAATAGGCAATTAAAAATTCCACTTATTACGGTGGCAATCTATACGGATTTAAGAAACCTATTCGAATATCTTTTAAAGTTAGAAACCATTAGTGACAACCGATTAATAATCGACGTGATAATACTCTGTAAAACTTACAAAAGGAGGGAAATTGAGAAATTCCGATATATTAACGGCAAAGTTAACCTTATTAATATTATAATGAAAACAGTGCCAAACAAGGGCTTGGAATAGTTTGTGAATAACAATAGGCGAACTATACGTATCGAGAGCTATGTTAATAAGACGCCTGGATAACCTAAGTTACGTGCTATCGACTAGGGTTGTATTAGCAAACGAAAATATTGCCAGGAAAGGGAAGGCTATAATAACGATCCGTTTGACTGGCACGGCTGAAAGTAAAGCACGACTGAAAGTAAAGTTTTGCGAAAGTTTGTGGCGGAAGAACTTTTTGTGAGAGTTAATAAACTCGGACTTCGGAGCAACGGAGCAATTGAGGTTAAATGGGGTAAATCTGGATGCAATTTGGTGAAATTTAATATGAAAGTTAATTGGAATTGAAAGGAGGTTGACAAGTTAACGAGGTCGCTATTTAGAGCTAACTGGAAAAAATTGGTTAATCATACTATCGTACACGCACAAACTAAAAATCCGCTAGTGTTGAAATAGTACTACATGTAATGCAGTAAGTCAACTTTATTTACACTAAAGTTGACTATACTTAATTGCAAGTTAAGCGTATTGTTTGTGCGGATTTACTGCGCTGGGTGTTAGTTGAGTATAGTACGCTACAATTCATACTATGGAACGAGCCAAGCAATTGTCCATACAAATTATAGTGCAGACAAGCTTGCGGTCTGCCAAACCTAAAACAATACATCCACCACATGACCAATGCAATACTACTGTTACTTCGACTACAACTCGAATAAATAACATTGCAACGATCTAACGCCCAACGAACAACCGTCGACGGTGTCGATAAAGCACTTATTCAAATCTATTTTATTTATTTATTCATTCGGTACCCAAACGCCTGAATTCGAGGAATTGATTTTGTAACATCCAATATAACGGCACTTACAATAAGTCCGGTTAATATTTATCTTCTTTCGGTTGAACAAAAATATAGTAGTCGAGCTTCTCCTTATATAGGGGTAAAGTCGTAGGTTTCTGTTAAATAAATAAATCGCGAAACTCCGTTAATTCGATTAGAAAACGGGATTGATCCTTCTCCTTTTTTACGACCATTGACGCCGTCGATTATAAAATCCGAGTTATTTCATAAAACCTTATGACGAAAAGCAACTGCAACAAGTCCCCCATAAGTTATGCCGTTGGCTAGAACCGGGTTACTAACAAAATAATAATGATTTTTATAACTCTTCGAATATGCCTCAATATAGGGCGTAATATCTCTATATAGATTACTACTTTTCCTTAACTATTCATTGTTCACCTACTTTCACTAGCATCTAATATAATATATTAAAAAACGATCCATAATTATTTTGGAAATAATATATATTGATATTAGCTTCGACGATTTATCAATATTCATGCGAAATTTGGTTATATAGGTAATAATCATTTTCTATATTGAAAAAAAATACTATATCACAAATCTGAAAATATAATGACCGAACCTATTTTCTCTTACTCCGTTATATTCAAACACTACTTCAAATTAAATAATAATTACAGCTAAAGTTGACGTAGGTATTTCCAAAGAATTTTGGTTTTTATATATTTTAATTAAACTAAATACCTTTTCATTACATTTTATAATTACGTTATTCAAGTTTTACGACTTTTAAAGAAAATGATTTCTAGAAGTTAGGTTTTAATCATCGCCAATAATATAAAACTCATATTTATTTTTTCGACATAAATCTTATACGCTTATATCGGAGAAAGAACTGGGCGAAATTTACAACCACGTTAGTGATAGTTCGACGCGCTATAGTGTAGGTAACGTTGAATAACATTTTTAGCCCAGGGTTTTTTCGTCGTTATCTACGTCGCTAAGTGTTTTTGAGTTTAGGCTTGTATTGATTGGGTTTATAAATAAAACCCACCGCAATTACCGTAACTTTTCGACGAGGATATCCCAACAGCATGAGCTCCTGTTATAAAAGTATATTTATCCGGTTGCGATATTGATACGGGGCCCGATAATTGTCGACTAAAATGACGGTTTAAGCTGAAAAATTCCATTTTATTGATACGCTTATAGTATTCCATTAAAATTGCGATATAGTCGATACGGCTAACGTCTATCGTAATAGGTTTGTTTCAAATATGTAGGGAAATAAAGAAAAGAAGATAGTCAAACTTAACATCTTAAAGCTAATTTAAACCTCACGTCTAAATTAAAAGTATTTCGAATTTAATAGTAAACTGTACCTATAGTTTTTCGTCGTTTAAAAGTCAATTTTGTAACTTTACCAAAACTTTATCCGCGCGGTAAGAGTCGGTAGAAACCGACCTAATATGATTCAAATACATGTCCGTATTATTTTTTTCTTTGTAATCGCCGGCCTCGTCATATACCGTAATTATTTGATTAATATCCGGCGTATAGTAGCCCTATATGTAGAAAATCATATATCAACCGTTTTCAATTTACATATTATCCGCCTCTGAAATAAATTCGAATATATAACCCGTTAGCGCTTGTATGACGGCGGAATTCTCGAATTATGGTAAATTACATTTCTTTCAACCCCTCATAAATGTTGAAAGATTAACTCGAATAACTGCCAGGTCGATTTTAAGTTTCTATCTTTTGATAAAGACTTAGGTACAATAAGATGTAAGGATAAATACAAACATTAATCAAACGGGTTATCATTTTTATTTTCAAGTAAATACCATATAACGGATAATATTCAATAGGTGATATAAATCGCCTTATATTGGCTTTATAAGTGTAAATGTGAAAATTGTAAAGATGGAACACAGGATATTTGTTTCCGGCTTATCATGTTCGATGACAGTAAAATATAATGTAAAATCATTACTATTTATTATCGGTTATTCTATTTTATTAAATATCTCTCTCAAAGATAAATGGAAACTTTAGTTATATAGTATAATTTAACTTATGATGATATATTCGATATGAGCTTAATAGAGTTAATAATTGAGGTATTAAAAGACTATACAAGGCTATAAAGGTATTTGGTACAGGACTTATATACATGGTCAGTAAACAGCACGTTACATGCCCTCGCACTTAATGATAGTAAACCGCGCCCGGACCACGCCCGGACCGGGTAGTCAACATCCCATTACGTATACAGTCATGTAATATATAAACTCATTGATCAATAACCTGAGTCAATTACGAAAGGCGTCGCCTTCGCTCTCCCTATGAATCATTTCGTAAGTCCCCTTTGTAAAAAAAATAAGTTTTTGCTTATAATTATCATTTAATAGTGTAATAGTATCTTGCCGTGGTTTCATTGAATGTTTTTCCTTAGTAAAAGTAACATTTAGATTCTTTCAATGTTAATTTTTTGTTTGCCGTCGTTCGCATCTTCGAAAATAAACCAGTAATTGGTTATAACCGCTGACAAGGCTAACAAAAACATAAATATTCATATTTGAAAGTTATATGGTCTTTATTTGCGATGTAATAGTTCTTTATCTTATATGTTATGGATATGTATTTGAATAGGCTATATAAATAAATGGATTTCAAATATATTTACCGGATGGTATATAATATCATGAAGTTTCATCAGGAGATGAATAGAAGGTTCAACCTATATAACAGTTGGAAAAATATTAACGAGCGGTTAAATACCGTTATTCGTTATCATCTTTATTTTATAAGCGTTATAAATCGTAATTCTGGTGATATATACAGCTCTTAATCTTGAATAAAAATATAAATAAAGCCGTAAATTTTTTTTAAGGTTTATTAAGCTTTAAACATTTCATATAGAAGTCACTCATTTTTAAGCCGTTTTTTTGGGCGTCAACGAGGGGTGACATAACGTGTAAATGTAGATTTTCGTCGCTAAAAAAGTTATAAAAGTTCGTTTAATTACGTAAAGAAAGGTCGATACGCGTAGCGAGATAGGTTTAACACCTATTACTCTTATCCGGACAGGTAACTGACGGGCCTTATGAATCCATAATAATAAGCGAGGTTTGAGGTTAAAAAAATATTAAATGAAAATATAGGTATTATGGTTGACACGCAGATAGGAAGCGTAAGTTGAGGCGATTAATAACTTGTCTAAATTTCAAAGCGTATTAATAAGCAATTGCGTCATATTAAAGTTAAGTTAAACAAATTGGTAAATATGAATAAAACGTTATTGAATAAGGGTTACAAGATTAGTGAGTATAAGTATATGTTTAAGTAGTTTTGATCGTTTCATGAATATACGTAAAGTTTATACTTGGTATCCGGGAAGTATAGGATTGAGACGGTTTGATACCGTAAATTATAATATATTAGGCCCGTCATCGTAATAGGTGAGAGGCACGTCGTTTATTTTTAACCGATTTATAGCCTAATTCGAAAGTCAAGAGAGACATAATATATAAAAAACTTGAAAACGAATTTTCAATTCGGTGTATATAACCAATTTATTTAATGAATGCCAGTTGTTTAGGAAAGTAATGATATTCCAGAGGGTTTACCTCGGGTTTATTTCGGGTTTGGAAAATACTTTTGTTGTAGTACTTTAATTTCATTTCGACGTTATTAACCACAATATCGATAGTGAAAAGTTAAAAATTTCGGATTCATCAGTTTAAAACGGGTTTCAAGCGGCTAAAATAAGTTGGTTTATATAAAACCGGGGTTGTTTTCCTTTTCAAAAGTCAAATTTGATTACCTGGAAATTAATAATACTTATCATACAATGTTGATGATTAATGAAGTTTAATTTCTTTCTAAATTAAATCAATTTGTATTTTGTTTTAAACAAAGTTCAACGTTATCACCTACTTGAAATAGGTTTATATAGAAACATTTATTATGAACGGTTTTATTCATACGTTGTTACGTAGCCGTTATTACAGTTTATACCCATTTTTTTATATTTCGGATATATGAAACGAAACTTTTAGTCTTTACGTGCGGTTTTATAATCATGATAAGCAAACATTATGCGGGTTATATGGGGTTAGCGCATTGGTTGAAGGTGGTAGAAACGGGTCAATACTGACAGGAATTATATTTTCATTATTTAATATTAGTTGATATTTAGGTATTAAATAATGTGTATCAAGTTGAGTGTAAATAAAGCAATAACGTAGGTATATTAAGATGTTTTCAACTGTAATTTTGGTATCGTCATCAGTTTTAGGGTAAAAGACGGTGTTTAAATAATTCTTCACTTTTGTTGAGTCTTAAAGGCATTTTGAATTTCTCGGGTCGAATCAAAACCTGGATTGTTAAGAATTAAACGCGAAATCCGTCAAATCACCTGTAGTAATTTAAAAATCGTTTTATATAAACAAAGGCATTTATAATGATGATGACCTTGAAAGTAATTATTTTATTTACACCATTTGTAATAATTATAATGTAACATAAGTCGCTGTGACGTTTTAAAGGGAAGTCGATTTTCAAGTTGATGAAAAATTCGTTTCAAAATAGTTTAGTAACCGCCGAAGGTTCAAAAAGCTTTTTCTTAACCATTTTTCCAATAGGTTATAATTTTATACAAATCTTCATTCGGGTAAAAACCCCGGAACAGACGGTATAACTCTGGTAATATGTCTGTTTTGAAAAATATAGTTAGCATTGATAGTGTCGCGGCTCGAGTCGTTGGTAAAAATATAAATCGTATATAGTTTGTATAAACGCGGTCATAAGCATTTTGTAAGCTAATATTGAAATAAGGTCACCAAATCGTAATATATAATCGTTATTTATTAAGAATTTCGAAATTAAGATATTAAGTACCTCATAGTTATTGATAAGAATATTACCAGGTAAATTCCTGTTGAATATACATATCATACGAATTAATCGTGTGTAAGTAACGTTACGCATAATAGTGGCTGCCCAAGTACTTTGAAGGTCGATATTAGCAAGAAGTTTATAATTTTCTAAACCTACTTCGTTAGAAACGGTTCACAGGGTGATATTCGCAAGCGGAAGCTATTCGAAAGCGGTTCATTCCAGGCGTAAAAGCTAAAGTTCCTAGTCTAAAAGGCGTGGAACGCAAAAACCTTTAGGAACATCTTGGCTTTTGAAAATAGTATAAGAAGTCGTATATAGTAAGCCTTGTTATTATGAACTTATTTGAAACGAAATTTTAAAAAGGAGTTTGAATTGACGAATTTTTCGTTCGGAAATTTATTATGTACTCATAAAGGATTTCAATTTTCATAATCCGTAAAAATAGTAAACTATCATGTCGTGCCATAGAGTTCCTCGTTTTACGCTTTTAAGTAATTTATAATCTAATTTAATTTCTTATTATGTATTTTGTAATTATTTTCATCAGGCGATGAATGGCGAGAGTATTATGTTATCAGACAAAATTTATTATAAATATCCCGTTAAAACAAGCAGTGATATACAGCTTATTAAAAGTAATTAGTTTTCAAAATGGTGTCGCGGTCGGAATTTCAATAATCGAAATAAGTTTCAAAAAAAAAAGGTAGGATTAAGTTATTTAAAAGCGTATTTTTCCCAGTCTTTAATCAAACGCGGTATTTCAACGAATTATTCGAATTGAACATTCAATAATTGAAAAATAATCGCGAATGAAATGTCATAAATAGTTGTTCTATATAAGAAAACTATGTATTTTTAATATAAATGTGGGAGTCGTTTACTTCCGGATGACGCGTAGCGTTCTTAATTTATATAAACGTCGAAGTGAACTTCTATGACGCATTGCATTTTTTTTTAAACGCCGCATTTCAATTTAAATATATAAGGGTTAAGTTTCGTAACGTTTAAAACATTTAGTACCTGTGTTACTTTAACGTAATCATTATTTAGGATACCATTCAAATATATTACGATATAGTTCTAGTTAACCATCATCAATATCGAAAAAGAGCCGTAAAAAGGTAACCGATATTTATAAAAAGCTGAAAGAAGTAACGAATTATTTGTAAAGTTTAAAGACTATACAGAACGTAGTCTTTTATTCGATTTTTTTCCTAATACATCGTCTGTGGAAAGTAGCTTTAACATATAATTTAGTAAAGCGTTGAATTTGGGAGATATTTATCAACACTTTTCAATTAACGGAAGATATTAGCGATCCTTTTTTGTAATAGCTTTCAATCGATGGTAATTAATATAAAAATATAATGGATAGAGTTTTTATTAAGTTTTCTTAACTAAGAGTATGGAGGCACAAAGTATGGAGCTATTTACGTGAATATAACCTTTGAGAAGCTTTTTCATTACCATTTTCCTTAATATATTTCCCCCCTATATTTATTATACAAGGGGCCTTAGCCGACTTCTCGAGGATGGTTTTAATTTTCGTTTTAAATGACGATTTCGTAATTGTTTTCGGAGCTATAAAGGGATCATTTGTCGTTCAGGGTATTATCGAATAAGTAGGCGATTTTTCTACATGAGTCGAAGAGTTTATTATTAATAAAAACAAGTGGTTTCGGGGCATGCATTTTTCAAATATTTTTAATGAAAACAGCGGCCAGTCAAGTGGTAGCGGTTTGAGCTTTTGGGGCTTTTGGTAGGATATTTTGGATAGTAGCAGCGTAAATTTATTTAGGTACGTTTGATATTGCTGTAAATTTACGTTTTTCAATACGATGGTCACCCGTTACTCCTAAAGGTAGTATATATTTCAGAACAGTTTTAGTTACCTAGGAGAATTTTATTTAAGATTTTTTTTAAAATAACGTTGTTGTTGGAATAGTAGTCTTTGCAAGGCAGTAGGTCAACTTTACTTTCAGTAAAGTTCACTATATTAACTGCAAGTTTTTATATATTATTTAATGCGGGCCTACTATATTGGCCGAAAAAAAAGTACAGTATGCGCTACTTTACACTAGGGCACGAGCCAAACAATTGAACATTCAAATTACTGTGCAGACCAGCTAGAGGTCTCCCAAAACTAGAACAATACATTCACTATCTAACTACTGTAATACTAATGTTACTCCAACTAATCGAATCGACAACGTTGTAACGACTAAAACCCTCCTAACACTTATCAGTGCTAATGAAGTTAAGTACAGATAAGCCAAGTAAAAAAAGAAGCTACTTTCTGGTTACGCTTTGTTGAAGACTAAGGTAGAGGAAAGATTTTTACGAAGGCCCTCTACTGCTGCGTGGGTTTTCACGACACTAAGTAGGAAAAACTTTTAGGCTGCGTCGGCTTTCACGGTAGCATAAAGGTAGCAACGGTATCGATATTCGAAAATGATAAATATTTCTAACTCTTTTTTAAAGATATTGAAATTAACTGTTAAAACTCTTTAAATTCGGTAAATTGTTGAACAGCGAAGTTAGTACTATTAAAAATTCTACTACTACAAAAACAACTTCATCATACAGGTAAAAATTAGAAAGAAACTTTAACCTTCACCTATTATAACAAACGACCTTCTGCCTTACCCTTTACACTAAATCTTTACCCATACTTTTTTCTGTTTACTTTCTCTTACGCTAATTCAATCTTCAAGATTGCTGCTTTGAACGAAAACACCAAAAATCGCCAAGTCGCGCTAAAAACAATAAGTCACTTTACGTGACCCAACGCTAAGTCGCCAAGTTTCCATGCGTTTTTCCGCCAATACACAGAGTCCCTACGCCCAAAATAGCCAAGTCCCTCGTCCTATACTCCTTAAATATCCTACATAAGTCAAACATTCAAGATAGCTTTAAGTTAAAAATACATAAAGAAAGTTAAAACCTTCGGAATAGTTTTCTTAACTACTATGACAAATAGATTTAGGTTACGAATGTTAATGATACCTTAACTAAAGTTTCCTTCACCAATTTCGTTAGCTAGTATATTATCGACAAAAACCTTAACGAAGACTACAGCCGGAGCGCCCGAGCTTTTTGAGATTTTCGAAAATTCTTTAACTACTGGTCTTCTAATATGTTTTAGATAGCCCAACGTATGGTTAAAGCTAAGCTGGAAAAAAAAAAGGTTACTGGCTATAGCATTTACGTCCCTGAAAATAATTTGCTAGAAATGGCTAGAATATTTTATAAATTGGCTCAACAGAAAGACCCCCCCTAAGAACCTACTCCTTAAGACCATCGAAGGAAAGGTAAAGAGGTTAAAGACCTTTAGAGTCCACATTTAGGATTTAGGAAACCACCTCTTGATCTCCAATTAAATTAAACTTTTTCACGCGCTAATTATAAGGAACCTATAAACTAGCTTGGTAGTTTGGTACTACCACGCAACAGTGTGGAGTACGCTATTAGAAGCGGCAGTACACGTTAAGAAACGATTCCAAATATGGTCAGAGGAATTAACGCTAGCTATTCATAACAGTTAGTGAAAAAAAATCTTCAGTTCCTCTAAAATCTTTAAGCATTTATTACCTACCAGCCCTTTAATCGTCAAGTCTCTTAAAAATATTCACACGGTACGTTTTCGTATATGCGTAAACCTACTATAGGTTTTGCCACAGGACTTTACCCCTTGGACCAAAAGACTGGCAATTACCTTTAACAACATGCCTCGAAGGCGTCAAAGTTTAAGCTACCAGGAAACACCACCAATAAAATCTGAAATAAAAATCGAGACCTACCTTCAAGACTTTTTAAAATGGTTAACATTAACTAAAACTTCCCACAGACTTTGTTAAAATCGAGAACGATTTGGAGAGGTATAACGAGAAACATTACATCCTCATCGAAACAAATATAATAAACTTTTTAAATATCCACATATAGATAGAGGTTTCTACTTTGGGTTTTTACTTACGGTTTTCCGAAATCTTTACAGGGTATTCTAAAAACTAATACCTAAGCTTCCTCACTCAAGCAACTAACTTTCGCGAAGTTAACGATAATATGAAAAGCCATTTCGAATACGACGTCCACCTTACTCAATACGATACAAACTAGGCCACTACACAGTAAATAAAGATAATATCAAAAAAAAAAAAAAAAAAAAAAAAAAAAAAAAAAAAAAAAAAAAAAAAAAAAAAAAAAAAAAAAAAAAAAAAAAAAAAAAAAAAAAAACCACTAATAAATATTCTTAACCAGACACTTAATGAATTAATGATATGCTAGTAAGTAATGGGAAAATCACAAGTTAACGAATTCACACTTCGCGAACAGGTATAGATAGAAATGAGAGGCGTTGACAAATTCGAATACGCCCTATAATGCTCAAATACTACCTACGAAGGATTCTTCAGCTAGTTACGTTTCTTGATTACAACGGAAATAACGCGTATATCAAACTCGCTTAGTATATACCATCAAGCCGGAAACTTCCCTAATGTAAATAAAGAAAACATTACGGTGGTTAATTACGTCGTCGCAATGGTTATGGCCGGCTTTAATGTCTAAGGTCTGGTTTATCGAATATAGACTGGCTGTAATAGTCACGCTAGCTCCAATAAGGTTAAGATTGAAGCGAAACTCGTTACAGAAAGTACTAACGTCGTAATAGTGGAAATAATTATTAGATTTATGGTAATTTTAGCTGTCGGTTAACTTGGCAACCCTCTGCTGAGCGAAATAATGAAAATATATTGTAATTTTTCTAATTCACTATTATCTTTATATAAAACTGCTTTAATTGAATCCTAAAATTTGAAGGCGAAGAACCTACTAACAGTGATAATACCATTAAGCCAATTAAATGGCATAAAGATATTACTTTTATTATGGTCTACTAACTAGCTGAACCTGCCTTTTTATACCGTTTAAGTGGTGAAAACCCTTATCTTTACCCTAATTAAGCCCATAACCCTTTACATACCTTTAAAATTCGTGATCTCGACGTGGACCATGTGTTTTAAGATATTATGCTAAAACAAGTAGAAATAAGGTACTCGATAGAAGGCTATTCTCAGTATGTAGCACTGTGGAGTGAAAGTACTATAGCCGTTAAGATTAATTAATATAATGCTAGTAAGACCAAAGTTAGCTTCGGAACAAGCGAATAACTAATTTTACTTGGTATAGCGATAATTTAAACTGTTGATAAGTCGATTACGTTTCATATTTTCAAGTCTCCTTACCCCTCTCTTCTTTACTTAAAGTATATTAAAACCCTCGGCGTTAACATTAACGTTATTGCCAAAGAACTAGTTAAAAATGGCCAAAGGTTCCCTTTAGCCTTTTAGTGGAGTTATTTATAATTTCATATTAAAAACCCAAAATCAATAATATTAAGCCTAACGAAGTCAAATATACGCTAATTACATCGACTTTTTGATTACCCATCCGTCAACAGGCCGTATAAAGTCCTAAATTCCGTGAAATATGAAGATATAAAATACTTCATCTTTAAAGCAATAAAAAGGCTTTACTTCTGCCGTTAAATGTATGCCTAAGCCCCCTTAAATTTTAAATTTACACTAAAAGACGACAAAGAATTTAATTACTAGGTCTTTATCAATATGTATTATTTAGATAATAAGTTCATTCTTTACGCCGTTCGTTTTATAACCTTTTTTTCATAAAGTTAAGTTATTAAAATACCTATTGGTTAAGGATACATGAAAAGCATTAAGAATATTGTGGGTTGACACGTAGTTAGGCCTACTTAACGTCGTCTTTCATGATATTAACACCAACTTTACGGCGGCACAGGTTTAGGAAGATACCAAAATAATAGGTATCTAGTATAAATAGATGCCTGTAAAGGCTCACTAAATCATTGGAAAAGTTGAAAGGGCATGTTCCCTAATTTGATGAACGTATAGCATCCTTACGTTAAATATTCAAAGCTTTACGAATCTGGAAACTCGCCTTTGAATTGGGGTAAAGGGCCTAGATAACACTGTAGATCCTCATAGCATTATATTAACGCTACCATTCTTTAGAACATATCTACGCCGAATATAGAAATCTATACTATGAGCAAGTACTCCAGAACGAGTTATGACATAATGAAAAGCTTAAAATAAATTACGGAAGGAATCGGCACGTTATTAGGTTAATAAAGCCCTCAATATTAGGAACGACTTTATAATAATCGACATATTACTTTGCTATTACAAAGTAAAGTATTCTTGTAACTGGGGCCGGGTAAATAAAAGGGTCTATTAAAATCCTTAACTATCGCCAATTCCAAAGTAATTATTAAAACTACTAACGGGCCTTTATCTTTTCCTATCACCTAAATTGAGCCCTATATCAGGGCTACCAATGATAAAGATCCTTAAGCTAAACGACTAAGTTGATAAAAACCTCCTTTACTCGTTGTCAATAAGCCGAAGACCTTCCATTGCCGTAGATGAGTCCCGAGAAATAGAAACCTTGAAAAAATATATATATACCGGGTCGTATTTATAATACTATTTAGGTAAGCATAAAAAATGATGATGAAAACTTGATACAAAAGCTTCGAGGGTAAAGCATTATTAAATGTTTTGGCATATCTTTTAAGCAAAGCGATATGGTGGAGATTAACGTCTTTTTAACAAGAAAAGATGTACAGTTTGTACCGAAGGCCGATTTTAACCATTAAGACTCAAATGTTACAGTTTTAAAGTTGAGGATGAAATACTAGGTCAAAGATATAACCACGGGGCATCCGAACGAAAAGTCACTCTAAGTCGTTTGAAATATATAAATAAAGATATAGACGAAATCTTTATGAAATCGCTAACAATTTGAAAAATCAGCCCAAGTTTAGGAATCACTTAGATAATAATTTCACTATTGAAAATAAAAAACAAAGTCACGTTTAATAGCCTAAATATAACGTAAACCTATACGCAATGAATAGACTATATTTGACAGATCGTACTATTTAAATTACTTTGGGAATTAAGGATTGTATACCATTTCGATGCTGTAATATGATGTATTAAGCCTTTATATGAATTATCTAACGCAGTTGTTTTTAGGTTTTTCATTTACCAGTCATACTTTAAATTACAGTTTGGTATAAAAACTTTATTACACGACCCGTACTTATGAAAAACCTAGGAAAATGAACTTTGATATCATAAGTATACAAACTAATTATACCCTCTTTATTGAAACGGCTTGTTTTGTAGCATCGAAATAATAAGCTATCAAGGACTCTAAAATCTGGAATTACAAGCCGATAACGATATTATGGAAAGGAAATTAACTTAAATTCAATGGATCGTTAATATTTATACACAATGTTATTTCTGGCCTTAGTTTTCGCTGAAAGAGCTAAGACATTGGTTTGGCTACAATGGACAAGACTAATGTAACTAAAGCTCAACAGTACTTGGAATATCGTATTCGAAGAAGCTATATTACCACTTCATGCCAACCGGAGGCCTTTCACAACCTCTTTATCGCTTTACAACTTTAAGATCCATCAGGTAATGGCTTTAACCAGCTCAACAGAAACATTAAATAACAAATATAGAATTCAAACCGAAGTATTCATATGATTTTGATCGATTTGTCGAAGACTAAATGAATAATCTCGACAGATAGGTCTTTCGTAAATAACACCGCCATATCTTTCAAAATCGGTTTCCTAATAACCCTCGTCAATTCAAGTAGGCGAAAAGATAAATTTAATATTATCGGTAACCCAATTTACTTAACCTCTATTAAATACAAAAACATTACATGAAACGTATGATTTTTAAAGGTTTACGGTATAATAACAAGCTTTAATATAGTTATAGTACCGTAAGAAACCCTGAACGTTATTACCAGGAAGTTAAAGATTCCTTAAATACTGGTATTAATTTATACCAACTTGAGAAACCTATTCGAATACCTTGCAAAACTCGGAATCACTAGGGAAAATAGCATAATAATCGACGTAATGTCATTTAGCAAAACCTATAAAAGAAAGAATATTAAGGATTTTCAATCAATGAACGGTAAAGGCAATCTTACTGATTCCATGATGAAGGTATCGCCCAATAAAGCCTTTGAAAGGTTTGTGGACAGTAAAAAACTAACCATACATATTGAAGGCTATGTTAATAGGTCGCACGGTGAGCTAAAACGAAGTAACAGCGATCAGTGACGTATTATCAAACTCAGAGACTATTAGGAAAGTAATTATATTAACTTTTTTAATTGATATGGTTAAAGTCAAGGATTTTATAGATTTAAAACGAAAAAATAACATTTTGTTAGAATCGATAAAATCGGACCTCGAAGCCGTGGGATAATGAACGGCAATTGGAGTCAATTTGAATATAAATTTGTGCCTTTCAATGCGGAGTTAAATTAAAATTAGCAGGGGTCTGCCCATTAATGAGGTCGGAATTAATCGCTTACCGGAAAAGATCGGTTAACTACACTGACGTACGCATACTAACTGAAAAGCCGCCAGTGTTGGAATAGAAGTATTTGCAAGGAAGTAGATCAACTCTACTTATAGTAAAGTTAACTATAATAACTACAAGTTTAGTGTATCGTTTTTTGTAGGCCTAGTGTATTAGCTGCAAAGCAAGTACAGTATGCGCAACTTTATACTAGAGCACGAGCCAAGCAATTTGGTATATAAATTACTATGCAGACCGGCTAGCGGTCTGCAAAACCTAGAACAATGCACTCATAATCTCACTACTGCAATAATACTATTACTTCGACCAATCGAATCAACAACGTTGCAACATCTGAAGTTTTACCAATATTTGTATAATAAGTAAGGATTAATACAGGTTTGTATTCGATATCGGCATTGATGAAAATCCATGTTAAAGAAATCCATAAAAAATATACCGTAGGGTGGAATCGGATACGTAATCCTTAACATTATTAAGTCGTTGGGGTGAAACATGGATACGCGTCAATTTTAACGAGTTAGTAGGTTATTTTCATATAACGTTATAGTAGTTATGACTTATATTTAACAAAACGTACATAACTTAAAACAAATTGTAAAGGAAATGTATTATTAATGGGAAGCTGTTGAAAAGATGCAATGTAATTTTCGAGTTGAATTAAAGCTTTTTCAGTTTTAATAAGTGATTATATACGGAATTTACGCTTTTTCTTTTCAAAAAAGAAAATATTCGGTTTAAGTAAGTTAAATTGTCATAATAGCCTTATTTATAAAACCGCTTGAGCGTTATGTTGGATTTAATTGGTAGGAATGGATATAATGACTATCCATACTATGTTATAAGTTTAACTTCAGGTCTTTACGATAGGAAAACTCCGTGTGATTAATCCAGATAAAGTGTCTTTTAGAAGATTTTCGAAAGGCGTATACGTCAATTATAATAATATTTACCTATCTATTTCGGGTAAACCCGTTACAATTGTTGCTTCAGTTACGCGAAGTACTTCCAGTACTAACGTTAGTATTGTTAGTGTTATCGTGCCCAATTCAAATGTTGTAAAGTCACCTTTTAATAAGTTAGACGCAAAAGACCTACTCGGTGTGATTCGTGGGTATATCGAGGGGAATTATTGTGTTGGTGAACGTATTTTTAGTAACGGCCTCGAAAATGGCGAATTTAACGGAAATTTTTGAAGTTATACCAATAACCTTTACGAACAAGACCTTCCAAACGATAAACAGATATAAAACAGTTCTCAAACTCATTATTCCATATTCGTAAACCAAACGATAATTACTTCAGCCGCGTTAAAGTTTTGATAATAAATGCAAGGTATAGTTATAAAGATATTAATGTTATTAATACCGTTATCGTTACCATGTATATAATAACTTTTATAGCGGTTTTTGTAGAGACTTTTAATCCTTAAAAGATAGCGTAAAATCAATTTTTGAAATACCAATAAACTCCCGATTTTCATGTTATATACATTATATTATAGCTTTTTATACCAAAAATCGTGACTTAATATCGAAAAAATTGACCGGTCAGTTAAAGGGTTTACATTTACGTTTTTGACGTTCATCTAGTGGAGCGCCGACATCTTTATCGGAATTGAAAGAAAACACAAATCGTCGTCGTTAGAAAAGATAACATAGTTCCCGATAGAGGATAAGGTAACAATTATGTCGTTTATAGTTAACGTGATGAAAATTACCTAAAAAGGGTAAACGTGGATATACTGGTGATTTTTAATTGCGGGATTATATTTGTTAACTCGTTTACAACATTCATATTTGGTTTTTACAAGTGTAAAATATTCCTGCGAGCGATTTAGTTTCACTTAACAAGTTTTAAGAGTAAGGGATATGTAACATCTTTTTATTATGTAGTAAAATGAATATATTAAGATGTTAAAGCGTTTTAAAACTTCTCTTTACCGCGGGCGTTTTGCAACTACTTTAAAGCTTAGGGTTTCGAATTCAGAGCATCGGAAAAGAACAATATGACCCCAACCTATAACCGCTAGTAAACAGCTAAAATACCGTTGGGAAAAGGACTCGAGGTTTATAATTAAATGGAATAGAACCGAAGCTATCGATTAAGGTAGTCGGATTATATCTATAAACCTCGATGGAAAAGAGAAGAGAGACGCTTATTAGGGAGCTACTACAAAGCTGTAGAAAAAGGAGTAACCAGATCACTTGACGTGTGAGGGCATGCTATCGTGTGGCTTTCGAGCGGCTCTAGAGTGCCGTAAGAACATAATCACTACCAGGGCTAGATCTCTAGTAACTACTAGCTCAGGTACTAGCCTATGATTTTAAGTATTTAATCAAAGAGATATATCTTAATTTTATCTCTTTCTTGTAATATAGCATGTAAAACGCCTTAATAATGTTCTAGATTGTATTGTATCGGATGAAATTAAAATCGTATTTGAAATAGCTTTTAAAAACATAGTAAATTTAGCGGAAGAAGAAGCAATTCGTTAAGTACCGTAGGTAGTAATCTTCGGCTTAGCTGGTAGGATTATTTGGAAATAGTAAATGAAAACCTGGTAATTTAACGTTTTTTTAGCGGTAAATGTTAAAGAAAGAGAGCAACTTGATATTGAAAAATTTATACGGATTACCGATATACTTCTCCTTTCCTCCCTATATCTTAATTGACGTGGTAATTACCACGTAATCCATATCTACCATAGGGGCGCATCAAGGCGGAATGGTAATTTATTAGTCGTACTAAACTTTTGAATCCCTTGACTAGTGTTAGGGAAGGTGCTGGTATTAGTAGGCAGGATAATAACTTTTGGCCGAGTTTAAAGGCAAAAAACCAGTGGTTGTACCTATAATAGACTCGCGTGTAAATCCGCTCTTTCTTTAATTTGGCTACTGAAGAACGTACTAAGTGGCCTAGGGAAAGGAGACTTAAGGGTTTTTGCTGCGGGAAACTTAGTAATACTTATCTTAATGTTAAGTGGTACGTTGAAATTCCTACTTCATTAACTAGTATATTTAAGTGCTTACGGTCTGAGTCTAGATAGAACCTTTCAAACACTTTTAAGGGTGTTAATAGATGTTATTACCGATAATATCTTTTTACT
Organism: Anisogramma anomala; assembly: GCA_038502455.1. Classification (NCBI taxonomy): domain Eukaryota; kingdom Fungi; phylum Ascomycota; class Sordariomycetes; order Diaporthales; family Gnomoniaceae; genus Anisogramma; species Anisogramma anomala. The sequence continues at coordinate 11,177,977 of JASMMZ010000006.1, read as the reverse complement.
TTTCCTAAATCTATTGAAGGCTTTCATCTTCCACGTATTCGTATAACCGGGCAACAATATTACTTTTTACTCCTCCCCTCACAGAGAGGTGAACCACTTTTATAAAAAAATTCAGTTTTTGGCGTGATCTTGACTTGCCTATCGTCTTTAACTTATCCAAAGTCTATTCGTTACACCATTGGTAAAATGTATCGAAAGTGACAAGTCCCGTATTAGGTTTGGTAGGATCTAAGTCGAAGATGTAGTAGCTGATGTAATTCGTTAGGTGTTTGGGGGTGGAGTCTTCATTGGCATCCGTTTTCAACAACTTGTTGTTTAAGTGCTTAACGAATATAAATCCAACGTTTTCAATTTCTTCCTCCGTACAAGATCGATAACAATATTAATCTAAGCGTTACCTAAAGCCATCTTAGCTAATATTCAAGAGTTTCGGAGAAAAAAAGTAGTACGAAGGGAAGTTAGGCCGTAGTTTTGCCCTTCAAGGAAGGATTTTTTAAAAGTTGTAAAACTCAGTCGTTTTTTCAATTTGAAATTTATATTAATATTACCCGTAATAATATTAACTTAGGCGTTTACCAACTTATCAACTTGGTGATCTTCAAGATTTTTAAAGGATAATATCAACGCTTTTCTGGAAAAACGATCAATAAATATTTGTTAATGTTTTCAATCGCGATACCATCACTACTTAAAAACTGCCTCAAATATCTGCATAGCCTATAATTGTTCCTGAATTACTGCCGCGAACATATATAAAGCTTATAAAGGCCTTGCATAAGAATCTTTACTGTAACCTACCGCGGTTTAACGTTAAGCTTGACCAGAAAGTAGCTTATTCTTCTACCTAAATTATCTATGCTGAACCTAATAAACACTAATTAGTATTGGTAGGCCTTTATCGTTACAACTTAGTCGATTTGAATTACTGTAGTTGAAGTAACTGGTGCTATATTAAAATTAGTTCGTTTTTTTAGTTGTAATTTTTTAGTTTGTCCAACCGCTAGCTGGTCTACACACTGATTTGTATGGCTAAATGCTTTGGTTTGTGCCTCACTTTGAAGTGGGTACCTACTGCACTGCACTTGCAATCAGTTCCACAGACTGCAGTCAATTTTCAGTCAGTACAATTAACTAAATTTCAGAATAATTAACTTTAATCTACTACATTTGACTTCTATTATAACAACAATAAGCTTTAACTACACTGTTATTAAATAACATTTCAACACTAACAGATTTTTGTATTGTAGTTTTAAAATGGATAATAGTATGTTTTACCAAAAAAAAGGTCAGCCGCCCATGTTTTAATCTATATCTTCTTCATTGGAATTTATATAACTATTTTGGTTCCTAATACTTACAATCCAGCCAAAAAAAATCTATACTACTCTTGCACTCCAATCCTTCAATACCTTCATAATATACTCATTCTACGTAGTGAAATACGTATCAACAACAGCCTAAGCCTACTAACAGTCTTTGAATTTACCGAAATACGTCTGTTTTCCTTCCTGTCTACCGTTACGTAATATATCAACAGGTGGCCTTTCGACATACCCCTCGATCCGTATATTTAGCCTATTAATATCCACAAAAATTTCCAACGCTTTATTCGGTTTTGCTTTCATAATAACGCCCGCTGGGTTATTTCTACCATCGATTAATTAAAACTCATCGATTTCTCTACTTTCGCAAGCTTCGCGCAAAACTATCACGTTTATTATCAAACGCTTTTTATTAATCGTTACCAACAGGGAATCACAATCAAATCAACTTTTTAAATAGATACAAGTAATGAAGGAAATAAGTAAAATAATCAATTTCCTGATAATAATATGAATTATTTCTCATAAGAATACTTATATTTAATCCGTCTATTGTGTTGTAAACATCGGAAAAAGTACACTTCATACAATTCTCTTATATTTGATAAACCTGAAAAAATCGAAGTCCCCATAATAATGAACTAGTCGTTTCATAATAAACCCTTGTTAACGATCATTTGTAGGAATCCGATTTAGATCGATACGTTCATGTTATTGTTAATGTTTACAGCTTGAAAGAAAATCCCTATAAATCAACAACTTTATTATGACCCAAGCACGTTGGCGGGTCAGGAAACAGGCCAGCATGCAGCTGAGCTACCGGTGAGCCTTAGTGAGCACCGGTAAGCTTCAGTGAGTACCGGTGAGCCTCAGTGAGTACTGGTGAGCCTCAGTGAGTACCGGTGAGCCTCAGTGAGCACCGGTGAGCCTCAGTCAGCACCGGTGAGCCTCAGCACTGAAGATGGTATGAAGTCCATAGGATATAAGGCCATGGCCATCACCACATAGATAGTATTTCCTTCATAGCTCCTCAGTTGTCAATCTAAGTATTTAGTCTCAGTATATTCTGAATAGCCTCACGGCTTGTGAACATTACTTGCACTGTTGCGATATTGTTCAATCAGCACCTCTGCTACCTTATTGATAACATAAACCCTCTGACACCTTCTATGTACTCATGGGTATTTAGTGTGATCATTACAAACTTGACCTTTAATGAATAATTGTAAACAATATTAACACCTTGATCCAAATTATTGATCTATCTAGTCAATTGTTTACTCAAAAAATCTTAATCAATATGAGTTAGATTTTAAATTTATAATAAGACTAAGAAATCGTACAATTCCTCCGATTGATATATCATCGCGATATAACTACTACATGTACGCTATTCCAAGTTCTTTGAAGCGTTCAAAACGTTAGTTATATGGATTGTGGTCGGGATAACAACCTATTCCTTTTGACGAAATCTAAGATATGTGTTGCTAACAACACGAATACGAATTAACGATCCACTAAAATCTAAACGTCTAATCTTAGTAAAAGTGACGATGGACTTGTAATTTCAGAATTTCGAGTATTCAATCGCACGCTATTCTAATGCCACAATTCAAACAATTCCAACCAAAAGGGTATCGTCAATTTATATACCTATGATACCAAAATCGATATCAAATTTCGCAATCAACAAGTATAAGTCGTAGGTTAAAATTTCATACACATTCTAAGCTTAAGGTACAACTGATAAATCAGGAATTAATAGATATCTGGTTTTAGTAATGATATATAATGGTTTCAGACATTGCATAATCAATTCTAATAAGTACTCATTGTAAAGTTCATAAATTAAACCAAAAAAAATAATCCTATAAAAATTAATAACTAACGAGGTACACGTTCAAGTAATATCACATCCATTATAATTGAACTTCCCATTATTCCTTCCCAGTAAAATTGCGGCAAATACGACTACCAAATGATAATTTATTTACTTATTCGGTAATAATCACGTAGTATATCAGTATTGATCTTCATCACTATATCTTTCAAAGATTAAATGTGACTTTTTCAATGGCTTTTACATAGTTTTTTCGACTTCTTAAGTCATACGTGACTTGAAAATCGTAATATTAGGATCGTAAAAGTTAAAGTCGTGCTAAAACATAAATTTTACAACTTCTCGAATAGAGAATCAATTATTGTCAACCATATTACCCTCTTTCAAAGGTATCCCGAAATTTTTAATAATTCCTTATACAAGAAACTTAATAATTAAGTCTTAATTATCATTCTCTTTCTTACTAACCCAAACGGTTGCATAGGTACGCCCTGGTCCATATTGTTTATCCTTGTCTTTGGTATTTATCGTTTTTGATTGTTTGCTACGCCTTCGTCAATGCGTACGATGATTATTTACACAAAGCGAAAAACAATATAACTTATTCGCTTATCTTGGAGATATTAGTTGGTACTGAACTTAATATAACATTTAACTTCATTTATATGAAACGACGCACAATTGTTAATAGTTTCCGTAACTGCTTTTGGGTCATTAATATTAAAAATCGTAAATAAGCCATCACACTTACCTGATTCTCACTATATGAAGACTTAGGTTTTCAGTAATAAAGTTATCTCTTCAATTATCATAAAGCTGTGTCTATTATTAGAAGCTTCATTGACTTAATATTAAGAGAATGATGCCTTCAATTTATTCAAAGTCTTTTCATACGACGTGGTCTTTTTCTACATACCTAATAATAGAATGTTTTTACTCGTCAAAAGAAAATATACTTTAAAAATTAATAGAGTTAAAATCAGGCCGTCGGCATCCAAGATATTATTCAAACCCTTCACCCACATTTAAAAACGTTCTTCCTAATCCATAAAATTTCCAATCTCTAATGTAAAAATATCATACGCCCTATGAAGTAACACGTATACTATCTAAACCTTCTCAATACTCCAGTAAGACACAAAAAATACTTATTTACATCAAATTCATATCATTTAGTTATTAACTCAAGATTTGACCGCACCTATATAAGTATTGATATCCTAGACGATAATGATGAATAGCCTTAGGTAGGTATCGATTCAAAATACCCTCAACGCCTTCCAAATATCCTACGCTGATAACCACTTGAAAAACTAAATGCTGTTGAAAATAATTACCTAATTCAAAATTTAAAAAGAAGGTTTGTCTTCTAAGGAAAAAACGTCGGCCAAAATTCCACAAATAAAGTCATTATAGTCTTCTAAAATAAACTTGAATCTTTTGAGGTTTGGTAGTATGTTTGGAAATGGTGGTAAAGATTTTTAATATCCTCCATGAAACATTTTCCACGTCTTTACACCTTATAGATTCAAAAACGTTATAAAACCTATTTACGGCAAAGTAATAAAGTCGTCGATATAACTCATGCATTTTAAATTCCACTCGATTTATTACCATTACCAGTAATTCTTACAAGTAAAATAATAAATATTCATATTTAAAGGAGAGAATGAACCCTTGGTTCTTTTAAACCAAATTATTAACGCTAATATAGAAGTTAATGCTAAAGATTTCTATATCTCTCAACTAAAGAACGAATGAAACAAGTAACTATGGAATATAAAACTTAATCAGTCTAATAACTATTTTTAGACGTCCATACAAGTAATGATAGTTCTATACTGAAGTCAAAGTTAAGTATCACTTCGTCGTAATTATGATGATGAATCCTCGTAGTAGTGATTCTTTCCAATAAAAATACAATATACTACGAATACCCCCTTATTCATTATCTTATTACCCTTATATCTTGAATAATTCTATGAGACCTATCATCAGTATAACAATTACGAAGTTTAAAAGTGTAACAAGGGCTTGGGTATTCATATTCATAGCGAAGATGAAAGTCTTCGTCTATCAGCCGATATAAGAAGGCATAGTAAGCTAATCAATAAGCTACTTTAAGAACCGTATCTTCATGCCATATAACTGAATTCGTCGCTTGATCTTTATTATTTAAAACTTCATCGCCCTCGTAATCTGCGATACAATCCAATCAATCATTTTTTAAAAAAGGTATTAAGTATAATACATCATCAGCTATCTACAACATCTAGCAACGAGATAAAGATGGAATTCACAACCAGATTTAGTACAAATTTAACACTTTTTATTATTATCATTACGATGATGATGTTAAGAATTACCGTATTACCTTAAATTTTACCTACGTTCTTATCGACAATATAATTTCAAAGTTAAAGGGTTTGGACTAGGTTTTGATTATATAGGACTTCCGTATTTACGGTCGATATAATACGCAATCAAAAGGTTTACATCATCCCAATGACAAAAACTAGTAGCTGAGAGTAATATAAAAACTAGGTTTGTTGTACGTACTATTACAATCGTGAACAAAAACATCAACTAGCTAAAAAGTTACTTATAAATAACATCTAATCTTTATATGACATATTTAAACTAGTTAATTCCGGTAACAACCGCTCGATACTATTCGTAAATTGTAGCTTGGCCAACATATAAATTCCTCATTCATTACTAATACAATATCTGTTTATTCATAATTCAATTGGGAATATATATTGGTATTTCCTTCTTTTATAACTTCGCTTTGATCGTTGTCCATTATGTCTTGACCCGATACATAAAGTACTACATATGTTGGGTATCGTATTAGAAATAACTCTTCATTCCATTGTTAAATTTATAGAAATAACGTGCTTTAATTAGGAACATCAAGTAATACTCCTCAATAGCACCCGTAAGTATTTTGAATAACATTAGGTAGAGCCCTAATTATTAATCATTCCTTCGGTTACAAATATAAACACGATATTATCTTAGTATCAAACTAATTATTAGGTTTTCGGTTATGTTTAATTATGTCATTCTGCCTTCGAGCAAAATAGGTAAAAAGTTTGCAATTAATATTAACCATTTTGACCAGCCTAGGAGACAAGTTCCGATAATCTTCCCTGCCGTTGATGATATTTCTTGCCAAATTAAGTTTTCAATCTTTAAAGTTTCGGTGGTATGGTAATTGCTAGTCGCTTGGTTTAAGTGGTAAAATCCTATAGTAAAACCTATGATATACTTATGTGTGTAAGCGTACCTTCCTAGGTTCTATATATTTGCATCACATAAAGTGTTACCTTGGGAAAAGACTTGACGATTTTAACTATTTTTAATTTTAAAAGGTTTAATAACGTCGATATAAATTACTTGTACCGTATTACAAACCTTTGTTCTACGTACTTTCCCTCTACTGATCACGTATTTAGCGTTTCTACGGACAGAAAATAGAGTTAAATGACCTAACAAATGAATCTGGTTGTTGAATTAAAGGATAAAGGCTTAATTATTCAAATATAAAAATCTATCTTTTTAAAACGCGTATAGTGATAGTCGTTAACAGTATTTTTTTATTTTCCCTTTAAGTGTTGAGCTGAAGGATTTTAGGGGTATTTATTTATATGGGCTAAATCAAAGAAAGTATTTGAAAAATTTATTTTCCTGTTTAGAATGAGTGTTTCACACTCTCAGAATTTAATACTTTATTTCAATTTAAACTTTTTTAGTATTATATTCCATATTTTAATAGTTTAATTAATAAGGTATTCGTTGAAGTCAAGAAAATCTCGAAAAGTTCAATTAATCTTATTAGGGGTTATGTCGGTAATGAATTAGCTAACGAAGTTGATTAGGTTCTTTTCCTTGTATTAGGTATTGATTTCCTTAAACCAAAGGTTTTATCTTAAGACTTAACAAAAAAGGATCCGAGTTTTGAAATAATTTTATTATTGTTTCTTTTAAAGTTATTTCAATGGTTTGGATATCAATCTTATGTTAGTTGCCAAACATGGAGAAGACTTAATAATTTTGGTCGTAAGAGCTCGATAACTGGTTAACGGTGTAATGCGGCTGTTTATAGCGACGGGACAATCTTAGTGTTTAGTTTATTGTAATGATCATAACGTAATAAATAATATATTCTATGAAATATTTTATACTATAAAAAGTGTGAAAGTGGGTATAGGGGAAAAATTGATGTAAAACGTAAATTTGAAGGCTATTAATCATCAAAGTCATTGTATATTGTTATTGGTATTCTTAAGGTAATTGTTTTAAAATGTAGTAGAGATTTGATTGTTTAATAACGGTAAAAATTTAGGAACTTAGTAATCTATTTATTAACGATTTTGGACTTTGAATCATGAATCTTAACGTTTGTCGTAAGAAATGATTTAAGAAAATATTTCAATATTTTTAATAAAGATATTGTCAGCACCTCGAAATTTCTGTTAAAACCACCATAATTTCAAGGTTTTTTCTATCTACTTCCGCCAAAACCGACTTAGTTTATAAAAGCTTTTCGCTTGAATCTTTCCTCTACCGTACAATACGATAAAAAGTGTAATCGGTAAGTATTTTGTTTTCTATCTAACTTATCCGTACTTCATCTAATAATCATGGATTAATAATAGTATTCCTTCCAAAGTTATACCCTCTTCGATTCGAATCATGGTCAAAAAAATAGTAATATTATGTAGTCAAGTAGTAGATGGTTACTTTTAAGTTTGGCAGACATTTATCCCGTCTAAATACTACTTTTTATGTACAATTTCTTTGCTCCTTCTACCTAACATTAAACTAGATACTATATGGTAATTAACTTGCAGTCATATAGTAATATTTAACATGAATTCACTTTGATGAAATTCCAACATTAAACGACTTTTATTTTCATTTTAACTATACGCCTCTTGAAGATTAATAAAAAAATTTGACCTATATAGATCAATTGAAATAGAAATCATAGAATCTTTAAGAAAAATTCGATTTATTAAAGCTTTGAAGGAAGTGATATACATAATATAAATAAACCCTATTATATCGTTGCCCTTATTTCGATTGGATAGACGTTGAAAGAATCTTGTCTTTATTTTGCACAAACAAAACGTATCTATAAAGGAAATTCTTTACTTATATAACTTCCTTGTATTCAACCTAATGAGAACTAATTATTATTGCTATGCCTTTATCATTGCAACATAGTCTATTCAAATCGTGGTATAAGTAGCGAATGTGTTCTATTGATAGTGTTGATGTGGTTACTTCCAAGTTTTACAGACTGCTAACCGGTCTACACACTAATCTATATGAAGTACTAATTGGCACATACTACGTATTGAATTGAGCACTTCCTGCAATTGACTTGCAGTCAATACAGTCAATTTACAGTTATTAAATTCAACTTAGAGTGCGTACAGTTGACTCGGATGAATTGCAACTGACTGCTGTTCCAACTAAAACCGAGATTAGCGGCGATTTAAAACGAGAAGTTTTATAAATTGTTTAAAATCCAAATTCAAAAGAAAACAATAACGTGAATGAATTTCACTACATAATCTTCCATCGAATCAAATGAATTATGTCAAGAAATATATAAAAAAAATCTCGCTTTGTTATGCAATAATACGATAACCAAGGAGGGAAATAATTTTTACATATTTACGAAAAACTTGATAATGAATCAACGACTGATCTTCTTTTTGAATACTAATTCAATAAAAGACCAAAATATAATCCCCAATGTTTGTCTCATTATGACAGGTTATACATATTTTATTCAAACATTCAACGTACCATATTTCATGAACTTCCTCAAGAACTTCGAAATAGATACATATTATGAATAGTAATACAATACGCAAAACCGTTATACAACACTTCCGAAATTGATATTTGTTAATTGAAAATAAGTGGAATCAACTTTTAAAGAAAGTTGAATATGGAAATGTTTGACTTTGACCCATTTTTGCTAATTGAAAATTCCTAACACTTTTTCATAGTAAGTAAGGAAAATAATTATATAAATTTCCTAAAAACACATAAGCTCGTTAATGAAGAACGAAAACTTCAAAAATATTCTAATTGCGGAACGTGGAACCAATTAAAAGGCTAGGTACTAAAAACCTAATAAAGTTAAAGCTCTTGATAATCCGCTAATATAATGATAAGGAAACGGATAATTTATATATTCGTCGTTGAAAATAAACAAAGGAAGCAACTGCACTTTTATGAAGAGAGTAGACACAAAAAGCTCAAAACTATATTAAATAAAGTACTTGTTGCTAGGGATTTAGACGTTGCAACGTTGTCGATTCGATTCATTGGTAAAAGTAACAGTAGTATTGCAGTAGTCAGGTGGTAGATGTATTGTTCTAGGTTTGGCAGACCGCTAGCCGGTCTACACAGTACGTTTTATAGTCAATTTTCTTGGCTTGAGGCCTAGTGTGAAGTTGGGCCGTACTGTACTTGACCTACAGTCAAATACAGTAGGCCCGCCCAAAACAATACACTCAAATTGCAGTCAGTGTAGTCAACTTTACTATAAATAAAGTTGACCGACTGCATTGCAAATACTATTATTCTAACTTTATTTGCAATACTTACATTGTAACCACGTGTTAGAGGAAAGCCTATTTAAACTTGTCCATAACGACTAAAAAATAAAATCCACTTGAACCAAATATTTACCAGCTAAAGAAACGAGTTTAATGGTGAATGAACAACATAAACAAAAGCCTTAACATGATTAACATAAATTTAAAAGCAGCCAAGTTATTCATCTTCACGCACAGCTATTTCACGAACATTGATCACCTCAACTTGTAAATCGAGCCGATTTTTTAATCGATAACGAAACATCAACTTATTTATAATAATAATTCATTATTATCAGAAACACCCTATATTAACTATCAGTAAAATACTAAAGAGTAATAAGCAAAGTTCCAGCTTTAAAAATCTATAGTATAATAATAGGTTTTGACATAAGCGTGACGACTTTAAACATTATCGATATAGTAGTCCAATGACTTGAATTACCATCCATTTCCATCATATTTTATATAAGTTTGAAACTCTGGTTTCATCAATTTTGTGAACTTGATATTATAAGGAGAAACGGACTGATGATTGATGTCATAGCCTTCAAGAAAATATACATAACTTGGGAGATTCAAAAGTTCCAATAGATTCATAGAAGTCACAATATCGCTGACGTAATAATAAAACTTAGTCCAATAATCCTTGAAAGAAGTGTATTATTATACGTACGTTGACTATTCATAATGAGGGATACGTCGACGAACCAAAAAATCAATAAAAAATCAATAAATGAACCAAATAGGTAGAACAACTGAAGAAACAAATTTTGAGATTGAATGGAAAACTACCTTAATATAACCTTTACCAACTACAACACTTTTAAAAAACTTTACACTTGATAACTAACAAAACTATCGCTTGCACTGTTGGAACAATAGTAATTGCAGTGAAGTAAGTAAAGTTTATTTATGGTAAAGGGGACTTTAACGACTGCAGGTTGAGTGAATTATTTTGTGAGTCTATATTAGGTTAAAATACAGTATGTGCCCCATCCACACTAGGTTACGAGCGAAGAAATCGACTATTAAATTTAGTTTGGACGCCGGCTAGCAGTCTACCAAACATAGAATAATATATCCACCACTTAACTATGCAATACTACTGTTCCTTCGATCACGTCACGAATCGAAAACTTTACAACGTCCAAGGTTCTACTTATAATAATCAGAGCTTATGAAGTTAAGCACATATTGTCTAATTAAAAAAAAAAAGTTAATTTTTGGTCACGCTTGGTAAAAGAACAATGTAAAGGGAAGATTTTTGCGAAAAGGTTCTATAGATTGCGTCGGTTTTTGAGTAAGTAAGTAAAGAAAACTTCTAGGTCTCATCTGTTTTTACGGAAGCTTAGGTGTAGCGATAGAATATCTATTTGAAACACCAAGAAATATTCAACAAATCTTTCTTAAAGACGAACGTTGAGATTGATTATCAACAGCATCAAAAATTATCAAGTTGGCAAACGGCTAAGTCAGGATTTTGGCGGGTGCTACTACTGAAAAAGAAATAAGTCCCACAGCCTAAAACTTTCAACTTTTAACCAAAAAAAAATAACAAACAACCTTCCCCTCTACTTCCTAAACAAATCTCTTTCTTATACACCAAGTTTTCCCTCTACACCACTATTTTTTCTTCCCTTATATCAACAGTGTCTATTAAATTGTTAATATCGCTCCACCAAGCGAAAACGCCTAGAATCGCCAATTTATATAAAAAAAGACACTTCGTGCGACTCTATGCCATCCCATGAAGTTACTTTACTCAAATCGCCAAGTTCCTACGCATCCAAACAAAATTCACTCGCCCAAACCAAAACGTCAAGATGATACCTAGTTAAAAATATATAAAGGTAATTGAGGCCTAAGAAACCGTTTCTACAAATGATTATGATAAAGAATTGTGGATTGAAGATATTGATGAATCATTCATTAACAAAAAACTAACGAATAAATTGAGTTATCATATCCTAAACATATACAAAAAAAACTTGAGCAATCGAATCCGCATCTTTTAGAATTTTCTTAAGCTTTTTAACCATTGGGTAATTAATATTTAAAGGATTATTTAACGTACTGTTAGAATGAAATTGAAAAAAGTGTTTAATCGATGGGGGATCTAATTTATAGAAGAAAAATATTAGACTTGGTAAAATCCGATTACGAAATTGTTTAAGGCGATGAATTTACTTAAAATCCTAATTTTTGTACCTTTCCCGAAAAAGGCAAAATCTTTGAAAAAAAATGGTCTTTATTTACGACTGAATTACTTACCCCCTGATTCCTAATTAATTTAAGTGCTTAATTTTCCCGTTAATACCAATTTCTGAAACTTTGACGATAAAAAGACTATTATTGGTAAGTATTACCTATTAAGAGGCCTTTGGACGTTGCAACGTTGTCGATTCAATTGATTGGTCGAAGTAACAGTAGTATTTCTTGGTCACGTGATAGATGTATTGTTTTAGGTTTAGCAGACCGCTGGCCAGAGTTCACAGTAATTTTCATAGCTAATTGCTTTCCCGTGCCCTAGTGTGAAGTGGGCGCATACTATACTTAACTTGCAGTTAATAAAGTACACACAAAAAACAATACACTCAACTTACGTTAGTATAGTCAATTCTACTTACAGTAAAGTCGACTTACTACGCTGCAATTACTGCTATTCCAATACTGGGGGCTTTTTAGTTTGTGCGCGTACGCTAGTATGGTTGACTTAAATTTCCTGGTAGGTACTAAACTACCTCCTCGTTAACTGGCCAGATCCCTATCAATTTTAAATAACCTCCACATCGAATTTTATCCATTTGCATTTAAATTGAACCCAATTACCTTTAGTTGCCTTACGTCTCCAAGGTCCGCTTTCATCGATTCCTATGAAAAGTTTTTCTCCTATAGACCTATGTAAGCCTTTACTTTAGAGGTGTTAACCAAATATTTTGTTATCGTTAGGACCCTAGCAGTTTTTCAATTCACCAGTATATCTTTAACCATTTCCACATGATTTGGACTTACCGGGCGGCGTATTAACGTAGCCCTCAAAACGTATAGTTAGCTTGTTACTATTAACAAACTTTTCAAAAGCCTCATTTAGTAATTCCTTTATTATAGTATTGGTAGGATTGTCTTTCCTATTAGTTTACCAGAACTCTTTCATCTCCATTTCTTTGTAGGCTTCGCAGAGTACTATTATATCGATTATCAGGCGTTTTTCACTGGTGGTTCCGAGTTTCGAAAGATATTTGAATAATCTTTTCGATTCGGTACAAATCACTATCGGGATAAGAGGAATCTTTCACTGCCTGGTAATAACGTTAAGGGTTTTATATAATGCTATGTCTTTATTAAAGCCTACTCTTATGTCGTAGATCTTCAAAGCTGAATCGCTGCTTATAATCCTTTTGTATTTAATAAAGGTTTAGTGGATTAAGCAATAGATAATGCTAATCTAGTCATTTTGCCTACTTTTATCAACGAGGGTTATTAGAAAACCGATTTGTAAAGATAGGTTGTTATTATTTACGAAAAAATCCGTTCATAAAGATTATTAACTTCACCTTTGATAGGTCGATTAAAACAATATTTATTCTTCGGTTTAAAATTAACATTTATTATATAATCCTTTTATTCAAGAGGTTGAAGTCGTCATTTATAAATCATTGTACTTATATCGCAATAAATAGGTATCAAATGGCCCCCGGTTATTATAAGTTATTGATATAATTGTCACGGGCACGCTATTTCAGGTACCGTTAAGTTTTTGCTTGGTTATTTTTATCGATTACAGCCAAATAGCCACCTTAGCCCTTGTAGCAAAAACTAAGGCCGGCATTAACACTAAGCTTACAGATTGAATATCTATTAAAGTTACGTTAACAGTACTTTTCCAACGTCATATCCGGCTTACAATTTCAAAACTTAAAGTCTTTAATCGCCTGTTATTTCGATATTATTAAGTTAATCATTCTATTGAAAAGGTTATCGTTAATTTGTACAACTATTAGGCCGATTTTTCCTTTTACGTTCTTAATAGGTATGGGTTCATATTAAGGACTTTATACGTAGCCGAAATTTGTAATGTGATTAATAGGTTCAAAATTAGTTTACACATATTTTTACCAATCCGTTTAAAAGCTCAATATATCCTATTACCATTCCTAAAGAGTAGATGATCCGTAGTTCTTATGGTAATTTTAGTTTTATCATCCGTTATTGATCTTTTATTTATTATATATAGGTCTATATTTTATCTGAACTGTTAAGCATAAACTTGCCTTTAGTTTTATCATATAAATTTATTACTCCAGTAACTACAAAATGCTGGCTAATTTTTCAATTACTTGTGGATTACGTCATCATTTAGTCTTTACTTTTATTACTGCATCTTTAAGCAATGAAGCGTAATCTTGTATACCGCTGCCCTGTAATTTTACTCTCAACCTTGTAAATAATCATAGAATTAAAAATCGTAATATTTAGGTCTTAGATGTTAAAGTCGGCCTTCGACACGAATGATACGACTTCTTGATTTAGTAGGATATTAATCTCGATTTTATGGATTTTTTTTTTTTCAAAATAGTTTACCAAAGGTTTTAATAATGTCTTGTATGCGAAGCTTTAGTGTTAAGTCTTAGTTATTCTTTTCTTTCTTTTTTACCTATATAGTATTATATATATGGCTTGGTGTGTATTCGTTGTCTTTAATATTCTTTTTTTTTGAGGGGGTCATCCGCGTCGGCGTCATTCCATCGGTTTGTTAATTATAGGTGAAACGGGCTCGTATTAATTCGTTCATTTTACTTAAGGGTTTTTATCTTAGATTAACCTAATTAAAATATTGACCTAAGTGATTTAAAACGTTACGGGATCTTTAGCAATTTTAATAATTATTTTAGATTTAGCGATACTTGAGATATTTTTTTGATTTCCTATCACTAGGCAGTACCCACTATATAGCTAGTATAGTGTGATCCTCGCTATGATGATATGCATACATATACCGTCATGAAGGCTCGCAACTCAAGTGTTCCTACCCACAACAACCATGCTAGACGAAAATTCCTATTACCGCCGAATTGTACCGTACACTACATGAAATAAACGATTGAAAGTTACTTTCATAACTAAACAAATATATAAAGCTCAAAACCCAATCCTGTATACCTGTGGCTAATTTTCGGGCAATCTGTTGTACGTATGTGTTAAATTCTAGTATGGTCTAATGATCAACCGTATTAGTCCTTGCAACGTGTTACAAACTCAGCGATATTTCAAATTTAGACCATGTTTATATAAGTTTGTCCACATGCCATATAAAAAAGGGTAGGTATTATTAGGTGTATTCAATAAAGATATCATCCGAATATACTTATAAAAAGAAGTCCAACGTTTCAACATTTATTTAAAAAACTAGAAAAGTATAAGGATGAACAAAAATTAAAATCGAATTTAAAATCAGCCTTTTAATCAAGACCTTCAGATAACCCCAAAGTTTAAAGACACGTAATATACAGGCGTGAAATCTCTAGCCTTAGCTAGGCCGTGTTACATGGCTATCTTAGTTTCCGCTCAATGACTACTCGTATAAACAATTTAACAGCGGTCTTAAAAGAGTAAAGAACTTATAAAACACATATATTTTGGTTTAAAACTCGTAGCGGTGTGGACGATATATTTTATAACTCGGTAAAAGACTTTGAAAGTACCAACCCAATCCATCTTTTCATCACGGACCGTAAGCTTTAAAGGTGTAAAAAACTTAAAAAAGATAGACCACTAAGAGGCTGGTACGTCGTAAAATATATTTTGTGGACAAACAAAGAAACATATTGAAAGTATAGTCGAAGGCTCCGCTAAGCCGGCGCAACACCTATATGGATAGCGATGACGATAAGATAAATGATTAAAGAAAGCCGTTAAGTGTGAGCGCTTATAATAGAGGTATTTTTTTAAGACTTTAAAGCGCAAAAAGAATCAAACTTGCAATATCATTGTAGTTTTAGTGAAAGTTATTGTTTAAACGTTATTTTAAGCGGTCATGGCACCGGTGTGTGTGGCGAAGGCTTGAAATAGATAAATGAAAGAATGAATAAAGAAATACATAAATGAATGAAAGAATGAGACAAAATGAAAGAAATAAAGAGTAAAATAAGTAAATATTTTTTAAAAAGATAAAGAAATAAAGAAATAGAGAAATAAAGAAAAGGAGAAATAGAGAAATGCAGAAATGAAGCAATTCAGAAATTCAGAAATGCAGAAATGCAGAAATTCAAAAATGCAGAAATGAAGAAATGAAGAAATTAAGAAATGAAGAAATGAAGAAATGAAGAAATCAATAAATCAAGAAATCAAGAAATCAAGAAATCAAGAAATCAAGAAATGAAGACATGAAGAAATGAAGACGTGAAGAAATGAAGATATGAA